>CM050917.1:17730882-18433382 GCA_027742785.1 Vigna reflexopilosa | reverse complement strand
GTAATGTTGCGGCTGTAAGCTATTATGGATTAATTGATTTCTGTAATGGGTTATGTTGGAAGTGGTTGTTGTGAGATTTCTGTTATAAATCTGATTTGGAAAAAGAGTCAAGCGTTAGGTACTGTTTTATATCATTTTAAGAGGAACTGACATAGTGATTTGGAGCTAGTGTAGTTAAGAGGGCCTTTGGAGGGTTGGGGCAACTTAGCCAAGTCAAATGTGACTTGTTAGGATCATAAAATTTGTCTAAAACATAATAAAAATGGTAGAAGTGGAATTGGATCCTTAGGTTGATGAATCAAGTGGAAGGTAAGGTAAATATGCACTGTTTGGGTTGTTTTAAAGGAACCAAGGAGGCGAATTGGAGAAATTGGGGTCTAAGGGGTCAATGGACTGTTATGGTAGTGCTAGTAAGTCTATTTTGACTTATTAAGATCATAAAATTGGTTAAAGATAGGTTCAAAGTGGTAGTTTAAGATTTAAGGATCTAAGTTGAGGTATTAGAGGTTTTAGAGTAGAAACCTGTGCCTGATCACTCAAGGTTGATGTTGGAAATGTTTAGAACCATTTAGGCAAGTTTGATCAAGCTTACATTTCGATCTAGGATCATTAGAAGTTGGGAAAGAGGTCTAGAACGAGTTCTGGGATGTTGGGTTGCCAAAATCTACAAAATTTAGCTTTCCCTGCGAATTATGTGTGGCAGATTGAGTGTTTTTTATGTCTTTGACGTTTTGGGAGTTTCGGACGTCCGTTTTGGACGTTCTTTAGATCGTTCTGGGGATTTTTGACCCTTCCGGAGCCATTGGTGAGGGTCTCTAAGCCTTTTAAATTACGTAAGTGTTGGTAAGAATATGATATAAAAGAAATTTGTGTTAATAAGTGATGTTTCTGTGAAAATATGAAATGTCTGAGTATGTATGAATTGTTTTTATGATATGACTAAAGATTGTGATATGTTGACATGTACAATTATGAATGGAAATGTGAAATAGAGTTCAAAGAGGATATGATTTAATCAAAGCGATGTAAATAGTATAATATTAAGATCTCTAGGTGAGATCATGATAATGTTTAGAATGAATGTAAGAGGCTTCCATATGGGGATTATCCTAACACTCTAACGGTCTTTCATTCTCACTTAGAGATGATTGACGTGTGTGGTGAGAGTAGTAGGAGGTCCTAGGGTAGGCGCTATCACTGGAGCCTATCGCGCGGTAACGGACTAACCTTGTGTGTGGTCGGGTGAAACCCCTCGGCAATGGCTTTGCAAAGCAATAGAGGCCACCACAAGTGCACAACCCGCCCCAGATTGACATTCATTCTAAGTCCGGACAAGTCTAGTTGTGTCATAACATGATAGGACAAATGTTTAAATCACTTGTATGTACTTGCTTCTATTTCTATTTGATGTATGATGACTTGCATGTTTTTGAAATCTAGCTTACCCTTACTCTTGTGTGTGTTGTATGTGCTGTGCCTTTTCTCTTTGCGATGATCATCAAAGTTTGGATGTGAGCAGAGGCAGATGATGAACCTGTGGAGCAAGCATTGGAGAATGAAGACTTAGCTCTTAGCTCTTAGGACCTTTTAGACACATCTGTATTTTTAAATATTCTTAAACTTGTAAAAATCTTAAATTCTGCCTATATTTTGGATGACTGTATATTTGATACTGTCATATGGTAACTCCTAACTGCTTTTCTCTTACTATAATTGATGCATTCTACATGTATATTTTGCTATATATTTTGGGATATATATATATATATATATATATATATATATATATATATAACTATTATAAATTTAAAATAATAAATTATTTACTATCCATTTAACTTAAAATTTCGTTCTTGAATTTTTTTATATTTTTATATTTTTCTCAAGAAAAAAAATATATTCATAAAATAATCCGCATATTTAAATTTGGATGATGGATATTGGATTAAGGTTATTCATACATCATTGCAAACTTTTGTGTTCCTAATTAATCCATAATTATAGTGTTTTAACAATATAGCACTACATAATTGACGATAATCCAAACATTTAAACTTTGAAAATGAAGAAAGAAAAGCTTTTTAAAATTAGTGTTTTATTTATTTATGTTAAAAAGATGTAGATGTGTAAGCTTTACGTCAAATAGTGTTGTAGTACATCAAAGTTAGTCGGTTTAAGGCACTATTAAAACTTAATAAAACTAGCACATGGGCTAAGTCGGTACGCATCATGGGTTGTTATATTTTTCTCTCTCTCTTTGTATCTTTTACAACAGCACAAAAATTGTCGTTGTATCTTTATATGTGTTAGTGTTGTAATAACATTTTTCCTTTAAATATTCTTATAATAGAAAGTTATTACAACGATTTTTTATATAAAATATAATCAATATTTTTTTGTTATATACAAATGTTAACTAGAATAAGTATTCAATTCGCCCTGAAAAATAATACTCAACCTATTTGATATATTTTTAAAATTCACGAAATATTAATTTAATTATTTTTCTTTATATTTTTTATATAAAATAGTTTTTTTTAATAATTGTATTATTGGTACAAGATATTTATTAATATTGATTATTAATGAGAAAATCCAATCCTGTAGTCATTTTTATTTTAACATTTTCCACTACAAAACATTTAATGTATGTACTTCTAATTCAAAATAGTCTTAAAAAAAATATTAAATACATAAGATTAAAATATTATAGTGTCTCACGTTTATGATATTAAAAGAGTATTTGGGACTAAATTTGAATATTTTTAGAAATCGAATTAAATATTGTAAATGTTTAGAAAATAACATTTTAAAATTCACAGTGAGTTTAAAACATTGACACTCAAATTTTTTTAATATTAAAATGTTAAAGTATAAATAAAGGTTTTATAAATGAGTTTTATTATTTAAAATACAATATTTTTTAAAAGTTTATATTTTTAGAACTTTTTCACTTTTTTCTAGGTTTAATCATCTTCTATTCCTCTGTTCAAAGATTGCAAAGAGTTAGAGATCCCAGAGCTATTGAATCTTGCTTGATTAGTTTCTTTTAAAGGGTAAACTAGTTTTTACCATTTTTTTGGTATGTTTGTTTTTCCTTATGAGTTCCTTTAGCTTGCACGTGAGTTTCAAGTCCTATAAGATTATCTGTTAATTAGTGATTCCTAATGGTATGTTCTAATCATATTTGTGTTGTTCCCGAGTTTATATTAAAGCATCTTGTGAGCCAAAATGAGGTTTGGTGTTCTTAGAGCTGTTTCACAAGTAAGGGAAGCTATTTATAGTATTTCTAAGTTCTAGATATGTTTAATGTACTAATTTAATGATTGTATTATGATTTCTTGAATGATTCGGATGTGTAATGAGCATGACTTGTTGAATTGGGGTTAAGTTCTTAAATTGAAGTATTTGATTGTACGATGAATTTTGAAGTAAATTAACGAGTAATATTTTATTGTATGATGAATTTTGAAGTAAATTAATGAGTAATATTTCAATTGTAATAATTTGGACTAATTCAAATTTTGGTATGTTTGTGGCATATATGAGCTATTAGCTAGAATTGGTATGCTCGTCAAAAATTAACATTTATCGATGAAATCAGATCATTCGGTAAAAGTCCATTAGAAATATGCATTTTTACAATGTAAGTACAAAGTTTTATTCAAAAGTTCTGCATCAGATCAAAAGAATGTTAAGAGATAGGAATATATTCTTGGAATGATTTCTTTATTGCTCTGAGTAACATATATTTTTCAAAAAAGTCTACACAAAGAGGACTGCATAAAGAGAAGAGAACAAGAATCAAGATTTATTTTTACTCTTATGATGTCAACATTCTCTTAAGCTTACGTCATTTAGACTTCATCTTTGAAAAAGAAAAAGTTTCTTTACAAGTTTTTAGATATTTTTTGTATTGATTTTGTATCATCTCGAAGAGAGTAAACATGTGTACTTGTATTTCAAAGAAACAATCTAGTCAATTGTTGATGTGGGACTTCCAACACACCCGTTCACGTTGAGGTATAGACACTTCCAACACCTCCCCTTCACGTTGAGGTATAGCGGCCCGACAACAGGTGAAAACAAAAATGTCCACTTGTAATTCGTTAGGATAAGCTCTAATCATGACTCTGATATCATATTAGAAAGTGAGTTTTTAAGGTGAGGTTTGTGCCTCACTTATATATTATAAATTGGCCTTATGTCTAGTCGATGTGGGACTTCCAACACAATTTTGAGTGAAAATCAACATAAAAATAAGTTTGTTTTCTGCTTTTCTTTCTAAAGGTTTTTCAAATATTTTTGAAAATTTTTTAAGTGTTCAATACTACTTGAAGAATGCATAACCCCTGTAATAATGTATAATACTTATTTATAAAAAAAAAGATTAAAATTCTATTCAAACTTTTTTTTCAAGAGTTTTCTTACGTTTCAAATTAAACTCTTGTAACCGAAATATTTAAATATTATTCATAAGGTCATCTTTTGTTAATAATTAAAATATAAATATTGGTAAGATAATTTTCGAATATCAGGTACATACAGTTATGCTTCCGCGATTTATTGTTCTTATTTTACATATTTCTATATAGTTCCCTTTGATAATACCATGCTTCTCCTTTTCTATTATAATAATTAAAGACGGAAAAATATTAATAAAGAATATAGAATAATAAATAATAAATAAATAAACAAATACCAATATGGATAAAAAATATTAATATAATTTTAAAAATTAAGTACTTTAAATATTAGTTTTATTTATTTCAATAAACTTTTTTTTTCATTTTTTTCATCTATTTTTTGAATAAAGTAAATGGATTTTTCATTTCTAAACTGTTATAATAAATTAATTTCTTCTAAAATTAAATTATAAACTATTTCACTCCTAAATTTTATTTAAATTATGTAAAATATTATTCTCAGTAAATATTATATAAAGTATTTTCCATATTATAAATGAAGTTCTATACTAAACTATATTTTGTAATTTTATAAAATTTAGAAATAAAATAATTTATAATTTAATAGAGACTAAATAATTTTTAATAATAATTTAACGAAAAAATAAACGTGTTTAACTTCATTTTTTTAGCAACCCACTTTTATTTTATTTATTTTATCTTCCGCTCTCTATTTCTCTTTTATTTGTACCAAACATTAGGTTATGCTAGTACCACTGATGTGAACATTTTCCGATAAGGAGAAAGATCATGAGTTTTTTAAATCAAATCAAATCAAATCAGCATGCTAATAATTTTTTAAAATTCTAGTATTGATCATGCACGAAGATTAATCAAGATCATGAGTTTGATCTTATATTGACCTCAAAGAGTAACCTGATATTGTTAATAATTAATTATGGTCATGACTCATGCATTGACTTGGCCACTTGCAATTTCTTAGGAAGAAATAAAAGTCATTTCTGATGTGATTCATTCTCTTGTTTTCCGTGTAATAAGGTGATGGACACATTCATACATAGCACAAGTTCACCATTTTAATTGATAAAGACAAAGGTTATAATACAATGCTTTTGTCTTAATAGAATGGTCATTGGATAAGATTATTCGATTATCTAAATATTCATCTACTTAGATTGAGTTATTTTTATTTATAATTATATAAAAATCGAACTAATCCAAACTAACATGATTTTATATATTAGGTTGATTAATGAGTTTAGTATAGATAACTTGGGATCTAATTAATTACTCATTTTTATATTTGTGTTTTTGGATACATTATATTATGTTTTTTTTTTCATGTTCTAAAATTAATTTGAAAAAACTTATTATGATTTGACTTTATAATTTCCTTGAAGTCTTAAATTAATTTTTATAAAAAAAAATGCGTTATTTTTGTTTTAAGTAGACTATATTTGAAAATTACATATTTTAACAAAAAAAAATTCAACATTTTCTCCAATTGACTCATATTAATTCAACTCGTACAAAAGTAAGTTAAATTAAATTGGATTTAACATAAAAAAAATAGAGAAATTCAACTCAACCTAATTTAATATTTATTTTACGTTTGGTTGGATAATCAATTTCTTCTTGTACCATCATATTTCTTCTTGCACTCTAAAAGAAATCCGATATTATCTTCTTGTATTGTGCAATTTGAAAAAGTTGTATTTAAAAAAAAAAAATTTGGATTGCATAATATGAAGCCGAAAATGTCTTTTAAATTGGATAATTTGGAAATCAAATTTTAAATTATACAACTCAAAACCAAATAAACTTTGGATTATACAATTTAGAAACTAATCATTTTTGGTATCGTGATTGTATACTCATTTTTATTTTTAGATTTTGTAATTCATAAGACATTTTTGCTAATGCACTGATGCAGAGAAAATTGACTCACTTATTGTTAATGGTAAAGGTAGCTTTAAATAGTCAAATGACAATTTCTAAACAATTAAAAACACCCACCGAAAATAAAGCTAATAGTGGTTACAGGAATGAAAAAAATTAGCAAATATTCCTAAAGACTTGGTAAACCAAGATATTATTCAAAACAAAAATAAAACTGCTGCAAAATTCTTCATTTCCTTCCTTAAACTAAATGCTATAAAGCAATTAGTTTATATCAGAAATTATATCAGACATATCACACACTCCCAACAACCTCCGAAGCTTCTGAAAAACTTCTATCTTCAATGGCTTGGTCATTATATCAACCAATTGATCTTGACTCTTGCAATGAACTAATTCAATTGCACCTTCCTTAGTAAGATTTCTCAAGAAATGGAACCTTACATCAATGTGCTTGTTGCGGCCGTGCATAACAAGATTCTTTGACAATTTAATGGTTGAGTTGTTATCACACATCATAGTTATACAATTTTCATAAGAATGACCCAACTCCTTTAAGATTCTTCTCATCCAAACTCCTTGACAAGCACAAACAGCAGCAACTACAAATTCTGCTTCCGTGGTTGATAAAGTTGCAATAGGTTGTTTTTTGGAACACCATGAGACAACACCTGACCCATTAAAAATACATACCCAGATGTACTCTTCTTATCTTCCATATCCCCTGCATAGTCACTGTCTGTGAAAGCTAATAGCTCACCACTTTCTGCTGTCTTATAAAAAATTCCATAATTTACAGTTCCTTTCAAGTATCGTAAGGCTCTTTTAGCTGCCTGCAGGTGAATTTCTAGTGGTTTTGCCATATATCTACTTATGAGACATGTAACAAACATCATATCAGGTCTTGTGGCAGTGAGATACAACAAACTTCCAACCAACTGCTTATAATAAGTTTCATCAACAAAATTTCTGGTTCCATCTTTGCTCATTTTGAAACCTGGGACAATTAGCGTGCCTACATGATTACTTTCCAACATACCAAACCTACTCAAAACTTCTAATGCATATTTTCTTTGACATATATAAATACCATCAAGTCTTTGTAGCACCTTAATCCCAAGGAAAAATCTCATCTTTCCCAAGTCAGACATATCAAATTCTCTTAACATAGAGCTTTTAAACTCAGACATCATGACTTCATCATTACTAGTAAAAATTAAATCATCAACATAAATACTTACAATGATAATTTTTCCTTCTTTGTTTCTCTTGGTGAATAATGTTTGTTCGCTGTCACACCGCTGAAATCCTTCACTAATGAAATGAGCTTCAATTCGACTGAACCAAGCTCGCGGGGCTTGTTTTAAGCCATACAAAGCTTTATGCAACTTATAAACCAAATGCTCACTACCCTTTATTTCATACCCTTTTGGTTGCTCCACATAAACATCCTCATTAAGGTCACCATGAAGGACAACCGACTAAACATCTCGCTGGAAAATTTGCCAATTTTTATGTGCAGCTAGAGCAATAATCATTCTTACTGTATCCATCCTTTCCACTGGTGCATAAACTTCTGTGTAGTCAATTCCATGTTTTTGAGAATACCCGTTGGCCACTAATCTAGCCTTGTACTTATCAATCTTGCCATGTTCATTGTATTTGATTTTGTAGACCCATTTCACTCCAATTATTTTAGCTCCAATAGGTAGTGTAGTGAGTGTCCATGTTTGATTCCTTTTTATGGATTTGATTTCTTCATCCATAACCCATCGCCAATTTGAATTTTTCACAGCTTCCTCAAAACATGTGGGGTCATTTGACACCATTAATGCCATATGGGTCTCATCCTCCGACAGACCTTCTCCAGGAACATAATCAAACATCCATGTAGGAGGTTGCCTATTTCTTGATACTCGTACTCGATCTTCTTCTTCATTGGAAGATCTTCTCCTTTGCTGGAATTCTTCTCCAACATCAGTATTGTTTTCTGCATTTATTTCTGCAACATCATTTCTTTCATTCTCACCTGCATCTAATTCTGCATCATCTGTTCTATTTTTCCTTTCAGCGACTCCGTTCTGTTGTGGAGTACAAGCAGTGGTCAATTGCCTTTTGATCCCATTTTGTTTGCAAAAATCATGGAACTCTGTTGAATGAAATTATCCCCCTTTGTCTGTGCGTAGACACTTAATAGACATGTCAATCTCTTTCTCAACAATAATCTTAAAACATTTGAAGGAATGTAATGCTTCTGATTTTTCTGCCAAAAAATATACCCATGCTTTTCTACTATAATCATCAATGAATAGTAGAAGATACCTTTTATTACTATTAGATGTTGGAGAGATGGGACCACATATATCTGCATGATAAGTTCTAGCTTTTGACTTGCTCTCCAATTACTTTGTTTTCGAATGGAGTCACGATGTTGCTTTCCATTAAGACAGTCACTGCAGATTACTGTTGACATAGAGAGTTGAGGAAGTCCTTGTACCATGTTCTTGTTCAATAATGTCTGTAAGCCACTATAGCTTAAATGCCCATACCTTTGGTGCCAAAGATGAGATAGATTTTGAGTGTGTGTATGAAGCCACTAGTCAGATTTTGTTTGATGGAAAGTACAAGATTGGGGCAACAAGAAAAACATCCTGTTGACACTCATGTTGGTCTGAATTATCAAGCCTTTCTCTGGATGAAATATTTTGCACATTCCTCCCTTGATCAAAATGGTCAAGCCTTTCTCTTGTAATTGCCTTATGCTTAAGAGATTATTTCGCAATTCTGGAATATAGTAAACTTCACTGACAACAAAGTTTACTCCATCTACCAGTAACTTGATGCTTCCTTTTCCCATCACTGTCATCTTCGTGTTGTTTCCCAATTTTACTGAGTGTCGAAAGTTTGCATCAAACTCATGGAACATAGCAGAATCACCACACATGTGATTAGAACATCCAGAATCAAGAAACCAAACATATTTTCCTTTAGTCTCAGGAAACTCCACATAAGACATCAAAAGTAGCTCTTCTTCTTCATCATAAACCTCCGCATAATTTGCTTCTTTGTTCCGAGGACATTCATAACGAAAATGTCCAAGTTGATGGCATTGGTAGCACTCTACAGCTGCCTTGTTGAAGGTTGTTCTACCTCTTCCTCTTCCCCGTCCTCTTCCTCTTCCTCTTCCTCGTCCTCTTCCTCTTCCTCTGTAGCCACCTCGACTATGACTTCTTTCCTCTTCAAAGGTCACTTTTAAGGCTTGTTCCTCATCTTTGTGTCTACGAAACTTCTGTTCATGTACTATTAGTGAGCTTTGTAACTCATCAACAAAAAGATTATCTATGTCTTTGGACTCCTCAATGGAACATACAATGTAATCAAACTTCTCAGTTAAAGAACGGAGAATTTTTTCAACCACTTGAACGTCTGACATAACTTCACCATAAGTTCTCATTTTGTTGGCCACTGTCATGACCCTAGAGAAATACTCTGTCACTACTTCACCAGATTTCATCTCAAGAACTTCAAATTCTCTACGGAGAGCTTGAAGATGAGATCTTTTTACCCTTGCATTGCCTTCAAACTTTTTCTTCATAGCATCCTATATCTCTTTAGAAGTGTCTTTCTTGAGTATGGTGTCAAGAACAGTTCGATCAATCGCTTGAAAGAGATAGTTTTTGACTCTCAAATCTTTCAGTCGCATCTCATCTTGTTTCTTTTGTTGTGCTTCAATTAGTATGGTTCCGCTTGCTGGGATTACATAACCAGGTTCGATGAGACCCCAATACTCTCTAGATCGAAGGAAATTTTCCATTAACATGCTCCAATGGTCATAATGACCATCAAAACGTGGGATGGCTGGCTGGACAAAGCTCCCTTCGATAGTCATTTTTTTGTGCTAGTGCAAAACTTCAAAGACGGCTGCTTTGATGTATCAGGCCCAGTGGGGACTCTGATACCATATGTTAGGAATTAAGATTGCAAATGCAATGATGTAGAGAAAATTGACTCACTTATTATCAATGGTAAACGTAGCTTTAAATAGCCAAATGACAGTTTCTAAACAATTAAAAACACCCACCGAAAATAAATCTAGTAGTGGTTACAGAAAAATTAGCAAATATCCCTAAAGACTTGGTAAACCAATATATTATTCAAAAAAAAATAAAACTACTGCAAACTTCTTCAATTTTCTGAGAAAAAATAAATTTTAAATCATGTAATCTAAAATTTAAACATAATTTCTGGATTGTATAATCGAGAAAGGAAAAAATGTAAAAGTTTTTATACGAGAGTGTAGGAAGAAACATGGGATTATATAAGTTTTTAAAATTGTAGTAATTATTTTTAAAAGTGAACTTTAACGTAAAATGTGATGTGGCTTTCCTGCTTTCTGATACTTAGATGGACTTGGTTGCTCGTTTCTTTTGTACTTCGACCGTTCGCTTTCCTTCAGTTCGGACCGTCCGGCGTTCTTCAAGCTCTGACCGAGGGGGGGAGGTACCTGCAATGGCACTCTGACGCCCAAGTTAGGCGTGTATAGTGGAAGAACCTCAGTTCTTAGTATGATGATTCTCAGTATGAGAGAATTGATAATGGGATTTCTGTGTGATTATAGTGTGATTGGAGTGAGTGAGAAGCGTAAGTGGAGCGTACCTAGCTTGTGTCCTTGGCTCTCTATTTATAATTTGTCTCATAACTTTGAACTGACATAAGCCCAATAAAATATAAACGGAACAAAATATAAACAAACTTACTTGGTTACTTCTAAACAGCTTTAATCAGATATTATCTTATTCTCAATATCTTTAATAAGATATCTTTGATTTCGGTGGACTACAAGCCCAATAATAAGAGTTTGCCCAATTATGGCCCAGCATAGACATGATGTTATTTATAACCGATCGGCTATTTTTCGTAACCGCTCGTCCCAGATATCATACAGTACATCATCCCCCCCAAGTCCGAGTTAAACGTTAGGCTTTAGCCGTGGTTAACTGTAGGACTTATGAGTTTGAGGGAGGTTTTATTTGTTGTATTTGGAGAGCGTGCTTCTAGTGGTTGCTCATATGTTTGATCTTTGTCAGATGTTAAATGCTGATGGGGTTCTTTCTAGAAATTTTTTCCATGTTGATGATGACTTGATAATATCTTGTTTACCTGTTCTGAAAGGAAAATAATAATCTAAGACATAAGTAATTATTCAAGCATACTTGTATAATTGGAGGCTTCTGGATGCTGATTTATCCTTCAAATCGTTGTTGCTTTGATTCTGGACCGCTTTATGCAATGCACTTTATGCTTGTTGCGAAATTTCGCTAAGTGTTTAATAGTATGCATGTGTATTTTGCCATTTTAAAAGTACAAGTTAAAATATCAATATGCAATAGAGCTTACTTGTTTATTCGAGTGTTTGGATATTTGTTTTGTTCCTGTGGACCTTTATTGCCTTCTGATACAAACTAGGCATTCGTCAATGTTAAACCCTTGACAAGTGTACTAGATCGTATCAAGTAATAATAATCGGTAATCCCAATATCATTCTTCCCAGAGGACTCTTAAAGTCTTATCTTCGTGTAAACAAATCGTTTAAGACTTGAGTAAAAGAAAATAATTTGAATGGTTTGAATGCAAAACAGAAATAAACATGCAAATGCAAGAATTCAATTGACTAAGAGAAACTATGAATGAATGAGGTTATTGGGGTTTACAATTTCATCTTATTCATCCTCATATATCTACTCTTCTTATTTACTTTGCTTATTTATCATATTGTCATGCAAACTTTCTTGGTCTACCCTTAACCCAATCTCTTGGTGAAAAGAGCCTATTACTAATTACCGGCTTGCTATCCCTAGCCTCCCCTAGTAACTAATAATGCATAATGAGCGGAAGCAAAATACAATTGATCGTCCTACCCTTATCCCTAGGCGGTATTAACATAATCAAGGAATTCTCCCCAGTTCATGACATTACTGTACGTCCCCGTATCAATAAAGACAAACAACATCTACTGAATGAGTTAAACGGCAAAAGCATTAAGCAAAGGTAAAGAACCCAACAATTGATAAATCAAGCATATGCAAGCATATAAAGTAAACAAAAATTTCAATATATGAGAGTTTCAAAAGATTACATTGTTCCCCAACAACTAAGGGTTTAGTTCACCATAATCATGGTGAAACTAGATGAACTAAATGGAAGAATGGAAAAGCAAACCCTAGAATTGATAAAGTGGAGCCTAAGCATCCAAGAAATCTCCTCCAAAGGTGTAGAGCTGTTGTGGACGTTGTTATCTGCCAAAAGAATTACATTTGGATTCGCACTGGCTATATATAAGCCAAAAAGATAACAGAAAGATCTCAAAATCCAAAATATAAAAACAGACAACCGCCCAGGCGCCTAAAATGACCGCTGAGCGGTTTGCCTCTTGTCGCTCTAGACGCGCAGCGTCACCGCCTGGGCGCCAGACAACAACTTTTCCTTGCACTAGGATGCTCAGCGGTGGAATTTACCGCTGAGTGGTTCACAGACTCTTCTTTTCTTCCTTTTTCTCCTTCATTCTTGAGTCTATGACCTTCCTACTTCATTGCCATCTTCAATTTTCACCAAAACCCCTGCAAAACAATGCAAACAAGCATAATATCTCTAAAAACAACTTTTGACTCTCATGTAACACAACTTAAGAGTTTTACTTGATTCTAAGCTCACTTTAAGCTACAAAGGGTGTGATTTAATATCAAATTTATGCATGAAAATAACGGTTTTGAAACCGTTATCAGTCAGCAAGAGTATGTTTGGGCGTCCGGATTATATCCGTCAACGCTTCTGTAATTGGGCATTCAGAGTGGCATCCGTCAACGCAATAATACTTGGGCGTCCGGATTAGGATCCGTCAACGCTAGGGGTATCTCCCCTTTATTATGAGTGGGGCGTCCAGATGGTCATCCGTCAACGCTAGGGGTATCTCCCCTTTTTATAAGTGGGGCGTCCGGATGGTCATCCGTCAACGCTAGGGGTATCTCCCCTTTTTATAAGTGGGGCGTCCGGATGGTCATCCGTCAACGCTAGGGGTATCTTCCCTTTTTTATAAGTGGGGCGTTCGGATGGTCATCCGTCAACGCTAGGGGTATCTCCCCTTTTTATAAGTGGGGCGTCCGGATGGTCATCCGTCAACGTTAGGGGTATCTCTCCTTTTTATAAGTGGGGCGTCCGGATGGTCATCCGTCAACGCTAGGGGTGTTCCCCTTTTTATAAGTGGGGCGTCCGGATGGGATCTGACAACGCGATAAGGCCGGTCGGTCGAGAAAGTAGGACTTGGTTGATCCTTGGTTGATTTCTTGGAGATCAAAATATATTAGGATGTGGCATGGCCGAGATGTGACTGCTTTAGAGGCTTGTGATCTGGAAGATGTATAATATCAAAGATGTAATTGAGACCGATTGGTGGAGATGTAATTGCTTTAATGTCTACGCAATATATAATATTGAAGATATAATTAAGACTGATCGGTTGAGATGTAACCGCTTTAATAATCTGCAAGATATATGATATTGAAGATATAATTGAGACCGATCGGTTGAGATGTAACCGCTTTAATAATCTGCAAGATATATGATATTGAAAATATAATTGAGATCGATCGGTTGAAATATAATTATTTTAGAGTCTTGCGATAAGAAAGATAATATTAGGAGTATAGACTGGACCGTTCGGTCAAGATATAATTGCTTTGATGTCGTGCGACATGTAAGATAATATCCAAAGAGCGAGACCATTCAATCTTTGATTCAACGTGTGAGGACCAACATGAAATTAAGATGTGTCATTGACTCGTAAGTGTTTAATTAGCATCCTCTAAGAATTTGCTGTGATAGAGTAGATGTCAAGAACATAATCTCAATTAAATACGTTTAAGCGGAAGGAAATCTTTTCTTCGAACCTGCATTTGAATTCAAACCTGCACTTGAACATATACATAACGCATACATAATACTATATTATGGAATATAACGTATATATATTATGGAATGCAATATATGCAAGTTAAGCATTATATATGTTATGTTGGTGGAGACGTCAAGTACACTTATTACGTGCAAATAACTTTTTAATCAGCAGAGATGTAAAACGCTTGTCCGAGAACAGCACCATATAGATTCTCATCAGCAGTCAAGCTTTAACAAAAGTGTTTGCATCTGGCACAAGCACCAAGCACGCGGATAATGATGGATGAATCAGGGGCCACTGTTTCTTTAAAAATTCTTTGAAAAGTTTGGAGACTTCTTCAGATTATTGTGATTTAATGTTAGAAGTAAGGTCTGGCGCGACCCAGGCTGTTAAAAACCATCCGTTTCTGCAGAATATGGAATCGCTTGGAGCTTCTGTTTCGTCTATAGGTTACAACTAACCCAATCAGCTAAGGGCGATGCGGCGGACGATGGGAATGAAAACTTTGCCGAAACCCTATCCATCTCTTCATCAGGCGAAGTGGGGAAACCATTGTGTCCGTCTTTGTTTGTTGATATCCTGCACAAAAAATAAAGAAGGAGAAAATATTACTTTTTTGCTTTGCATAACCTCTATGGATTGCGTGAATATCCTTGGGGCCGAGACCGGTGTGCACAATGTTGGCTATGAGTGGCTGCGATGATGACGTGTCGGAGCGGAAGGGGCTGGAGTTGGCGACAATGCTTTTGACCGGCGTGCATGGAGGCGGAAAGGGGACCGCTTGCGCAGAGGTGACGAGGGCGCTTCTTCGAATGAATTTTACGACGGCCTGCCATGGGAGAATTCCTTTCTCGGTGAAGACAATTGTTGATCACGCCCCCTAATTACCAAATGCTTGCTGACAGCGTCTTTAGGGTTTATCCCACGCGGGGAAGAGAGGGCCAATGGTTTGAACTACTATGAAGGGCGCTGACCCTTCAGGTATAGGCATCGACGATGACGATGATGGAGTCACGCGACTCCGTCCAAGCTTCGTCGCCGACATCACCGGTTGCGTTGCAGGAGGTGAGCTCTGCAGCCGGGAGAGTAAGAATGTGCAGACGGCCGTTGCCGAAGATACCAAAGTTTCGAGTGATGGTGACGGGAAGTCCTCGCCGATGATGATGGAGATCTGTCACATGTGGCGTTGCAATCCCGTTGAAGACAAGGCTGTCGCGGATGATGAAGAATGAACTCCAGGTTTCTCGCGTGATACCTTACTAAGCTCCACTGCGTTGGGTGTTTTAGTGGTGGCGGTCATCACCAGCGGCGGCTATTTCATATATTCGACGAAGGGGAGAGAGCCTGAAACTGGACCGGAGTGAGAGCAACATGAGGGTCCTTAGATTTTTCAGAAAGTCCCTGCAACCGTTGGATTGATTCCGTTCAAAGAGAGTGAAGGGTTGCTGTGAATCCCTGCTTCATCCTTTCTTTGATAAAGGGTTCTGCAAGTTAAGCTTTTTATGATAGTGAAAATCTGAATCACATTTTTCTATTGTCGACTGCACCGATATTCATGGTTATCTGTCATATAACTTTCTGATGCGTCATCTAAATGCCTCGGTTACAATAGTTAAATATATTGTGAATATTTATAGTTATATATTATACTATTAAATATATAATGAATGTTTCGGTTAGAATATATTATGATTTGTACCGATATTCATATAATATATCATATATGATAAATAAAAGCCGTTATTGAAAGAGAAAATTTTTATTCTTCCGGCCATTCTCAAATGAGAATTGTAACAATAATCTATTCCTAAAAGATGAGATGCTCCCGCCCATAGCTAATATGAAAATATGTACTAGTGTGTACGTGTGGCTTAGATTTCACTGGATATTTTTCTTTAGAAGTTTGAAAAGGAACCCCTTTTCATTATGTGACGTATCAGTATACATCATATATAATATATTATAGATAAAACATCATATCTCTAATTATAATATCTAATATTTAGATTTTATGGTGGTTTCAAATAATATCTAGGCAGATATTTTATTTTTTATTTTCGTATGGAATATTCATATTTCAAAAATACTTATCTTGTTGATGATAATCCATGTTGTATAGTTTTTGTTTTGCTGAAAATTTTTGGTATTGATCCGAAGTGGTGATGTTGGTATTGAGTGTTTGTCTTGGTTCCTCGTGGCTTTCATGGGATGTCATCCGGCTCCACGGTGGATGCCAAAATGTTTAGGTGGATATTTTGTCCTTCAATTTGGACCGTCCGACATTCAAGCTCTGACCGAGGGGGGAAGTACCTGCAATGACACTCCTTCTTAGTATGATGATTCTCAGTATGAGAGAATTGATGGATTTCTGTGTTACTATAGTGTGATTGGAGTGAGTGAGAAGTGTAAGTGGAGCATACCTGCCTTGTGTCTTGACTCTCTATTTATAATTTGTCTTATAACTTTGAACTGACATAAGCCTAATAAAATATAAACGGAACAAAATATAAACAAACTTACTTGGTTACTTCTAAACAGCTTTAATCAGATATTATCTTATTCTCAATATCTTTAATAAGATATCTTTGATTCCGGTGGACTACAAGTCCAATAATAAAAGTTGGCCCAATTATGGTCCAGCATACACATAATGTTATTTATAACCAATCGGCTATTTTTCGTAACCGTTCGTCCCAGATATCATACGTACATATACTCATTTTTATTTTTAGATTTTGTAATTCATAAACATTTTCTGAGAAAAAATAAATTTTAAATCATGTAATCTAAAATTTAAACATAATTATTGTATAATCGAAAAAGGAAAAAATGTAAAAGTTTTTATAAGAGAGTGTAGGAAGAAACATGGGATTATATAAGTTTTTTACATTGTAGTAATTATTTTTAAAAGTGAACTATAACGTAAAATGTGACGGATAAGAACGACTTCATTTAAAATATAGAATAAAGTTGTGAGACTAATAAAATAGACATAATTCATTTTAATCTATTTTATAGGTTTAGTAATATTTAGGTCTTTCGATCTGATAGCAGAACTTTAACGATATGTAGATGCAGATCCTTCGACGCTGACAACTTAGTATTCCTTCATAAGAAAACTGAAGATTTATGGATTATCTCTAACATTATATTTTTATTTTATTCTCAAACTTATTTTATTTGTTTTCTCATTTTATATATTTGTTTCATAAAATTTATGCATTTTTTAATTTGTCTCTCTACATCCTTATCCAGCCACAATCAGTCAATTATATATTATTTCCCTTGCACTGCACTTCTTCTCCATGTCCGTTCTAAATTTTTCTCTTATATTCAACCCTTTAAATCATTCAAAAGAGGCATTTGTTCATACAATAAAAATTAATTGATTGAAAAGATATATTAAATATTAAATATCTTACACATTCTAAATGTAGTAAGATATATTAAATATTATAAAGTAAGAGTTGAGAGTCTCGGCGTAGCCATGTTTAACTGATTGAAGTTGTTATAATAAAAAAGTATATTAGAGATAATTAAATAGTCAATGTGGTTATTAATAGTTAATTTGTTAAGTTGTGAGTATAAGTAAATACACAAGTCTTTTAAACTTAAAATTTGTGCAATATTATTTAATTATAGGTAGATAATTTATTTGAATTGATATTGTTGACAACGATTATTAAAGATTTCATAATAGTCTGTAAATTATTGGTTTGTTTGTGTAGTTGAGTGTAATGCTAAAGAAGTAACTTAACATAAGTGATAAGGTATATTGTGTCCAGATGTTTTTAGAAGCATTTATATGCAAGTTTATGTGATGATTGTTGAAGGGATCAATGTTTATTAATAGTGCGTGAAAATTTGATCACCACAAATGAAAGTTTTCATGCATTATTAAATGAAAAGATTATTTGGTTAATGGTTTTTTTTTCATGAATTACATAAAATATATTGTCACTTGATGTATAGATGAAAAGGTGTAGCCTTATAAAGATTGAGTAGGTCATTGAGTCTTTGTTATTCTTTCACTATTCTGCACTTGCTTTTTATTCTGGAAGATTCTATTAAGTTTCTAATTTTTTTATCACCCTATTTTTTTTTTGGTAAATGTTTTTTTTTTTTTTAAATCTTGTGTCTATTTTTTTTGTTTCGAAAAATGTATAAGGTATTTGTTTTCACTAATAGAGTAAGTGACTTTTCTTTTCACAACCATTCAGTTGCTAAGGATGTCTTTAATGTCTCTCTATCATTGTTCATGATGTGGCGGAGGAAGTAGTTATCCATGTTCTACTGAAAAGAAAAGCATCTAATATGAAACCTTCTGAACAAAGGAAAATAAAAAACAAGTTCTTGACTCTCAAAGTTGTCCATTATTTCTATCGAAGTATTGCAATTTGTGATGGTAGTAAGGTTAGTTTGATTGCTGTCGAGGAGTTTTCAATAAGTAATAGGATATATAAAAAACCAAAAATCAATGGTGACAATTTCACCTTTGTATAATTCCTAAATACTTTGATGCACTTTTACTGATTTCGAGTGTCAAATGCACACCATCTTAGCCAACTTCAGTCGAATAAATGGGTATTCCTAACATTTTTTCAAAATTGTGTTAATTAAATGCATATCATTCCAACAGCAAACAAATTAGTGGATGATCATAAAATTTGAGACTTGAGAATTATTGTTTGGTAATTGATGTTTCAGGTTTATGTATTTATTTATAATATAATTGTTATGTTAATTATTTGAATTTATTTTAATAAAGTACAATATATAATATATGTTTGGTATGCTGATAATTTTGTGTTTTGGATATTATCAATGTGATGGATTGACTTGTTAATAAAAATAGGATATGGGATTGAAAGGTTATGAGTTCAATTCTAGGGAGAGAGTGTTAAGGAAAATTATTGTTTTATTTATATTTTTGCCTAGGGGCAAAATGGTCTTTTAACCTTTATTATTCCCAGTTCATTTTTGTTAAAAGTGACGAATTTGATGAAGAATGAACATGGACCAAGGTTGAACAGCTGTAGAACGTGATGGTGAGTAGAGAATGAGATTAGAGGCTATGTTTAGGGTCAAGTTTGACTTATGGTTGAGGTTGGAGCATGAGTGAATGTTGGAGTCTACCTGAATGTGTGGTGGATGATCATAAAAGTGGAGGATAGGTCTACTTTTTGTAGCTAGTAAATCCTGAGACTATCAGCCAAGTGATATGGGATAACAGCTCCCTTTGGCCTTGTGTGCAAAAAGGGAGAGGTGTTCGAGTATTGAACCTTCTTTGTATGGAGGTGATGCTGTTTTGCCTAGTCCTTGTGTGGCAAGAAAGCATGTTATTTAGCCAGAGGGCGGGACTGCTCGAGCGGACCTGTAGGGGAGGATACAAGGGGCTTGTAGGGAAGGCTACAGGTGTGTGAGGTAGGGTACAAGAGTATGACTAATTCTTTTCACTGTCTAGTTTATGGTATTGTGGATGCTCATGGTGATGTTCATGATGAGGATATTCATGATGGAGGTACATGTGTTGATGGTCCTAATGACGATGATGCTCTAGGAAATGTTCACTACAAGAAAAAGGCTATTTATATACGGATTATTACATACGGATCTGAATCCGTATGTAATTGAACTGTTACATACAAATATTATATATGGATAAGAAAAAAAATTATATTCGGAAAATCCGTATATAAAATCCGTATATAATGGTGGTGTCTTTTGATAGGACCTTTTCCAAGGATAAATCTGTATGTAATAGTCGTATGTAAGTGAATTTTCCTTTACATACGGATACTAAAAAATAAAAAAAAATTAAAAAATTTAACCTAAGCGAAAACCTAAGTAGAGAACTAATTGGAAAGTTCTGGAGGCATTTTCAGCTTTCGCTCTTTCCCTCTTTCGCTCTTTCCCTCTTAGCTTTCCCTCTCATCTCTTTCTCTCCCGATCATAAACCACTGTCATCGAGCCATTCTTCATTGTCTCTTCTCATCATTTTCATCTTCTCATCGAGCCACTATTTTGGAGCATTTCCCCTCCATCATCTGGAACCCTAAGTGAAAACATAGTTTGGACTCCTTGAAGCTTCCTCCACGAGTAAACGCAACAGAATGTAAGAACAACAGTGAACAACGAGACGATGACAGATTCGATGAAGGACCTTAGGAAGAGAACTCGAAAGAGGAGGAATGCGTGATGATACTCCAGGAGCGGGAAGGATTCGAAGCAAAGTGAAAAATAGGAAGATTGTTCGGTGAGAAATACGATTTAGGTCGCGTGTTCGGTGGAAAAGGAAGATTCAACGGTTGAATCGGTGAAACAGTGCCAAAATGAGGATGTAATCGGTGGATTCGGTGGAGAAGGTTGTAACGAGGACGATTCAAGTCGCAAGATGTCATTCGGTGATGTGAATCACAAAGATGAAGGCTCTGTGAGAGTGATTAGGTGAGGAGATTCACGAGCTTGAGAAGAAGCTAGGTTTAACTTTTCTGGTTCTACTCCATTCATTTTAATTCTATTTCTAATTGCATATATAAAATAGGATAGATCGGTTTAATGCTGAAGATTCTTCAAGAATTTGTTTTCTTCTTTCTACAAGAGTTGGGGGATTAGGGATAAACCTTACTACAACGGACACAGTCATTATATATGACAGGTGGAGCTTTACATTTTTCAACATTTCTTTTCCTTTTCTTTTTCTAGATTACATATTCATTGTTCTTATCCTTTCTCTTTAAGTTGATTTGGTATCTGTGAAAGTTTTGTGTTGTTTATCGTGAATTTTTTCCTACGACTTATTGATCCGACTGACAACTACAGTGATTGGAATCCTTATGCTGACTTGCAAGCCATGGCCCGGTCGCACCACCATGGAAAAAAAAAGAAGGTTGGGGTTGTTTTTCATTAATATGTAGTTGATTAATGTTGACATGAAAGGTCTCAGTAATTCTTCTGTTGTAGGTGATGATTTATAGGCTCATAGCAAGAAGAACAATTGAAGAGAGAATGATTCAGATAACAAAGAAGAAAATGGTGTTGGAACACCTGGTTGCAGGGAGGCTACAGGCTGAAAACATTAAGTAGGTAAATTAAAAAGAAGGAAATAAAGGAAAGGGGAGTGTTAAGTAACTAATTCCATTTCATAACAGTGTTTTGATTTTGAATATGAAATATACAACATTTTGTTGAACCTATTAACATCAAATGTTGGTTACTTTGAATTCCTGACGATGAGTTGAGCAATGTCCAATTAAAAATTAGTATTTATGAAGTTTTGATTGTAACTATTAATAACTTATTGTGAGTAGGAAGAGTTAGATGATATCATAAGGTATGGCGCAAAGGAGTTGTTTGCTGATGAAAATGATGAAGCAAGGAAGTCTGGTCAGATTCATTATGATGATGATGCTATAGACAAATAATAAAAAGCTTTGATTCGTGGTGTAAAGTATGGTTAAATTTCTAAGAATTAGTTTCATTTTACTCTTTATAATAGATTGATGGATCGTGATGGAGTTGGAGGTGAAAATGCTGGTTTGGATGGTGAAGATGAAGATGGATTTTTGAAGGCTTTTAAGGTTTACTCTATGATAACGGTTGAAAAACCATTATTTTCATACTTAATTTTGAAATCAAATGCACCCTTGTTGACTTAGAAACTTGCTTGGAATCATGATCTTTCTTTAGTTTTGGGAATAAAAGAGTTGAGGACATGTTTTATGATTTTATCATTAAATTCCCTTGATTTTTTGGAATGAATTGAAAAAAAGGTTGAAGTATCAAAGGGTTGCAGTGCAGAAAAGTCAAATAGAATGCAGAAAAGTCAACTAGTCAACCAGAAAAGTCAACTAGTCAACCAGAAAAGTCAACCAATTGACCAGAATGATGACCACAGCGCTGAGCGGCAGTTTTGGGCGCTGAGCACTGGGGACGCAGCCTTGGACCTGTTTTCTGTTATTTTTATGCCCTATTTAAAGGCCAGAACGTCTTAGGGTTGATATCTTTTGATGGTTTAGACATAGAAACACACTTTTCACCCCTTTGGGGGTAGATTTGGAGATGGTGACAATTCTCCTTTTCTCCTTTTTAGGGTTTCTATCTTCATTCTTTCATTCCATTCACCTAGTTTCTCCATGACGATGGGGAACTAAACCTTATTTGTTGTTGGGGAATGATGTAACCTCTAAACTCTCTTGTATTTGAATCAATTTTTTTTATTGATATATGCTTACTTCATTAATTGCTAGAGTTTTCTTCTTTGCTTAATGCATACATCGTTTAACTCATTCGGTGGTATGATTCTTGATTTTGTCGATATGGGGACGTTCGGAGAAATCTAGAACTGGGGAAATTCTCCCAAAGCATTAAGCATAGATAAGAAACCCAACAATTGATAATATAAGCATATGCAAGCATATGAATAAAACAAGAATTTCAATATAAGAGAGTTTAGAGGTTACATCTTTCCCCAACAACAAATAAGGTTAGTTCTCCATTGTCATGGAGAAACTAGGTGAATAATAGAATGAAAGAGATAGAAACCCTAAAAAGGAGAAAAGGAGAGCTGTCACCATCTCCAAATCTACCCCTAAAAGGGTGAAAAATGTGTTTTTGTGCCTAATTCATCAAAAGATACATTCTCTAAGGTGTCTAGGTGTTTAAATAGGCTATAAAAATAACAGAAAATAGGTCCAAGCCCAAACAGATCATAAAAATCGCAAAAAATATATCAAATCACGCCTGGTTGACTTTTTCTGGATTCTGGTTGACTTTACAGTACCCTAGTCAACTCTGGTCAACTTTTCAGCATTTTGGTTGACTGATTGACTTTTCTGGTTGACTGGTTGACTTTTCTGCACTCTGTTTGACTTTTCTGCACTCCAACCATTTGATACTTCAACCTTTCTTTCGATTCATTCCAAAAACCTACAAAATCAAGGGAATTTAAAACATGTTCTCAACTCTTTTATTCAAAAAACTAAAGAAAAATCATGAGTCAAAGCAAGTTTCTAAGTCAACAAGGGTGCATTTGATATCAAAATTAAGTATAAAAATAACGGTTTTTGAACCGTTATCACATACACACTTCTGTGCTTCAGAATTAATTATTAGGGATGCTAGGAATTGTATGAACTCGTAGTTAAGGATAAACTTTCTTACTGGTGACAACGGTATTAAGTGTTTTAGAGAGTGACATTAACATTAATGAAGAAGAGGAATTCTTATATGCATGAGAGTGATTAGGTTAAATCTAACCTCAACAACATATTCATCTCATATTCTAATCTTCATCCATCCATCCAATTTTGTGTTTAACCTCAATTGATCAAATTGCATTCATGTTTATTTTTCTGCACTTTATATTTAAAAATCCCAAAATATTATTTTTATAGTCTTGATTGGTTAAGCAAAAGCACAACAGTTTAATGCCGTGAGTCTCTTGAGAAAATGATACTTGGACTTACCATTTTATTATTACTTGATACGATATGGTACACTTGCTAGGGGATTAAAAAGTTTTTGGCGTCGTTGCTGGGGACTCGTGGTAGAACTATTCTATGTGTGTGATTCTTAACTGATTAGACTTTTTATCTTTTTTATCTATTTGTTTTTATTTTTCTATCTTTGATTAAAAAAAATTAAAAAAAACGAAAATTAAAATAAAATAATATTTGTTACTGTCTTTATTTTTTGG
This sequence comes from Vigna reflexopilosa, assembly GCA_027742785.1. Classification (NCBI taxonomy): domain Eukaryota; kingdom Viridiplantae; phylum Streptophyta; class Magnoliopsida; order Fabales; family Fabaceae; genus Vigna; species Vigna reflexopilosa. Next base: position 18,409,408 of record CM050917.1, on the reverse strand, counting down.
GCTAATTCTGTGCTCTAGTACATTGTTCTTTAGTGTGTGCAGAAAAAAAAATTGTATTAGGAGCACAAGATCATCAGGAGGCAGATAAGGAAGGAGAATTGGTTCACCAACACCCTGATGTGAAAAGTGACAAACCCAAACCTGACATACTAGTGAATTTCAAGAATAGGTTATGGGTTGTCAAGACTATCAAAACAAACAAAGCGCTTGAGATTGAGGATCCTTAAAGTTGGTGACAAGAAAATTGTTGGTGTAATGAAGGAAGGAAGAACACCAACATAAAATATCAACACCTACTAATGGGTGTCTGGGCTTTACTAGGTTAAATGTTGCTTCTGATGGCAGTGAAGATTGATGTCTACAGATGGATGCCAATGAAGATAAGAAAGATTAGCATCTACTGATGGATGTTATATGGTTAGACATCTATTGATGGATGTCACTGAAATCATTTACTGATGAATGCTACTGGATAGCATCTACTGAGGGATGCTAGAAGATTTAGGTATCTACTGAAGGATACCAGGAAAGTACACCTACTGATGGGTGATGGTAAGGTTTGCACCTACTGATGGGTGCTAGAAAGATTTTGGGTCAGGCTCGTGACGTTAAACAAGCGCTACCTGGGAGGCAACCCAGTTGATTGATTTGTTTCCTTTTCATGTTCTAATATTGTTCTTGTTGCATTTATGGCTTAATTGTTACATATGAGAGTCAAGTGATTGGGAATTACATAAAAATTAAATTTTGAAAGTTGAATTTTAAGAAGAAAGGGTTGAAACAATTTTAAACAAAGAAGAAAAAAGAGAGGGGTGTAAACCACGCCCACCGCCGGGCGGTAAACTCACTGCTGGGTAGTGGCGTCGCTGAGGGGTTTATGCGTTTAAAAAGAGGGCTTTGTTTTCTTGGCCCATTATTTGATTTTTCTACCCCTTAGGGCTCGCCCAAGCACTCTCTTTTAGATCCCTAAACTCTCTTTCACTTTCAAACACTCTTCCAAAGTTTTCCCATCACTTCTCCTATCATCTTCTCTTTTGAAAACCCAATTTTTATCAAACTTAGTTCAACATCCAAGTTTGGGGTGTTGTGAGAGCACAACTATTTGGGGTTGATTCCTCCACATTAATTGGAAGAAATTTTGTATTTTACTAACGCTTAATGAGATTTTTTGTGGTTTTGTGAATTGTACTTGATGCAGGGATGACCTCCTCATCAGGAAAGAGGATCGAGACTGTGGGAAACAAGAGGAAGGAATCAGAGTTGGAGCAGCTGAAGCTCCATCTATGGAGGAAGATGTTGAGGATGACGATTTTGAAAAAGGAGATGAGATAGCATTTATTGATGGATGCTATCTACACTAGAACAAGATTTTTCTATCTTTTGTATTTTGAACTTATTTGCTTCTGTTTAGTAGTGTAGGGTTGATGAACTTGGTTGGACACTTTATCTGATGCAGTGGTTTGATATTGATATTTTTGCATGATGGGTATTGCTTGATGATGCTTTGATATTGATGATGTTGAGAATGTGCACAATATGCTGATATACAGGTGGTGGTTCACAAGCTGTGTGAACAGATGCATTGTGATTTTATGATTGTGATTATGAGGCTAAGCAGGGTATTTGATTGAATGATTGGAATAAGCTTATGTGAGGTTTTTGAGCTTCAGAGTTCTTATTGATATATTTTCTATCTACTGGAAGCATGAATGATCTTTGAGTGAATTTCTGTGATTGATTGAATTGCATGTATGTGTCATATGATCAAGGCCGTTTTTGAAAAGCCCTTTTCTAGCCAAAAATTTCATCCCATATGAAAAAGAACATCTTATGTTCTACCCTTTTTGAACCTAAGACTTAAACAGGATGAGAACCCTTGCTTTGAAAATCTTTGCCTTGAGTTAGGTTGAGAAATATTTTTGGAGTATTGTTAAAGGTTCAAGTTTGGGGTTGTTGGGAGAATTGAAAAAGAAAAGAAAAGTTAGGCATTGAGCTTATGAGTTGAAAAGAAAATGCATGAGAAAAGATGAAAAAGATAGAAAAAGAAAAGCTCAATGTGAAGAAAAAGGAAAGTTGGGAATGAGTGAGATTGGTAAAAAGAGAGTTTGTGCTTGAACTATGAATGTTTAGATAACTCTCTTAACTCAAGGATTTTGTGATCTAGAAAAACCAATTTTCCTTGTTAGCTCAACCACATTATAAGCCTTAAAAAAGTCCTTGCGATGACATGTGTATGTGATGATGTTTGATTATGGCAAATAAAAGGCAATTTTGTTCTATGTGACATGTGGATAGTAGAGGGGAGGAGTGACCTTTATACACCTTTGAGTGAAACACTTTTGAGTGCTTGAGTTTTATACTTTTGAGTGCTTGAGTGAAACACTTTGTGAGGAAGAATTCCATGAGTCTATGATTACATCTATGCTTAGCTTATTAATCATTCATGAGAATAGCATCTTTTGGACTATTATGTTATTGTGTGAACACCATGATGAGTAATTTGAATCAAAGCATGTGCACATCTTGAAAGAAAGAGTTTGTGAATGTGATTGAACCATTGTGATGTGATTGAACCATTGTGATGATTTGTGGAAGACTAAGTTTCATCTTGTTTGCTTGAGGACAACCAAAGTTTCAAGTTTGGGGTTGTGATAACGGTTGAAAAACTGTTATTTTTATACTTAATTTTGATATCAAATGCACCCTTGTTGACTTAGAAACTTGCTTGGAATCATGATCTTTCTTTAGTTTTGTGAATAAAATAGTTGAGGACATGTTTTATGATTTTATCATTAAATTCCCTTGATTTTGTAGGTTTTTGGAATGAATTGAAAGAAAGGTTGAAGTATCAAAGGGTTGCAATGCAGAAAGGTAAAAAAGAATGCAGAAAAGTCAACCAGTCAACCAGAAAAGTCAACCACTTGACCAGAATGATGACCACAGCGCTGAGCGGCAGTTTTGGGTGCTGAGCGCCAGTTGGCAAACCGCTGAACGCCGTTTTTGAGCACTGAGCACTGGGGACGTGGCCTTGGACCTGTTTTCTGTTATTTTTATGATATGTTTGGGCTTGGACTTGTTTTCTATTATTTGTATGCCCTATTTAAAGGCCAGAACGTCTTAGGGTTGATATCTATTGATGGTTTAGACACAGAAACACATTTTTCACCCGTTTGGGGGTAAATTTTGAGATGGTGACAACTCTCCTTTTCTCCTTTTTAGGGTTTCTATATTCATTCTTTCATTCCATTCACCTAGTTTCTCCATGACGATGGGTAACTAAACCTTATTTGTTGCTGGGGAAAGATGTAACCTCTAAACTCTCTTTTATTTGAATCAATTCTTTTTATTGATATATGCTTACTTCATTAATTGCTAGAGTTTTCCTCTTTGCTTAATGCATACATCGTTTAACTCATTCGGTGGTATGATCCTTGATTTAGTCGATATGGGGACGTACGGGAAAATCTAGAACTGGGGAAATTCTCCCAAAGGTAGTATTGCCTATACATATGAATATGTGGTAATATGAGGATTGGTTGCATACACACTCCTATGCTTCAGAATTAATTATTAGGGATGCTAGGAATCGTATGAACTCGTAGTTAAGGATAGGCTTTCTTACCGGTGACAGCGGTATTAAGTGTTTTAGAGAGTGGCATTAACATTAATGAAGAAGAGGAATTCTTATATGCATGATAGTGATTAGGTGAAATCTAACCTCAACAACATATTCATCTCATATTCTAATCTTCATACATCCATCCAATTTTGTGTTTAACCTCAATTGATCAAATTGCATTCATGTTTATTTTTCTACACTTTATATTTAAAAATCCCAAAATATTATTTTTATAGTCTTGATTGGTTAAGAAAAAGCACAACAGTTTAGTGTCGTGAGTCTCTTGAGAAAATGATACTTGGATTTACCATTTTATTATTACTTGATACGATCTGGTACACTTGCCATGGGATTACCACTCTGTCATATAATTTTGCATATGCTTATGTGCTCCCACTCTTTGATCTATCTCAAATGCTGCATTTTCAAAAACTTTCATTGACAAACTTGGATACGTATATCTTATTTAAAAAAAATTGGTAGCAGTCTATGCCTCTATAAGTTTGCATAAATTTGTAGTTGTCTATGCTTTTGTGATCTTTCAATTAAAATCCTTTTGACAGAGAAATATATTTCTGAAGGGCTTAATGATCCCTCTCATTATTTTCTATTTATAATGAAAAACACAAGAGTACATGGAATACTAAGAGTCTGCACTAGACTACTATGTACAAAACTAGGTACAACTCATTAATAATTCTACAGACTAGCCTAAATGATGATACCTATATGTAATGATTCTAACACTCCCCCTCAAGCTGGAGCATACAGATTGTATGTACCAAGCTTGGAACAAATAATTTCAATCTGAGGTCCCCTCAATGACTTAGTCAATACATCTGCGAGTTGGTCATTTGATTCAACAAACTCAGTACATATTTCTTTTGACAATATTTTTTCCCGAACAAAATGACAATCAATTTCTATATGTTTGGTTCTGTCGTGAAACACTGGATTTGATGCAATGTGAAGAGCAGCTTGGTTATCACAATACATCTTCATACTCTGGATGTCACAGAAGCTAAGCTCTTGAAGAAACTGCTTCACCCATATAAGTTCACATGTTAATGAAGCCATTGCCCTACATTCAGCTTCAGCTGTTGATCGAGCCACTACATTTTGTTTCTTACTTTTCCATGAGATAATGTTTCCTGCAAGGAAAACACAATATCCTTTAGTAGATCGTTTATCAATAGGAGAACCTGCCCAATCAGAATCACAATATCCTGATACCCGAAGGCTTCCTTTGTCTTCATATAACAGCCCTTGCCCGGGAGCCTTTTTCACATACCTTAGAATGCGAATGATAGCATTCCAATGGCCAACACATGGAGCTTGCATGAACTGACTAACCACTCCAACTTCAAAAGATAGATCATGCCTTGTAATAGTGAGATAAATTAGTTTTCCAACTAGCTTCCTATATCTCTCTAGGTCAGAGAATAACTCATCTTCTTCTGCTGTTAATTTTTTATTTGGATCCATAGGACTATCAACCGGTCTACAATCAATCATGTCTGTTTCTTGTAAAATATCCAGAGCATACTTCCTTTGGGAGATTACAACTCCATCTTTTGACCGAGCTACTTCAATGCCTAGGAAGTATTTGAGGCTCCCAAGATCCTTGGTTTGGAAATGTCTGCACAAGTACTCCTTCAATTGAGATATTCCAACAGTATCATTTCCTGTAATAACTATATCATCAACATATACTATCAAGTAAACACATTTCCCGAGAGATGAATGATAATAAAAGACTGAATGATCTGCTTCACTGTGTTTTAACCCAAATTTTTGAACAATGGAGCTGAACTTTCCAAACCAAGCACGTGGAGATTGCTTGAGCAAGAGATCGGTTCAACTTACAAACCATACCAGACTCCCCCTGAGCAACAAACCCAGGAGGTTGCTCCATATAAACTTCTTCCTCAAGATCACCATGGAGAAAGACATTTTTGATATCCAACTGATGAAGTGGCCAATGACGAATGACTGCCATGGCGAAGAACAAGCGAATGGTAGTCATCTTGGCCACGGGAGAAAAGGTATCACAATAATCAAGACCATAAACCTAAGTGTACCCTTTTGCAACCAGTCGGGCTTTGAGCCTATCAATGTCACCATTAGGGCCGACTTTAATTGCATATACCCATCGACAACCAACAGCCTTTTTGCTTGGGGAAGTGGCACAAGCTCCCAAGTATTATTGTGGTCAAGAGCCTGCATTTCTTCAATCATGGCTTGTCGCCATCCAGGATGATCAAGTGCTTCTTTCACATTTTTAGGTATAACCACAGGAGCTACTGAGGATAAAAGGGAATAAAAGGAGGGCGACACTCTGTGATAGTTAAGAAAATTATAAATGGGATGAGGGTTTCGAGTGGAACGAGTACCTTTTCTAAGAGCAATGGGCCAACCAGAATCAGCTTCACCAGGAGGCGTGACAGGAGATGGTGACGGAGAAGAATCTGAAGGAGGAGATCCACCATTTTCTGGAAGAGGATTACTCATCGGGGTACTGTCCCGGAGGATATCAGTATGTGGAGTGGAAGGTTCGGGAGGACCGTGAGCATGACTTGAATTGACTGGGACATTGGAGATATTGGACTCAACCACTGGAAGAAGAAGGACCTGGTGGAGGATATGAACATCTTGAACAGATGGAGAGAAGAAAGGTGTCTGTTCAAAGAATGTGACATTGGCAGACATGTAGTACTTCTGGGTTTCAGGATAGTAACACCGGTACCCTTTTTGAAGCCGAGAATAGCCCAAAAAGACACATTTAATTGCACGAGCGGAGAGCTTGTCTAGCCCCGGAGACATGTCGTGAACAAAACAGACACAACCAAAAACTCGAGGAGGGGTGTGAAAGAGAGGTTCATTGGGAAAGAGAATGGAGAAAGGGACTTTATTATTGAGAGAGGAGGAGGGCATCCTATTAATAAGAAAACATGCAGTTAAGATGGCATCCCCCCAATGATGAACAGGAATATGAGCACCAAGAAAAAGGGTACGAGCCGTTTCAACCAAGTGTCTATTTTTCCTTTCGGCTATACCATTTTGTTGGGGTGTATGAGGACAAGTGGACTGATGCAAAATACCATGGGAGCAAAGAAGTGCAGAAAAAGTGGATGAGAAATACTCTTTAGCATTATCACTTCGTAAAACCTTAATTACTTGACCTAATTGATTCTTGATTTCATTCAAAAAGGATGTGAAAATGAGTAACAATTCAGAGCGATCTTTCATTAGATAGACCCAAGTACATCTAGAATACTCATCAATAAAAGTAAAGAAATACCTAAAACCAAAAGAAGAGACGCGACTAGGTCCCCAGACATCAGAATGAATAATAGAAAAACTAGAAGTACACATTGATTGGGACTTTTTAGGAAAGACAGATCTAACATGTTTTCCTAGTTGACAAGACTCGCATTCTAAAGTCTGAAGACTACTAAGTTCAGGACATATCTTTTTTAGCTTTGACAAGTGAGGATGACCAAACCGATCATGTAACACTTTAGGGGGAAGAGCTGCAACACAAGATACCTGTGGACGAGATTCAAAATGGTATAAACCTCCAGCTTCATATCTTTCTCCAATCTGTCTCCCCGAGCCACGCTCTTGTATAACAAAAGACTTTGAATTGAAAGTTATTCAACAATGTAACATTTTGGTTAACTGACTTAGGGAAATTAAATTGAATGGACAGTTAGGGACAAAAAGAACAAATTTCAGAATTAGAGAGGGAGACAGGAAGACTTGACCGACTCCCTTTGAACAAGTTTTAGAGCCATTTGCAAGGGTAATGAAATGGGGTTTTTCTTGGAGGGAAAGGGTTGAGAACAATGAGGTATTACCGGAGATGTGATCAGAAGCACCCGAGTCAATTACCCATGAATTTGGACCTTTCATGGATTGAGAAATGCAAGTTGTGGACGTACTTGGGGATTGAGATGATTGCGCCAAGCTATTAGACTTTAATCGCAGATACTCTTCATACTCTTCCTCAGTGAACTTAGAGTTGGAAGTGGAAGTTTCAGCCTTAGAGATATTGGTTGTTTTTGAAGGAAAGCCATGCAAGGAGTAGTAGTTTTCTTGGGTGTGACCTACCCTCTTATAGTAAGTGCACTGTGGACGTCCTCGACCTCCACGTCCTCCTCCTCTAGTGCCACGTCCTCTTTTTCCTCGCGTGACAACCATGATAGATGGTTCCATTGTTTCATGAGCTTCTTGAGGCACTGGAACACGAAGAAGGCGTGTGGTCAAGGCTTCGAAGGAAGGAACCTCATGACTTGTCAGAAGTTGATCTCTAATGTGATTCAAATCTAGATGCAAAGCACGGAGGATCATCACCATATAATACTTGTCAAGCTTCTTCTTGATATTTTCCGAAGATTCCAGTTCCAAGAACATTCTCAATTCTTCCACAGCAGCTTGGGCTTCAGTCATGAAGGAGACCATATCATGGTCTGTCATTTTGAGACGAGCAAGCTTGTTTGCGGTATCATAGAGACGTTGAATGTTATTAGCATAAATGCTTTGAGCTTTCTTCCAAAAAGAGTGACATGTTTTGAAGGCTCTAAGAGATATTAAAAGTCAGGGTTCCACAGATTGCCACAATAGGGCACACAATTGGAAATCAAGTTGTTTCCATTGTTCAGCTTTGTTAGAAGGTACTTAGCTCCCATCCTGCTCAAGGTGGTCATAATGGCCTTGACCAAGGAACCACATTTCCACAACAGTAGACCAAGACAAATAATTCTTTCCATTTAGCTTTTCGGAAGTGATTAAGGGACTTCCAGAGAAAGAAAGAGCACTTCCAGACGCCATTCTTTGATAAAAAACAGGAGAAGACACAGAAAACCGTGAGGAACTAGAAAACCCTAGAGGGTTTCTTAGGGTTTTCTTCAAGGGGAGCTTCTGGACACACCAAGGTACGATTTTGAGGGTCAGAACGGACAGAGGAGCAGAGGGCGACAACTATGGAAGTGTCGCGGTGGCTTTCCAGTGAGCAGAAGGCGGCGCGTGAACTGCACGCGCCTGTTCGCGGCGCACAAAGGAGAGGCGCGTGGCGGAGCGTGGAGGAGAATTAGACTCCGGCACCGGTGGGGTTGGTCGTTGCGTGACGAGATGAACCAGATCCAGTGGTCGTCGGACGGAACAACGACGGCGTACGGCGACGGACGGCGGCAGACGGTAGCAGACGGCGGCGGACAACAGCGAACCAAGATGAAAAACTCCAAACTGTAGTTGACAGCTGCAAATAGTGACCAGACAACCGCGGACAGCGACAAAGGACACCAGACAGATGCGAACAACAATTACAATGCTGGTGGACAACACAGGACAGAAACCAGAGCAGGATGAACCTGCTCTGATACCAACTTGAGATCTAAAACAGAGAAATATATTTCTGAAGGGCTTAATGATCCCTCTCATTATCTTCTATTTATAATGAAAAACACAAGAGTACATGGAATATTAAGAGTCTGCACTAGACTACTAAGTACACAACTAGGTACAACTCATTAATAATTCTACAAACTAGCCTTAATGATGATACCTATTGTAATGATTCTAGCCGATAGAGTTAGGCTCAAGAATTTCTATATTCCATAAATAACTTCCAGTTGCGGAAAACAAGTGCTTATGTCTCCTGATACTAAACAATAAATATCATCTGTGTTTATTTCGGTTGATGCTAATAACTGGTCTAATTAAAAAACACAACAATCTCATACATAAGTCATAACTTTCTTTTGTTGGAGGAACATTCAACCTCTGTTAGTTTCCATGTTCTCTTCATCTATAAATAATAGCTCAGAATCTCCTTGTCCCCATTCTTTCAGATTGTTTGCTTTATTGACTTAACATATTTTATGCTGAACGTGGCAAATTTCGAATACATAGACGAAGTTAAGCGAGCAGAGGAGGTGGCACAAAAAGAATCAGAGGTGAATCAATCCTCTGCTGCCAATTTGAAGAAATCAGCTTACTGGGATGGCTTGTTGAAAAGAGGATATGAACAGTGTAGAATAGAAGAATTAGATGCCTTAGGCAAAGGGAAGCGAACCCGCACCAAATGGCTGGTAAGTCATGCACGAGTTTTTGCTGCTAAGTATTAATGGGACAGAAAACCAGTTTTTGCTGCTAACAAGTATTCAATTGTTCTAATGTTGGTTTCGATTCCAAGGACTACACGCCTAAAATGAGAATAGATATTTATTGGTTATCCAATAACAACTTAGAAATGGGTAAAAGATAGGTCCAACAACTCTTTTAGCATAGACTCTGGTACAATTTCAGAAAGTAGACTTTTAAGCTTAAGTTAACCTCAACAAAATATGGAGTTTATATTTATTTATATAAAATAATTTGGTCATATCTATGTATAAGATTCTCACAATGGAAGTTTTACCATTACAAATGTGTTCATTTTTGTTTCTTATTTTAGTTGTGTATTTAAGTTGTATCTTGTTGATGATTTTCCCAATTCTCCTATGATTTCTCTCTAGGGGGAAGGTTGTAGTAATTGGGGAGATCTAAGCTCCGATGATGAAAATTATGAAGCGGATCATAGTGAAGATGATTCAAATTCATTCGAGACTCCTACTCCTACTAGAAGGGGAAAGAAAATTCGTGGTACATATCAGTATTTACTTTTTCAATATTGATTGTTAACAGTGATGGAATTTCAATACTGTCTTAGACTGTGATGTTAATTTTCTTTTACTCATTTACAGCAGGGATCCCAGAGCCACTTCCTTTAATGGAAGGTCAAGGAAAATCGTTGAAAGTACTTGGCTTTAGTCAAAATCAAAGGGCTGATTTTCTTCGATGAGGTTATGATTGTTGGTTATGGTCATGTACAGTCTCTTTTAACCTTGTTTTATACAAATATTTGTTGTTAATCTGATTTGGCAAATCAATTACAGGTTTGGGGTTGGTGATTATGATTGGAAACAGTTTGTTCCCAGGATGAAACACAAGAGTTATGAAGAAATCACGGAGTATTAATCTGACATTTTCCATTTACTTTCTGCATTATTTAATGTTGTGCTTGTTTTTAATGCTATTGATCTTGAAGCTTTTATTGTATCCCTTTTTCTTTGTGGGGGGAATTATATGACAATAGAACCCATATGAATACTAAAATTTTGGCATTTAATGATAAGAATATTGTGTATATGTATACTCAGGTAACAAAATAACCGTAACATGATAGTATTGCTTACTAGTTGATTCTTTCTGCATAATAACACTCGTGTGAGCTGCATGTGAAGTTTCATTCTTGCATGATTGTTTTCGTTGAAAACAGTCTGTCTAAAATAGCATTCATCGATAAATACTTGTCTTTATATAATCTTCATTACTTGTCTATAAATACTCATACCTTTAAAACAGGTATGGCAAACTTCTTTTGTCTCATATTGCAGAAGATATTACTGATTCACCAACGTTCACAGGTACTAGATTCTTATTGCTCTGATATTTTGTCAGTTTCTTTCGTATTCTCCCTTGTGCTTTCAGTTTACTTATTTTCCCTCTTTGCTCGTTAGATTTCATGGGAAAATTAAGATTTTTGTGAAATCTTTGATATTTGATATCTGCTAAGTTCTTACAACAAAGTTGTTTTGCCAGTTGAAGAATAGTTATTTACCACTAGATCACATATGAGGTTTATTCACATGAATTTTTTAACCAATCACATGACTTTTGAAGAAAAATAATCTTAACCATCCATGTATAGTTATATGATACAGAGTAATTTATAACTCTAAATACTGATTATAATCTGTCTTTAGATGGCGTTCCAAAAGAAGGACTTCCAAGATATACTTGTAAGGATTGCACTTCTGACTATGATATCAGATAAGTTCTTTCTTTATTTTTTTTTTCGGATTCTAAGCTTTTTATTGCTTGTATTTAGCATACTATTCGGGCATTATTTTATTTTTTTTTTGGATTCAATAGCATTATGAAGATTAGGAACACGAATTAGTCTCGTTGTGAGGCTTTCTATTGATGAAACTTCTTGACTTGTCAGGATTTAATCTCTAGCAACCATAAATGGTAGCAATTCTGGTATTGTAATTAAAATTCAGCTTTATGCAACTATTAATGATATTGAGTATTGTTTAAAGTGAATTAGGTGGTTGATCTTATCATGATGCAATAGTAAACATTTTTTTATCTTGAACACTTTACAGGGCTGATTTCAAATATTATGCTTGTCTAGTTCTTATTTGGTTGATGAAGAAGGTGGACCACGCAGTAGAACAAGTAGCATGAGTGTTTCCCTTTCTAGTCCTGATGGTCATATTATTGGTGGTGATGTTGCCAGCCTTATAGCTACAAGCCCAGTCAAGGTATATTCTTAATTGCCCAAACTCTTTCTTGTACTTATGCACGTTGTATGTTCATTCAACATGTTAAAACAATAAATTCAGCAACTGGAAGGTGTATTCAGAATAGGGTGGAAACAAAAATATTTTGATTGTATTATTTTTCTTTTTAAATTTAACTAAACATAAATAAACTTTTATTGTGAGTTAAAGAGTAATATCTTTACCAAAATATTTTTATCAGTAATAAACAATTAAATAAGTATAACAAAACATTTAAAATGTCCTAACCTTATACAAAATTACAAACACAAAATGTGATTGGGTATTATTTTGTACCTACAAAACGGTCAATAAAACTAAGTTTAAAGCTCCTAGTACCGGATTACTTCATAGCTTTATGTGAGAGATATAACATATTGTTACGGAACATATGCTTAATTACCATTTAGTGAAACACTGCATCTGTATGAAAGAGCCCATATAAGTATTGACCCAATTCACTTCCTTAAGCAAAAATATGTTGTTGTTAAAATAGATTTGAAGCATGTGACCAATCAAAATATGCAACATTACTATCTCATCACAGGTTTCATATATGACATATCTTTTACTATCGACAAGATTCCTCTATTAAGTAAATTATCATTTGTTAAGTAAATTATCATTTGTTGTTAGTAAATGGAAATGCGTTTTTCTATCTAAACATACTTTACTATAGAATCATACTTTTTATAAAGAAGTTAAACTTATTAACAACTTTAATACTGATATATTCACACACATACAAATATATATATATATATATATATATATATATAATATCTTAATTTGTAAAAGAAGATGAATAGTTTTTTGAATTATAATTTTATCTCAAGACTTCGTGTATTCAAATATTATTTTAGTCTTTAATTTTTAGTTTCATCTCATCCTCTAACCCAATAATATTTATTAATTACTTATTAATAAACTAAAAAGTATATAAAAAATACATTTAATAGATAGAAATAAGGGGTCTCAATAATGTTTTTATTTTTATTGTTAAATAAACTTAAATTAAGACTAAATTTACATTTACTTGTGATCTTACAATTAGTTGTTACCCTTCCTCTCAGTTTGTGTACGTTTTCTTCCCAATGAAAAGATTGAAAACATTAATAATTAATACTGAACTTTACGTGCAAAAGAAGTGGTAGTCTCATTCTTTTTTTGAGTGGACTAGGAAGGGAGGTGTTAGCTTTTAATCCACGAAGTGTTCTTGCTTTGGAATTTACTCAAATGTTACATTAGTATTCTTCTAAATGCACAATCAATTATTCATTTCAATTATATGACTATAAATAAGTTGATGTTCTTATTGTTTACAGATTCCAAAAGAAGAGAAAAATCTGGATTCTCATTATTGCCTAATCCATGTGTATCATTTCATGAAAGGAGTGACGTTGCTACTGCCTTTAGGTTACTTTCTTTTAAAATCCTTGTATCATTTGGATAGATATAATTATTCTCTATCATTCATTTGGACCCGCTGGTATAGTCTTACTCTTTCTTTTTTCTTAAAATTTGCATGTCAGTTTTGAGATTGATGCCATGGTGTAATCTTTATTTATTGTTGCAGATAGAAGATGCTCAATTTGATTAAAGTCTAAATGGTGGATTTCATTGTCATGTTTTTATAAACATACAAATTGGAAAGAAAAAAATTGATTTCAGTGCTACAATAGAATGCAATGTCAATGTTTATTCTTTTGCATTTTTTAAGTAGTTTATGATTCATTGATGTGATGCTTGTGTAATATTATAATATATGTATTGTTAATTCGAAAGTTAATATGAAATTATTTAATTTTTTTTATAAAGCTATAAAATTACAAACGGATTTTCCGTATATAATTATATACAGATATTACATACGGATATTTTCGTATGTAATTATATACGGATTTTTTCGTATGTAATTATATACGAATTTTTTCATATATAATTATATACAGATTATATATGAATTTTTCGTATATAATTATATATAGATACTACATTCAGATTATCCGTATGTAATTTATATATGGATTATCCGTATGTAACTTATATACGGATTATCCGTATGTAACTTATATACGAATTATCCGTATGTAACTTATATACAGATATATCTATATATAACCTTATCTACATCCTTATTATATACGGATTTTTGGCTGTATATAATCCGTATATAACACCATTTTATATACGGGTTTTCGAGGGTATATATAGATTTTGGCCGAATGTAACAACGATTTTTCTTCTAGTGATAGTGATTGAGTTATGTGGAGTAGTTATCATAGGTGCTGATGAATGGATAAATATTTGGTCTAAGTGTGTGATGTTCATGATGACATCGAGGATCGAGGATGAATGATCGAAGCTCATGGAGCGAGTAACCGGATGAATGATTGAAGCTCATGGATAAGGCTTTTGGAATTATAATGTTTTGAATAAATTATTCACGTTAAATAATGAGGTTTTTTAAAAGTATGTTTTCAAACTATAAGAATGTTTTGTAATTTACTAGTTTTTCTAATAATTCGTGACACCCTGAATTTGGGACAGTTACATTTTGGTATCATAACTAGGTTTTTGAAAAAAAAAAAAATTGGAGGATTTGGGAAATAAGCTCGTCTAGCTTTTGTTATGTGACTTTAATGCATTCGTATGTATATGACTGTGTGGTTTGCATGTGTATGTGTATGATTGTGTGGATTGCATGCATATATGTGTACGATTGTATGAATTAAAGTGATTAAATAAGTGTTATTGTTATGTGTGTAAGAAGATGTCTCGTAGACCAAGATCCCCTTCCAATACCGTTGAGGATATTGCTCACGGTCTCGAGCAAATGGTGCACACACTGTAGGGTCAACCTGCATGACCTGTCCTAAGGCACCATGTCAGTATGAATGACTATATACGTCATAATTCATCGAAGATCAATAGAAAAGCTACTCTTAATGAGGCATATGAATGGATCTACAACAATGAAAAGATCTTTGGAGTGATCGACGGTAATGAGGAGTAGAAGTTTATGTTCTCTACTTTCATGTTAGTTGGAGAGGCAAGAGTCCTACTGGAGGAGCACAAAACAATTGATGACGACTAAGGGAGAGTAGATCAAATAGGTGACTTTCCATTATACAATTAAGAAATTACAAGATTACAAGATTATAAGATTATGAGATTATGAGATTACAAAATTACAAAATTATAAAATTACAAAATTAAAAAATTACAAAATTACAAAATTACAAAATTACAAAATTACAAAATTACAAAATTAGAAAATTACAAAATTATAAAATTAGAAAATTACAAAATTACAAAATTATAAAATTACAAAATTATAAAATTATAAAATTATAAAATTATAAAATTATAAAATTATAAAATTATAAAATTATAAAATTATAAAATTATAAAATTATAAAATTATAAAATTATAAAATTATAAAATTATAAAATTATAAAATTATAAAATTATAAAATTATAAAATTATAAAATTATAAAATTATAAAATTATAAAATTATAAAATTATAAAATTATAAAATTATAAAATTATAAAATTATAAAATTATAAAATTATAAAATTATAAAATTATAAAATTATAAAATTATAAAATTATAAAATTATAAAATTATAAAATTATAAAATTATAAAATTATAAAATTATAAAATTATAAAATTATAAAATTATAAAATTATAAAATTATAAAATTATAAAATTATAAAATTATAAAATTATAAAATTATAAAATTATAAAATTATAAAATTATAAAATTATAAAATTATAAAATTATAAAATTATAAAATTATAAAATTATAAAATTATAAAATTATAAAATTATAAAATTATAAAATTATAAAATTATAAAATTATAAAATTATAAAATTATAAAATTATAAAATTATA
Organism: Vigna reflexopilosa; assembly: GCA_027742785.1. NCBI lineage: Eukaryota > Viridiplantae > Streptophyta > Magnoliopsida > Fabales > Fabaceae > Vigna > Vigna reflexopilosa. The sequence continues at coordinate 18,393,491 of CM050917.1, read as the reverse complement.
AAATTATAAAATTATAAAATTATAAAATTATAAAATTATAAAATTATAAAATTATAAAATTATAAAATTATAAAATTATAAAATTATAAAATTATAAAATTATAAAATTATAAAATTATAAAATTATAAAATTATAAAATTATAAAATTATAAAATTATAAAATTATAAAATTATAAAATTATAAAATTATAAAATTATAAAATTATAAAATTATAAAATTATAAAATTATAAAATTATAAAATTATAAAATTATAAAATTATAAAATTATAAAATTATAAAATTATAAAATTATAAAATTATAAAATTATAAAATTATAAAATTATAAAATTATAAAATTATAAAATTATAAAATTATAAAATTATAAAATTATAAAATTATAAAATTATAAAATTATAAAATTATAAAATTATAAAATTATAAAATTATAAAATTATAAAATTATAAAATTATAAAATTATAAAATTATAAAATTACAAAATTACAAAATTATAAAATTATGAAATTACAAAATTACAAAATTATAAAATTATGAAATTATGAAATTATAAAATTATAAAATTATAATATTATAAAATTATAAAATTATAAAATTATAAAATTATAAAATTATGAAATTATCAAATTATGAAATTACAAAATTATAAAATTATAAAATTTTAAAAATATTAAATTATAAAATTACAAAATTACATAATTATAAAATTATAAAATTTTAAAAATATTAAATTATAAAATTACAAAATTACATAATTATAAAATTATAAAATGATAAAATGATAAAATTATAGGATTATAGAATTATAAAATTAGAAAACAATAAAACTATAAAATTATGAAATCATAAAATTTTTAATTTATACAATTATAGAATTATAAAATTATTAAGTATCAAAATTTTAAAATTTTAATATTATAAAATTAGAGAGAGAGATCACGAAAAAAGAAGAAAAAAAAATAACTTATGTATATAAATATCAATAACAATCATTATATTGGTAGGGGGATGTTAATAGACTGGCAGGTACTTTTATTCAAGTTATAGTACTAAGATTATACTGATAAAAGAAAGTTAAAACTCACTGATATATTCTGATATAAATATATAACGTGCATCATACGTGTTTGAGAGATGAACACATCTCACAATAGAAAGACAACTGAGATAACCACTCTTTTTGGCTTAAGACTCTATCTATAGGAAAACAACAAAAATCAATATACTGTTTCAAAAACATAAATCTGTGCATTTGACTCGCAAAATGATCAGGAACTAAATTTCAATATGCATATTAATAAAGAAATTGTGCAAATAAAAAGATATAGAATTTACAAAGGAATTATTTTACATCCATTAAGTGATTAATTTTCACTTCTAGCATATCACAGAAATCCAGCCTCCACCTTCAAATTCACAATTCTTTTCCTCTTACCCACTTCAATATAGCATCTTTGAAAACTTCATCAAATAGTTTGATACGCTTGAAGCACCCGTAAGTGGCACAGAATAGTTTATGCACATTTTTTTGTTTGGTGTGACAAAAATAGCAGTAACATGATCTGCTCTTTCTGCTCTCCAAGTACAGCAACAAAAATTCATTCTTCTCATAAACAAACTTTGCCTCCAATTATTTGCCTTGCTCAGTATAAAGCTACAACCATGTACTTAAAAACTTTGGTCTCCACATCCTTAACCAATTACAATCTGGTTGTTGATCCATGGTAATTTTCTTGTTCACCGTTTCAGCAGAAGGTTCTTCTGAGGCTACAACACCCTTCAATGGTGGCTGTGGATTAGTACTCACTGAAGACTCCACAACCTGAGTCACCATTTGTAACACTTCACTCATCTTTGGGCGATTCTTTGGGTTTCTGACCAAGCATTTGTTGGCTATTACAGCAAGTCTTTGTGCTGACTTGAAGAGGTGTTTTCTCTCAAGTCTTGGATCCAATATTAATTGAAATTTCCTTCCATCTGAAAGGTATGGCCTTATCCATTCCAACATCTTCTGCTCACCTTTGGGGCGATTTCGGTCAATCGGCCGCCGGCCAGTAATGAGCTCATAAAGGAAGACACCATAGCTCCATACATCACTCTTTGATGTAAGACGTCCAGTTTGAACATACTCTGGAGCTGCATAACCCATTGTTCCAACCACCTGATGAATAAACAGACCATATTAACATAAGTTGTATGTTGATTCACAAGGTTCCAGCTCTATGTAGTTTGTTAATCATTTAGCTGTTAACTACAAAAGGGCAAATTTGTTCATCAGCATGATCATGTTAAATATAACATGAGTCAACAGAAAATAGAGTAATTGTCTGAGTAATGTTATATCCACATATAATATCAGAGTACTTAACAAAGTATTCAATGAAAAGATAAGAAATGCAGGTTTGAATTGGTGAAGAATTAGCTTGGTTATATCCACATTTAATATCTTGAAAATATAGACATTCAACATTTTCATCATTTATCAAGTAGGAATGTTGCAGGAGGGTTTATATAATTCATTGGATAAGAAATGAATTCATTTTTTCAGCAATTGAAGATTTTTGTCAAAGGGCATCATATTCTTTTGCTTCTTACATCTCAGCATGAATGTGAACATCATATTAGTAAGTGAAATATGAGATCAATAAACAAGACCATACCGCTGTTGAGACATGAGTCAACCCATCAGATGGTCCCAATCTTGCTAGCCCAAAGTCTGACAGCTTTGCTTTCCACTGCTCGTCCAAAAGAATATTTGAAGATTTGAAATCTCTGAAAATTATCTAAACCACCAACAGATAACAGTCACCACAGCAATTCCAAGCTGCACAACATATACTTAAATAGCAAATAAAATTAAGAGTTAAATATGTTTTAATCCCTAAATTTATATGTGAAATTAGAATTTGTCTTTATCCCAAACTTTGATACATTTTGGTTTCAAACTTTAAAAATGAATGGATATAGTCATTTTAATCTAATTGTGTTAATTTTTTTTTGTGTCTTGCAAGTTAGAGGTTGAGCTGTTATACCTTTTGACACGTTCCAACTCAGATATAAGTCTGAAAGGTCATTTAACAAACCTAAAACAATTAATGTCATTGAGTTAAAAAGACTATATTCATTCATTTTTTAAGTTTTGGGACCAAAATTTATCAAAGTTTGGGAAAGAGATGAATTTCAATTTCACATCTAACTTTAGGAACTAAAAGCATATTTAATACTAAAATTAAATTTCAACAGAATTCCAATTTAGCTGTTTACATCTTCCTTCTATTGGGATGTCTAAATGAGATCAAAACAGTTAAGTTTCTACTTTCTGCACAAGGCAATGAAGGAATTATCTAATTGATTAGTAAAGTTATGCTATATGACTATACCTGAAAATCCATTTCCTCATGCAGGTATGTTAAGCCACGAGCAGCATCTTGGGCTATTTTCAACCTCCTATTCCATGGGAGAGGAGTTTCTGATCGTGGTGATAAATGGTGTTCCACACTTCTGTTGGGCATATATTCATACACCAGAAGCCTTTGGATTCCTCTTTCATCATCATCAGCGCAGTATCCCACTAGTTTCACCAGATTTGGATGCTCCACAATACCCAGAACATTCACTTCTGTGACCCATTCCTTGTGCCCCTGTAATCCAAAAGTGGCAAATATTTTAATGTAGAGTAAATGGTACAGAAAAACAATGCACCTTATTTTATTTTACTAATATTCCTCCTGACACTGCAGAAGCACCTAAATCTGTGGAACGAGTGCTTGAACAGAAAAGTCTATCAGAAAATTGTCCTAATAAATCTCTAGCATTGAATCGGCAATTCAAACTGCATCTTAATAGGAAAACTTAGAAGGAAACTCCTTGCCTGAATTCCTCTTCTGCCAAGCTGTTTAACAGCAACTTCAATTCTTGTGGAAGGATCATCAACACTCTTGATCAACCCCTTGTAGACACACCCAAACCCACCCTCTCCAAGCATCATAGAGCGACTAAAACTCTTTGTGGATGTTTTTAGTTCGGGCACAGTAAATACTCTGAGGTTGCTGGGTCTTTGAGACAAGCTGGGAAATGCATTTCTCCTAAGGGAGTCTGTGCTGGTGTCTGAGGCATCCATTGAGTTCAATTCAGAACCAGATCTCCTCATCTCAGCCTCAACAGTAGTAGAATTGTTGGACCGACCCGATATGGACTGCAAGCTCTTAGGACCATCCTTCTTCACTCCAAAGTAGAATGGAAAACACTTCATTGCTACCTGACTTGAACTAGACTGCATTATCAGAAAATTTTAACAACAAATTAAGAAACGTAGACCCATTGAAAAGTAACATGTCATCTGAATTGAAGGTCACACATGATGTTTCAGGGTGTTTGATTTCAAACCCTACGTATAATTTTCACGTTTAATAAGAAGTTATTTGTTGAATAGATCGATTAAGGTTTAATGGGATTAAGTTAGGTTCTTTTTAATCCTATTTTATAGCTTCCACATCCCTCACATGATTTTCTACTTTCTCCACAATTTTTCAAACGCACTTTCTTTCCTAATTCATCAAAAATTCAGAAAGGGGAAACCCATTTGGAGACTCACTACTGCATCCCCCTCCCAACAACTCTAATTTCAGATAACCCCATCAGAAATTGTGTTAACTAATTCTAGCCAACATGATCCATAGAACCAACCAATCCTATTCTAGAAATCAATCTTTCAAGTAAGCCAATTTTAAATTACGAAACTGAAATAGAATCGGTAACAAGCCAAAAAGTTTTGGGAAAACAAAAACTAAGAATGGCATGTGTCTACAAATTAAGAAGAGGGATTTAAGGAAGTAGAAACCCTTGTATACCTTTCAACTCATTTCATTTGGGTTCAATTGCAGGCCATACTAGTTTACCAAGAAAAACCAAAAAAACATATCTTGATTCTAAAACTCACCTTAAGTTCAAATAGATATAAATTGACCCCAAAAAGCGTCGGCTTTCTGACTCAAAAAAGCCACAAATCCCTTTTTTTTCTTCTGTGTTTGGCATCCAGGTTCTGACAAGGAAGACCCACTTAAGCCATTGCTCCCAAAAAGAGAAGAACAAAGAGAAAGGCCCCAGCAGAAGTCTCTGCTCTGCACGACTCGCAGGGTCGAAGGCAAATCAAGCAAACAACCTCAATTGATACAAATTGATTTTTCTTACAGTAGCATTGTTTAAGATCCAAACTTTGTGTGGTGTGAACGTGTCTTTTGTATTTGAGAGACCAAGTAATAAAGAGATGAAGAAAAAGAAGAAGAAACAGACACAGCCAGCTTAAGTTGTTGTCGTTGTGTTCTTGTGAGGGTAAGAAGCATAATTGGGTTTGTCAAGTCAAGGAGATACACGCAGCCTTGTCTCTTATTTCTTTTTGGTGGATTCACACGTATACGTAGAGTTAGTTCATTTGCAGTGGAAAGCTAAATGGTAGATAGAACAAGTCAATAAGAAACAAACTTTGCAATTTGTACGTTACAGGGCAAAGTTCATTGCAGAAAAAGACATGTTTTTTTCTTTTTCCTTTTTATAACCTTAATAGACTTGAGAAAGGACGAGGTGTTGCGAAAAGAAAAAAAGGCAAAATATGTTTTTATTACACTAAATTTAGTTTTAGATCTTCTAACATCTTTCTCACTTTAAATTTAAAACGTCGTATTGTTTAAGTCTTTGTAAATACTAAGTACTTTATTTATATTTTTGTATGAAACACTGTGCAAACTACTTGAAAAGACTAAATGATGTATTCTAAATTTTTTTAAAAATAAACAAAAATTTAAACTGAACCTAGAAAATGTTAAAAAGAGAAAGTTCAAGTAAGAGAAAATAAGTGCTTTGTATGGTTGTATCAAAGGATCCTCTCAAGACCTTCGTGGAGGTTACCGATGTTGACCGTTGACCGGGTCAGTATCATGAATTGTGATTTTTGAAGGATAATGAAATAAGTGTTTCTGCCTTTGGAATTTCGTTTTCAAAGGTGAATTAGAATTAGTTTGGGATCATTGTTGCTTTTCAGTTTCCACAAAACAATGCGTATTAATTTATTACTAGTTTATTTGATTTGTAAAAAGTTTTTGGTCAAGTTAAGAATTGACTTTATGTGTTGAGTTGGAGCTTTATATCTGCCACTTGTATTATAAGTTTACAGTTTTAAAACAAAAGGTATAATAAATTTTAAGGTTAACTTACTTGCCACGTAATAAAGTGATTTATATTTTAATGTTGGCTGATGATACCGTTCTAAACGTAGTTCCAATTTGAATCTATCAATGTTAATAATGTTATTTTAGATATGTGAAATTAAATTTCGTTGAAAGAGAATTGTTTATTTAATGTGTACTTGCAATTTTTTTTATCATGTCTATCTATTTTTAAGATATTTGGATAGAATACATTTCAATTATTATAAATATTAGAACCAAATTTTAACACAAAAACTAAATTAACAATTTGAGGAAAGTAGAGCATGTACAAATGAAATACATTTTGTTACTTAATTTTATTTTTACATGTAAAAATAATTATGAATATAATTATTTATCAAAGAAAATAGTTAATTATTTTTTTGTTCTTCTTATAATATTATTTTAAGTTTTAATTATTACTAATTTAAATGTGAAGGATTCTTTTGTATATGGAGTTTTACTCCATAAATAGATGCTATAACTAGATTTCATCTTAAAGGGATTAAAGGAAGTATACTAGTTTGACAAAAAAGAAATTGTTTATTTTCGACAAAGAGATTTTGTTTTTTACTTCAATAATGTTTTGTTTTTTTATAATAATATTTTTTATCCATTAGGTAATTTTTTCCCAAATCACACGTATTTATAGTTTGTATTAGAAGCGAGAATAATCTTTTATTCAAATATGAGATTAATCATTCAATCATCAATTATGTGAATCAGAATATAAATTGATCTCTAATCATAAGTATCAAAATTTTACCTAATTATTATTTTTAAATTAATCTCGATAGAGATAAATTAAACTATAATTCATAAACAAATTATAATTTTTTATTAATAATAAAGATTATTTTAGATACTAATAATTTTTAGTTATAAAATAATGACTAACTTTTTTAATATAATTACTAATTATTTTGTCTCCTAAATTTGGTTATTATTTAATGATTTTCAGTGAGTGATATAAGAACTCATATATGTCTTTCACAAAATATGAATATCATCTATAAGATTATATAAGTGTAAAGTTTAGTATGTAAAACAAACAAAAAGTCCTAGCAGCAACACTAGTGGAGAAACATTGTTTAATGTCGGTTATTTTGGGCTTTTAACGTCACATATGGAACCGACGTCTATTCGAGTGACGTTAATTACACATCGATAGGATATGACTGACATCTATGTAGACGTCGGACTATATAGGTCAGACGTCTATATAGACGTCGGAATCTATAGGTCAAACGTCTAAAATGTCGCCGTATTTGATAGGATCTTTCTCCGCTTGAGGCCTATCGAGTTGCTCTTGGGTTATGGTGATTCGAGTTTACAACTTTATATTTTAGTTGAAGAGCATGGATTGTACGTTTTTTTTTATTGGATAGTTTTAATAATGTAGTGGAGGGAATTAGAGGAGTGCAAAACGCAAGAAATCGCCGTCCAAGAACGCTGCCTAAGGACACGAGCAAAACTGGACAAAACTCAACGAAAACGCATTTTAATCGGTTGAAATGAAAGATAATTCATCAAATAGTAATGTAATCGAGGTAAAATTAATTTTAAACAGTGCAAAAGTGAGAAAATGAACCTGAAAAACATAGCCCGAGGAGAGAAAATGCGAGGACGATGATGAACAATGAGTGTGCGTAACTGCTGCCTCGCATTCGCAGTGCTTTAATGCAGACATTTAGAAGTCGGTTCCCCCCATAACAGACGTCTAAAGGGCTTTAGAAGTCGGTTCCCGCCATAACAGACGTCTAAATGGAGCCAAAAAGTGACTTTTTAAATTTCTGGGTTTAGGGTTTAGACGTCGGTTCCCCCAATAACAGACGTCTAAAGGGCTTTAGAAGTCAGAGTGGCGGGATCAAACGTCTAAATGAACTCAAAAAGTGACTTTTTAAATTTCTGGGTTTAGGGTTTAGACGTCGGTTGCCCAAATAACAAACGTCTATAATATTTTAGACGTCGGGGCTCTCCCAACTGATGTCTATATGTCTGACAGGTAGGTGAATAACCATTAATTTCCACCATATAAACGTCGGGGCCCCTCCTAACTGACGTCTATATGACTGAAAGAAATGACTTTTCAACCACCTGTCAGACATATAGACGTCAGTTAGGAGGGGTCCCGACGTCTAAAATATTATAGACGTCGAGGCACCTTCTAACTCACGTCTATATGGCCAACTTATTTACGAAAATGCCACCGATCATCAATATACGTCGTGCTTACTCTTAACCGACGTCTAAGGAGTGACGTTAAATAGCGTTTTTGCACTAGTGCAACAACATAAGAATATTAGTGAAACAAGATTAAAAACATAGCAACACAATAACAAAATAAGAATTCAAGAGGAAAGAGGAAAGAGGAAGTGAAGAAGATGACGTAAGAACAAGGGTATCACTTGAAGATGGAGAATTATTCACCTTCATGATAAGCTCCAATGGAGAATTGACACTTAACTCCTAAGATAATAAGGTGAGATCAAAAGTTCAAAATCACTCTCACTAATGTCTCAAATGTTCTCAAATCTCATAATGAACCAAAGTAAAAATGAAAAGAATGGTAATGACCATTTAGATGAGATTTAAACATGTCTCAAGTTACATACAAATACTAGCTTATGACATCTGTTAGATTAAATAAACCTCACTTTATTTTAATTAAGCGTATTACAACTAATACTAGATATGATTTTTAAATAATCAAATCATGATAGACACAAGTGCGTTGTTTACCCAAAAGACACATAACTTATGTATAAATTTGTATAATAAGCAATTGCTTTGAACAAATGATAGAGATACATAGTCTGAACATTTCATGGTACATCTTGAATATTATAAATGTTCATTTCTTCCATCTCAGAATAGAATCTCGTGGAGAATTTTCTATATCAAAGATCTCTTGAAGGAAATGTTAAAGTTGTTCTGTGTTAGCAACATTTCTGAAAAGAGTATATGTCAACTCTACAAAGACCATCAACCTTGTATAAATTTTTTTATTTTTACTCAAGTTTGGAAAAAAACCATGTAAGTTATGTCTGATAAGGTATGCCTTGTATTAGAGTGTTGCTTGAAGAAGAGATATGAATTTAATGTTACTTGAAGAATGTGTTCCTATGTACTTACATGGACAAATGCAAATTGAAGAAGAAAAAAAACTTTTCCAATACTCATAATAGTTATAAAGGATTCACAACGAATCTTTCTTCTCAACCTTTATACATAGAAAATTCACTTGAAGAAGAATGGTTGATGACAACAACAACGATAACATTCTTGAAATCTTTAAGCAATCAACAAGCCTTAGAATTTTAGAAAGAATTATGTGTTAACTCTCTATTTTTCTCCATTTTTCTGTGTTAATATTCTTCTTTTAGGTTAGTTTAGCTTTTAATTTTCTAGAATTAAAGTAGATTAGTGTAAATATGATAAAAATAGGTTTTTGTAAAAATAGTGTTAATTTTCCCTTTTTAGTTAAATAAAATAGGTTTTTAAATAATTAGATTCTTTTTAAAAAAATATTTTAGAAAACAAAATAAAATATATATTTTTAGAATAGGTTATATTTTACTCTTCTTTAATACAATTTATTTTCTTCTTGCAGACTTCTTCTTGGACCTTGGTCAACTGAGCTAATATTATTGGTCAGTAGAAGCAGCTTTGGGATGATTTGAAGATTTGGGCCGTTTTTGCTGCATATGGAGAAAGCTGATATTAATTGAGGAAGAATTGGGCTACTGCGCTGTTGTAGATTGAAGAATTGGGCCGTGGAGATTTGGGCTATGTTTAAGTGAAAAGTCGTCGTTTTGGAGTGGTTTGAAGCCCTTGGCAGCTGCTGCCTTTGGGGTGTTTGAACAAGTGAATCATTTGTCCAAATGTGAAGAAAAGAACTCCCTTGTGCTAGGGTTCGATACTGAGACGTAGAAAGAGAGCTTCAATAGCTCAGGGGATGCTTGCCCAGAGAGATGATCTAGTGCACGTGCGGGAGGCTCAATCGGCAGAATCGGTGGAGAGGTTGAAGATAATCAGAGGGCTGGTGATCAACGCGAACAGAGACCGTCTAATTGGAAAAGAGCGAAGCGTCAAGGTCAAGTTTCTCCCTTTCTACTTTCCTTCTGTCTCTGACCCTATAAAAGGGCATGTAAATAGAATTTTGAGGTGTGAAGGGTGGAGGGTGACATACTCCACTCACTAGACTTTGAGATTGCGAGAGTTCTGAGTAGAGAGCGAGAACGTGGCGGGGGACAAACGTCGCACATAGATTAGGGTTTGATTCACTCGTAGCTTTAGTTTTATTGCTTTGCAAGTAGATTCTGGTGTTCTTCTACTGTTGATCGAACAATCACGGTGGTGACAGCCTGTGATCGTCTCGGTTTTGCTTTCACGGTGGATTTCTTCTTGTAATTTTCATTTTACCTGTAATGTAATTTCAAGTTCTGTTGATTTTCCTTTCGCGATTACATTTTCTGCTTCCGTTTGATTCCTTTATGATGCTTAGTTGATCCTAGAATTAGTTTCTGTTATTGATTTACTTTCGTTGCAATTTAAGATTTTGCACTATGATTCCAGTTATTGAATTTTGGTTTTGGTACTCCGATATTGCACTATAACTTTCATTGTTAGATTCTATGATTTTAGTTTTTAGGTTTTTGATTTCTTTCTTGATTTGAATTTTAATTTCTCTATTTTTACTCAAGTTTTGCTTCTGTGCACATTTCAATTTCACGGATTCTTTACCATTTGTCCAAGCTGGTTAGCATTTAGGATTTTAATTACAATTTGCATGTCTAGTGTCTTTGTAAATCAGTAGATCATGTTAGGTATAGAAATTAGGTTATATTTTCTGTTTTAGGTAATTAGACTCTTATTTTCTTTTATTTTCATTTCATTTTCTTTCTTTCTTTTAAATAGTTTGTAGATTTTAGTTTTAATTCTTTTCTTTTTAATTTCATTCTTTTAGTGTCCCACATTGTTTCATAGTAATAGTTAGTAAATACCACAAGACTTTAACTCTACATTCTGAAACTTGATTTTGTCGAGTATACGAATTGATATCTTGTCAGTCCTATATTACATTAGTGGGACCAATTTTGTTGACTTTTGTGCCACCAAAAGCCTTTCAACATTGTGTTATGTTGATCTTAAAGAGGACCTTCAAAGGTCCAGGCGAAGATAAAAATATTTTGATGATATTTAGCTTTCTTTGACTTTTTAGTATCCTTCACAAATTATTTACTAAAGACTTTTTAATTCAACACACAACCTATCTTAAAGAAATTGAAAGAAGATGTTCTTTTAGAGTTAAAATAAAGTTTAAAAAGATTGTTTTACGTTTTTAATAATTAGATTTATATTTAATTGATTAATTTGTTCTTGAGTTTAGAAAAAAAAATCAATTATCTAGTTTTATAACAGATTAATCCAGGAAGCACCTTAAGCATTTTTCAATCTCTAATTATAATCAATTAAGATCTTTAAACAACCCATTAACCTGTTTTGAACAATTAATGAGAAGTGTATTTAATCAATATCTTATTTAATAATAGATTTTCTCAGAAAGATGTTTGGTATTTTTCAAAATTATGTTAAAATAATCAATTAAGAGCTTGGTTTAATCAATTAAATGCATCATAAAATGTTTTAATTCAGTGTTTGAAAAGTATATAAATAAAAATTCATTTTAAACCTTTCGATTAACTTTTGCAATCAGATAGAGAGAATTACACTATCTTTTATGACTTACTCTATCCATTTTCAAAAGTCCTTACAAGGTTTCAAATTTAGGTTATGTTAAATTCTTAATAGGATATGTTGAATTCTTAATAGGTTATGTTGAATTCTTAAGTCCTAGTAATTGTTTCTGTTGTGGTAAACTTTTTTCAATTTATTTTTAGTGGAGTGATTTTAATTTTGTATTTGGTTGTTGGTCAATTGAAGGGTTTTTAGTGTTTGTTTTGTGTGTGTTTACAACCAGAGTTGATAGGACATACATCATTTTAGACAATTAAAGAGTAGAGAAGACTATAATTGAAGTGTTTCACGAGTTGATAAAACATATATTGTTTTTATTATAGAGTTGGTTAAATGTTGATATCTTTTGATTATGACATGGGTTAAAGGCTTCTTAGTTTGAGTGTTTTTTATTAGGTTTAAATACTTGGTTGGTCTTTATTTTTGTATGGTAATCTCAGTTGGGTTCTTATTTTTGTAACTATTTCAATTGGGTCATATTTTTTGTAAAAATGAGCCAATTTTACTCTAACCGTTAAGTGCTCTCAGACGGCGTTAAATTTAGTTGACGTGGTGTAGACTTAAAATGTTGACGTAGCAATATTATATTATGTGGAATTTTTTTAGGTGAATAGTTTATGACATGACACAATTTAATTGGAAATGTTAAGGGATTGAGATTCCTCCATCCTCTTCATCACCCTCCATCATCTTCATCACCCTCCACTGTCAATTCCGGATTGGGATTCCGGCCTAGGGTGGTGGCTCCGTCGAATTCCATCACCGGCCGAAATTTGTATCTGAACCCACATATGCTGGAGGAAGTACAATAAGGGGTGGTTGTAGTGGTGGATTGGGAATCGCGAACTGTGATGGTCTTGCCTTCTTTAACAATGGAAAATGTAGGGTGAGGAGTGGAGGATAGTGAATTCTTATTGATTATACGTAGATCTCGGAGAGAATGGTCTGGAAAGCCTTTTCGACATTAGTAGCTTCAAGAGCAGATGTCTCGATGAAAGAGAGACCCTCCTTCTCACCATAACCTTGGGTATCTTCGGTGGCAACAACTTTGAGATGCTTCAGATTTGTCTTACCAATAAGCATAATGACGATGTTGGCATCGACGTGATCCCTGAGCTCCTTGAGCCACCGGCTGACGTTTTCGAATGTGGTTGGTTTTGTGATGTCGTAGACAAGAAGAGCTTCGGGGGCACCACAATAGTAGGCACTGGTAATGGCTTTGTATTGTTCCTGTCCAGCCGTGTCCCATATCTAAGCTTTCACGCTTCTTCCCTCCACCTGTCGTCACATAATATATATCATTTCATTCTTAATTAATTAATACACCACAAAAATACCAGATCTGGAACACACCTCCAGAGTTTGAGTAGCGAATTCCATGCCAATCGTCGACTTCGACTCCAGACAGAACCCGTTTCGAGTGAATCGGGACATAAGATTCGATTTTCCAACACCCGAATCCCTGATAAGCACAACCTTGAACGTATAATCATACTCTTCCTTTGCTTCACGACCCACTTTCTTTTGTGTTTCTTTTCTTTTCTTTTCTCTTCTCTTCTATTGATGATAAAACCCTCCTCACCCACGGCGAATGAGTCGTAGAAGAAAATAAGGTGGTTGTTAGGGTTTTTGCGATGACAGTGAGGTTGAAGACTGTGACGAGGTGCGAGGGAGAGTTGGCCGAAGAGGTGAGGTTCATCTTGACAATGCGGAGGTTGGTGACGGAGAATTTGGGACGGTGTGGGCGGTACAAAAAAACCAGAAATAGCAGGAACCCCAAATCAATTTCATCAGTTCGTCTTCTTCGTGCAATGCCTCCATGGTCCCTGTGATTCGCAAATCTCTACGAGCCTCCTCTATGGCAATAACAAGAATCCCGAACTTGCAAAGTAGGGGAACCCTTCCGCCATGAAATCAATCTCCTTTGCGCCTCCCCTACGTGTGACGACACAACCTTTTCCTCCCCTGCAGAATGAAAAACCCTAATTTGCCATGTCATAATTGTTTAATTTAAATAAAAATTCCACCTAATCAAATAATGCACATCAGAATAAACATGTTAGCTAAATTTAACGCCGTCTGAGAACACTTAACGGTTAGGGTAAAATTGACTCATTTTTACAAAAAAATATGACCCAATTGAGACAGTTGCAAAAATAAAGACCCAACTGAGATTATCATACAAAAGTGAGAACCAACCGAGAGTTTAAACCTTCTAATTATTGTCTTGTCTTAAACAAATATTTAATTGATAATGAAACTAATTTTTCAACGGAGAAAAATTGAAAATTAGATGTACAATTAGTTGGATCATTACCCGTATAAATTGTATGATTTTCATCATTTTTTATTTTTTTCCCCTTTGCATTGCTTTCCAATTCATGCATCAACAAGTTTCTCAAATTAATTGCATTCTAATTTTTTATTTGAACATGTTTTAAAGAGTGTTTCTTTGTAGAAAAAATTTTTAAAACCAATTCACTATCGCCTCCTATATTAGTTTAAAAAAGTTTTTTTTTTCCAATGAGTTATTTAAAACAAAGATCCTAAAGTTTTGCTTTTAGATGAATGTGATAAATTTGTATAATCACATTTTTTGTTGAATTTGTGGATAATAAGAATTGGATTATTTTTAGGGTTAAATATGCTTTTCGTCCCTTAAGTATCACTGATTTTTGGTTTTAGTCTCTACTCAAAACTTTGATGGCTTTTAGTCCTCGTAGTATTGAAACATGTAATATTAATCCTTAAAAATGGACGACGTCAACTTTTTGTTGATCTGGCAAACAGCGAGGCCACGTCTTCTGCCAACTTCCGTCTTAAGTATCTATCACGTTGCTTGTTTAATTTGTGGAATGAGATTAAGTGATTGACACGTGTGTGGGTGATTGAAATCACATTACAAAAGCTGGGTTCTTCTTCGTTATCTTAGTTGGGGCAAAGTTGCGTTCTTCTTCGTCATCTTAGTTGGGGGAAAAGCTGGGTTCTTCTTCGTCATCTCAGTTGGGGGCAAAGCTGGAGGATATTTTAGATACTTGTTACTACAGTCAAAATAGGGTTTTGAGATTTAGGGTTTGGGTGGGGATTTTAATATTTTAGATCTCAGAACACGATAATTTTACATTTTAGATACTTGTTACTACAGTAGTCAGTATTAATATTCTTTTTCCCTTTTCCTTGTTACATTTTAACTGGGTACTTCAAATTGTGCTTTAATGAAAAGTTTTGTGAAAAGCTACATGAAACATATACTATTTGTTTCATTTCCTTTTTATCTATAAATTAATTCTTTTTTATATTTAATATTTCTAGAAAAGAGAATTTTCCTTACTGTTAGAGGATTGAGTCTAATGTACTCTGGGTGATTTTTTAAATCTCCTGTATGAATTAACTACATTTATATCCATTGTCTAAAATATTTTGTGTAGCTTTATTCTTTTCTGTTTGTAGATGTTGTGCTTGCTACTTTTATAAGATATGAAACCTTAATCTGGTTTCATGTGTGTTGTTGTTCATTTAAATCATGACTTTGGCTTTACTTGGTATATTCAAGCAGAGTCTAATTTGTTGTTTTGATGCAGTCATCTGTAGATGTAGACTTCTTTACAGAACATGGCGAAGGGAGTAGATACAGAATAAAGGTAGTGATTGGTAAAGGAAGCTATGGTGTTGTTTGCTCTGCTTATGATACACACAGGAGAGAAGGTTGCAATAAAGAAAATCAATGACATATTTGAACACGTTTCTGATACCACCCATATTCTTCGTGAGATCAAGCTTCTTAGACTCTTACGCATCCTGATATTGTGGAGATCAAGCATATTTTATTACCTCCTTCTAGAAGGGAGTTCAAAGATATATATGTTGTATTTGAACTTATGGAATTTGATTTACATCAGGTCATCAAAGCAAATGATGATTTGACTGCAGAACATTACCAGTTTTTTCTCTATCAGCTTCTTCGAGGATTAAAGTATATACACACAGGTTGTGATCTTTATATTTGGCTAACTTTTATTTTTAAATTTCTCACTGTACCTTTTTCATAGTTAATGTTTTATACGAAAACTAGTTGCCAAATCACATAACCATTGTGGCTGATTTAAACTTCTTAATGGGTTTGTAGCAAATGTTTTTCACCGAGATCTGAAGCCAAAGCTGGGTTCTTCTACGTGCCTACCCAAATCCTAAATCCCCAATACTTATATCACACGTAGAAGACCAAAACAATACGTATCATCTTTCCTCCTCAACAAGACGAACTCCAACCTTCAACTGAGATGACGAAGAAGAACCTAGCTTTGCCCCCAACTGAGATGACGAAGAAGAACCCAACTTTCGTAATGTGATTTCAATCACCCACACACGTGTCAATCACTTAATCTCATTCCACAAATTAAACAAGCAACGTGACAGATACTTAAGACGGAAGCTGACAGAAGACGTGGCCTCGTTGTTTGCTAGATCAACAAAAAGTTGACGCCATCCATTTTTAAGGACTAATATTACATGTTTCAATACTATGAGGACTAAAAGCCATCAAAGTTTTGAGTAGGAACTAAAACCAAAAATGAGTGATACTTAAGGGACGAAAGCATATTTATCCCTTATTTTTATGACCAATAATATGTAGGAGAAAAAAAATCAAATGGAATCCAAAATAATTTTATTAAAATTATTTATAAGTAATAAAATAATGTTTTAAAAAACTTACATCATTCATAATTTTATGATGAGTATGTTTAGTTCATCTTTAGTTTAGTTCATGATTGTTCATGAAATTTCCAACCTATCAAACATGTTTATATATAATGGTAGGTCTTCCTACCAAAAATAAATGGTCTCCTATATTAAGGTGACAAAATGTCCTATAGCAAGGTGACAAAATGATTGAACTATAAAAACTGTAATGAACCAAAATATATTTTGTCCAAACTTAACTGAAAATTACTTTAGATGAATTGAATTATTTTTGGTTTTAACAAATTGAATTGAACTATTTTTTAAAAATCTTTAAAAAAATAAAAAAATTAACTAAGTAGACTGAAAAAATTTGTCTCAACATAGACAAAATAAATTAAAAACCAATACATCTTCAAATATAAGTTGTATTTAAAATACAACTTATCAACACATCTTCAACCATCTAAATTAATAACACTTGAAAATCTCTCCTTGAGAGGGTTATATCTACAAAAAAATATCATCATTTTTTTAAAACTTAAAATATAAACTAATTTTTTTTTTCATATAAACTCACCTTAGTCAAATTTATCAAGCTCTTTAAGATCTTTATGAAAAAATATAGAGAAAGATGTTCATTTTAACCAATCTTGAATGTACACTCTAATGTTACTTTAGATAAGAGAATGACTAACCCTTCTCGAACCATGTTCATAAGGATAGGAAATCCAATTAAGTTTCCTTTCCACCATGTAAAACATTAACTCAACTAGCTTTGTATAAGATTCAACTCCCTTAAATATTTTTCAAGCTCTGATATATAATCAAATTTATTTTATGTAACTCTTAGGTAGAAACTCATGCCATGAAGTACATTATCTTCATCATCTAGTTGGGATTCTTATTGGAATTCTTGTTCGATACATTGAGAACATTCTTCAATACCTAGATATTATACATAAAGTGGTTTTAAAAATAACAAAATTTTTTATTTCAATTCACTATCCATGTTAGATTCAAATATATAGTCAATAAAATATATAATTAATGAAATAATTAACAAAATTCAACTTATTCCTAGAATCAAGCACAACAACAATCAATAGTAAGATATTAATTTCATTAGGATTTCTCAATATTTGTCATACTTATACTTCATCCTCATTGCCATCACATCACTATTATCAAAATATTGTTGAATCTTTTCACAAAATATATATATATATATATATATATATATATATATATAACTAGTTACTTAAGAAGAACCGTTACTTAAGAAGAACCATGTATGCTATAATCATAAAACATCTTTAAAATGGTAAAACAGATTTGCATATTTTTAATCTTATTCGCATATCACCATTACTTTGGCCATTTCAACACTATTTTGTGCTTTAAACTTGTCTTTAACATTAAGTAATCAAGACGAAGGCAAACAACACCTTTATAATAAATTCTTGGGTTAAATATGTTTTTCGTCCCTTAAGTATCACACGATTTTGGGTTTAGTCCCTATTTGAAACTTTGATTGTTTTTAGTCTTCATAGTTTTGAAACTATTATAATTAGTCCTTAAAATTAAACGACGTTAAATTTTTGTATGAAGTGGCTAATGATGAGCCAGGTGTGTGCCACATTTGGGATTTCTCATGTCTTTCACACCCACCATTGTTCTCTCCCCCAACGGCTGCTTATCTAATTCGAAGAGAAAATCTGGATTTGGCGATGCTGCAACGGTGAAGAACCTTCGACAAGCGGAACCTGAACAAAATTTAGAGCATCGACGAACCATTGTCGCTCGGGTTTGGGATCAGTGAGTACTAAATTGATGTTGGTTATTGTTGTGGGGGTGAGAACAGAAAGAGGCGGAGGCGTGCGAGTCTCAGCGACGTGCGGGTTCAAGAACAGTCAGAAACAAAGAAAGGCTATATCAATACTTATAATTTTTAATTTAGCTTTGGTTAGGTAACAAGAAAACACAAATACACAACGAAGCTCCCTTCAAAACGTCTAATTCATTCTTACTAAGATTAATAATTCTCTCAGCTACATCTCAAAGCCAAACAAGAAAAGTTTTTGAAACACTAAGCAATATGAAATTGAAATTATAAGAAACCCTAATTTCTGAGGCATTGTACAAATCCCCAATTTTCTAACCACCGAAACTGTAGAGGGTCCTGTCGTGCCTCTTGAGAGTGTAGACAACATCCATGGCGGTGACGGTCTTCGTAGATGAGACGGTGAGACAACAAATCGTGGGCTTAGTGATTCCCTGAATGTTATCCATCAGAACCTTACGCTGCCGCTTGGCACCTCCCTTTTCGAGCCCCTTGCCACCCTTTCCTCTCCCAAACATGGCTAACCATTTTTCTTTTTCTCTTATACAGAACTGAATATGCAAGCAGACAGCTTGGCGGGTTAGTGCGAGAATCCATATATTTATATAGATACAGGAAAAGATCTCCGGTCGTTGGGTTGTCCTCTTGCATCTGAATGTGCACTATGAGAAACCCCAAATGGATGAAATTAGAGACTCATGGGAGGGAATAATGGTGGATGTGAAAGAGATGAGAAACCCAGTTGTGGATGTGATGTGACACACACCTGGTTCACCGTTAGCCACCTCATACAAAAGTTAACGCCATTCAATTTTAAGGACTAATAGTAATAGTTTCAAAACTATGAGGACTAAAAGCAATCAAAGTTTCGAGTAGGGACTAAACCCAAAATCGTGTAATACTTAAGGGACAAAAAACATATTTAATCCTAAATTCTTTAACATTAAGCAAATTTAATTTCACCTTCTTTCAAGACGAAGGCAAACAACACCTTTGTAATAAATTCCCATTTTCAACACAATTCTTAAATCTAGTCAATCTAACTAGATAAAATTTCACATATTTAACTCCACTTTGAATTTTTTAAATTGAAATTTTAATCTCTTTTAAACCATCTTCACAATCAAACTCAATGTGTACAACAATAGACATATTCTCCCTTTTAAGACAAGACTTTACCGTCATCACAAGCACAAACACACATAATATCTCAAAATCAAACAAAACAAGAACCCACCCACTCAAACCATATAACAAAACAATATAAATTTAAACCACACTTGTCATGTCCAATAAATTCCCCAGCTAGTGGGAAACATGTGTCACCGACAGAGAATGTGAGATTTCAGAAAGTGGAGTACAGGTGGCGGCATGGGAGTGGACCGATCGGTTTTTGACGGTAGTATTTAAAGTGAAACTTTCAAATCAAGCTCCACTTCCTGCATGCAACCTTTCTTCTCCAAACTTTCAGAAACCTCATTTTCTCCTCCTTCTCTCTAAAGCTTCTGCAACTTCTCTATAAAATTCCTCACCTTTTTCTTTCTCCGATCATCGATCAGCTTCTAATTAAGCCTTCCCGGTGACAAGCTCTTTCAGTGACACCGATCAGTGTCCAATTTGAGCTGGTAAGATCAAATTCTCTTTTTCATTTGAAGTTTCTTCGTCTTCTATGCATGCAAGTATATTTTCAGCTTGCATGTGTTGATCAATTCACTCTCTGAATCCATTTTTGTGTATTTGACTTTATGGTGGATGCTTTTCATCGATCAGACGTTTGATTGGAAGCCTTAGAAGTAGTTGCTGCGAAAGCTTAGGATTTCTGGAATCATAAGGTAAGGGAAGCTTGTAATTTAATTATGATTTATTGTTGTGAATATGGTATGTTTGAATGATGATGTATTTGTTAATACTGTGAACTTGCATGTTTGTTTGAATATGTTTGTGATTGATAAATGGACAAGAAACTGGGTAGAGATAGGGTTAGTCATAACTCTGCTAAATTCTGCAGAATCCTGTAACTGTGATCGAGAGTCATTTATGACCATTCGGTCATGATTCCCTAGTACGTTCGGTTTTGACTGAATTCTGTTCTGTAACGGATCTCAGTTAATGACCGATTAGTTTATTATTGGCTAATTATAGATATTTCGATTACTTAGGTTTTATTGGTATTCTAACTAGTTAATTTAGACAAATCCTTGATTTTTAGTAGTGTTCGGTCTTGTGGTGCTCGGTCATAGACTAGCACTTAGCCTTGTAGTATTCGGTTTCATATTAATAATATTTCTTTTGGAGAGTGTTCGGTCTTATACTGACATTCAGTTTCACCAAGAGTGATCGGTCTTGTACTGGCACTCGGTTTCTTGAAGGGAACTCCGTTTTCACATAAAGTACTCGGTCAAAGCTCCAAAGTGTTCGGCCTAAGCTCGAGAAACTTGGCCCAAGGCATAAGTATTACGTTTAAGTCTTTAGTAATTATCTAAATATCTTTTGCGTTCGGTCTCAAGCTGTATTCGGTGCCAATTGGAACTATTGTTACTTGACCGCTCGGTCATGATTCCTGAGCATAGATCACTTTTACCGTTCAGTCATATTCATAGTATATGGGACAACTTATTTGAATTCTAGCGTTTGATTCAAGTTTGTTATTATATGATTCTGATTGAAGTGATTGAGTATATGATGGTTAATTTTGAATTGAATAACATAGAGATGTAAGAGAATTCCAAGGAGGAATGTCTCATGATTGGTGATGATTGGTAAAGTATGAACATGGTCAGACTCTGGCTTCGTTTTTTATCCTGATATTCCGTGATTACTCCTCATCATATAGAAGAGGGTAATTCATGTGTGGGAATGGCAGGAGGTCCGCGACCATAAGACTAGATGGTCGTTTTAGGACTAACCTCGGGTGGCAACTGTTGAGTGTATCCCAGTTACTACACCATGTCGGGTGCTAGAAACGACGAGCTACATGGTTCATATAGTCCGGACAGTGTCTATAGTGGTCGGTTAATATAATTTATACGTTCGGTCTGTGATGGTGATACTTGTATTATGATTGTATGAATATATATGTTGGTTTGATTATTCAATTTTTATGTTTAAATGTTATGTTGGATTAGATTAATTAAATCACATAAGCTTACCCTTATTTCCTGTCATGTTTTTCATTGTCCGCCCGGTTGTTCTCTTCACTGCAATGATCATTCTATGAATGTGAGCAGAAGGTATTGAAGATTCCTTGGAGGAAGCCCTGCAGAGCGAGCAACTGGAAGATAGTATAGGATCGTCTGGTCAGTAGGATTGTATATATGTAATTGTGTTTATAGTCGTTCAGTTTGATTTGGTTTTATAACACCGTTCAGTTTTGAATAGAACCACGACCGTTCGGTCTGAGTGGTAGAATTGTCTCTGACTTCTAGTCCTCGTACAATTTTAAATTTGTAATGGATATTTTATATCCTGTACTTAGATATACTCCACTATTCTATCTTATTATTACTAATAACTCCTAAATGGGTAATGATACTTTGACACCCGTTTTTGACAAACATTTGACTCCATCGACGTGTCAACTTGTAATTGGTCCAAGTGGGATTCCAGGAGTTTTTCATCTCGCGGGTTTTTAATTTTTAGGGTTCAAATTGCAAATCTCATTTCTTAAAGAGAACCCATCAGACGTCCCTCGACCCACAAACCTTCCTTGACCATAATTGGCCGTTCACCGGCAAAGGACTGTTCACCGAATCGCCACCGTTCACTGGAGCTATGTCCGCCGTCGTTCTGTCCGAACGTTCTGTCGTTTCGAAGCACCGTTCAACACCGAAATCACCATTGACGTGGGTTTTGAAGTTTCCCGCCGTTCGTTTCGCTGCAATCTTTGTTTGGAAGCACCTCGTAGGCGAAAACCACCATTGGAGACGAAAAAACATCGTTTGTAAGTTTTCGTGTTTCATTTTGATTTTCTTTTCTTGTTGTTGTTCGGTTATTTTTACTTATTTTAAATATTTGAGGCAAACGAACCCAGAAAACGTCATCGCAGGTCGTTTTTGAAGGTTGCCAGGAAATAGAAGGACAAGACGAAGAGGGGAGGGAGGAACACGAATTCATTCGTTCTCTCTTTCTCAATTACAACCTATTAACCCATTTATTCTTCACCTTTTCCAACCCAAACAGTCAATTTCCTTCACCCTATCCATTGCTTCCTCGGAGATCGAGGTGGTATCATCATCATCATCGGTCTCCAAACCCAATGACCAGCCTCTTATCCTCGACATCTTCACCGCCTCTGCTCACGGCGACTTCAACAAATTGAGAACCTTTGTCGAACAACACGCCTTTCTTTTTTACTTTTTGAATTTAAGTTGGTTTCGGCTTCATATGCAACAAGTTTCGATTTTTCTTCTTAGAGTGGTAATGTGTAGTTCAAGAAATTAATAGTTTCAGAACACTCAGTGAGGTTAGTTTATGAAGTCATTTCAGTTGAGCGTGTTTTAATTTGAACTATGCTTGTTATGAAGCATGAAGCAGATGTGAATGCTAAAGACAACATGCAACAAACAACATTGCATTGGGCAACAGTTCATGGTTCAACTGCAGCTGCTGATGTGCTTGTGGAGAATGGTGCTCGGATTTGAGCTGCTGACATAAATGGATACCGGGTATTGTTTTTCCTTGATGGTGTTCTCTTGCATAGTTGTTAATATTTGTATCAATGAATAGTTTTAGCAGAATTTACTTGTTTTCAGTAATCTGGGAGGCATGGATTGGGTATTTTAACATTTTATATTATTGCATCCAAATTCATGTCCTAATTTTAATTATTGACCTTTTTTCAACTCACGGTCTCTGTATTCTAATGTTAACTTTCCATATCCAAATCTAAAGGGCTGAATAGCAACTGTATAAATAATATTATACTTTATTATTTCATATTTGAATTTCTAGGTATCAGTATTTCACCCAATTAATTGATTGAAGTTATAATTTTTTTTTAAAAAACATAAGCTTTGGTGTTTTAGTTATTAAACAATGTATGTTTAGGTAAAAAAGAAGAAGTCGAGTTTAGTCTATGAAAATGTGACTTATATTTTGTCAATAAGAATAAAATCAGTTATTAAAAAGTTACTTTTAATGATTATTAAAAGCTATCTATATTTTAATTATCGTCTAATAATTGGTGTCCATAAACTCTATTGGTAGACCGTTACATAATAGGTAAGCCCATGGGTTACTGTGTGAGATTGGTTGACACCTCTTCCTGAATAAGGAAAACCCTGGACTTATTATGCCTGCTACCTGTTTAAATGTTTCTACTATTGCACTATTTTCATAATTAAATGGTTTCTGCAGGCAGTTCATGTTGCTGCACAATATGGTCAGACATCTTTCTTAAATCACATTGTAGTAAAGTACCATGCAGATTTGGATGTGCCTGATAACGATGGAAGGAGTCCTCTTATCTGGTACGCCTTGAAGCTTTTGATTGTTATGTACGATGAAGAAACCGTATTTTGACAATGACTTTGTTGTCAATGTCATGGTCCAAAATTTGCATCTTTCTTTTGCTTTTAATGCACTCATAAATTGGTTAAAATCTACATAATGCAGATTATGCTTTGGGCTAAACTATATATTTTCCTGTAAACTAATTATTTTTATGGAGTATTTTGACCAATGAAATGTTTCCTTGCACTTTGAAAAGTTTTGAAGTACCTCAGGTATGTAATGTGTTGTGTCAAATTTGTTGAAGCTCACCCTAAATGATTTGATTTTTTCTAATAATTATGGTTGCATATTCAGCAAATCCATCGATTAAGTTGAGTTTTTTCCTTCATTTTTTTTTACTTCTTAATTCTCTTGTCCAGGGCCGCATATAAGGGATTTGCTGACACAATAAGATTGCTTCTATTTAGAGATGCATGCCAAGGAAAACAAGATAAATATGGTATGGCTAGTCAGCACTTAATTTCATATACAATTTTTATAAGTTCTCCAATTATGTATTCCTTATACCATGGGGTACCTCATCTCTCTAGTTTTAAGTATGGTAAAAAACAGTTCAACATAGACTCTAATAAGCAACAATCATTCTATAATATGTCGTGATTAGCCATCACTTAGGTGGGCATTGCATGTTATATGTGATTATGTTTTTGGTAATGAGTACTAAACAAGTTTGCATGATTCATGAATAATACTATATTAGATTGAAAAAGCTTTAATTATTATTATTTTATGTATTACTATGCATACAATTTACACAATGATTTCATGGTCTTCTGTTTCATTGGGTTTGGATGCTGGACTAGTCTATTTGAAATCTAAGAGGCTTGAGACCTGCCTATAGTTTCAAGACTTTGTTTGGGGTATATATTTTAGTTTTTTTGTTGATATCTTAGACTTTGTTTGTCATTTGACAAATAAGTCATAGAAGTTTACTACTATTTTTCATTATTACAATAGGTTGATTTTTTCATTTTGTTATAGTTGTATTGATATTTTTTCTTTTTCGTGATGATACTCAATAAAACTGGTTTTAGGCTATACACCATTGCACTGGGCTGCATTAAGAGGACATGCAGAGGCATGCACTGTGCTTGTACATGCAGGCACAAAGGAAGACAACAAACCGTTTGGTGGTCCAACACGTCTACACTCCAATCCAACCAAAGTTTTTAATTTTGTTCAGTTGGATTATTATATTTTGATGTTGTGTAAATTTGTGGCCCTCTGATTGAACATTAGCATTATATTGATATTGTGTGCATTTTTTTCTTTCCAGGAGGAAACTGCAAGAGGTTAGTAAAAAGTATGTTTGTGATTGGATTTTGGATGTTGACAATGTGCGAATGGATGAAATGTTGCAACAATTAGGATTGTTGTAGATGTTGTACAAAATGGATTGTACGAATGTCATTTATGGTTTTTTTTATCACGGTTATAAATTGTAATGATTAGGTTTGAATGTACATATTTCTTTTGTTACAAATCATCAAAGAAATGTATTCGTTACATTAATTGATAATGAAATTTGAAGTTAAGAATGATCAATGTGTTACAATGAGTTTTATAAACAATGATTCTTTGGTCATGTAGTTGGATATAAATGTAATAATCAATGTCTGAAAATCACATGTATGTCCAATAAGTCTTAGAAAAAATTTGGATCACTTAAAATTCAATGCCATTTTAACATATGACCCATGTGTACATAAATTTTGCATGAACTCTCCACTTATTTGGCCTTTGCTCCCACTGCTGTTTCTGCACAATAAGTTTTACAAAGAATTGTTCCTTGGCCATAGAGTTCGGTATAAATGTGATAATCAATGCCTGAACATCACTTGTATGTGCAAAATATCTTAAAAAAAAATTGGTTCACTTAAAAATCAATGTCATTTTGACAGTTGATCCATGTGTGCAGAAACTTTGTCTGAACTCCCAAGTCTTAAAAAAAATTGGTTCACTTAAAAATCAATGTCATTTTGATAGTTGACCCCTGTGTGCAGAAACTTTGTCTGAACTCCCCACTTAAAAGAGTGGTTCCTTGGCCTTGGATATAAATGTGACAATCAATGCCTGAAGATCACTTTTATGTCCAATAAGTCTTAAAAAAAATTGTTCACTTAAAAATCAATGTCATTTTAACAGTTGACCCCTGTGTGCAAAAACTTTGTCTAAACTCCCCACTTATTTGGTCTTTGCTCCCAATGTTGTTTCTGCACAATGAGTTTTACAAAGAATGGTTCCTTGGTCATGAAGTTGGATATAAATGTGATAATCAATGCCTGAAGATCATATTAAACGGACTGTATATAAAAAACAAAAAAATAACCCCACATAAAAACCCTAAATATATATCCCTAAATTGGGTGTCAGTATCATATCCCTAAAGGAACGGTGAGAAGCTTCAAAACCCACCTCAATGGTGGTTTCAGTGTTGAACGGTGCTTCGAAACGCATTCGGGCAGAATGGCGGCGGACATAGCTCCAGTAAACGACGACGGTTTGTGGGTCGAGGAACGACTGATGGGTTCTCTTTCAAAAATGAGATTTGCAATTTGAAATCCTAAAAATTGAAAACCCGCGAAATAAAAACTCTTGGAATCCCAAATCCTCCATTTCCACGTCATTTTTAG
This sequence comes from Vigna reflexopilosa, assembly GCA_027742785.1. NCBI lineage: Eukaryota > Viridiplantae > Streptophyta > Magnoliopsida > Fabales > Fabaceae > Vigna > Vigna reflexopilosa. Next base: position 18,366,861 of record CM050917.1, on the reverse strand, counting down.
TTTTTTAAAACTTTTTCCACTTAGACTAATTACAAATTGACACGTCATGTCAAATATTTGTAAAAAACTGGTGTTAAAGTATCATTACTCTTCTTAAATATATGTATAATTATCATTCTATATTTATTTGGGACGTTACCACAGTGTTCAACTTCAAGATCAAAGCAGCGTGTAAATGGGTTTTAAAATTACTAACAGGCGGAGAGTGAAACCCTCGTCGGAAATTGAAGCGGTGGCCAAGGGTTCGACGTCGCAGTGCGACGATGAAATTCAGGCACACAACTAGCGGTGATGTAAGGCCAACGACGATTACGAACCGGATACGGCAACGATGGCCCAGGGTAGAGGTGAAGGACGCGCGACGGGATTCAATTAAGTTTTTATCATAAATAATTCAATTTTTTAGTAAAATATTATGTAGTTATTTCACAAATTTAATTAATTTAATCAAGTTATATAATTATGATCATTACATCATCCACCACAATGTAGTTATAAGATAATGAATAATATTTCTTGTTTTCCAGAAGAAAATTATAAATTAAACCATGAAAAATTACATCTATTTCTTTCAAAGTCAAAATTTAACTTCGACATAATAAGGTTAAGTAATAGTCATAATTATTTACTATAATTGTATTATGTACATTTCAATAAAAAAAAAAAACTAAATTTAGAAGTGAGTCACGTTCTTTTTTCTTTTTATCACCCACGTTTATATTACTGCCTGCGAGAATGCTTGACTAAAATATAGTATTATTTTAAGATATGTAATGAAACATATATATAGTATTGAATAAATGAATACTAAAATGGAGTCAAAAAATAAAGCATAAGAAAGAGTATGGAAAGTGTTTGAGCGAACCATGAAGAGAAAGAGAGAGAATATGGAAAGAATGTAGATGCTTGAATCTAGCCACCCATTTCTCCGGGCCATTTCTTGAATCCAAAGCAAAACCATTACCAATGAGCAAGCCTTTGACTCCTCCTCTCCTTTCTTTCTCTCATCCATGCCATGCTATGCTTTTCTCCATAGCCTCCTGCTTCCTTCATCCTCCTCCACACTACGCCAATGAGGAACCATGCTTCTTCCCTCTCTTTCCTTTTCCTCTTCATCCCTTTCTTCCCGACCATTCAATGCGCCGATAACACTTTCGCCCCATCCTTTTACACCGAAGAGATATACAAGGAGCTTGAAAACCTCGCCATTCTTTTAAACAAGGATATCAAAGCAGGTTTAGGTTTCTGCATCAAGGATGTGTGAGTCACTCCTTTTCTATATATCATTCCTTCCTCTTTTACTCCTTCTACTAACCTACCATGCATTCATCCCAATGCGTTGAAGCTTCTCTGATTCCTTGCTGACAGAACTGTTGGCATTTCAGGCACAAAGATTGGGAGGAAGCATTTGATTTTAAGGGAAGGTTGGATTTCGTGGATTCTTGTGTTAAGAAAAAAGGTATCAGCTTTCGTTTTCGCATTCTAGTGTATGATGAAATTTAGTTTGCTGTTTTCATCTCATTTATTTCATGCAAGTGGGTAATGTGATTTTATTGACAGGGGATTTCAGAGATAGAATATGTACTGTGTCTGAAATAAGGTACTACTTCCATGGTTTCCTGGAACAAGGGGCAACATCTAGCAATTATGTAAAACCTAACAGGAACTGCAACTTGACCTCGTGGGTTTCTGGTTGCGAACCTGGATGGAGTTGTAGTGCTGGCAAAAATTTTGACCTCAAAAAAGACATAAAGGTCATTCCCTTTAGAACCAGCAACTGTCAGGCTTGTTGTGAGGGGTTTTTCTGCCCTCAAGGATTGACTTGCATGATACGTAAGTATGTCATACCTCTTTAATTTTTACCATTACTTGCCAATGTAGGATGAAATTCTGTTAATTGTTGAGACAACATGTTTTGTTGTTGAAACAAACATGTTATGTTGTTGAAACATCCATCAAATACTCTTTCCTGCATATGCATCTCCCCCATTATTTGTGTGTTTGTTATTTTGGCCTTCACAGCTTCAATGCATAATATATACCCAGAATCAAAAGGAATTTCTTGAAAATAAGGTTAATCTAACTAGTATATATACCCAAGCTTATAGAAAAGTACCTGTTCTGAATATGCCGAAGTCAAAGAGAAAAATTCTCCTAAAGTACTAGGAACAATGTCTTCAAGTTAGAGTTTCTTAAAATGAATACTAATGTTAACATCATTCTAGAATGACCTACATGGCAAATTTTATCATCACAAATCTTCTTGTTGTAGGTTAGAGCTATTGAATCTTTTCAAAATTACAATATTAAACATGGCTTTATTAATTACCATCCATATACCGCTAAATGATTTAATGTGTGAATAGTTTTTCTTTTTCTAGCTAAACGAAAAATAGTAGCGTATAATGCATACATAAGCCTTTATCTTCTTTTCTTAGAGTTTGATTTTGTTAGTGCTAACTTTTTATATCACGAAGAAAGCAGCTTCGGTTTTGTTTAAAATTTGGATTATCTTTTATGAATAAAATAGTCCGCACGGTTTTTTATTTTTTTCTTAACTTTTCTTATTTTCCTCTGTATGAAGCTTGCCCACTAGGTTCTTATTGTCCACTTGCAAAACTGAATAATGCGACTGGAATATGTGACCCGTAAGTTCTACTTCTCGATTGTTTTCTATGTTTTTTTTACTCAAAGTGATGTTTTCTAACTTCAACACTGAAAATGAATTTTCAGATATAGTTACCAAATACCTCAGGGAGAAACAAATCATAGTTGTGGCAGTGCTGACATTTGGACTGGCGTGGTGAACAATAGTGATATCTTTTGTTCTCCAGGATCATACTGCCCCACTACAACACGTAAAGTCTCTTGTGATAGTGGGTATTGATTTATCCCATGCCTTATTTTGCCCATTTTAATTTATCAAAATTCCCCTTTTTGTTATTCAATCTAAATAAAACTCCATTATTACCTGCTTTTAGTCTTCATGCACATTGCAACCAACCTAGTACTACTCACTATCGAGCATTCATGCTAATTAGTTATCTTTTCCTAATTTCAGATATTATTGCCGGAGGGGTTCTACTCATCAAAATAGTGAGTTTTTGCTGTTGTATATATCATAAGTATAGTTTATTTGGTCCATTTATTATTCGCTATGTCATTAAATAGGAGTCCATAAAGGAGACTGTAATAAGTGAAAGCCTTATAACAAAGTTGATATCATAAATGGGCTAGATCATGGAAATTATCTGTCAATAATTGAATTTAACGTTGCCTTATTTTCTTGATCTATTATGTTTGAGAATTGAGGGCACTAATTCAAAACCTTTGTCAATGTTGTTCATTTCTGCAGAATGCTCCAGCTTGAGTTCCTGCAATCCAAACACAGCAAACCAAAACATGCATGCTTATGGCGCTTTACTTATTGTAAGTAGAATTTAATATGCTATTCAACTTTCTTGTCATGCTTCTATCAGGGTTTTGATATGGTTTGAGTTTTGAGTTATTATTCTTGAAGATCATAGCATTTGTGTTTTATTTTACAAGCACATTATTGGAGCTTATGGTTGTCTTGTTGTACAATGAAGAAATGCAACATGGTATCAGCACAAAAATGTCCCAAAGTTTACTTGCTTTATACTTTTGCGTATGCTCTGAAGTAACATGAGATATTGTCAAATATTTTCTAAGAATGTCTTCTCCCTGTGTACAGTTTATCATATTTGGTATCATTCCCCCTTGCAGGTTGCATTGAGCACTCTCCTAATCTTCATTTATAATTGTTCTGATCAAGTTCTAGTTACTCGAGAAAGGAGAAAGGCAAAATCTAGAGAAGCTGCTGCTAGACAGGTAAGGGAAACTGTGCAGGCTAGGGAACGGTGGAAAATAGCAAAAGATATTGCTAAGAAAGGTAAAGGGGGAGGATTAGGTGAGCAATTATCTCGAACCTTTTCTCGAAAAAAATCAGCGAAATCAGATACCTTAAAGGTTGGTAACCAAGCTAAACGTGGTATGGGAGATACGTTTTTGCCATCGGTACAAAATTCAAGCTATGAGCAACAGTCTGCAGCTTCAGACGTGCAAAAAAAGGAACCTACCAACCTTACTAAAATGTTGAATTCCCTTGAGGATGACCCACATAGCAATGAAGGATTCAACCTACAAATTGGAGATAAAAACATCAAAAAGCAAATGCCAAAGGGCAAGAATTTACACACACAAAGCCAAATTTTAAGGTATGCTTATGGTCAAATTGAGAAGGAGAAAGCTCAACAAGAGAAAAACAAGAACTTGACTTTCTCCGGAGTTATTTCGATGGCCACAGAAGGTGAGGTTCGAACAAGGCCTGTGATTGAGGTAGCTTTTAAGGACTTAACTCTCACTTTGAAAGGTAAAAGAAAACATCTACTTAGATGTGTGTATGGTAAACTCATGCCGGGTAGAGTTTCTGCTGTGATGGGTCCCTCAGGAGCTGGCAAAACTACATTTCTTTCTGCATTGGCAGGGAAGGCAAGAGGATGCACTATGACAGGATCAATTCTAATTAATGGAAAGGCCGAATCCATTCACTGTTATCAGAAAATTATTGGTTTTGTTCCACAAGATGATATTGTGCATGGGAACTTGACCGTGGAAGAAAATCTTCGTTTCAGTGCAAGATGCAGGTTTCTGATTTACCTTGGAGGACTTACTTTGTGGCTCTTTTATAAATGCTATTTATGTTAACTTTGTTACATTACCTCCAATTCACTGTACATCATTCCAAGGTTAAATAATTTAGCACACTTTATTTTGAGTGGTTTTAGCAGTTATATTTGATTCATTCCTAATCTCATGCTTATCAATCTTTTGACTAGTATGCCATGTTTTTGAGAATTTGCTTCATAATATTTTAGGTTGGTTTTAAATAATTGTCGTGTGATCAATTTATTAATATTGAAACACTTCACATATTTTAATATGATGTGCTCCCTTTTTCCTGCCCTTCCTGATTTTATAGTGAACACATGCACTAACTGTCTCATTCAAAATGATTGCATCAACTTTCACATGAATTTGCATATCTTTTTGCCTTCTTTTCATTGTTAATTTCATTTACATGGTTGTTTCTTATTACTGAAGACTATCCGCGGATATGCCAAAACCAGACAAGGTTCTGATTGTTGAAAGAGTGATTGAGTCCTTAGGACTCCAGGCAGTGAGGGATTCCCTTGTTGGGACAGTAGAAAAACGAGGTATATCTGGGGGACAACGTAAACGTGTAAATGTAGGGATGGAAATGGTTATGGAGCCATCATTATTAATCTTAGATGAACCTACAACTGGTTTAGACAGTGCATCTTCCACTTTATTGCTTAAAGCACTTCGTCGTGAAGCACTAGAAGGGGTAAATATCTGCATGGTACTTCATCAACCAAGGTAAGATCTTCCTCTCCTATTCTCTTTTTGATGAAGTATACATACACCTTACAATATATAGTAGATGTCTGACTCTGATTTTGTTGTGATACAGCTATACTTTGTTCAGAATGTTTGATGATATAGTGTTTCTAGCCAAAGGAGGTCTTACTGCATATCATGGTCCTGTTAAGAAAGTAGAAGAATACTTTGCTGGCATTGGAATCAATGTACCTGATAGAGTGAATCCTCCCGACCATTTCATTGACATTTTGGAAGGTTTAGTGAAACCAAATGGAGCTGTGACTCATGAGCAGCTTCCTGTCAGATGGATGTTACATAACAGTTACCCAGTACCACCAGATATGCTTCATTTTGCTGATGAAATTGCTGCGGCCTCAACAAATAGCACTGAGGCAAATCCAATAAAGCCCCCAGAGGAAGTTGATGATCAATCCTTTGCTGGAGAGTTTTGGGAGGATATGAAGAGTAATGTTCAGATGCGAAAAGATCATATAGAAGCAACCTTCTTAAAGACTAAGGACTTGTCTAATCGAAGAACTCCTGGTGTAGCTCGACAATACAGATACTACCTTGGACGGTATGAATTATGAAACCTTAAGGTTTACTATAGATACAACTGCCCTTAAAGTTAACTCTCAAATGTAGGATAGAATACTTTCTTATTATTTCTTATGAGGTTGTTAACCTCTATTTGTATACATAAGTCAGCAGCATATTTTAGGAAATATGGGCTGCTAATTCTACTGGACAAATCCCTAACATTACGGGATCAATCAAACATAAATAGCCTATTAATGGCAGCACCCAGCAGTTACAGAAATACAGCACATTTAAATAAAAGACTTCCTAAATTACACTGTGCCAATTAATACCACTCCAATCACGGTTTTGACACTCCCCCTCAAGCTGGTGAATAGGTATTTTCCATTCCCAGCTTGGAGACAATTCCTTCAAAGTTAATGCAATTCAGTCCCTTGGTGAGTATGTCTGCAAGTTGGTTCTGAGTAGATACATATGGGGTGCAAATCATGCCACTGTCTAGCTTTTCCTTTATAAAGTGTCTATCAACTTCAATATGTTTGGTTCTATCATGCTGCACCGGGTTATGGGCTATGCTAATTGCAGATTTATTGTCACAATATAGCCTCATAGGTTCATCCCACTTTATCTTCAAGTCTTCCAATATAATCTTCAGCCATAAAAGTTCACATATTCCGTGGGCCATTGCTCGAAATTCGGCTTCAGCACTTGATCTAGCCACTACACTCTGTTTTTTACTCTTCCAAGTCACCAAGTTTCCACCAAGGAAGGTGCAGTATCCTGTGGTTGATCTCCTATCTACCACTGACCCAGCATAGTCTGCATCCGTATATGCTTCAAGGCTTACACTCTTGTTCCGTTTGAACAAAATCCCTCTTCCAGCGGTCCCTTTCAAGTACTGGACAATTCTAAGAGCAGCTTGTAGGTGTGCTTCCTTTGGTTGGTGCATAAACTGGCTGACTAGACTTACAGCAAACGCAATGTCTGGTCTAGTGTGCGATAAGTAAATAAGTCTGCCCACAAGTCTTTGATACATTTCCCTGTCCACAGCAATATCATCCTCCATACTTCCCAATTTTATATTTGGATCAACTGGAGTACTCGCTGGTCTACAGCCTGTCTTCCCTGTTTCTCTAAGCAAGTCTGTAATATATTTTTGTTGAGATATGAAGATTCCTTTCTTAGAATGAGCCACTTCGATTCCCAAAAAATATTTAAGCCTTCCTAGTGTCTTGATTTCAAATTCCTTGGCAAGACATTCGCTTAACACTTGTTGTTCCCTTTTGTCGTCCCCACTCACTATAATATCATCTACATACACTAATAGAATTGTTACTCCCCCTGAAGCTGAATGTTTGATAAATAATGTGTGATCCCCTTGGCTCTGTTTGTAGCCTAGACCTGTCATCACTTTGGTAAATCTTCCAAACCATGCTCTTGGAGATTGTTTCAGCCCATATAGAGCTTTTCTTAATTTGCAAACAGTTCCAGCAGCAACCTGTTCCTTGTAACCAGTGGGCAACTCCATGTATATTTCTTCTTCAAGGTCTCCATGTAAAAATGCATTCTTCACATCAAACTGTTGCAGATCCCAATCATTATTTGCTGCTAGTGATAATAATACTCTGACCGTGTTCATCTTAGCAACTGGGGCAAATGTCTCCAAGTAATCAACTCCATAGGTTTGAGTGAAGCCTTTGGCCACCAACCTTGCCTTGTACCGTTCAATTGTCCCATCAGCCCTATACTTTATTGCATATACCCACTTACATCCCACTGGTTTTTTTCCAGGAGGTAGGGTGACAAGTTCCCAGGTCCTATTCTTGTTTAACGCCTCCATTTCCACATCCATGGCATTTTTCCATTTCCTGTCAGACAATGCTTCAGATACAGAGGAAGGTGTGTGTGTGGAGTTGAGGTTAGTGAGAAAGGTTTTATGGGTAGGTGAGAATTTTTCAAAGGATACGAAATTTGATAGTGGGTAAAGTGGCTGTTGGGTGCAAGTTCTAGTTCCCTTTCTAAGGGCAATGGGTAGATCAAGGGTTTGGTCCACCTGTGCTTCTAGATTTTCAGAAACAAACTCATTAGAATTATCAGAATTTATAGGATTTGAAGGCGTTACCTCATGTAGTGATGGTGGGTTGGATTCTTGGACATTGCTAGATTCTAGAATGGCCTTTTCTCTCCTTGAGTATACCTTTCCAAATTTGCCACCACCATCAGGTGTAGATCTCACGGGTTCAGCAGTCCCGGGTTCAGTAACAATGCTGCCATTTGTCCTAGTTTCAGGCCCAAACGTCATGTTTGGGAACATGAGAGTCTCATCTTCCTCTCTAACATTCTCCCCCTGAAGATGAGGCTGTTTGAAATAGCTTTCTTGTTCATTGAAGGTGACATCTCTGGACACATAGAATCGTTTTGAACCGGGTTGAAAACATTTGTACCCTTTTTGTGTGGTAGAGTATCCTAAGAAAACACATTTGACAGCTCTAGGATCCAATTTCCCCCTTTCATTACTATGAACATGTACAAAGGATACACACCCAAATATTCTAGGTTGAAGTTTATTTGTAGGGTCAAGGTGTGGGTAGAATGAGGATAGAACTTCCATGGGACTTTTTAAGTTTAAAACTCTAGTAGGTAGTCTATTGATTAGATAAGTGGCGGTAAGAAGGGCTTCCCCCCAAAATCTTTTAGGAACATGATTTTGAAAAAGTAAAGCTCTAGTTTGGTCTAAAAGGTGACCATTTTTCCTTTCTGCAATCCCATTCTGTTGAGGTGTGTTCACACATGAGGACTCATGGATTATCCCTTCCTTTTGGCAAAAAGAGTTTAGTACAAGATTAAAGTAGTCCTTGGCATTATCAGACCTCATTCTTTTGATACTGACCCCAAATTGATTTTTAATCATAGAGACAAACTGGACAAACACAGAGCTAACTTCAGATTTTTGTTTCAATAAAAAAACCCAAGTCACCCGGGTACAATCATCAATGAATGTTAAAAACCATTTAGCACCGGAAATATTAGGAACATAAGCAGGACCCCATACATCAGTATGAACAAGAGAAAATGGGAAAGGACTCATCTTATTGCTCATGGGAAACGGTACACGTTTATGTTTTGCTAACTCACACACCTCACAATGAAGACTCTCCACACTTAAATTTTTAAACAAGGAAGGAAAGAGTACTTTCACAACTCGAAATGACGGATGTCCTAAACGGCAATGATAAAGTTGAACCTTCTCTTTATTGGTCATGGTGGATTTAGAAATGAGACTCTTGGTAGGCAGATTAGGATCCTCCATGTAGTATAGGCCATTCCATTCTCTAGCATGTCCAATCGTCCTCCCCGAGTTCTTGTCCTGCAATATACAAGTGTTGCTATAAAAAACTACATTACATGCAAGATCTTTAGTGAGTTTTTGTATAGAAATTAGGTTGGTGGATAATTTAGGGACATGAAGGACATTTTTTAAGGTTATGGATGGGCTTATTTGGACTTCTCCTTGTCCGGCTGCAGTTATGAGGGTTCCATCTGCTGTGGAAATTTTCTTGTTACTAGGACATGGGGAATATGTGGAGAAGTATTTAGGTAATGGGGTCATATGGTCAGTGGCTCCAGAGTCTAATATCCAGTAATGTGTAAATGGTGTATCTGAAACATTAAGTCCAAACTGTAATGGAAACTTACCAGAATATGTCAAGGAGCACGTACCTGTAGGCTTCTCCAATTTACTGAGGATGGATCTTACCCGTTCTATCTCTTCATGATTCAACTGGACAGATTCTGCACCTTGTCCATTAGCAATGTATGCTTGCCCTCCTCCTTTTTTCTGTGGGCCTCCCTTCCATCCCCATTCTCGGCCTGAGGTTTTCCCATCTTCTCCTTTCGGCCCCCATTCTTTGCTTGAGGTCCTCCCATCTTTCAGGCCCCATTCTCGGCTTGGGGGCTTTCCATGTAATTTCCAGCACTTTTCCTTTGTGTGGCGTGGCTTGTTACAATGGGTACACCAAATCTCCTCATGTCTCTTCTCCATACTAGGACCCCAGTTTTTCTTCTGGTTGGCAACCATACTTGTTCCTCCTTCAGCTATCATTGCAGAGCTTTCGGTGGTTGAGGTTTCCAGCATCAGCCCTCTTCTGCTTTCTTCACTCCGAATAATGGCTACCACTTCATTTAGCCCTGGGACTTTCTCCTTTCCCAAGATTTGAATTCGGACCTGGTCATATTCAGGATTTAAACCCACCAAAAAGTCATAGACCCTATCTTGTTCAATAAACTCTTTTAGAATTGCTGAGTCTTCTGAACACTTTGCTTTTATAACCCGATAGTGATCCAATTCCATCCATAGGGACTTAAGTTGATTGGCATATTCCGTTACAGATTTACCTCCCTGTTTGGCAGCCACGGTTTTCACCTTTACATCATAAATTTGAGCAGCATCTTTGGCCTTAGAGTAAGTTTGTTCTACTGCCTCCCAGATTTCCCTTGCTGATTTTAGAAACATGCAGGTATCACTGATTTCTGGAGACATTGAATTCCACAGCCACGCCATGATCATGGAGTCTTCTTCATCCCATGACTTGAATTTGGGATCCATCTCATCCGGTGCATTACCAGTCAGGTGACTGATCTTCCCTTTCCCTTTCAGTATGGTCCTAATAATTTGAGACCATTTGAGGTAGTTTTTTCCATCTAACCTATAAGCGGAATGGATATTTTGTAGTTCTCCAGCCGTCTGGATTCTGTCCCCAGTTTCCAAGTTCACCACTTCCGCCATGACTAGGTGCACTCACGATAAGCAATGAAGGCTTGACGGTGGCACAGCAATAAAGGCTGGTGCAGTTTTAGGTTAAAGGTCAAGCAGCAATAAAGGCTGCGATTCAGAATAAATAACACGGTCAGAGACTCCCAAGAATCGGGAGCTCTGATACCATCTCAAATGTAGGATAGAATACTTTCTTATTATTTCTTATGAGGTTGTTAACCTCTATTTGTATACATAAGTCAGCAGCATATTTTAGGAAATATGGGCTGCTAATTCTACTGGACAAATCCCTAACATTACGGGATCAATCAAACATAAATAGCCTATTAATGGCAGCACCCAGCAGTTACAGAAATACAGCACATTTAAATAAAAGACTTCCTAAATTACACTGTGCCAATTAATACCACTCCAATCACGGTTTTGACAAACTAACTAACAAGAATGGATTTCTAGCTTCTTTTAATTAAGTTTGTCATCTTTGTCATCTTTGTCTAGTATAAGTGTTGGAGATCTCACATCGATTAGAGATAAGACGAGTGTACAGTATATAAGTGAGTGAAAATCTCATCTTATAAGTTGATTTTATAAGATTGAGTTAGACTTAAAATCTACTTCTTAACAAAAAGAAGTAAATTGGAGTTAGAGTCAAGTAACTATCTATGTATCTTAACATACATATGATATGATGTAGAGTTTTTAGCATGAAACTTGAAATCTTAGTTAATCTGTTTGCTTAAGTTTAAATTTCATAGTGTATATTTGAACAAATTGAGTTGTTTCTGGTTTTTGTCGTACAATGAATTATATACTCTGTGGATTACGTTAGTTAATTATTATCCATTTTCATTGTGTTCAGGGTTTGTAAGCAGGCGCTAAGAGAAGGAAAATCACAAGCAGTTGACTATCTCCTTTTATTGGTTGCTGGTGCTATATTAGGAACTCTTACTAAAGTAAATGACGAAACCTTTGGGTCCCTCGGATATACCTATACCGTTATTGCTGTCTGTAAGTTTCAAAACTCCATACCAAATTTGATTCTACTTTTTCTTTGTTGGTTAATTGAATTTCTAATTTAGATTCCTCTAAAAAATTTTAATGGCTCTAGCTGTATCAAACTTTAGTTCTTGCTCCTTACGATTTGTCTCTTTCCTCATTCATTTTGAACACTTGCAGCTTTACTTTGCAAGATTTCAGCTCTGAGATCATTTTCTCTGGATAAATTACAATATTGGAGGGAGAGTGCATCTGGAATCAGCAATCTGGCACATTTTTTGGCCAAAGATTCAATTGATATTTTCAATACAGTCATAAAACCTGTAGTTTATCTGTCCATGTTCTATTTTTTTAGCAATCCAAGGTCAAGTTTCGCAAGTAATTATGTCATTTTGCTTTGCCTTGTGTACTGTGTAACTGGCATGGCATATATAATGGCAATTTATTTTGAGCCTGCTCCAGCACAATTGGTACGGATCATAAAGATATAAACATTTTCAAATTGTTGATATAATATAACTGCACATATGACCCTTTTTTGTTTTCTTATCACTTTTAGTGGTCAGTGCTTCTCCCAGTTGTTATGACTCTCATTGCAAACCAGAAGAAAGACACTCTCTTTATGAAGATCCTTGTAAAGTTGTGCTACCCAAATTGGGCTTTAGAGGCATTTATCATTGCAAATGCTGAAAGGTCGGTTTCAATTAGTGAGTTTATATTCCCTTTCCTTATTTGGTCCTTAACTAATGAAGATTCCTTAGTTTCAACAACCTGCTATTCTCACCATGTAACATTTGTGGTTTTTATTTTTCTTAGGTACACTGGAGTTTGGTTGATTACTCGGTGTAGTTCACTAATGAATAATGGCTATAATGTCGGAGACTGGCCTATTTGTATGCTTGCCCTCGTTTTGTATGGTATAATTGCTCGAGTTGTGGCCTTCTTTTGTTTAGTGATCACTCAGAAGAAGTGATTTGGGATATGCTTGTGATCCTTGTGTACAAATCAAAGCTTTTAAGATGCAATTGCTAGTGTGTTATAGCAAGTAGGGATAGTTTCCAATTTTTCAGGAGAACACTTAATGCAAGATTTAGTCAAAAATTTGGACTTAGCAGTAAGATGTTTTTAGGTTACATGTTGTAACGATGCCTATTTTTGTGTAAGTATTTTTGTTTTCTGTTAGTCATTTACTCACTTGGGTAAATGACAAATAGTTTGTGCACAAATGTATAATAGCAAAAGATATTCTCTTAAGCTTGTTCAAATCTTATCTGTAACTTGTATGTTTAATTAGTAGTGTGATGAACGTATTGTTTTTTAAATAATTTTTATATAATAACAATTACCGATTTAATTAATTTATAAATTGTATAATTATAAATAAAATGAGGTTGGGAAATGGTTTATTATCAGCAACGAATAAAAGAATTAAAAGCACAAATTGATAATTTTTTATTTATTTTTAAGTTAAATTGGTAACTATAATTGGTTTTTCTTAAAAGGAAAAACATTTATCACATTAAAATGGGTTAATATTTAATTATGATATATAGAAATATACATGTTATTTTTTGTATGTTTACAATTTATTGTAATCTTTAATGAAATAAAGTTAAGTTTGAATATTTATATATATAATATTAGATTCTTACCTCTTAATTTTATTGAACCAAATCTCTAAAATATATATTTATATTTGACACTAAAGAAGTATTTTATTATGATTATAGTATTGCTCTCTTATTGTTAAAATTTATATAATAAACAAAATTTTAAACAAGAGCAACGACTATGCTAATATTTGGTTGAGATGCTGGAAACTCAACATTGATAGAATATAATAAATAAATAAATACATACATATATATATATATATATATATATATATATATATATATATATATATATATATATATATATATATATATAATATCTTTGGATTTAGGATAAAAACCTTCATCTCAAACGAATATTCAGAAAAAGTGAAAATGTATAGCCATTTATATGTGGAAGAAAGCCAACCAACAATCGAAAAATAGATGGATGGATAAATATGTTATTATAAAAAAATTATTAATATATTTTGATCGTTAAAAATTTAATTTAAAAATCAATGTAATTTAATCGATCCATAGATAATATTTTCATGAATGATATTCAATTCATTCATAAAATAATATCAAGAAATTATAAATACATTTTTAATTATATTTTTAAAAAAAATTAAAGAAAATTTAAAAATATGCTTCGTAAATTTAAGAAACATTTAATAAGAAATTTTTAATTTTTTATATATTGATTGAAAGATCCATTAAATTTTGAAAAATAATGATAGATAATTAATCATTGATAAATTAAATGAATGGATTTAATTTGTTATATTTTATATAATGGATTAAATAAAATTAATGCTGCACAGATTTTATGATAGACAAATAAATTGTTTTGAAACTCTTTACAAGTTTAGTAAAAGATTTAAAAATTACACATTTGTAAAGGATTTTGTGACAATTCTTTTCCTACAAAAATCATTACAAAAGTGAATATGGGAGTAGTTCATCATTAAATTAAATGTCATAAACATTACCATAATATGAATGCATTAAAATCAATAACAATATTTGTGACTGTAACCATGAGTGTCTTTTAAATAATGTCACAAAACTAATAAGAAAAAATCATTTCTCAACTTAAAGTGAATATATATTGTGATGTGTCGCTAAAGTGACATATAACGCTTAAGCATTATAAGCCTATTAAAATTAGTAGGATTAAAATGTTGTAAGTGTTTGAGATTGGAAACTAATGTTTAAGCAAGTAACTTTGAGCATTTTAGCTCAAGTATATGTTATTTCATAAATACTTATGCAATGACACCCTTCAAATGTAAAATATGTTAAGTGTTTAGCAGCACATTCATACCAAACCAAAGCATTTCAATAAAAATTGTGAAAACCTAAAAGCTAAGCAATATGAAGTTAAAGTTACATGGAAGAAAGTTTGAAAAAGAGCTAGTAAGCTCGCATAAATTTACCGTACTAACAAAGCAATGAAGTTAGGGTTAAAAAAACGAAAACGTTTGTTTAACACCCTTTTTTGACACAAATTTGACACCGCCACGTGGTGTATTGGTGTGTTTCTATTGGCTCTTGTTGCTGAAGGAAAAAAACTCAATTTAATGTCCTGGGGAGGGCATAATTGGAAATCTCAATATATGAAAATTGATTTTGGCGGTTTCATTTTTCTTCCTTGGTTCACTTTCTCGTCGTGTGTCGTCTTGCCCATTCGCCTCGTCTCTGCCATTCGCCAATCGTTTCATCTCTCTGAAACGAAGATTGCTCTCAAACGCCTCATCTCATCCTTCCTTGAGTTGGCATTTTCTTTCGCATTCACTATCTATTGGTAAGGTCTCTTGCGCGTTTTGGGTATCTTTCGCTGTCGCATTGTCTCGTGGTAACTTGGTAAGTAAAAGATGTTGAACCCTACTTTGTTTTTGGAGTATTTTGTGAACCCTAACCATCTTCTCCACCATTGTATGAAATAAGTGCAGTTGCAATGACGTCCCAAAACCCAAAGGTAAGTTCAAGTTTTGGTATTTTATATAGTTGCATTTTTTTGGGAACTAATAACAATGTTTTTGTAATGTTTTGTAGTGGCGGGTTCGAGTCTCTCTGGATTCATCAATCATTGTTCAAATGAATGACTTATTGAGACATGTCCATGTAGATCGAATTGGGATGACACCATTTCGTTGAATGTGAGTTGAATGTTTCGCGTATTATATTTGACAAAATGTTAGGTAGTAAGATAATGGCGTATTTAATGGACAGTTAAACACTCGATAATCACATATAAACAACCAAATACATTTTAAGGAACTCAATAACAGTAAAAAAACACTGCTATTCAGCTGTGGTCCCCTATGTTTTCACTGGTGGCTCCTTCAGTTCAACAAGATGTCCAAAAACCATTTTCGACACACGTAATCATTTACAGCCCCTTTATAAACGATTACAAGGCACATTTTGACAACAGAGATAGCATAACTTCATTTGACTCAATAATCTCACCATGGGTGGTCCCCTCCTCCATCATGGGGCACCCAAATCATTAAGTTCAAGGCACTCCTCACTCAAGATCATCAAATTACAATTAAAACCACTAGACTTGGGTCAAAACACACTGCTATTCAGCTGTGGTCCCCTACATTTTCACTAGTGGCTCCTTCAGTTCAACAGGATGTCCAAAAACCATTTTAGACACGCGTAATCATTTACAGCCCCCTTGTAAACGATTACAAGGCACATTTTTACACCAGAGATAGCAGGACTACAGTTGTGGTCCCTATGTTTTCACTGGTGGCTCCTTTAGTTCAACAGGTTGTCCATAATCTAAGTTAGACTTGCGTAATCGTTTACAGCCCCATTCGTAAACTATTACAACGCACAATTTAGCAGCATCATCTTCACCAATTCAGCTAAATTCATCAAATCACAAACATTGCTTCATTCTTGTCTCACAAACATTATCACTTGCAAAAAATGGAGTCTTCAGAATTTAAATTGTACACCAAATCAAAATATAAAGCACTTCAATAACATAGGCAATGAAATTGCAATTATCAATTACATAAATAGATGGAACCAAACATGCATCTTCTATATATTGCACGAAACAGGTTTAATTACAACATCAAGTTCTTGTCCTATTCAAAATACCATACAATAATCACTCATTTTTCTTTAGGTCCTACATTTCCGGTGTATGGTGTCCTAAGTGCTTGGCTCTTATAACGCATTCTTGATCCCATCCTCACATACATCTTCAATTGTGATTGGTTGTTGGACATTCCACCCTGTGCGTTCTTCGACATTCCATCATATTCGGTCTTCGAAATCCCACCCGGTTCGTTGTTGGACATTACACCAGGGGAAACAAATGCAATGTCACTGAATGGTTGTGGACGTCCAACACTTTGTGATCCATCGTCTTTAGTTGTCCTTGTACTTGTTCTTCTGCCTTCTCTTCCTCCAACTGTGCCTCTACGACATTGACCTTCCTTTTAAGTTATTCAAGTACACATTCTTGCTCCTCTACAGTACGCATCAAACTCTCTCTGCGTTTTCTTCTAAGCATTTTTTTTGTTGATCGTTGCTCATCATTCCTTTTTTGTTGTGATTGTTTTTCCCTCACATCAGTGTTATCCTTCAATGCACCACCAAAATCATCAACAACATGAACCTGAAATTAAACAACATATAACATGTTAAGTAACTGTCGTCAATATATGAAAATATTCACAAGTCAAAAAACACAGCACATACCACACCCATCTCCAAAACATGTTTGACGATGTTGTCTCCCACATTTGTATCCATCCAATGCAAGATCCTTGGAGATTTCTCTATTGCACCTTTCAGAGGTATGAAATGCTCACAAAACCATACCTAAAAAACATGTAATTGTTATTAAGTATTCATAATCAAATAACAAATATTCAATCATTTCTTTATGAATTAAATAAATAACAAATACCTGCAACATGTAAACACAACCATTGACATGAACGTTGGTTGTAGCTTTTCCTTTCTTCATAGCATCTGAAGCTTTGCTCAAACTTTTTAACAAATAACGATAAACTAAACTACCCCAACAATAATTACTCAAACGACTTAAGTTTTCAACAATGTCAAACATGATAGGAAACACTCGTCCACAACGTTTTGGAAATAAAATCTCAGATATCCCCACCAATATGTACAAGTTACAGAAAACATCACAAGGTATTTCTTTTTTATGTTTCTTCAACAAGAATTTGTAAATGAAATTCAAATATTTACTTCCCTTACCTAAGTATTTCACACATTTACTTCTAACCATTGTATCCTTTAAGTTTATACTATCACCCTCTGAACTCAACCCTAATCCTAAAAAAAAATCCTTTTCATTCATATTGACAACTTTTTCTCCAATAACAAAATCATTGCTCGAATCCACCCATTTCAACGTTAAATCCCGCAAAATTTTAGTATTCAATATAACTTTACCACTCAAGTGTAAAAACCAAGCAAATGGAGTCTTCGAAACGAGTGACCGTTGCTCCTCTGTCAAGTGTTCGTTCAAAGTGCAAAGATACATCGTTGAAAAATAATGACGAACGGTCAACTGCTCAACGAAAAGAACACAAATGTAAACACAAAAAGAAATAACCAAAAAGCCAAAAGGGGTCCAAGAACCAACAAGAAACCCAAAACCCAAACGGAAAACCCAATACCCAACGGAAAGTGACACCAAACGAAAAACCCAATACCTAACCCGACAACAAAATGGTCTAAGAAGACATTTACCTTGCTCGAACAAAGTTGCTGTTCGGAACTTCCCATTTCGATCAAGGCCTACGACAACAAACTGCGAGAACGAAGAACAAAAACGCAGGGGAGAACGAAAACGCTGGGGGGAGAACGAAATGTGAGAAATAGAACGTAATGAAACAAGTCAAGGATATGATTGGAACGAAAAATATTTGAAACCCAAAACGTTTTCACAAACAGATTTTATCAAAAAAAAAAAAGAAAAAACGGACCAATTGGATGTTGACAACTAGCGTTGTCAAATGAGTGTTAAAAAAAGAATATTAAAATAACGAGACCCTTAAAAAAAAAGTTGAAGTTAGGATTACAGTTTATGAAACTCAAAATAACCTATGAGAAGAAAAAACTCTTACACGAAAAGGATTTTTATAGAGAAGAATATGACTTCGACAGGAAGAAGAAAAAAGAACTAAAAGAATTCTAAAAAAAGATATTATTAAATAAATATAAATTTTTTTTATGTATGTTAAAATATTATTTAAAAAAAACTAAAAAAATTCTTTAAGTCCATTACTTACCACCAGATGTTGAATAAACAATTTTACGGATCAATTAGTTTCACCGGTCGTCTATTGTTATAATATATTAAAAATTATATTTTAAATCTAATTTAATTTTATGAAATTAATTTATAAAATATATATGATCTTTTTAATCAAAATTATTTTTAACGTAATACAAAATTTATCAAGTGACTAATTTGGAAGTATTCCACATGCATAAATACTCATTAGTGCATTTATTTTATAGTTAGAAATCTCAGACCACAAATCTCCCAGTGACTTGCGACCACTAAAATTGAAAAACGTTTTTCATCTGTCACTTCCAAAGAATCATCTTCAGTAACATCAAGTGTCATTTAATATGCCTAACTTTTCTACCAAAAACATCCAGGTGACATCAAAACGCACAAAATAAAAGAGGCTCCTATTACGTCCATAGGTAACACGTCATCAATACATTAAAAATTAAGTATAAATTTCACATTAAATAAAATAAAATAAATATTATATAAATAATTCATAAATCAATTATTTTATATTTTGAATTGAAAGTTATTTTAATCTATTATACTCTTACAATAAATCGAGTTCAAATAACATTTATATAATTTCTTTTTAATAATTTTTTTTTTCAAAATTATCACAATCTTTAACATATTTTTTATATTAAATTTAATAATTGATAACTAATTAATATGTTTCTGCTTTTTTAGTTTCATTTTTTAATTAAGAATATAAACGTGTCTTACGGTTTAATTGTATTTATTATACATTTATACTTATAAAATTAAGATAACAATTTTATATTTTAATTTTCGATTATGATATTATGTAATTTATTTATGAAAATGAAGAAAGTTTTAATTACAAATATAACACAACAATTATAAAAATAAAAAACCACAGCATGTTTTTTTTTACTTAAGAAATTCATTATAAAATATTTAATAATTTTTTAATAATAAAAATTTAAAAAAATAATTCAAAATATGTCATTTTATTTAACAAATTTTGTTGTAAAGTATTTAATAGTTTTATTCAAATTATATATTTTGTTAAAATTAAATTAAATTGAATGATACTTAATTTTTATATTTAGTTCATATAAACTTTTAATAAAAAGCTAAACTAAAGTGATTTTTGTAAGAGCCTAAAAATTAATATTTTAGAAATGATAACATGTTATAAAATAAATGAGTCAAATATTTTAATGTTAAAAGTTTAAATATAAATAAAAGTTTATATAAATGAGTTTTATTATCTAAAACTATATATTATTTTCCTAAAATTTTATTCTTAAAGCTTTTTACACCCTTCCTAAGATTTTTTATTACCTTTTAATCTGTTTGAAAACCAAAGAATGCTTGAGGAATCTTTGAGACGAGGTCTTCAACTCTTGCTAATTAGTTTTAGTCAGAGAGTAAATTGGTTTCTACTCTTTTCTTTGGTCTACATGTTCTTACATGCATGTGAGTGATTCTTGCTTGCATGTGAAGTTTGAGTCTTTCAGAAGACTTTCTGTTCTAAATATAAGCCCTAATCATGTTTATATTGTTTGTAGGAGTTGTTAGAGTGTTTTATGTTGTTCGAATTTTTTAGGTCCGTTAAGCTTATTGATCATTATAAGATAAGGGGGTTAGAAATTAGTGTGTGAGAGTTGAATATTGTGAATTAAAATTGCTTTATAAAATCTGATATGTTGTTGTGATGAATTAGAATATGATATGTTTTTATGTTGAATAAGAATATGATTTGTTGTTGTGTTTGTTAAAGACAAAATTGTCAACAAGTGATCTCATGTTTTAAAGTTTAATCAAATAACATTAAAACGGGTTAAAAGATCAGAAAGCAACATAGGATAAAAACGTAAAGCCAAAAACCCCAAACAGACAAAACTAGAACCTGAATCCAATCTTAGAAAACATGAGAAAACACTTAGGTCCTAGAAATTAGAAAAACCTTTAAGCTAGAACAACCAGACGCTTGACTAGACAGTGTCTTGTCTAAAAGTGTTTGAGAGAGAACTGAGTTAAACGCTCATTGCTTAAGATACCTGAAATAGGTATTTAACTTCTCTCAAAAAACAAAAACAAGTCAAGACAAGGTCTTCGACTAAAACAACTAAAAGACTTAACAAAAAAACATAAGCTTGGAAAGCTAAATGTTATCTGCCTACAAGGTACACATAAAAAGAAGTGTTTACTACACTCAGATGATACCACGAGGGAAACGGACACGTCATCTTATGATGAAGTATTTATACGTTTGGTATCTTCAAATTAAAGAGCTTAATTGAAAAATGCTACCTAACGGTAGGAAATAAAAAAACACTTTGTTGTTCTGAGCAAGCATTAAATGACATTAAATGCCAATGTTCAAAAACAACAAAAGTGATAAGAAAAGTCATATCTGTTGCATGCACAGTTTACTCTAATTTTTCATATAAGCTATTCTACATGCATCCACAGTGCTACAGATCAAAAATCAAATGTGGACGTTAGAGACAAAATAGATAATCATGGAATGTTCCTCTCTTGAAGAAAAGTCTAAAAAGATCGTACAACCTACTGATAATGCTAATTCTTATAATTATTTAAGCATCAATTTAGTAGCAAAATCAACTCTTTTCTAGCTTGGAACTTGCTTAATCCTTTCTTTTATCTTAGTTTTATGAATAATTGTGTTTTGGGCTACTTTGATGAAATTTCATCTATAATCCCTTTATTTTTTAGCAAATAATGTGCTTGGAAGAATCTCCAACAATGTATAGAGCTGAACCAACCACAAGAAGCAAGCATATCTGCAGAAAAAGAGAAAAAGAGGCAGTGCAAAAAAGTCAAGCTGAGGGCCTTGGGTTAGGGGCCCTGAGCACTACCTAGTCAGGCTAAGGGCCTTGGGTCAAGGGCCTTGAGCGCCATTTGCTACTGATATTTCGCGCATGGGCACCCCTTCAGGGGTGTTGAGCGCCATTTGCTTCACAACCTCGCCTGGGCGCTGTTAAATGGTTGGCAAGTGTACCAAATCGTATCAAGTAATAATAAATGGTAAGACCAAATATCGTTTCCCAAGAGCCTCGTGCCACTAAACAATCATATAATGCCTTAAATAATTAAAACCGAAGAACAATTTATTTGAATTGATTTTTTATGCAATAAAAGTAACATAATGACAAAACAAGAATGAATGAATGGTGTTGATAAGATGAGATGAAGATGTTGTTGAGGTTTAAATTTCACCTACTTTACTTTCATGCATATAAGAATTCGTTTCTTCATTAGAGTGTCAATGTCACTTTCTAAATTACTTAGAACCCAATCCCTTGGCGTAAAAATCCTAGCCTATATTATTAGACCTCAATCCCTTGAATCCCTAATAACTAATTCCGCATTCAGAACAAAAGCTTAAGACAACCAAACGTCCTATCCATATCCCTAGGCAATATTCCCTTTGGGTGAAATTCTCCAGATCATGGTTTCTAGGTATTTCCCAATAACAAAGAAATCCAAATATCAAACTATGAATGGCCAAAACATAATTAGCATTACGAATATGAGAAAATCAGTAACATTCAATGAAGAAGAATAAAATGTTTAAATCATATTCAAATACACAAAAGTTTAGAGGTTACACTGATAACGGTTCAAAAACCGTTATTTTCACATTTAAATTTGACTTAGAATTAGCTTGAAATCATGCAATTTGCCTAAGTTAGAGAATAAGAGAGTCAAAGTTGGTTTTCGTGGTTTTATGCTTGGTTTTCCCTTGTTTTGGCAGGTTTTATCAGGAATTGAATGAAGGATGTTGAAGTAGAAGGGAATTGGACACAAGAGAAGGTGGAAAAGCGAGCAAAAAAAGAGTCGCAGCCACCGCCGGGCGGTGAAACCACCGCTGGGCGGTGAAACCACCGTTGGGCGGTGGACTCTTCAGAGAACTCTCTGCCCATCGCTCAAGCGTCACGCTGGGGGTTGGTTTTAAGTGTCGAACCTACCGCTTGGCGGTAAGCCACCGCCGGGCGGTGGACTATTGGGCCTAGGCCAAAATTATGTGATTTATCCTAAGTTATAAATAGTCTGCACGAACCAGAAAGTGTTTCTTTTGGCAGAAAGGACGCAGAAACACCCTTTTCACCCCTTGGAGGTAGATTTTGGATGAGGGAGCTCCAATATATAAAATCTAGGGTTTATCTTTTCATTCTTTCCATTATTTTCTCTTAGTTTCACCATGTTTATGGTGAACTGAACTCCATTGTTGTTGGGGAAACAATGTAATCCTATTGAAACTCTCATGTATTAAATTCTTGCTTATATTCATATGCTTTCTTTTGTCAATTGTTAGAGTTTTTCCTCCATTATATTTGCATGCTTTGTTTAAGACATTATTCAATAGCATAATATTTGATTCTATCTATATGGACACATGTGGGTAGGTCTAGACCTGAGGAAATTCTCTTGGGAGCAATATTGCCTAGACATAGGGATATGATGACCAATTGCCTTTAAGCTTTTGTGCGAATTATGTAAGGCATGATCAATTGCTAGGGAGACTATTGATGGGTGTTGCACCCCATGCAAATTTAATGTGCATAAAGAATGCAGTATAGACTAGGAAGTGACTCCTAGGTCGTCTCTCAAAGACCAAATGTGGTTCGAGAATTAGGTCAGACACGAAGTGGGGGGGGTGTGAAAGGTTTGTGAATTCAGATGAATTAAATTAAAACACAGATGCAAACAGAAAGGTAACAACAAAAATGAAAAATAGAATAGAATACAGAATAAAAACGGTTGGTCATTAACTCAATTACTATGCTTCCAATCACAGATAAACGACAAGTACACACTACTCTAATCCAAATCCGACACAATCATCCAACTAAGCGAAGGCTAATTCGGTCTTCAAAAATGCAAACTAAGCGAATGCAATGCTCAAATCCAATCAGTCATCCACCATGCAGTCTAATCAACTAAGCGAAGATTAAACACGGATCAGGCAACTAAGCGTATACCTAATCGCAGGCAGACAACAAATCAAATATTGAGCCTAATCAGAGTAGTAGTATGACAATTAAAGTGCAAAGGTCTCATGAATAATCTACTCTAGCCTCTAATCCAGCACAACTAACCGACTAAGCGAAAGCTAATCATGCTATCATAAAAGTGAACTAAGCGAACACAGTGTTAACATGTAATCCAATTTGCACCATGCAGTTTCATCAACTAAGCGAAGACTAAACACCAATTGGGTAACTAAGCGTATACCCAATTTCAGGTGCAAAAATAGATTTCACATTAACCAAGTCAGAGTGGCAATCACACATACGGTCCAGAAATCTCAAAGAAGCAATGCAATATCACTAATGACCAACACAGTTAATTTAAGTTATCATGACAATTGAAGTAACAAGACCAAACATATTAGACAACATTAAAACAAAATAAAATACTAGATCCCAACAATGTGACAAGCAAATATCCAACAAAGTTAAATTAAATTAAATGCAAAACTAAATTAGAGAAACTAAAAAGCGACTAATCCTACTATGCAAATTAATTCAAAACAAAGGAATAATCAAGCCAGCTTTTTCCCTACATATACCATGTGACCAAATACACCCAACAAAATAAATCAAAAATTAAAATGGCCTAACAACACCTCTTGGCCGTGAGCTCCAATGCACCAAAGTCAAACTTCAAATTCCACCTTCAATAAGCTACAAAATGTGTTGACTTCTTGTCCCATGTGCACCATTCTCCAAGACAATAAGCACGTGCCTTAAACACACCATAAATCCTTCCCCTCTCTCCTACCATGCAGCAAAATAAAATGGAATCCCCACACCAAGACACAATTGCCGAGCCATAAGATGAATTGGTTGCAAACAATGCTTGAAAAAGTCCACAAGTCTTGTGCTTAAATTCTTCTACCATTGTGCCACATAAGCAAGGTCAAAGCAAATAAAAGCACAAAGCATCCCATTCTCATGTGCAATTCTCGGCAGCAATGCAAGGAAAAGACAAAGACCAAAATGGAAACATTCTTTCTATGAAAATGTGCTTCATATTGTGCTTGTCCAAAAGAGGTAAAACCTTAAATGCACCTTCTCTCTTCCTTTCCAATGCTATTCTCGGTTTTCTCACTTCACAAAAATCATCCAAAGCTTTTTCTTCATCTATCATGAACGTGAATGCACCAAGGAAACCAAAGTTCAAATTGCAAATGAACACAAGAACAACAAACCCAAGTCTACCTTCATAAATCCAACTTCAACACTCACTTTTCTTCAAACTTTTAATGAAAACAAAATGCAATCCCTAGCTGCCCTTTGCAAAACCGTCCAGCCATCATCAATAAACACAATATTCCAGCTCAAAGGATTGCTTCCAACCATCAAACAAAACCACAATAAGAAAATGGTTCAAGCATCAAACACCCATACACCAACTCAAGCTTTCTTCACCACCAAACTTAACAACAACTCCATTTTCATCATCCAATCCAAGAAAACTATAAAGAAACCGAAAATACTGCAGCAAGGTAAAAGAAAAACGAAAAACAGGCCTTCATTCAAACCAAGGAACCACCATGAAAAATGCAAGAACAACCCTTCAAGCTCATGCTCTCAACTTTCAAGAAGAAATGAAGGGAAATGAGTATGGTTCTCATTTCCACCAAGCAAAGATAAACAAGATTCAAGCAAGAGAAGAAGAAAAATGCATCCTTGTTCATTGAATGGTCCAAAACCGTGGCACACCAAAGCTCTCCATGAGAGTTCATACAAAACCTAGAAAATGAAGTGTAAAGTGTGCTTAGAAGTGAGTGGACGGTCTTGGCACACCAAATACCAAGAGAGTCACTAAAATGGTGGGGTCCACCTCTAAAAGAAACCCTAAAGTCTTTGCCAAGTGTCCCTCAATGTTTGGGCCCATCATAAAATTTGCCAACCTTGGCCCAATGCACAAAAGCTTAATTAAAGTTCCTAAACAACTAAATTACAATTTAATTAAAATTGAAATGACTAAATGTTGAGTCTTTAATGTGCACGCCACCATCCTAATGCTCCAAATAATGTTTCCCAAAATTTCCCTGCAACCAAAAATGCAATTAATCAGCTCAGAAAATTCAAATTAGTGTAAATACGAATTTCCAACGAAATTAAGCAGAATTAGGATAAGCGGGGAAATAATGGACAATTAAACACAATTCCCTAATTTATTTAAGTGCAATAAACCAAATATAGTCAAGAAATAACGAGTCATCAAAGTAGACCACACTTAGTCTTTTGCACTCCTAGGCAAAACCAAGACGCAAACCAGGGAACAACTCAGACATCAGGGAGGTGACAGACTCAACATACAGACAACTAAGACTCACAAGGACAGAAACATAATCACACAGTTCTCAAGAAATCTGGACAATGAAAGGAAATGGGCAAAATCCCACACAGAGTCAAGGAAAGCAGATACTCAAGAAATCATCCAAGCATTTCAGAACATGGAAAAACAGTCAATCAGTTCAAGAGGTGAATTAAAAACACAGAACGTCACAGATGCACACTATCAGTGTTTCTCTCAAGTGTCTAGAGTAAACCATGTCAACTCAATGCACTCAAGAAAGAAAACACAAACAGACTTGGCAAGCCTCTAATATCAACACTCAAAAACATATGCATGTTCAAATCAAAAGGTCTTTTATGGATGCAATGGGGCCAAGGACAAGGGAGGATAAATATGGATAAGAAGCTACAATCCAAAAGGAATATAGGAGCAATGGGGAACAAGTGTAAACACAGTCAAATAACACCCAAACCCTCTAATTCAATCCTCTTCTTGACTCCTTATTCAATTTTTTTTTCTCATTTTTCTGTATTTTTTTTTCATCTTGTCTCTTTTCTTTTCTCTCTTTTCAGAACACAACTTCTAGAGACAAGATACACAACATATTTACACAATGAATAGAGAAGAGGAACCAACTAGCCAACTCATCAGAATCCCCAAGGAGACCACACTTGTTCCCAAAACACTTCCAAAGCTTCAAAATTCCCTAAGGTTAAGGTAAACATGGTTTTTCACTTAAGGCTAGTGTATGAGCTTCAAAACAAAGAAATGGGGAAAGTATAGGCTCAAAAGGGGTTATCAATGGATTAAAACAAGGTAGGCTCATCTGGCTAGAGAGGCTCAAGAACAAAACTGCCTTTATCACTTCAAAACATGCATATCAATCAAGAACTATCAACA
Organism: Vigna reflexopilosa; assembly: GCA_027742785.1. Classification (NCBI taxonomy): domain Eukaryota; kingdom Viridiplantae; phylum Streptophyta; class Magnoliopsida; order Fabales; family Fabaceae; genus Vigna; species Vigna reflexopilosa. Next base: position 18,340,022 of record CM050917.1, on the reverse strand, counting down.
AGAGTCAAGCCAAGGTATATGTGCAAGCAATCTAGAGATATATCACACAAGAAAGAACATAAAGTGGCTCAAATCTCACACAGGGTATTTTTGTCACATTCAATCACCTTGTCAAACATCATAATCATCTTCCAAGCAAAGAAAAACAAGGATTTCAAGCCAATCAGAGTATCAATGAAGTGAAAGATACATCTACAACCTAAACAAAGTCTAGAAATCAAGAGAAACATGTAACACTGTACACAAGACAAAACAAAAAACTACCTAGAAACAAAAATTTTAACGCAGAAAACATAAACTAACAAAGAAAGTAGAATTCTCCCCCAATAGACCACACTTAAACTACACAGTGTCCTCAATGTGTCACAATCATCAGATCAGAAATAAGAATAGTCAACAGATCACGAACAAGTGCAATAAAAGTGGGAAAGGAGGAGAAGGGAAGAGTAGACTCCCCTGTTCATGGTGGCAGTTGCCAATTTTGGACTTTCAGGGAGATCTCTTCCACCATCGGATTCAGCAAGGAAGTCTTGAGGAAGAACTGCTTCATCCTCCAAATTTGATCAAGCAGGGAAATGTCCTCCACAGCTGGATCTAAGAAGTAGTGGTTGTTGATGAGTGGGTTCAGCTGGTGCCTATTAATCTTCAAACTCTCGTGTATACTAGCACCTTTGTCTTCCACCATGGGTGTGTGTTGGTCAAATTCATATGTACCTCCTACAACATGGTTAGTGCAATATGGTTCCACAAAAATAACAAGCAGGGGTATAACACCCAATCCCAGTGTAATAGGCTGAACCTCAGATACACTCTCAGAACATGAATCACTTTCAAATGTAGAAACAATATCAACAACAATCTCAGATTCATGTTCAGTGCATGGAGAAGAAACATTCAAATGTGATAGCAAAAATTGGTTCTCATCATGCAGAGAGGTAGAATGAAAATCATGCTCATCAACAATACAATCATCAACATACCTATCAATAGCATAATCATCAAAAATAGAATCAATCACAGGTATGTTCACCTCCACTTCCCCGAAGATTGGTAAAGTGGTGGAAGATGAAAGTGGTCTACCTGACTCAAAATTACTGCTTATACCTGCCTGGTCCTCCAAATCTTCATCAGTCTCCTCATGTGCAAGAGTGGGGATATAAGAGGGTGGGAAAGTAGATGGCGTAGTAGTAAGCTCATGACTCTGCTCCCCATCTCCTATGTGGATGGCACTAACATCATCAGGAATCTGAACAGTTTGAATTGGTGATTTCTCTAAAACTTGAGACTATTCCTCGGTGAGCTGAGTAGCCATTTGCCCCATCTGATCAGTCAAACTCTGAATGAAAGCTCTGGTCTCTTGTTGGAACTGAATGTTCTGAATGACTATCTGCCTCAGTAACTCCTTCAATGTAGGCTCAAAAGTAGTGGAAGGATGAAGAGTTGCTTGGGCAGGCTCATGAAACTGCAGCTGCTGTGGTTCCTAGACAGGGGAAGGCATACAAGCATTCTGGAATGGTGGTTCTTGATATTGATGCTGAGTAGGGCAAAATCTTTCCAAAAATAGATGCTTAAGACCTTCCCAATTGGCCTTGAATTCAGGAGGAAGAGAATAAAGCCATCCCCATGCTGCTTCTTCTACTGAATGCAAGAATTCCTTTAAGAAAATCTGATCATCAGGGACATGTGGAGGTTTCATTACAGAGCAAATGTCTTGGAAGCTCTCCAAATGTCTATGTGGGCATTCACCTGCAGAACCATAAAACTTAGGCAGCAAATCTATCAGTCCAGAGGTGAGAACGCAATAAACATCATCCTCACTAAGTGAAGCTGGCTCCCAAAGAGCACTCTCAAGAATGGAGGATGAGTCATATCGTTCTCCACATAAAAGTCAGCAGAATATGCATGAGAAGCGATATCAGAGTTAGATGCAGAAGGAGAATCATAGTCATGGACATAGGCAGAAGAAACAGTATTCACAAAATCAAAATAGGTAGACATGTAGAAGGAAGGGGGAAAAAGAAGAATGCAATGAAAATATGCAACTAAAGATACCTAAATGCAACACAAATGATATCACACACAAAACAGAACATAACACTCACAACACAAAACAAAACACAACACACACTAACACAACAAATGACCTAAAACCGAACCCCTGGTCCCCGGCAACGGCGCCAAAATTTGATGGGTGTTGCACCCCATGCAAATTTAATGTGCATAAAGAATGCAGTATAGACTAGGAAGTGACTCCTACGTCGTCTCTCAAGGACCAAATGTGGTTCGAGAATTAGGTCAGACACGAAGTGGGGGGGGGTTGTGAAAGGTTTGTGAATACAGATGAATTAAATTAAAAGCAAACAGAAAGGTAACAACAAAAATGCAAAACGGAATCGAATACAGAATAAAAACGGTTGGTCATTAACTCAATTACTATGCTTCCAATCACAGATAAACGACAAGTACACACTACTCTTATCCAAATCCGACACGAATCATTCAACTAAGCGAAGGCTAATTCGGTCTTCAAAAATGCAAACTAAGCGAATGCAATTCTCAAATCCAATTAGTCATCCACCATGCAGTCTAATCAACTAAGCGATGATTAAACACCAATCAGGCAACTAAGCGTATACCTAATCGCAGGCAGACAACAGATCAAATATTGAGCCAAATCAGAGCAGCAGTATGACAATTAAAGTGCAGAGGTCTCATGAATAAACTACTCTAGCCTCTAATCCAGCACAGCTAACCGACTAAGCGAAGGCTAATCATGCTATCATAAAAGTGAACTAAGTGAACACAGTGTTAACATGTAATCCAATTTGCACCATGCAGTTTCATCAACTAAGCGAAGACTAAACACCAATTGGGTAACTAAGCGTATACCCAATTTCAAGTGCAAAAATAGATTTCACATTAACCAAGTCAGAGTGGCAATCACACATACGGTCCAGAAATCTCAAAGAAGCAATGCAATATCACTAATGACCAACACAGTTAATTTAAGCTATCATGACAATTGAAGTAACAAGACCAAACATATTAGACAACATTAAAACAAAATAAAATACTAGATCCCAACAATGTGACAAGCAAATATCCAACAAAGTTAAATTAAATTAAATGCAAAACTAAATTAGAGAAACTAAAAAGCAACTAATCCTACTATGCAAATTAATTCAAAACAAAGGAATAATCAAGCTAGCTTTTTCCCTACATATACCATGTGACCAAATACACCCAACAAAATAAATCAAAAATGAAAATGGCCTAACAGCACCTCTTGGTCGTGAGTTCCAATGCACCAAAGTCAAACTTCAAATTCCACCTTCAATAAGCTACAAAATGTGTTGACTTCTTGTCCCATGTGCACCATTCTCCAAGACAATAAGCATGTGCCTTAAACACACCATAAAACCGTCCCCTCTCTCCTACCATGTAGCAAAATAAAATGGAATCCCCACACCAAGACACAATTGCCGAGCCATAAGATGAATTGGTTGCAAACAATGCTTCAAAAAGTCCACAAGTCAAAAAGGTGCTTAAATTCTTCTACCATTGTGCCACATAAGCAAGGTCAAAGAAAATAAAAGCACAAAGCATCCCATTCTCATGTGCAATTCTCGGCAGCAATGCAAGGAAAAGACAAAGACCAAAATGGAAACATTCTTTCTATGAAAATGTGCTTCATATTGTGCTTGTCCAAAAGAGGTAAAACCTTAAATGCACCTTCTCTCTTCCTTTCCAATGCTATTCTCGGTTTTCTCACTTCACAAAAATCATCCAAAGCTTTTTCTTCATCTATCATGAACGTGAATGCACCAAGGAAACCAAAGTTCAAATTGCAAATGAACACAAGAACAACAAACCCAAGTCTACCTTCATAAATCCAACTTCAACACTCACTTTTCTTCAAACTTTTAATGAAAACAAAATGCAATCCCTAGCTACCCTTTGCAAAACCGTCCAGCCATCATCAATAAACACAATATTCCAGCTCAAAAGATTGCTTCCAACCATCAAACAAAAGCACAAGAAGAAAATGGTTCAAGCATCAAACACCCATACACCAACTCAAGCTTTCTTCACCACCAAACTTAACAACAACTCCATTTTCATCATCCAATCCAAGAAAACTATAATGAAACCAAAAATACTGCAGCAAGGTAAAAGAAAAACGAAAAACAAGCCTTCATTCAAACCAAGGAACCACCATGAAAAATGCAAGAACAACCCTTCAAGCTCATGCTCTCAACTTTCAAGAAGAAATGAAGGGAAATGAGTATGGTTCTCACTTCCACCAAGCAAAGATAAACAAGATTCAAGCAAGAGATGAAGAAAAATGCATCCTTGGTCATTGAATGGTCCAAAACCGTGGCACACCAAAGCTCTCCATGAGAGTTCATACAAAACCTAGAAAATGAAGTGTAAAGTGTGCTTAGAAGTGAGTGGACGGTCTTGGCACACCAAATACCGAGAGAGTCACTAAAATGGTGTGGTCCACCTCTAAAAGAAACCCTAAAGTCTTTGCCAAGTGTCCCTCAAAGTTTGGGCCCATCATAAAATTTGCCAACCTTGACCCAATGCACAAACGCTTAATTAAAGTTCCTAAACAACTAAATTACAATTTAATTAAAATTGAAATGACTAAATGTTGAGTCTTTAATGTGCACGCCACCATCCTAATGCTCCAAATAATGTTTCCCAAAATTTCCTTGCAACCAAAAATGCAATTAATTAGCTCAGAAAATTCAAAATAGTGAAAATACGAATTTCCGACCAAATTAAGCAGAATTAGGAAAAACGGGGAAATAATGGACAATTAAACACAATTCCCTAATTTATTTAAGTGCAATAAACCAAATATAGTCAAGAAATAACGACTCATCAACTATACATAGTAAACTAGTAATTAGGAGTAGGCTCTTTTCACCAAGACATTGGGATTAGGGTAAATTAGAAAGTGGCATTAACATTGATAAAGAATTAGAATTAAGTAGAATTCGTAAATATATGATAGTGGATTAGGATGAAATCATAAACTCCAACAACACAACTCAACTATATCATCCAACTGCGTTATCTTTTCGGTCAATTGATCAAAACCTTTGCATGCATATTTAATTTTCGTTTTTGCATTATAAAACCCTAATTTTCGTTATTCAAGTCTTAGATAATTAACAAATCACATGAAAGTCTAGGCGTATGAGTCTATAGGGAAATGATACTCAGACTTACCGTTTATTATTGCTTGATACGATTCGGTACACTTGCCGGAGTGTTAACAAGTTTTTGGCGCCGTTGCTAGGGACTCGTGGTTTAACTATTCTAGTAGTGTGATTATTGATTAACTTTGACTTGATTTTTTTTGTTCATTTTTGTTTGTTCTAATAAATGTTTTCTAGGGTTTTATGCCTAATGTTTGCAAGATGCAGTACAGACAAGAATTTAATTATATGGGCACTCAATTCTATTATGGTAATCTCAACCACTGGTGGGAACCTTACTCAAGCATGGATCAAAGTCAATTTGGGCAAGCTGCCAAGCAAACCACTCCACTCAAGAAGAATACAAAGCTTGAAGAACATTTTCAACAGACCATGAATACGAGTTTATCTTATGTGAAAAGCATGGAGGAGTTACGACAACATCAATGGCAGCAATAACCCTCTTTACCAACAGAAATGTCGGAGGACACTTTTCAACAATGTATTGAAACTATGATCTCCTATCAGAAAAGCCTCAAAGAAATGTCCAGATGGAGATGGATATTGGGCATACAGTTAAGGTTCTGGACGATTCTAGGGCTAATACTAAAGTTAACCCTAGGGAGAAACGTCAAGCCACCATCACTGAAAGTGATAAAGTTGTTGATGAGGAAAAGATAGAGAGAGATGAGGAAAAGATAGAGGAGATAGAAACAGAAAGGTTGAGTGAGAAAGATAAAATGATGAGAAAGAAAAAGAAATGGTTGAGAGAAAAGAAAAAAACAAAAAATTTGTGAAAATAAAGAAGAAAGTATGAGAAAAGAAAAAGAGAAAATTGAGGGAGAAGGAAAGTAAGAAAGAGAGGATGAGAGGAAGAAAGAAAAGATCATATGAAAAACCTCGTCCTCATCCAAAGAAGTATCATAGGAAGGAGAAGGAGTTCAAGTGCTTTATGGAGATCTTCAAGAAATTGGAAATTAAAGTTCCTATGATTGAAACATGGAAACATGTGCTTGGTTTTATCAACTTTCTGAAGAAATTCAGTAGAAAGAAGAAAAAGAAAAGACTATCAAGCAAGGAGAATGTCAACACTTACTGATGGGAGTTTGAGCTTTACTGGGTCAAGCTAGTGACGTTAAAAGAGTGCTTGCTGGGAGGCACCCCAGTGACTTGTACACGTTATTTTATGTTTTATTTTGGTTTTGTAATTTTGGATAATTGTTGAACATTATTTATTGGGTAGCATCTACTTTGGGATGCTAAAAATGTTAAGTATTTACTGAAGGATACAGGAAAGTACACCTACTGATGGGTGCTGGTAAGAATTGCACTTACTGATGAGTGCTAGAAAGGTTTAGGTCAGGCTCGTGACGTTAAACAAGCACTACCTGAGAGGCAACTGTTAGGACCCTAGCAAGTGTACCAGATCGTATCAAGTAATAAAAATAGGTAATCCCAATATCGTTCTTCCCAGAGGACTCTTATGGCCTCATCTTTCGTGTAAAAAAATTGTTTAAGACTTGAGTAAAAGAAAATTAGTTTAAATGGTTTGAATGCAAAACAGAAATAAACATGCAAATGCAGGAATTCAATTGACTAAGAGAAACTATGAATGAATGAGGTTGTTGGGGTTTACAATTTCATCTTATCCACCCTCATATATCTACTCTTCTTATTTACTTTGCTTATTTATCATATTGCCATGCAAACTTTCTTGGTCTACCCTTAACCCAATCCCTTGGTGAAAAGAGCCTATTATTAATTACCGGCTTGCTATCCCTAGCCTCCCCTAGTAATTAATAATGCATGATAAGCGGAAGCAAAATACAATTGATCGTCCTACCCCTATCCCAAGGCAGTATTAACATAATCAAGGAATTCTCCCCAGTTCATGACATTACTGTACGTCCCCGTATCAATAAAGACAAACAACATCTACCGAATGAGTTAAACGGTAAAAGTATTAAATATAGGTAAAGAACCCAACAATTGATAAATCAAGCATATGCAAGCATATAAAGTAAATAAGAATTTGGATATATGAGAGTTTCAAAAGATTACATTGTTCCCCAACAACAAAGGGTTTAGTTCACCATAGTCATGGTGAAACTAGATGAAACATAATGGAAGAATGGAAAAGCAAACCCTAGATTTGATAAAGTAGAGCCTAAGCATCCAAGAAATCTCCTCCAAAGGTGTAAAGCTGTTGTGGACGTTGTTCTCTGCCAAAAGAATTACATTTGGATTCGCACTAGGGCTATATATAAGCCAAAAAGATAACAGAAAGATCTCAAAATCTAAAATATAAAAATAGACAACCGCCCAGGAGCCTAAAATGACCTTTGAGCGGTTTGCCTCTTGTCGCTCTGGACGCTCAGCGTCACCGCCTAGGCGCCAGACAATACTTTTCCTCGAACTAGGACGCTCAGCGGTGGAATTTACCGCTGAGCGGTTCACAGACTCTTCTTTTCTTCCTTTTTCTGCTTCATTCTTGAGTCTATGACCTTCCTACTTCATTGCCATCTTCAATTTTCATCAAAAACCCCGCAAAACAATGTAAAACAAGCATAATATCTCTAGAAACAACTTTTGAATCTCATGTGACACAACTTAAGAGTTGTACTTGATTCTAAGCTCATTTTAAGCTACAAAGGGTGTGATTTAATATCAAATTTATGCATGAAAATAACGGTTTTGAGACTGTTATCACAATCCCAAACTTAAAACTTTACCTGTCCTCAAGCAAAACAAAACAAAACTTGGCCTTCCAATTTTTCGTCAAATAGTTCTACACTTTTCAAAATCCTTTTCTTCATGACAAGTTATTTTCTAATTGAGATTTTCAATGGAATCCTACCAAAATGCAAGCATGCTTTCAATCCAATCTAGTTCACCTGCTTCAATATTTCCCAACAGATGTTTTATTCATGAATGATCAATCCACTAAGCATAGATGTAAACATGGATTTCAACAATTCTTACCAAGCAAGTGTTTCACTCAATCACTCGAGTGTTTAAGGACCCACTCCACTCTTTACTATTCACATGTCACATAGAACAATATTGCCATTTATCTAAAACAATCAAAATCCTTACATGCAAATACCATCACAAGGACTTTTCCAAGGCTTGTAATGAGGTTGGGCTATCAAGAAAATTTGGTTTTTCTGGATCGCAAAATCCTTGAATTAAGAGAGTTATTTCATCATTGAAAAGGTTCAAGTTTAAACTCTCTCTATCACCCATCTCCTTTATTCCCAACTTCTTCCCTTTTATCAATTTTGCATTGAGTTCCTTTTTCATGCTTTTACTTTTTCCTTTTCTTCTTTACTCATGCATTTTTCTTTTCAATACTTGAGCTCAATGCTTTTCTTTTCCTTTCAATTTTCCCTATACAACCCCAAACTTGAACCTTTTCATCACATAAGATTATTCTCAACCCTACTCAAGATAAATAATTTCAAATCAAGGGTTTTCACGAGTAAACTTTTTGGGTGAAAATTTCGCTAAATAAGGCTTCCAAACATGGCCTTGATCATATAACATAAGCATGCAAATCAATCAATTATCAAGACTAAGGCAATATCATTCATGATTCCCTGTGAACAGTACATATATCAGTGAAAACTCTGGAGCTCAAGACCTCATACAACATGCTTTCTCACACATCATTCATTTATCCTGCTTAGCATCACAATCACAACCATAAACCACAATACATCTGTTCATATAGTTAGTGAACCATTCAACTGGATATCATCACACATACATTCTCAGTCAACCACATTCAATCATTATCATCGAATAACTTGTCATGCAATATAATCATCAAACAATCATTAGAATCAGTGTACAAGCGAGGCATAGACACAAAATAAAAGTTCAACCTATTCTACAAATTCAAAGTACAAACGAAAAAGAAACCTGGGTTGCCTCCCAATAGCGCTTGTTTAACGTCACGAGCCTGACCCGAACTTGTTTAACACTCATCAGTAAGTGCGAATCTTACTAACACCCATCAGTAGGTGTACCTTCCTGTATCCTTCAGTGGATACATAAAAATTTAGCATCCCTCAATAGATGCTACCCAAAAAGAGTTTAAAAATCCATTAACTTACATAACCAGAATAAATCTATTCTAAAAATTGTTCTACAACAAATGGGATAAAATTAAATGTCTTCAAATCTTTCCATCCCGGTTAGGATCTTCATCCTCCCAACTCATTAGTTGCCTTCTATCCACTCTTCTGATGGCTTTAGTATATGGTTTTCTGATCTTTACCTTGCCATCTTCTTTGATATTATCAACAATCCACTTCCTTTTCTTGATTTTTACCTATGAGCCTCGTGGAAGTGGTATATCTTCTGAGTGAATTGTTCCTCCTTTATCAACCTCCTCATTTTTAGGTACTTGTAAACCATTACAACTGTTAGAATTGGTACCTGTCATGCTTTCTTCTGATGCAGTTTCTCTTCTTGACTTTCTGAATCTGGATCTTTTCTTTATTCTAATATTGTTCCCTTTAGAACCAGTATATAAAAGCACATTCTTTTTATCTCGCATCATAATTCTTCCATCATGGGCACTAATGAACATTTTAGACGTAGCCATGAAAGGTCTTCCAAGAATAAATGGAATCTTCTCATCATCTTCCATGCCCATAACTAAAAAGTCAGCCAAAACCTCCAACTGTTCCACGCGCACAACCACATCTTCCACCATACCTAGTGGCTTTTTACTGGAACCATCCGCCACCGTCACAGTAAGATTAGACGGTTTTAATGTCAACCCTCCAATCTTTCTCAAAAAACGTCGGGGCATCATATTAATGCTGGATCCAGAGTCTATCATGGCTCCTCCTACATCAAAATAATTTATAATACATGAAAGTGTCAAACAACCTGGATCTTTTACCTTAGGCGGATAATTCCCTTTTGGAGGTTGAACTTCAAATTCTTGCTCATCTTCATCTGTATCCAAATCTATCATATCTCCGAGATAATATTTCATCCTTGCAGGAATTTGTTGGATTACATAAGGCACCACAGTCACTTGGTTTTCTATAAATGGCCTATTGTGACTGAATTTTTCTTCCTCTTCTTCCTCACCTTCACTGCCGCTTAATTTAATGACTTCTCTTTTCTCCTCTTCCTCATCACTGCTACCAAATTCCACAACTTCCCTTTCAACTTTTCGTTTACTTCTTGTAACAACAACTTTACATTCCTCTTTAGGGTTAACATCAGTGTTAGCCCTAAATTGGTGCTTCTCAGTGGTGTCTACCCTTTTTGACAACTGCCTGACTTGCATCTCTAAAGATCTGATGCTGGCTTGATTACCTGCTTGATTGGACTCATAAACCTTCAAGAATTTATCAAATCTATCATTTAGGTCTCTGACGACCTCTGTCAAATGGGTGACCTGCTGCCACAGAGGTGAAGGTTGCTGCTACTTGAAACCCTGTTTGCCTTGATGGGAAATTCGGTGCCTGAATAATACTTGAATGATTCTTCCAACCTTGTTTGGAATTACCTTGATAGGTATTCTGAAACTGATTTCCCATAAAATTAGCTTCTTGCTGCATCTCTTCAGGCAAAGCACATTGACCATTGATATGGTCACCACCGCATAAATCATACAGCTGCTATGTTTGGGAGACATTACGAATCTCCTTAGGAAGTTGTGAGAGAATCTTTGTCAAATTATCTAGCTTTTGAGTCAGAAGATGGTTCTGAGCCAGCATTGCGTCATTTGCAGGCAAATGCAAAACTCCTCTCCTTTGTGTAGGTACGCCTCTTTCACTATAATTTTCTTGCTCATTAGCAGCCATATTTTCGATCAAGTCATAGGCTTCATCTTCAGTCTTTTGTTTAACATTGCCTCCAACTGAGGCATCCAACATCATCTTTGACTGAGTGTTCAAACCTCCAAGGTATGCAAGAACCAAGGTGGTCTTGTCAAAACCATGGGTTGGCGTCTTTCTCAACAAGCCCTTGAATCTCTCCCATGCTTGACCTAAAGTCTCTTCCATACCTTGCTTGAATGATGAAATTTCCAGCTTTCCTTGAGTAACTTTGGATTGTGGAAAATATTTAGTGACAAACTTTGTAGCCACAGTCTCCCATGTGGCAAATGTTCCTTCAGGAAAGGAATTAAGCCACGCCTTAGCATTGCCCGCCAATGAGAATGGGAACAAGCTAAGCTTTACTCGTTCATCTGATACCCCTGCCATCTTCACAGTGTTGCAGATTTCACCAAATGTGGTCAAATGATCATATGGATTCTCATTTGAAAAGTCGTGAAATTGGTTGCCTTGTACTAGGTGTATTAGGGCTAGATTCATCACCATGTTGGTTGTTTGATCCGTAGGCATGTCTATGCTGTTAAAGTGAAAAGGACCAACAACATTAGATTGATCTGCCAATGTGCGTCTTGGAGGAATAAATCCCTAGATGGGCGTCTGACTCTCCTTCTTCCCCTTGTCTCACTTAAGCCTTCAAGAAGAGGTTGGGTATTTTTCTTGCTTCTAGTATGTCTAGTCTCTTGTTGCATGTACAAGAAACACAAACCCTAGTAGCACTTTTATATATAAAAAAAATATATATATATACAAATATCAACAATCAAGTCAAAATTAATCAATTTACACTACTCGAAAAAGTTAAACCAAGAGTCCCCGGCAACGGCGCAAAAAATGTGTTAGGACCCTGACAAGTGTACCAGATCGTATCATGTAATAAAAATAGGTAATCCCAATATCGTTCTTCCCAGAGGACTCTTATGGCCTCATCTTTCGTGTAAAAAAATTGTTTAAGACTTGAGTAAAAGAAAATTAGTTTAAATGGTTTGAATGCAAAACAGAAATAAACATGCAAATGCAGGAATTCAATTGACTAAGAGAAACTATGAATGAATGAGGTTGTTGGGGTTTACAATTTCATCTTATCCACCCTCATATATCTACTCTTCTTATTTACTTTGTTTATTTATTTATCATATTGCCATGCAAACTTTCTTGGTCTACCCTTAACCCAATCCCTTGGTGAAAAGAGCCTATTACTAATTACCGGCTTGCTATCCCTAGCCTCCCCTAGTAATTAATAATGCATGATAAGCGGAAGCAAAATACAATTGATGGTCCTACCCCTATCCCAAGGCAGTATTAACATAATCAAGGAATTCTCCCCAGTTCATGACATTACTGTACGTCCCCGTATCAATAAAGACAAACAACATCTATCGAATGAGTTAAACGGTAAAAGCATTAAATACAGGTAAAGAACCCAACAATTGATAAATCAAGCATATGCAAGCATATAAAGTTAACAAGAATTTGGATATATGAGAGTTTCAAAAGATTACATTGTTCCCCAACAACAAAGGGTTTAGTTCACCATAGTCATGGTGAAACTAGATGAAATATAATGGAAGAATGGAAAAGCAAACCCTAGATTTGATAAAGTGGAGCCTAAGCAACCAAGAAATCTCCTCCAAAGGTGTAAAGCTGTTGTGGACGTTGTTCTTTGCCAAAAGAATTACATTTGGATTCACACTAGGGCTATATATAAGCCAAAAAGATAACAGAAAGATCTCAAAATCCAAAATATAAAAACAAACAACCGCCTAGGCGCCAAAATTGGCCGCTCAGCGGTTTGCCTCAACACACGCCACCGCCTAGGCGCCTAAAATGACCGCTGAGCGGTTTGCCTCTTGTCGCTCTGGACGCTCAGCGTCACTGCCTGGGCGCCAGACAATACTTTTCCTCGAACTAGGACGCTCAGCGGTGGAATTTACCGCTGAGCGGTTCACAGACTCTTCTTTTCTTCCTTTTTCTCCTTTATTCTTGAGTCTATGACCTTCCTACTTCATTGCCATCTTCAATTTTCATCAAAAATCTTGCAAAACCCTGCAAAACAAGCATAATATCTCTAGAAACAACTTTTGACTCTCATGTGACACAACTTAAGAGTTGTACTTTATTCTAAGCTCATTTTAAGCTACAAAGGGTGTGATTTAATATCAAATTTATGCATGAAAATAACGGTTTTGAGACCGTTATCAGCAACCCAGTTGGTTGATTTACTTTTGTTGCATGTTCTAGTTGCATTTAGGGCTTAATTGTTGCATAATTGAGTAAAATGAGTGGAAATTGCATGAAAATTAGAAATTGAAAGTTGAAATTGAGGGTTACAGGGTTCATGACGCTTAAAGGAAAGCAAAAAGGGGGAAAAGCCAACTCGCGCCTACTGCTTGACACTGTTTCAATGCTCGACGGTGGCATTGTAGAGGGCTAAAGTCATTTTAAAAATTGGGTTTTGTGTTCCTGGCCCATAATATGTTTTGAATACCCCTTAGGGCTCGCCCAAGCGTCTACTTCCAGATCCCCACTCTCTCTTCCACTTTCAAACACTATTCTAAGCACTCTCCTCTCTTCTCTCATCATCCCACTTCTAGAAAACCCATTCTTCATCACTTTTGCACCATTCCACCATCAAAGTTTGGGGTTTTCTTGAGAGCATTGCATTTTTGCTTCATTCATCATCAATTTACAAGCACTTTGCACACATTCAAGGTCTCTCCACCCAAGTAAGTCATACATTTTTCATTCTAGGGTTTCTAAAATCATGAATTTGATGAAAATGTGTAGAAGCATGAAATTTTAGGGCTTTTGATTTCTATGCATGATTTGTTGAAATAAAAGCTTTTTGGACCGATTAAAATATGTGATTAAGGGCTGGAACTGTGAAATTTGCATTTGGGTGGAGATTAGAAGTGTTTAGGATGCAGAGCCATTTCGGATGAGAGACATGTACATGTGTCTTGTAGAGTCTAGATTAGAGTCCATTCACAGGGGACAAGTTGCTACTGCCGAGATGATCATAGGTTTATACGACACTCCTCCTGCACATAGGTGGACTATGGATGAGTTCCATAATGTGGTGGCTTGGCCAGAACAGGCGCAGGGTAGTAGATCTATAATAGCTGAAGCTCCAGCCATGGATGAGGATGCTGAGGAGAGGATGATGATGATGATTTTGAGGATGTTGAGGCTGGAGAGGAGGATTCTGACGACAACATGGGTTAAGGAGCCTACATAGCATCTATTGATGGATGCTATCTGCAATAGAACAAAGTTTATCTTATATTTGCTTTTGTTTAGTAGTGTAGGATTTGCTTCTGTTGAGTAGTATATGATTAATGTACTTGGTCTGAAACTATTTTGATATGATGGTTTGACTGTTTGATGTTGCATGAGATAATTTACTTGATGATGCTTGTTATTGAATGATGATTGAGATTGCCATATGCTGTTATACAGGTAGATTATTCACCAGCTATGTGAACAGATGCATGATGATATTGTGACTGTGATTATGATGCTAAGCAGGGTAGTTGTCTGGATGTTTGGAACAATTATTGATCTTATGAGTGAGCTTTTGGGCTCCAAAGTTCTTATTGATATATTTTCTATCTACTTGAAAGCATGAATGATTTTGCCTAAGTTTCAATGATTGATTGAATTACATGTATGTGTCATATGATCAAGGCCGTTTTTGAACAAGCCCTTCCTTAGCCAAAGAAAAATTTTCTTCCCACATGAAAAAGAATATCATATGTTCTACCCTTTTTGAACCTAAGCCTTAAACAATATGTTAAACCCTTTTTGAGAAATATTTACCTTGAGTTAAGTTGAGAATTATGGTGTGGTATTGATTAAAGGTTCAAGTTTGGGGTTGTTGGGGGAAAATTGAAATAAAGATAAGCATTGAGCTAATGTAATTGAGCAAAGCATGAAAAAGATAGAAAAGATAGAATGAATAAAAAAGCTCAATGCAAAGAAAATGGAAAGTTGGGAATGAGTGAGATTGGCAAAAAATAAGTTTGTGCTTGAAATATGAATGTTTGAATGACTCTTTTGACTCAAGGATTTTGTGATCTAGAAAAACCAATTTTTCTTGTTAGCCCAACCATATTATAAGCCCTGAAAAAGTCCTTGTGATGACATATGTGTGATGATAAGTGATTGTGGTAAATGAAAGGCAATTTTGTTTTGTGTGCCATGTAGATAGTGGAGGGAAGGAGTGACCTTTTGAAACACTTGAGTGATTGAGTGAAACACCTTGTCTGGTGAGGAATGATTCCATGAATCTATGATTTTATCTGTGCTTAGCTAATTGATCATTCATGAGAATAGCATCTGTCTGAGATGATGTGATTGTGTGAACACTATGATGAAGTGATATGAAGCATATGTGCATCTTAATTAAGTTCTGTTGATGATCTGATTTGAGTGGTGACTTGTCTTAAAATATTGGTTATGGAATAAGTTGAACCATTGTGTTGATTTGTGGAAGACTGAGTTGCATTTTGTTTGCTTGAGGACAAACAAAGTTCTAAGTTTGGGGTTGTGATAACGGTTCAAAAACCGTTATTTTCACATTTAAATTTTACATTAAACACACCCTTTATGACTTAGAATTAGCTTGAAATCATGCAATTTGCCTAAGTTAGAGAATAAAAGAGTCAAAGTTGGATTTCGTGGTTTTATGCTTGGTTTTCCCTTGTTTTGGCAGGTTTTATTAGGAATTGAATGAAGGATGTTGAAGTAGAAGGGAGTTGGAAACAAGAGAAGGTGGAAAAGCGAGCAAAAAAAGAGTCGCAGTCACCGCCGGACGGTGAAACCACCACTAGACAGTGGACTCTTCAGAGAGCTCTCTGCCCATCGCTCAAGCGTCAACGCTGGGGGCTGGTTTTAAGTTTCGAACCCACCGCCGGGCGGTAAGCCACCGCTGGACGATGGAATATTGGGCCTGAGCCAAAATTCTATGATTTGTCCTAGTTATAAATAGTCTGCATGAACCAGAAAGTGTATCTTTTGGAAGAAAGGATGCAAAAGCACCCTCTTCACCCCTTGGAGGTGGATTTTGGATGGGGGAGCTCCAATATATCAAATCTAGGGTTTATCTTTTCATTCTTTCCATTATTTTCACTTAGTTTCACCATGTTTATGGTGAACTAAAGTCCAATGTTGTTGGGGAAACAATGTAATCCTATTGAAACTCTCATGTATTGAATTCTTGCTTATATTCATATGCTTTCTTTTGTCAATTGTTAGAGTTTTTCCTCCATTATATTTGCATGTTTTGGTTAAGACATTATTCAATAGCATAATCTTTAATTCCATCTATATGGAAACATATGGGTAGGTCAAGACATGAGGGAATTCTCTTGGGAGCAATATTACCTAGACATAGGGATAGGAGAACCAATTGCCTTTAAGCTTCTATGCAAATTATTTAATGCATGATCAATTGCTAGGGAGACTAGACATAGTGAACTAGTAATTAGGAGTAGGCTCTTTTGACCAAGACATTGGGATTAGGGTAAATTAGAAAGTGGCATTAATATTGATAAAGAAGTAGAATTAAGTAGAATTTGTAGATATATGAGAGTGGATTAGGATGAAATCATAAACCCCAACAACACAACTCATGTATATCAACTAACTGCATTATCTTTTCGGTCCATTGATCAAAACCTTTGCATGCATATTTAATTTTCGTTTTTGCATTATAAAACCGTAATTTTCTTTATTCAACAAATCACATGAAAGTCTAGGCCTATGAGTCTCTAGGGAAACGATACTCGGACTTACCATTTATTATTACTTGATACGATTCGGTACACTTGCTGGAGTGTTAACATACATCTACCCCAACAACAAATAAATTTAGTTCTCCATTGTCATGGAGAACCTTAGTGTACAATGGAAGAATGAGATGGAAACCCTAAAAAGAGAAAAGGAAAGCTCCTGCATGTCTAATCTTCCTTCAAAGGGTTGAATATTGTGTTTCTGTGCTTTAGCCGCCAAAAGATGTCAACCCTAATGCGTGCAAGCCCTTAAATAGATCAAAAGTGGCCCATAAGCCCACGTCGATGGCGCTCAGCGCCCTAACAAGGGGCAACCAGGAGAGCTTGCGAAGAGACTGGTGCTCAGCGCCCTGGTTGAGGGCAACCAGGCGTTCTACGGTGTAGCTGACTGGAGCTCAACGCCCCTCAGAGGGCACATAGGTGTTAATGCGAGCTACCTGGCGTTGAGGGCCCCTGAAGAGGGCAGTCAGGCATCCTACGTGACCTCCTACGCTGAGGGCCCCTAAAGAGGGCAACCAGGCGTGGTTGCGTGACAACCAACGCCCAGGGTTCCAAAAAAGGGCAACCAGACGCCCTGCGGCTTCTTCAACCTTCTTCTCTGGTGCTTTTGCTGTCCCTCTTGAGTTCCAACTCCTTGATACTTTTGCTCCTCTTCCAAAACATACCAATAACCTTAAAAATTGAGGGAATTTAGTGATAAAATCATTAAGTATAACCTCAATTCACTTATTCACAAAATTAAACTAAAAACAAGAGTTTAAACAAGTTTCGAAGTAAAAAAGAGTTTATTTAATATCAAAATTGCATCACAGATAACGGTAAATTAAACCGTTATCACAACCCCAAAGTTGAAACTTTGCTTGTCCTCAAGCAAAATGTAACTCAGCTTAAACAAAATAGCCATACTACAATGGTCAAGCACATCAAAAAGCATTTTCTTCTAAGACAAGTAAATCACTCATGTCTACTCATCATAGAAAGATCAGTTAAGATATAATGATGATTTAACCAATCAAACTTCAATTATGGTGCTCACATAACAAAGACTATACAACAGACGCAAAAGCCTTATGAGTGATCAAAAACCACGCAAAATGTGTGCATGGAACCATTCCTCACCAAAGATAGTGTTTGACTCAACCTCAAAGGTGTATAGTGAGGTGGCTTTATCACTCTACCATCATAATGTCACACAAACCAATTTTGCCTTTCATTTAAACACATCAAAGACATTCACAAGCAAGTTATCATCACAAGGACTTTTCAAGGCTTGTATTGTGGCTGGACTAAGAAGAAAAACTGGGTTTTTTTGGGAAAACAAAACTCCTTGAGTTAAGAGAGTGAACAATTTACTTCAAAATTTAGCATTAATCTCTCTTTCTACTTTCCATTTGAGAAGCCACTTCTCGCCTTAATCCCAACTTTTATTCATTGAACACATCCTTTCTTCTTATTCTTCTATTGCTTTACTTGCTCTTTTTCTTTTTCTTTTTATTTTTATTTTTATTTCAATTTTTTTAGAACAAGTAATATCATCCAATTTCCCAACAACCCCAAACTTGAACCTTTCTCCTATACCATACATACATACTTAACTCAACTCAAGGCAAGGATTTCAAAGGGTTTTGCATATTCAGGCTCAAGGTTCAAAGGATAAAACAATTTTTCTCTTTTTGGATTAAAATTTTTTCTTACAAGGGAGAAGAACATATGGCCTTGATCATTTGAACAAGCAAGCAAATAGTTCAACAGAAAAAAACTCAGGCGAAATCAACTATGATTCCAAAGCAATAACATTTAACAATAAAACTTTGGAGCCCAAGCTCTCACAGGTTAACTCAAGTTCCAAAATTTCATACATCCTGCCAAGCACATCAATCACAATTGAAACCATGCATTTGTCTTAAACAACTATGAGCATCCACCATCTACTTAAGATCTAAACGAATCATTAACTCAACATGAATCTCAAAACAATAGAGCAAACATAAGACAATATTATTAATCACAACAGTTCATCACATAATACCAAACAATTGCAACATTATTCATTAAACCAAGTACATAAGAAAACTAAAATTAAAAACAAAATAAACAAAATCCAAACATGCATAAAAATAAAGAAAAAGAAAAATCCTAATCAACAACTCCATTCATCCATATCTTTTTCTTGCCAATTGAATCAATTGCATTTGCATGTTTACTTTTTGTTTTTGTATTCAAACCACAAGTTAATTTTCTCTACAAGTCTTACGATATTGATTTACACGAAAGATAAGGCCTTTGAGTCCTTTGGGAGAACGATATTGGGTTTACCAATTATATTACTTGATACGATCTGGTTTAACTTTTCGAGTAGTGTAAATTGATTGAATTTGACTTGGTGTAATTATTGTAATTATTGTATATATATATATTTTTTTTTATATTTCTTTTCTGTAAAAGTGATTTTAGGGTTTTTGTTTCTTGTGCATGCAGGAAGCAATACACACTAGAAGTAGGAAAAGCCAGCAACCTCTTCTTGAAGGTATATCAGATAGGAGAGGAAGAAGAGTTATATGTCCATCACGTGATCTCTTTCCCTCCCCTGAAAGACTCCTACAATCTTCACCAGAGGCTTTTACACAAAACTTAGAGGAGATGGCGAATCAACCTCCTCCAAGACGCACACTTGCGGATCAGTCTAATGTTGTGGGCCCTTTCCACTTCAACAACATAGCCATGCCTACGGACCATACAATTAATATGGTGATGAATCTAACACTAATCCATCTGGTACAAAGCAACGAATTTCACGGATTGTCAAATGAGAACCCATATGATCATTTGACAACATTCAGTGAAATTTGCAACACTGTGAATATGACTGGAGTATCATACGAAAGAGTAAAGCTTAGCTTGTTTCCATTCCCATTGGGAGGCAATGCTAAGACGTGGCTTAATTCCTTTCCTGAAGGAACATTCACTACGTGGGAGGCAATGCTAAGACTGTGGCAACCAAATTTGTCAACAAATATTTTCCACAGTCCAAAATTACTCAGGGAAGGTTGGAGATCCCATCATTCAAACAGGGCATGGAGGAAACTCTCGGGCAAGCATGGGATAGGTTTAAAGGCCTATTGAGGAAGACACCGGTCCACGGGTTTGACAAGACTACCCTAGTTATTGCTTACCTAGGTGGTCTGAACACGCAGTCTAAAACTGAGGACGAAGCCTATGACTTGATTGAGAGTATGGCTGCTAATGAGCAGGAAAATTTTATTGAGAGGGGCGCACCTATACAAAAGGGGAGAGTTTTGCATTTGCCAGCAGATGATGCCATACTAGGTCAGAATCATCTTCTCACTCAAAAGCTAGATAATTTGACGAAGGTTCTCTCGCATTTTTCAAAGGAGATTAGGAATGTCTCCTAAGCGCAACAACTTTGTGATTTTTTGTGGTGGTGACCATATTAATGTGTAGTGTGCTATGCCTGAGGAAATGCAGCAGGAAGCTAATTACATGGGTAATTGATGGGTGTCGCACCCCATGCAAATTTAATATGCATAAAGAATGCAGTATAGACTAGGAAGTGACTCCTAGCTCGTCTCTCAAGGACCAAACTGTGGTTCAGGAATTAGGTCAAACACGTAGTGGGGGGGTTGTGAAAGTTTGTGAATGCAAATGAATTAAATTAAAACACAAATGCAAACAGAAATGTAAAAACAGAATCAAATACAGAATAAAAACGGTTGGTCATTAACTCAATCACTATGCTTCCAATCACAGATCAAGACAACAAAGCGACTACTCAAACCTCTAATCTAACACAGTTATCCAACTAAGCTAAGGCTAAACATGCTTTAATAAAAGCGAACTAAGCGAATGCAATGTTAACATTCAATCCAATTTACACCATGCAGTTTTATCAACTAAGCGAAGACTAAACACCAATTGGGCAACTAAGCGTGTACCCAATTGCAAGTGCAAAAACATATTTCACATTAACTAAGTCATAGTGGCAAACACAATTACAGTGCAGAAATCTCAAGGAAGCATTATAATATCGCTAATGACCAACCCAATTAACTCAAGCTAGCATGACAGTTAAATTATCACTACCAAAAATGCTAGACAACATTAAAGCAAAATAAAATATTAAACCCAACACTGTAACAAACAAATATCTAGCACAAATCAAATTATTTAAAATGCCCCACTAAATTAAAAAGATGAAAAACAACTCAACATATGTAAAATAATTCAAAGCAAAAAAAAGTAAGCAAACATGGTTTCCTCCTAGCATTTCACTTGACACATGCACATTCTACCAAACAAATTAAAATTGCAAATGGCCTAAAAAGGGACCTCTTGGCCGTGACCATGTCTGCACATTTCTCACATTCAATGCCAAATGCAATCGTACTTGCACACAATTAAATGCACCGTGGATCCCTCCTTCAAACCAATGAATCAACACCTAATTCTTCAAAAACAAAGAAAGCAAAACAGGTTCTCCTGCTGGACACGACAGTTGCTACCACCTTCCACCTAGTCCCTCTTCATTCTTGAGAAATTGGAAAGAATTCTCCAAACCTTCAATCACCGTACTGCACCATTTTCAACACTATGAAAAGCAATTTTTCTCTAAAGCAAATAGCGTAACATGCTCATCCCAGTAGCGCTTTCAAATCATCTTTCTTCCATGTCACCATTCATTTTCTTTCTCTGCCTATCCCAATATAAATCACGTTGTACCTCTTCTTTCCCAAGCCAATAAATGTTTCTTTTCAAAGCAAATAAATCATCCCTCTGTAGCCAAAACCATGTGCCTCCCACTTTCTCAAATTAACATGAAAAACTTTTCTCACCTAAATGGAATCATCGCATATTGAGTGAAGAAAAGAAATTTGAAGCTTGACTTTCAACATGCTGTAACCGTAAAATGTCACACCATGACTTGCCTCCCATCAATCAACATCGGTACAATGATAAACTCAAGAGAAAAATGCTTCAGCTTTTGCACAAAATAAAAAGGTAAGGGAAATATTTTTCATTCAACCATGAGAGAAAACCATGAACCACAATGCACACTTGCTCTCCAAAAGAAAAACATTCCAGTTCTCCAAGAGAAGAGAACGTTCAAAACTAAAACCTAAGGGAGTGTGACGGCTGGACTTTTGAGGGATGTCAATGTGTCTCAAAAATAAGGGTGGGGTCCACCCAAAAACCCTAAAGTGCCATGTCACTATTTTTACTTTTGGGCTTAGCCTACCTTACCAAAATTTGGTCAAAATTACAAAAGTTGGTCAATAATTTCTAAACCACTAAATTACAATTTGATTAATTTTAAACAGTCTTTGTGGAGAGTCTTGAATTAATTTGATGGGTGTCGCACCCCATGCAAAATTTAATGTGCAATAAGAAATGCAGTATACTAGGAAGTGATTCCTAGGTCGTCTCTCAAGGACCAAACTGTGGTTCGAGAATCAGGTCAAACACGAAGTGGGGGGGGTTTGAAAGGTTTTGTGGTGAATGCAGATGAACTAAATCAAAACACTGACGCAAACTGATAATTAAACACAGATCTAAAAACGGTTTCAAAGACATAATGGAAACGGTTGGTCATTAACTTAATTACAATGCTTCCTATCATAGATCAACAAAATAAAGCTGACACAAACCTCTAATCCAACACAATTAATCAACTAAGTGAAGGCTAATCATGTTTTCATAAAAGCGAACTAAGTGAACGCAATGTTAACATCAAATCCAATTTACACCATGCAGTTTCATCAACTAAGTGAAGACTCAAGACCAACTGGGCAACTAAACGTATACCCAATTGCAAGTGTAAATACAGATTTCACATTAACCAAGTCAGAGTGGCAAATACAATTACAGTCCCGACATCTCAAGGAAACATTATAATATCGCTAATGACCAACCCGACTAATCCTAAGCTAACATCACAATTAAATTAACACAGTCGGACAAAATAGACAACATTAAAGCAAGAGAAAACATTAAACTGAACACTACAGCAGATAAATCTCCAAACATAATTAAGCTATTAAAGTGCAAAGCAAAAAAAAAAATATGAAATACTTGTAAATTCAAGATGGCAATTTGCAAGACAAGTGTCGGTTCAAGCATGAAGGCTAAATAAAAGTAGGAGGCGGCTTTCTCGAAATGGAAAATCACGTGTGCACCACTTAAATCTCCAATTGAAAATTAAATAAATGAAACTATGTGATGGTCGTGACATTGTACTCCATCCAAATGGAAATCACCATGAGTCCACCAAGCATTAAATGACCGTGAGCTTCTAAAAATTAAAATTGAATAAATCAATGTTTCTTCAATCTAATAAAAACAAAATACACCGTGCTGCATCTCCAAGTTGATTTCAGTGTGCAGCTCCAAGAAAGAAACCACATGTGCACCTTCCAAAAGGAATTCACCTTGCAGCTGCTTCCAAGATGTAACTCAATCCTGTGAGAGCCCTTTCTCCTAGGCCGTGACATCCTTTCTTCACGTAACAACTGAAGCACCGTGCACTTGCTCCTATCTTCTCCAAAATAAAGAAAAAGACGCTTGCTTTATAAAAGAAAATAAATCACAACCAACCACCATGGAGCTACTTCTCTTAAAGGGAATCAAAATACAATACCACCGTACCATTTCAAAGAAAATGAATCAGCTACTGCGACAAAGTAAATAAAAATGCCTCTTCAAGATTGACGATTGGACATTTTAAGAAAAAGTAAATTGAATGCAAGCTTCACAAATTAACAAAGGTAACAGCGTTTTGCAAGAAAGAAAAGAAATTATGCTTTTCATTCTAAATGAAAATGTTCCAAAGAAAGAGTGAACACAAGTGACGGCTGCCACCAAATGAAATGCACCAATGAAATGTTCAAAAATTCCAAAAAAAACAAAAGTGACGGTTGCTGCAAAGCTCCAGCCTAAGTAGAATGGAGTGGTGTCGGCTGGGAGCTCTTTCATTCAACCAAAATCACAAAATAGGAACATCTTGCCCTTGGACATTCCAGCACACACCACCAATGTTCCAGCTGAGTGAGTTCTCCCAAAATCTGCCGAGAAAAAATGGTGCCAAGTATCTTGTGCGGCTGCAACTTTCATTTCAAGGCCATGTGCCCTACAAAAATAGGGGTGGGGTCCACCCTAAAAATAAAAGGAAACCCTAGGTGCCAAGTGTCCTACAATCTTTGGGAACCTCATATTTTTAATGGCCCAATGTGCACAAATTTGTCCAAAAAAAGTTTAAACAATTTAATTACAATATAACTAAATTTAAAATGTCTAATTAGAGAGTCTTGAATTTATTTGATAGCACTCCAAATGTCCCAAATTGTATTTCCAAAATTTTCCCTGAAAAAATAATGCAAATAATTAGCTCAAAAATTTCAAATTAATTAAAGGATCAAAACAGGGTAAGCTCATCTGGCTAGAGAGGCTCAACAACAAAACTGCCTTTATCACTTCCAAACATGCATATCAATCAAGAATCATCAACAAAGAAAGAACATAAATAGACATATCACACAAGAAAGAACATAAAGTGGCATATGTGCAAGCAATCAAGAGACATATCACACAAGAAAGAACATAAAATGACTCAAATTCTTACACAGGGTATTTTTGTCACAATCAATTCAACCTCTCGAACATCATAATCATCTTCCAATCAGAGAAAATCAAGGATTTCAAACAAATTAGAGTATCAATGAAGTGAAGGAAAAACTGACAACCTAAATAAAGTCTAGAAATCAAGAGAAACATGCAAATCTATACACAAGACACAACAAAAACTACCTAGAAAACAAAAAATTTAACACAGAAAATATAAACTAACAACGAAAAATTAGAATCTCCCCCAATAGACCATACTTAAACTACACAATGTCCTCAACGTGTCACAAGCATAAGATCAGAAATCAGAACAGTCAGTAGATCATGGACAAGTGCAATACAAGTGGGGAAAGGAGAAGAAGGGAAAAGAAGACTCCCCTGGTCATGGTGGCAGTTGCCAATTTTGGACTGTCAGGGAGATATTCTCCACCACTGGAGTCAACAAGGAAGTCTTGAGGAGGAACTGCTTCATTCTCCAAATTTGATCAAGCAGGGAGATGTCCTCCACAACTGGATCTAAGAAGAAGTGATTGTTGATGAGCAGGTTCAGTTGGTGCCTATTAATCTTCAAACTGCTGTGTATACTGGCACCCTTGTTTTCCACCATGGGTGTGTGTTGGTCAAATTCATGTGTACCTCCTGCAACATGGTTAGTGCAATGTGGCTCCAAAGAGATAACATGCAGGGGTATAACACCCAATCTCAGTGTAACAGGCTGAACCTCATATATACCCTCAGAACATGAATCAATTTCAAATGTAGAAACAATATCAACAACAGTCTCAGATTCATGTTCAGTGCATGGAGAACAAACATTCATATGTGATAGCAAAAAGTGGTTCTCATCATGCAGAGAGGGAGAATTAAAAGCATGCTCATCAGCAATACAACCATCAATAAGATACCATCAACAACATGATCATCAACATCAGAATCAATCATAGGTATGCTTACCTCCACCTCCCTGGATGTGGCTAAAGTGGTAGAAGATGAAAGTGGTCTACCTATCTCAAAGGTGTTGCTTATATCTTCCTGTTCCTCAACATTTTCATCAGACTCACAATTAGGATCACCCATCATAAAGTTGGAAGCTGATTGTATCACAGAATTTATTTCAACACAAATAGAGCAAGAACCAACTTCACAACTACATTTAAAATTTTCAGAAAACTGTGAAAGATCAAAATTCAATACTAAGTCTAAAGCATCTTCAGTTTTCACAGTTTCTATATCAAAATCATCACTAACATGTGAATCTGCAGCAGAATCAAGAATATTTGAATGCATAAACACCTCAGGCAAAGCAAGTGGAATTTCAAGTTTAGAGAAAACTTGTGCTGATTCATGATTCATCTCACCAATAACAGCACAATGAGCAACTGCATCCTCAGGTGCAAGAGGGGAGGCATAGGAGGGTGAGGAAGCAGATGGCGCAGTAGTAAGCTCATGACTCTGCTCCCCATCTCCTATGTGAATGGCACTGACATCATCTAGAAGCTGAATAGTCTGGAATGGTGATTCCTCTGAAACTTGAGACTGTTCCTCGGTGAACTACGCGACCATCTGCCCCCACAACTCATTCAATGTTGGCTCAGAAGAAGTAGAAGAATTGGCAGGTGCCTCTTATTGTTGTTGTTGCCTCTGATTTTTCTGTTGTGGCTGCCTGTTATTGTAGATATTTGGAACATAAGCTTGAGGCGCATGACAAGCAACAGGGTGCTGCAAAGAAGGACAGGCATCTGTATAGTGGTCACTAGAAGGACATATAGCACACATTCGTCCAATAGATGCAGATGGAAGTGCTGGTCTCTGGTTGGATGCCAGCTGTTTCGCCAAACTCAAAAGAGAATCAAGATTGCTTTCCAAATTCCTATCAGCAGCGGATGAAGACTGGGCAGGCTCATGAAACTGCAGCTGCTGTGGTTCCTGGACTGGTGGAGGCATACAAGGAGTCTGGAATGATGGTTCTTGATATTGATGCTGTGAAGTACCATACCATCCCAAGTTAGGATCAGTCCACCCAGGATTGTCGCTATAACCATACCGCACAGGGGAGAATTTGTCTAGAAACTGATGCTCAAGATCTTTCCAACTGGTGACGGATCCTGGAGTAAGACAACAACACCAATCATTTGTTGCTCTGTGTAATGAGTGCTCAAATGCCCTTAAGAACATGTCTTCATCCAGGACATCTGGAGGTTTCATTAAAGAGCATAATGTGTAGAACTCCTCCAAATGTCTACATAGGCACTCACCTGCAAAACCATGAAACCTAGGCAGCAAATGTATCAGTCCAGTGTTGAAAACACAACGAATATCCTCCTCATCAAGTGGAAACGGCTCTTTAGGAGCACTGTCATGAGATGGAGGAGGAACCTTACTGTTCTCAACGTAGAAATCAACAGGAGAATCATAATCATAGTTACATGCAGGAGTAGAATCATAGTATAGGCACAGGCAGAAGAAACAGTATCCACATAACCAGAATAGGTAGACATGGAGAAGAAAGGGGAAAAAGAAGAATGCAATGAAAATATGAAACTAAAGCTACCTAAATGCAACACACATAACACCACACACAAAACAGAACAACACACTCACAATACGAGACAAAACACAACACACTAACACAACAAAGACCTAAAACCGAACAGTTGGTCCCCGGCAACGACGCCAAAATTTTGATGGGTGTCGCACCCCATGCAAAATTTAATGTGCAATAAGAAATGCAGTATACTAAGAAGTGACTCCTAGGTCGTCTCTCAAGGACCAAACTGTGGTTCAAGAATCAGGTCAAACACGAAGTGGGGGGGGTTGAAAGGTTTTGTGGTGAATGCAGATGAACTAAATCAAAACACTGACGCAAACTAATAATTAAACACAGATCTAAAAACGGTTTCAAAGACATAATGGAAATGGTTGGTCATTAACTTAATTACAATGCTTCCTATCACAGATCAACAAAATAAAGCCGACTCAAACCTCTAATCCAACACAATTAATCAACTAAGTGAAGGCTAATCATGTTTTCATAAAAGCGAACTAAGTGAACGCAATGTTAACATCAAATCCAATTTACACCATGTAGTTTCATCAACTAAGTGAAGACTCAAGACCAACTGGGTAACTAAACGTATACCCAATTGCAAGTGTAAATACAGATTTCACATTAAATAAATGAAATCTATGTGATGGTCGTGACATTGTACTCCATCCAAATGGAAATCACCATGAGTCCACCAAGCATTAAATGATCGTGAGTTTCTAAAAATTAAAATTGAATAAATCAACATTTCTTCAATATAATAAAAACAAAATACACTGTGCTGCATCTCCAAGTTGATTTCAGCGTGCAGCTCCAAGAAAGAAACCACATGTGCACCTTCCAAAAGGAATTAACCTTGCAGCTACTTCCAAGATGTAACTCAATCTCGTGAGAGCGCTTTCTCCTAGGCTGTGACATCCTTTCTTCATGTAACAGCTGAAGCACCGTGCACTTGCTCCTATCTTCTCCAAAATAAAGAAAAAGACGCTTGCTTTATAAAAAAAAATAAATCACAACCAACCACCGTGGAACTACTTCTCTTAAAGGGAATCAAAATACAATATCATCGTACCATTTCAAAGAAAATGAATCAGCTACTGCGGCAAAGTAAATAAAAATGCCTCTTCAAGATTGGTGGCTGGACATTTTAAGAAAAAGTAGATTGAATGCAAGCTTCACAAATTAACAAAGGTTACATCGTTTTGCAAGAAAGAAAAGAAATTGTGCTCTTCATTCTAAATGAAAACATTCCAAAGCAAGAGTGAACACAAGTGATGGCTACCACCAAATGAAATGCACAAATGAAATGTTCAAAAATTCCCAAAAAACAAAAGTGACGGTTGCTGCAAAGCTCAAGCCTAAGTAGAATGGAGTGGTGTCGGCTGGGAGCTCTTTCATTCAACCAAAATCACAAAATATGAACATGTTGCCCTTGGACATTCCAGCACACACCACCAATGTTCCAGCCGAGTGAGTTCTCCCAAAATCTGCCGAGAAAAAATGGTGCCAAGTATCTTGTGCGGCTGCAAATTTCATTTCAAGGCCATGTGCCCTACAAAAATAGGGGTGGGGTCCACCCTAAAAGTAAAAGGAAACCCTAGGTGCCAAGTTTCCTACAATCTTTAGGCCCCTCATATTTTTAATGGCCCAATGTGCAAAAGTTTGTCCAAAAAAAGTTTAAACAATTAAATTACAATATAACTAAATTTAAAATGTCTTATTGGAGAGTCTTGAATTTATTTGATAGCACTCCAAATGTCCCAAATTGTATTTTCAAAATTTTCCCTAAAAATAATAATGCAAATAATTAGCTCAAAAATTTCAAATTAATTAAAATTAGAATTTCCGATCAAATTAAGCATAATTAGCATAAACGGGAAAATACCGGACAATTAAGCACAATTCCCTGATTAAATACAGTACAATAAGCTAATTGAAATCAATAAAATATCGACTCATCAGCCATGTGACTATTTTTACTTTTGGGCTTAGCCTACTTTACCAAAATTTGGTCAAAATTACAAAAGTTGGTCAATAATTTCTAAACCACTAAATTACAATTTGATTAATTTTAAACAGTCTTTGTGGAGAGTCTTGAATTAATTTGTCCCCAGCCCAATGCTCCCAAATATATGTCCAAAATTTTCCCTACAATTAATAATGTAATTAATTAGCTCAGAAAATTCAAATTAATTAGAATTAGAATTTCCTGTCACATTAAGTACAACTAGGAAAAATGGGAAAATACCAAACATTTAAGTACAATTCCCTGATTAATTCTAGCACAATAAACTAAGTGAAGTCAATAAAATATCGACTCATCAATAATCAATTCTAGTATAGGCAGGGTAATTTTAACCAAGGCAACTCTAGCCAAGGTTGGAAGAACCACCCTAGTATTGGACAAACTCAGAATAACCCATCTGGGCAATCAGGAAGCTTCCGATAGCAGCAACCATCACATTTATGGCAGTAGGTAAACAGTTTGACAGAGACTGCCAGAAGCTTGAATGATAGATTTGATAAATTTTTGAAGGTCTATGAGTCTCAACAAGATAGTGACCAAGCCAGCTTTAGATCTTTGGAGATGCAAATTGCTCAACTGTCCAAAAGGGTAGAAACCAATGAAAAGAATCAGTTTAGGGCTAACACTGATGTTAACCCTAAGGATGAGTGCAAAGTTGTTCTAACAAGAAGTAAAAGGAGGGCAGAGGTGGAAATAATTGATATTGAAAGCAGTGAGGAGGAAGGTGAAGAAATGATTAGTAATGAAGAATCTAATGAGCAGGGAAGCAGTGAAGAAGAAGAGGAGGAGAAAGAAGAAGAGAAAGAAAGTCACCGAGAACCATTTAGGGAGATCTTTAATCAGGTGATTGTTGTTCCTTCAGTACTTCCACCAATTCATGATTACTCTAAGAGGATTAAGTATTAACATGGAGAGGTAATTGATCTCGATGATGAAGAAGATCAGGAATTTTGTGTTAAGCCTAGAAAGAAGGACCATCCGAAAAAAAGAAAGGATCCAGGGAGTTTAACTTTTCCATGTGTCATCAACTATGTGGATATAGGAAGAGCCATGATTGATTCAGGATCGAGTATTAATTTGATGCCCTTCAGTTATTTCAAGAAGATTAGAGGGCTAGTATTAAAACCAGCTCAAACTACCCTGACAGTTGCGGATGGTTCTATTAAGAAGCCAGTTGGTAAGGTGGAAGATGCAATTGTTCGAATTGAGCAGCTGGAGTTCTTGATTGACTTTGTAGTTGTTGATATGGCGAATGAGGGAAGAATTCCATTAATATTGGGAAGACCTTTTATGAGGACTTCTAAAATGTTGATGCGTTTCAATGACGGGAAGATGATGTTAAGAGATCAAGAACAGGTGTTGATATATGATGGCGCTAAAGAAAGTACAATCAAAAGAAAAAAGAGAGCCAGATATAAAAAGTCAAGAAGAGAAGCTGCATCTGAAGAAAACACAACAAGTACTGATACTGATAGCTGTAATGTTTTGCAGGTACCTGTAAGTGAAGAAGGGAAAATTATCCATCCTGAACCAAAAGAAGACCCATTCCGACCAGGCATCAAGGAGAAATATAAGAAGAAGGAGTGGGTAATAAAAGAGCTGAAGGAGAAAGGAGTGGTGGAGATTGAAGCACCATATTCTAGACGCACAAAGCAAATGGATGGAAGAAAGTCGAGGATTTGGTGTACTAAAGACACCAACACGAAGGACAACACGTGATTTTGCTGGAGAAATTTATTTTGTTGTAAAACATTATTTTTTTAATTGGTTTAGTATTTTGGACATGTAATTCTTTGGATATTTAAACAATTTTGGGTAGCATCTACTGAGGGATGCTAATTTTTATGTATCTACTGAAGGATACCAAGAAGGTACACTTACTGATGGGTGTTGGTAAGGATTGCACTTACTGATGAGTGCTGGATAGGTTTGGGTCAGGCTCGTGACGTTAAACAAGCGCTACCTGGGAGGCAACCTAATTGATTATTTGTTTGTTTTTAAACTCTCTCTTAAGTGCATTATATGTTTGCATGTACATTTGAGAGGGGAAAGGCATGGAATTGAAAAATTGAAGGTTAAAATCAGGTGCTACTGGGTGGAATCATGCAAAAGCAAGCAAAGAAGAGAGAGAGAAAAATTACCGCCCACCGCTGAGCGGTGCATTTTACCGTTGAGCGGTGGCGATGAATACATAGCTCGGGCTTTTAAAAGTTGAGCGTTTTTAGGTTTTCTGCACTTTGAAACCTCTTCTTTGCAGTTCGCCCAAGCGGCCTCCTTAAGCCTTAGCACCCAATTTACACCTTCAAAGGTTTTCCAAAGAGATTTCCTCACTTTTTCTTATCACCCATTCACAAAAACCTCATTTTATACCATTCTCTTGTCAAAGTTTGGGGTTTTTGGTGAGGGATTGTGCATTTAAGAGGCATTCATCATCAATTAGGAGGAAATTTAGCAAGCATCTAGTCTCTCCACTCAAGTGAGTTGTGCAATTTCATTCTTAGGGTTTCTAAATTTGAAATTTGATGAAGAACATGCTTAGGAACATGATAAATTAAGCCTTTTGATTTCTATGCATGATTTGATGAAATAGGAACTGTTTGAACCGATTGAATTGCATGAATTTGGTCTGTATTGATGAAATTAGTGTTAGAGTAGAGAATAGGGCGATTTAGAAAAGGTTTTCGATAAACCCTAGTCGCCACCGCTGAGCGGTCTGCTTGGACGCTGAACGGTGTGCTGCAGATTTTGTTGGATGCTTGATTTTTAATGCAGGGACATTGAGGGACCCTGTTTTTCCCTCAGTGTTCGACTGTAATTGGTTTGGAATCTGATTGATGATGTACTAACCTCTAATGATGAATTCATGTGGTCCTTTGAATTTTATTATATGCAGGAATGTCATTATCATCAAGAAGGGTGAAAACTCCTGGCAACAAGAGGAAGGAACCTGAGAGGCAAAGAAGATTCTATTCGCCTAGGTTCCTCTCCAGGAAACATGAGGAACACTATGTGACTATGCAGGAGAGGAGATTGTTGATGGAGAGAAGTGCGATTTTTATCCCAGACTTGGCTCCTGAATTTGGAGTAGACATCATGAGGAAAGACTGGGAAAGGCTGGCCACATATCCTGCACCAGCCAGCATTTAATTGGTGAAGGAGTTCTATACGAATGCCTTGACTAGAGGAGGAGTATCAGCTGGAAGATACATAAGCTATGTGAGGGGGCAGACCATTCGATATGACCCTGATACTATTAACAGCTTTTTGGGCACTGAATGGCCAGGTGAACAGTGCCAGTATGCAACACTTGTCGGGGGGTTCATAGACATAGCAGACATTGAGAGGGTTATGTGCCTTCCTGGAAGGCATTTTCAGAACAACCCTAATGGAGTGCCTGTCAACATAAAGAGGACAGATTTGACGACTTTGGCGAAATACTGGATAACATTCACCCATGCCAATATTCAGCCGTGCTCCCACGTTTTCGACATCACTATGCATCAGATCATCTTCATCTTTTGCATGCTGAGGAAATTAGATGTGAATGTTGGGAAGGTCATTGCTAATGAGATTCAGAGCTGTGCTACCACTGTGAGTAGCAGGACATCACTGGGACATCCGTCGCTGATTACCTTTTTGTGTCAGCAGGCTGGGGTGGATACTGCAGTTCCACCATATGAGAGGCCTAGGAAGGCCATAGACGCTGCCTATTATCAACAGTACTGGGAAGAAGAGGAGGCAGCCGGAGCACCTAGGAGACATCCTAGGAGAGCAGCAGCACAACAGGAGCATGTCCCTGCAGATGCACCGACACAACACGCCGAGCCATTCCAAATGAGGGACATGTATATGTCCATGATGGAGGCTAGGATGGAGGCTCTTCGCACAGGGTAGATAGCCACTGCTGAGATGATAGTAGGGCTATACGATTAGCCACCAATGCACAGGTGGACCATGGACAAGTTTCATGGAGCTATGGCTTGGCCTCAGAAGTAGACACAGGGCAGCGGGTCTGGAGCAGCTGAAGCACTAGGCATGGATGAGGATGACGATGAAGATAACTTTGAAGATTCTGATGATGGAGACCAGGAGGACTCAGATGAGGACATGGATTGAGAGGGCATGTACTGATGGATGCCCATGCTTTAGACAGGGTTTTATCTTGCACTTTTGTATTGTTTTTAGTATAGGTTGAATTTTGATTGTAAGTGTCTATGCTTGGCTCGAACACTATTTCTAAAAATGTTTGACTGAATGAAATGCATGATGAATCTATTTGATGATGATTGGATGTGAATGATGGTTGAGTTGTGTTGCATGTTGATATCCAGGTGAAAAGTTCACTAGCTATGTGGACAGATGTGTGATGATTTATGATTGTGGTTATGATGCTAAGCAGGGTGTATGAATGAATGATATGTGAGAACACATGTTGTGTGAGGTATTGAGCTCCAGAGTATTCATTGCTATATGTACTATTCACAGGAAAGCATGAATGATATTTCCTGAGTCTGGATAATTGATTGAATTGAATGTTTATGTCATATGATCAAGGCCAATTTTGGAAGCCCTTACTTAACCAAATTTTCACCAAAAGTGATTAAAATGTTATACCCTTTTTGAACCTTGGCCTTAAACAGAATGAAAACCCTTGATTTGAAATTATTTACCTTGAGTTGGGTTGAGAATAATTGTATGTATTAATATGGTTCAAGTTTGGGGTTGTTGGGAAAATTTGAATGGCAAAAAGAAAGGCATTGAGCTCAAGTGTTCAAAAAGAAAAATGCATGAGAAAAGAAAAAGAAGAAAAGAAAAAGCATGAAAGATGAGATCGATGTGAAAATAAAAGGAAAGGGAAGAAGTTGGGAATGAGTGAGATTGGTTAAAGAAAGAGAGTTTGTGCTTGAACTTTAAATGTTAAAATAGATCTCTTGACTCAAGGATTTTGTGATCCAGAAAAACTAATTTTTCTTGTTAGCCTAGCGTCATTATAAACCTTGGAAAAGTCCTTGTGATGGCATTGGCATGTGAGAATGTTGATTGTATTAGATGAAGGGCAATTTTGTTTCATGTGACATGTGAATACTAGAGAGTGAAGTGACCTCTTAAAACATTAAGTGATTGAGTGAAACACTTGTTTGGTGAGAATTGTTGAATTCCATGATTACATATATGCTTAGTTGATTGATCATTCATAAATAAAACATCTGTTGGGAAATATGTGATCATGTGAACTGAATTGAATTGAAAGCATGCATACATCTTGATTAGATTCCACTGAAAATCTGAAATTGAGTAGTTTTTGTCATAAGAAAAATGAATTTTGGGATTGTTGAACTATTTGATGAAGAAGTGGAAAGCCAAATTTTGTTTTGTTTGCTTGAGGACAAGCAAATTTCTAAGTTTGGGGTTGTGATAACGGTCTAAAAACCGTTATTTTCATGCTTAAATTGATATCAAAATACACCCTTTATGACTTAGAATGAGCTTAGAATCAAGTAAAACACTTAAGTTGAGTCATTTGAGCGTCAAAAGCTATTTTTAGAGATATTATGCTTGTTTTGCATTGTTTTGTAGGGTTTTGATGAGAATTAAGGATGGAATTGAAGAAGGAAGGTCTTAGACTCGAGGAAGAAGAAGAAAAATGAAGAAAAGAAGACTCTATGCATCACTCAGCATCAAAAAGCACTGTTGAGCGCCATAATTCGAGGGAAAGCACTGTTTGGCGCCCAGGAGATGAAGCTGAGCGTCCAGGGCAATGAGAGGCAAACCGCTCACAGTGAAATTAACCGTTGAGCGGTGGCGCGACTTGAGCGAAACCGCTGAGTGGTAAAACACGACGCTGAGCGGTGGTCTGCTAGGCTTGGGCCTAAACTCTATTACTTTTCTGTACTATATATAGCCCCAGTGCGATTTGAGATTTATTCTTTTGGCAGAAGAGGACGTCTAGAGCTATTTTACACTCCTTGGAAAAGATTTCTTGGATGCTTAGGCTCCATTTTATCCAATCTAGGGTTTGCTTTTCCATTCTTTCATTGTATTTCATCTAGTTTCACCATGTCAATGGTGAACTAAACCCTTTGTTGTTGGGGAACAATGTAATCTTTTGAAACTCTCTTATATTGAAATTCTTGTTTTATTCATATGCTTGCATTTGCTTTTATTATGAATTGTTGGGTTTCTTATCTATGCTCTATGCTATTATTGTTTAACTCATTCGATAAATAGATGTTTGCCTTTGTCGATACGGGGATGTACGGGGAAGTTATGAACTGATATGGAATTCCTTGATTAAGAAATACCACCTAGGGATAGGGGGGTTGGACGATCAATTGTATTTTGTTTCTGTGGTACTTGCATTGCTAATTACTAAGGGAGACTAGGGATAGTAAGCCAGTAACTAATAGTAGGCTCTTCTCGCCGAGGGATCAGGTTTAGGGTAGACTAAGAAAGTTTGCATGACAAATAGATAATAAAGCAAATTTAATAAGAAGAGTAGATATAAGAGAGTGGATAAGATGAAATTGTAAACCCCAACAACTCCATTCATCCATATCTTTTTCTTGCCATTTGAATCAATTGCATTTGCATATTTACTTTTTGTTTTTGCATTCAAACCACAAATTAATTTTTTTCTACAAGTCTTACGATATTGATTTATAAGAAAGATAAGGCCTTTGAGTCCTTTGGGAGAACGATATTGGGTTTACCAATTATATTACTTGATATGATCTGGTACATTTTCCAGGGTCTTAACAAGTTTTTGGCGCCGTTGTCGGGGACTCGTGGTTTAACTTTTCGAGTAGTGTAAATTGATTAAATTTGACTTGATTTTATGTTTGTTTTTAATTTTGTTCTAATAAATGTTTTCTAGGGTTTTATGCCTAATGTTTGCAGGATGCAGTACGGACAAGAATTTGATTATATGGGTACTCAATTCTACCAAAAATAATTTCAACCACTGGTGGGAACTTCACTCAGACATGGATCAAAGCCAATTTGGGCAAGTTGTCGAGCAACAAATTACTCCACTCAAGGAGAACATAAATTTTGATGACGAATTTCTTCAGCGGATCACGGGTGCGAATATGTCATTCATCATAAGTATTGAGGAGATGCGACAACATGAGGAGTTACGAGAACGTCAAAGACAACAATATCGTCCTTCACTTGAAGAAGTAGAACGTCAAAGGCAGCAATATTCACCTACACTTGAAAAAAAAAGAAACATTGTGGGAAGCTGAACAACGTTTACGACAAAAACAATTCTCTATACCAAGAGAAACGTTGGGGGAAGCTGAACAACGTTTACGACAGAAAAAATTCTCTATATCAAGAGAAACGTTGGGGGAAATCGAACAACGTCTTTGGCAGGAACAATCATCTTTGCCAAGAGAAACGTTGGGGGAAGCTTAACAACATTTATGGCAGAACCAACTCTCTTGCATAATGAAGTCTCTGGATCTTAGGGGCAATACTGAAGTTAACCCTAGGAAGGAATGCCAAACTACTATCTTTGAAAGTGCTAAGGTTGTTGATGAGAAGAAAATAGAGATAGAGGAGGAAAAGATAAAGAGAGTTGTAGAGGGAGAATAAATAGAAAGGTTGAGTGAGGGAGAGAAAGATGAGGAGAGAGAAAAAGAAGTGGTTGAGAGAAAAGCAAAAAAGAAAAAATGTGCGAAAATAAAAAAGAAGAAATCAAGGAAAAATAAAAAGAGAAAATTGAGAGAAAAAAAGAAGGAAGAAAAAGAGGAAGAGAGGAAAGAAGAAAAGATCATATGCAAAACCCCTTCCTCATCAGAAAAAATATCATAGGAGGGAAAAGAAAGTCAAGTGCCTTATGCAGATCTTCAAGAAATTGGAGACTAAAGTTCCTATGATTGAAACATGGAAACATGTGCTTGGTGTTCTCAAGTTTATGAAGAGATTCAGTAGGAAGAAGAAAAAGAAAAGAATATCAAGTAAGAAGAATATCCACACCTACTGATGGGTGTTTGCTGGGGGTCATCCTAGTTGTTGTAATATATTAGTTTTATTTTATTTTGGACATGCAATTCTTGGATTTTTTTTTAAACAATTTTTGGGAAGCATCTACTGAGGGATGCTAATTTTTATGTATCTACTGAAGGATACAGGAAGGTACACCTACTGAAGGGTGTTGGTAAGGATTGCACTTATTGATAAGTGTTGGACAGGTTTGGGTCAGGCTCGTGACGTTAAACAAGCGCTACCTGGGAGGCAACCCAGTTGATTATTTGTTTGTTTTTAAACTTTGTCTTAAGTGCATTATATGTTTGCATGTGCATTTGAGAGGGGAAAGGCATGAAATTGAAAAATTAAAGGTTAAAATCAGGTGCTACAGGGTGGAATCACGCAAAAGCAAGCAAAGAAGAGAAGGAGAAAATTACCACCCACCGTTGAGCGGTGGCGGCACAGCTCTTGGGCTTTTAAAAGCTCAGCATTTTTGGGGTTCTGCACTTTTGAAAATCCTCTTTGAAGCTTGCTAAAGCGTTCTCTGTGAACCCTAGCACCCAATTTGCACTTTCAAAGGTTTTCCAAAGAGATTTCCCCACTTTTTCTTATCACCCATTCACAAAAACCTCATTTTATACCATTCTCTTGTCAAAAGTTTGGGGTTTTTAGTGAGGGCTTTGCATCGGGAGGCATTCATCATCAATTAGGAAGAAATCTTGCATACATCTAGTTTCTCCACTCAAGTAAGTTGTGCAATTTCATTCTTAGGGTTTCTAAATTTGAAATTTGATGAAGAACATGCTTACGAACATGATAAATTAGGGCTTTTGATTTCTATGCATGATTTGATGAAGTAGAAACTGTTTGAACTGGTTGAATTGCATGGATTTGGTCTGGATTGATGAAATTAGTGTTCGAGTGGAGAATAGGGCAATTTGGAAAAGGATTTTGAAAAACCCTAGTCGCCGCCGTTGAGCAGTCTGCTTGGACGCTAAGCGATGGCGCGACCAGAGGCAAACCGTTGAGCGGTCTGTTTGGCGCTAAGCGGTCTGCTGCAGTTTTGGATGCTTGAATTTTTTATGCAGGGATGCTGAGGGGTCCTGTTTTTCCCTCACTGTTGGATTGTGATTGGTTTGAATCTGATAGATGATGTACTAACCTCTAATGATGAATTCCTATGGTCTTTTGAACTTTATTTTATGCAGGAATGTCATCATCATCAAGAAGGGTGAAAACTCTTGGCAACAAGAGGAAGGAACCTGAGAGGCAAAGAAGATTTTATTCGCCTAGGTTCCTCTCCAGGAAACATGAGGAACACTATGTGACTGTGCAGGAGAGGAGATTGTTGATGAAGAGGAAGGCCACTTTTATCCCAGACTTGGCTCCTGAATTTGGAGTAGAGATTATGAGGAAAGACTGGGAAAGGTTGGCCACATATCCTGCACCAGCCAGCATTGAATTAGTGAAGGAGTTCTATACGAACGCCTTGACTAGAGAAGGAGTATCGGCTAGAAGATACATGAGTTATATTAGGGGGCAGACCATTCGGTATGACCCTGACACTATTAACAGCTTTTTGGGCACTAAATGCCCAGGTGAACAGTGCTAGTATGCAGCACTTGTTGGGGGGTTCAAAGACATAGCAGACATTGAGAGGGTTAT
The DNA here is from genome assembly GCA_027742785.1 of Vigna reflexopilosa. NCBI lineage: Eukaryota > Viridiplantae > Streptophyta > Magnoliopsida > Fabales > Fabaceae > Vigna > Vigna reflexopilosa. Next base: position 18,301,317 of record CM050917.1, on the reverse strand, counting down.
GTGTTGTCCTCGAAGGCATTTTCAGAATAACCCTAATGGAGTGCCCGTCAACTTAAAGAGGGTAGATTTGACGCCTTTGGTGAAATACTGGATGGCATTCACTCATGCCAACATTCAGTCATGCTCTCATGTTTCCGACATCACCATGCATCAGATCATCTTCATCTACTGCATGTTGAGGCAGTTAGATGTGAACGTCGAGAAGGTCATTGCCGACGAGATTCAGAGCTACGCTACCACTATGAGTAGCAGGACACCGCTGGGACATCCGTCCCTGATTACCTTTTTGTGTCAGCAGGTTGGGGTGGATACTGCAATTCCACCATATGAGAGGCCTAGGAAGGCCATAGATGCTGCCTATTATCAGCAGTACTATGATGAAGAGGAGGTAGCCGGAGCACCTAGGACACGTCCTAGGAGAGCAGCAGCACAGCAGGAGCATGTACCTGCAGATGCACCGACACAGCACGCCGAGCCATTCCAGATGAGGGACATCTATATGTCCATGATGGAGGCTAAGATGGAGGCTCTTCGTAGAGGGTAGATAGCCACTGCTGAGATGATATTAGGGCTGTACGATCAGCCATCAGTGCACAGGTGGACCATGGACGAGTTTCATGGAGCTATGGCTTGGCCTCAGGAGCAGGCACAGGACAGCGGATCTGGAGCAGCTGAAGCACCAAGCATGGATGAGGATGACGATGAAGATAACTTTGAAGATGCTAATGATGGAGACCAGGAGGAATCAGATGAGGACATGGATTGAGCGGGCATCTATTGATGGATGACCATGCTTTAAACAGGGTTTTATCTTGCACTTTTGTATTTTTTTTTAGAATAGGTTGAATTTTGATCGTCAGTGTCTATGCTTGGCTTGAACACTATTTCTAAAAATGTTTGACTGAATGAAATGCATGATGAATCTATTTGATGATGATTGGATGTGGATGATGATTAAGTTGTGTTGCATGTTGATATCCAGGTGAAAAGTTCACTAGCTATGTGGACAGATGTGTGATGATTTATGATTGTGGTTAGGATGCTAAGCAGGGTGTATGAATGAATAATATGTGAGAAAGCATATTGTGTGAGGTATTGAGCTCCAAAATATTCATTGTTATATGTACTGTTCACAGGAAAACATGAATGATATTGCTTGAGTCTTGATAATTGATTGAATTGCATGTTTATGTCATATGATCAAGGCCATTTTTGGAAGCCCTTACTTAGTCAAATTTTCACCTAAATTGATTAGAACCATGTGTTCTACCCTTTTTGAACCTTGGCCTTAAACAGGATGAAAACCCTTGCTTTGAAATTATTTACCTTGAGTTGGGTTGAGAATAATTATTGAAAAGGTTCAAGTTTGGGGTTGTTGGGAAAATTTGAATGGCAAAAAGAAAGGCATTGAGCTCAAGTGTTGAAAAACAAAAATACATGAGAGAAGAAAAAGAAGAAAAGAAAAAGCATGAAAGATGAACTCAATGTAAAAATAAAAGGAAAGGGAAGAAGTTGGGAATGAGTGAGATTGGTTAAAGAAAGAGTTTGTGCTTGAACTTTCAATGTTAAAATAGCTCTCTTGACTCAAGGATTTTGTGATTCAAAAAAACCATTTTTTCTTGTTAAAATAAGCCTTGGAAAAGTCCTTGTGATGGCATTGGTATGTGAGAATGTTGATTGTATTAGATGAAGGGCAATTTTGTTTCATGTGACATGTGAATAGTAGAGAGTGGAGTGACCTCTTAAACACTTGAGTGATTGAGTGAAACACTTGCTTGGTGAGAATTAAGGATGGAATTGAAGAAGGAAGGTCTTAGACTCAAGGAAGAAGAAGAAAAATGAAGAAAAGAAGAGTCTATGCACTGTTCAACGTCAAAATGCACCGCTGAGCGCCATTATTCGAGGGAAAGCCATTGTCTGGCGCCTAGGGGGTGACGTTGAGCGTCCAGAGCGATTAGAGGCAAACCGCTCAGCGGTGAAACTGACCGATGAGCGGTGGTGCAGCTTGAGGGAAACCGCTGAGCGGTAAAATTGGACACTGAGTGATTGTCTGCTAGGATTGGGGTTAAATTCTGTTACTTTTATGCCCTATATATATCCTAGTGCAATTCAAATATTATTCTTTTGGCGGAAGAGGACGTCCAAAGCTATTTTACACTCCTTGGAGAAGATTTCTTGGATGTTTAGGCTCCATTTTATTCAATCTAGAGTTTGCTTTTCCATTCTTTCATTGTATTTCATCTAGTTTCACCATGTCAATGGTGAACTAAACCCTTTGTTGTTGGGGAACAATGTAATCTTTTGAAACTCTCTTATTTTGAAATTCTTGTTTTATTCATATGCTTGCATATGCTGTTATTATCAATTGTTGGGTTCTTTATCTATGCTCTATGCTATTATCATTTAACTCATTTGATAAATAGATGTTTGCCTTTGTCGATACGGGGACGTACGGGGAAGTCATGAACTGATAGGGAATTCCTTGATTAAACAATACCACCTAGAGGTTTTTGAATGCAAGACGAAAATTAACATGCAAAATGCAGTGAATCAATGGCTAGAAGAAACTATGGATGAATGGAGTTGTTGGGGTTTACAATTTCATCTTATCCACCCTTTTATATCTACTATTCTTATTTAATTCGCCTATTTATCATATTGTCATGCAAACTTTCTTGGTCTACCCTAAATCCAATCTCTTGGCGAATAGAGCCTATTACTAATTACTGGCTTGCTATCTTTAGCCTCCCCTAGTAACTAATAATGCATGATAAACGAAAGAAAAATACAATTGATCGTCCTACACCTATCTCTAGGCGATATTAGCTTAATCAAGGAATTCCCCCCAGTTCATTACATTAATGTACGTCTCCGTATCAATAAAGACAAACAACATTTATCGAATGAGTTAAACGATAAAAGCATTAAGCAAAGGTAAGGAACCCAACAATTGATAATATAGGCATATGCGAGCATATGAATAAAAATGAATTTCAATATAAGAGAGTTTCAAAAGATTACATTGTTCCCCAATAACAAAGGGTTTAGTTCACCATGGACATGGTGAACTAGATGGAATTAAATGAAAGTATGGAAGAATAAACCCTAAATTTGGTAGGTTGAAGCCTAAGCATCCAAGGAACTGCCTCCAAGGAGTGTAGAACAGCTCTGGACGCCTCTGCCTGCCAAAAGAATACTTAGAGAATCGCATTGGGGCTATTTATAGCGCATAAAAGTAACAGAAATAAAGCCCAAGCCCATCTGATGGATGCTCAGCGTTTAATTTAGTCGTTCAGCGGTTTGCCTCTAATCGCAAAATCGTTCAGCGATCCAATACGCCGCTCAATAGTGGCCCTCTAATCGCACAGGACGCTCAGCGGTGCCGCTCAAGCGAGAAACAATGACTTCACCCACGAAACTGGTGCTCAGTGCTGGAATTAGCGTTGAGCGGTGCACTTAGCTCTTTTTTTCATCTTTTTTCTCCTTCTTTCATGAGTCTAAGTCCTCCCTTTTTTTACTTCCATTTTCAATTCTCATCAAAACTCTGCAAAACAATGCAAAACAAGCATAATATCTCTAAAAACAAATTTTGACTCTCATGTGACTCAACTAAGTGTTTTACTTGAGTCTTAAGCTCATTCTAAGCCATAAAGGGTGAGTTTAATGTCAAATTTAAGTATAAAAATAACAGTTTCCCAACCGTTATCAATACGCCCGATCGACACTGGATGGTATAACTTGGAAAATATCTCGTCAACCTAGCTAAGAAAAGGAATTAACAACGCTAAGGCACGTGTGGATTCGCCCGTTCGGCATAAGAAGGCATAACTTAGAAAATGTTTGAGGGAATAAATAAAGATAAGGCTTAAAACCGCAAATTGAGTTAGTATCCAAAAGATTGTGTGGGGCTGTACATTCAACACGCCCGGTCGGCCTCCAAAACAAGTAACTAAACTAAGAAATATGGTTTTCCTATCTTGAGCAAGCAAAAAGAAAAAAGTCACCCCTCACGGAAGAAAATTCTCAGTTGTCGTCCCTTGCACCGCCATCGTCACCAACACCTTCACCTTGGTCAGCATCATCATTACCGGCATCGCCCTCTGCTGGCTCCTCCTCTTCGTCATCTGAAACCGGTACGAGCATCATTTTCCCATCATAAACATCCTGAGCAAGGTCAAAACCGACAGAGAGGGGATCCACACCCAACAACATAGTTGCCTGCTGGACAACCTTGTTGAAACCCTCCTCATGTTCAATTTCAACATTCCGGCTCAAGAGGTCGATGGTTTCATTGCCCTTAAGCACCTCCCTTGTCAGTCGGGTACTTTGCACCCGCAACTCGGTCAGCTCTTCTTCCTGTTCTTTTTCCTTCTTCCTCACCTACCGCATTGCTAATTTCAACCGGTTGGTCTCGCTCACTTCTTCGTCGTACTTCGTTCGAAGATCCTTTAACTCCTAAGTGAGGGTCTCTACTTCGATGTAGGCACCCTCAAACCTCTTCGATAAGCCGGCTTGGGCTTCTTCACACTTGGAATGTTCTAGGGTGAGCGCCTCCAGTTTCGCTTTGGTTTCCTCAACGACTTTCTTATCCACTACCAGCTCATGCTGAACCTCTTCAGCACCACGCTGGTCGGCGAACTGCTGGAGGTACCAGATCAACATAGCGTCGCGGGTGGTGAACTCTAACGCGGCTTCCGTCAGCTATTTTTCGGAAAGAGGCTCCACCGCCACCGCCACTCGCTGAGAAGAGCTCATGCGAAAGTCCACCCGATCGCCAACACCAACCGCAGGATCGACAAGACCACCCGGGAGTGGCTAAGGAGTACTCTCCTACCGGCTTTTCTTGGAAGAAGACTTTTCCACTCTTTAGACTTCCTTTTCTTTTTAGAAGAGGAGGGAACAACTTGTGCAGAGGCGGCCTTGGCGACCCCTGAGGATTCAAGGTTCACTACGAGGGGCACCTCCACGATCGGGGGGCCTTTACAACCGAGATGGTCTCAACGGTCGGGTTCGTTTGCGATTGAGCCGCCAGCATTGCTCAACCAGAACCGGACGACCTCGGATCTATCTTTCATGACAGGGGGACGTAACTGGTCTTACGGGGGGTCGGGAATGACATGGTATCTGCAGGTAAAACAGAAATTTAGCTAAGTTAATATCAAAGAAATAGGTGGACAGTTACTAATATCATACCGAACGCTACACGGGTAAAATCCTCGTGACAAAGGCAATCGACTAATTGGTGGGCGTGAAGGCGACAGGGCAGGCTATTGATGGTTTTAACAGCCTCGAACTCGGCGGGGGACATCTCGTCGCTAGACATGGGACTTATTCTTGCAGGATCCCTTGTCCAATAATAAGGGAACAAGGGTTCACCCGCCGCATCGCAAAATTGGTTGTGACCGGCCTCCTTTATCATTATTTTAAAATACCTTGTCTTGAAGTTCTTGAAAGACTCGAAATAAGGCTTAAACAAGCAACAATCTTGGATGAACGTCAACGAAATCCAGCCTCGTTTGGCGAGCGATCGGACATGATAATAATGAAAGAAAAGTGGGACCGTCGGGACGATGGCTAAAGTTGAGCACATGACCACAAATTCCTGAATACAAGACCACCCGTTCGGGTGTAATTGAGAAGGGGCGATGTTCATCCTCCGAAGCATGGCCGCTTGGAAGCGACTAAAGAGCATGCACATGAACATTCGGTTGAACAAATATGTATATACAAAGAAGAAATCTTCGACGCTTGTCCCCTTCCCGTGGAAAACTCGCTCGTGGGGATAACTGACGCTCAAGCGAATTAGTCGAGCATCTTCCTTGTCTCGAGCCAAGAATGATTGGTTAGCCCACTCCAGTAGGTCATCCCAACTCTTGTACTCAGACTCATAGGAGCCCACGTCATGCGAAGCCCATCCATAGCCACCTATAGCTGGCCACCCGCCGGCAGGTTCTGCCCTCATCGCGTCCACTTCGACCCCACCTTCTAGAAGGAACAGGGACGCCCCATATATAATCCGATCGTCGTCGGGCTCAAAGGACACGAGAGATCCACCCGACCGGTCGGACCCCACCCCCCGGTATACCGACCTCAATTTAGAAGACCACGACCTACTGCCACTAGAGGAGCTCCCGCCGTCACCACCCGCAGACCCCGTAGAGGAAGACAATGGAACTGTAGCTATTTATTTACGTGAATATTCACGCTATAGCCGAATGGTCAAAGTAAAAGAAATGAGATGAAGGTAAAAATGGCGAACCACTTACCCCTATTTATAGTAAAAAATTTTGAAACTGTTAAGCGCATCCTCACCGTTGAAGGGATAGCAAGATGAAGGACCCAGATTGAGAGACTGTCTCGTTGCCCGAGGCCATTAACCTACCAGAACCTGACACATGTTTTCCCGCCCAAAATTCAAATTCAAAATGCGTCGATTGGTTTTAGTTTACTTTTAAACCCAACGACAAATACTTGTCTAGGGCTTGGGGGGCCTGGTGACGGACGGTCCCTATGAATGCAATGGGACGAACGGTCAGGCCGGAAGGACAGCGACAAGGGTTAAGATAAGATGAATTTAATTAAGGTAAGATAGAATTAAAGGTTATTGGGCTGTGATTGGGCCTTGATTAAGGTTTTGCTAATCCTAGGCCCATGGCCAACACTATATATAGAGGTCAAAGGTAAGAGATAAAGGGGTTCATTTATTGTGCATTTAATACAACTTTCTGATTTCCAAACGAAAAAATTAATTGACTTTAGCATCGGAGGACCTTTGGTAGGTATCCTCCTAGACAGACTTAGACGAAAGAGGACGAACTGGATGATCGGTGGGAGAAAAAATTGTAAAAGGATTAGGTGAGTCGAGCCCAACCGAAACACAAATCAAAAAATAATTTATATATCATTCTAATATTAGGAATTAAAGTATGAGTTGGAAGTTTCACTTTAAGTAAAAGTGAAAAAGTTGAATGGTATATAAGAAAAACATGACCATAAAACAAAGTCATGTCAGAATAGTAGTGTTAGGTTTTTTATATGAGCACCACATACTTTGGAGGTGGTCAATCTTTCGAGTGTTTCAAAGTAAACAATTATAGCAACGGTAGCAAATTCAGATTTGACATAGTTCTCATCTTAGGTAAAGATAAATATGTCCAATTATGATGAAATCCATTTATAGTTGGAGTTAGTGGAACTGTGGTAAGATACGTGTGGGACAAGTATGTCCTATAATGGTAGAAAACAATGATTGAAATTGAACTCACACTTGTGGAAGTGAAGGTTAGAAATTAAAGTATGAGTTGGGAGTCCAAATTAAGTAGACATGAAAATTCACTACTTGAGCAAAAATATCATAAAATGAACCTCATGTAGTAGAATAAATATATTTTCAAACTTTCATCCAAAATCGTTTCCTCTCAAACACATTTAAAATTATAAGTATAAATTTTAAATTTGTTCAAAGGTCTTTCTTCATTTACTTTGATTCAATAATCATTCAACTCAAAGTAAAACTATTGGAAACTAACTATTTTATCAAAATCATATTCATAATTAAAATTTAATAAATTATGCACCATTTCTTTTCTCGACAATAAATTATATACCACAACACACTAAGCCAACTTCTTACTAAGTATTCAATTCAAAAATTCTAAAACAATAATCTCACTACACTTAGACAACATTTACATAATAAGGACTCAAAAATATTGCCTAAAATAAGCTAAAGTTTTTTGTTGATGGTTATATACTAAGTTTATATACCTTTAATTGAGAGTATATAACAAAAGGTCTATTTGTTTTACGGAACATATTAGAAAATGTAGATAATTATAGACAATAATTATTAAAATGTGGATAGTTTAAATCACATCTTTAAAATAATGTGGATAGTTTAAATCACATCTTTAAAATTGTGGGTAATGTAGATCATGTATTTAAAAGTGTGACTAATTTGGAGTGCATATTTAAATGTCTGATAATTTAACTTTAAATATTTAAAATTATCATCACGTGATCCAATAATAATTAATTTGTTGTTAGATGCATCAATTATCTTTTGACAAAGACTAAGTAGATCAAGATATAATCAAATCATAATGTTTATGCTATTAAATTGTTAAATAGAAAAAAGTTACAATCTGATTGTTAACTATAATTTTTTGACTTTGTGATAAACATTCAATCTAACCATTGTAATTAAAATGAAGATTTAAATCATAAAATTGTAAGATTATATGATTTTACATTGTATTCAAGATTTAGATATCATGCATAATTCATTAGTGGAAAAACGCTGTTTAACGTCAGTTATTTTGGGTTTTTAATGTCACATATGGAACCGACGTCTATTTGGGTGACATTAATTACACATCGGTCAGGATATGACCGACGTCTATGTAGACGTCGGACTATATAGGTCAGACGTCTATATAGACGGCGGACTCTATAGGTAAGACGTCTAAAATGTCGTCGTATTTGATAGGATCTTTCTCCGCTTGAGGCCTCTCGAGTTGCTCCTGGCTTATGGTGATTCAAGTTTACAACTTTATATTTTAGTTGAAGAAAATGGATTGTACATTTTTTTTTGTATTGGATGGTTTTAATAATGTAGTGGAGGAAATTAGAGGAGTGCAAAACGTAAGAAATCGTCGTCCAAGAATGCTGCCCAAGAACACGAGCAAAACTGGACAAAACTCAACGAAAACGCATTTTAATCGGTTGAAATGAAAGATAATTCATCAAATAGTAATGTAATCAGAGTAAAATTAATTTTAAACGGTGCAAAAGTGAGAAAACGAACCTAAAAAACGTAGCCTGTGGAGAGAAAATGCGAGGGCGATGATGAACAATGAGTGCGCGTAACCGCTGCCTCGCGTTCGTAGTGCTTTAATGCTGACATTTAGAAGTCGGTTCCCCCATAACAGACGTCTACAGATGTCGATTCCCCCCACAACAGACATCTAAAAGGCTTTAGAAGTCAGAGTGGCGGGATCAGACATCTAAATGGAGTCAAAAAGTGACTTTTTAAATTTTTGGGTTTAGGGTTTAGACGTCGGTTCCCCCAATAACAAACGTCTAAAGGGCTTTAAGTCGGAGTGGCGGGATCAAACGTCTAAATGAAGTCAAAAAGTGACTTTTTAAATTTCTAGGTTTAGGGTTTAGATGTCGGTTGCCCAAATAACAGACGTCTAAAGGGCTTTAGAAGTCGGAGTGGCGGGATCAGACGTCTAAATGGAGTCAAAAAGTGACTTTTTAAATTTCTGGGTTTAGGGTTTAGACGTCGGTTTCCCCAATAACAAACGTCTATAATATTTTAGACGTTGGGGCCCCTCCTAACCGACATCTATATGACTGAAGGAAATGACTTTTCAACCACCTGTCAGACATATAGACTTTAGTTAGGAAGGGCCCAAATGTTTAAAATATTATAGACGTCGGAGCACCTTCTAACCGACTTCTATATGGCCAACTTATTTACGAAAATGTCACCGGTCATCAATATACATCGTGCTTACTCTTAACCAACATCTAAGGAGTGACGTTAAACATCGTTTTTGTACTAGTGATTGTAACATGGTAAGATTATCATGATCGTCAAACAATATCGTAAAATCATATAAATTATTATTTTTATTTATTTTTTCTACACCACTTATCATTTTAATGTATTTAATTCAAATAAAACATAAATCTAATGAAAAATTTATACAATTAGTATCAATTGCAACACCATCCAATTAAAATTTAATAAAATTAGATTTTATCTTATTGATATTGTAAGATGCAACATCATCCAAACTTTACCTTGTCGAATGAATTTCAATTAAAATAAAATACAATTAAAGCTGGTAAATGAGATTTTAATTAAAACAAAATTTAAGTCCAATTGAAAATAAACGGTACTTTTTGTGACATCATTCACATGCATTGAATTTCAATCAATTAAAATAAAACACTTTTACACCCTTAGAACTCTTATAGCTATGATTCTAAGGTTTAAAAAAAGTGATTAATTTTATAGATTTAAGTTTAATGAATTATTGACACATCCTTAAAACTCTTATAAGTAGGATTCTAAGAGGCTAAAAAAGTGATTAATTTTGTAAACTTAATTTTGATGAAATATTTATAGAGGAATTGATTTTATTTTAATAATTTTTTATTTTTACAATAAAATAAAATTTACAAATCGTGTCATGATTTTACGATTTACAATTTAATTTTATGAGTGATTCTATGTATAATCTTTATTTTAATACCTAGAATCTAACTGTTAGTATTATAAAAAGGCTAAGAATCCAATTTCTACCAGAACAATTTTTAAGATAAAGGATTACTCCCTCCACCATCACATGTCAACGGAGATCAAGATCCGTTGAAGGCTCAACGCATCTCCCATATTCATTTGGCCTTTCAACGATTTTCTCAACCCGAGAGTTTTTTTAAAGGGAGGGTAGAAATCCTTTTGGATGGGTAGAGGTTTAGTATAGTGATGGTTTCTCAACCCGAGTTTTTCTAAAGGGATGCAGGTTTGGGTTAGAAGTAATTGTTGTGATAACGAAGGTTAGGAGTGACCAAATAGAACTGAACTGCACTATACTGCTAAAATCTATACTGAACTAAAAACTAATTTGTCTAAACTGAACTGAACTGTTTTTGTTTTATCAAACTGGATTAAACTGAACTATACTAAATTGTACTAAACTACAATATAAATTGAACTGAACTACTAAATATACTAATTTTAAACAGAATTGTACTAGTTTTTAAACTGAATAGTATAACAATACATGTTCTTTTTAATTGAAATTTATTTTAATATTTATTTTATTTTATTCATAAGTGTCTTACAAATTAATTTTCTAATTATTTGAAATTATTATTTTTCTAATATATTTAAAGTATTATTTTTTATATAGTCTTTTTTCTTTTATGATTTCTATTACTTAATCATTTAATAAAAATAAATTTTAAAAATATATATTTTACTTTTATTACTTAAAATAATATTATTTAAAAAGTAATATATCTTTATTGATAAAAAAAATATAAAAATTTGTGATAAAAAAATTTTGTCATAAAAAATTAATTACTAAATTTTTATGTGAACAATTTCTTTTATTAATATTTTATTATTAAATAACAGTTTTCTTGGCAAGATGAAACAGTTGAACGGGAACTATAAAAGAGGAAAGAGTAGATACAGTATTATAAGTTCAGTTTTTAAAAACTGAACCATAAAATAGTATACTGAACTATTAGTAAAAGTGGATCAATTTTTTTTAAGTATAATATAGTACAGTTAACTATAGTACAATGTAGATAAGTTATTTTTGCCCAGCACTAACGAAGGTCATGCATTTCGAAAGGGGTAGCAACCCTGGGTGAGCAGACCAAAATAATGAGTTACGTGAGTGGGGATTAAAGAAGGTTGTTGTTCCAGTAATATAGTGAGCTTAGTGTAGGCTGGGTAGTGTTAACAAAGAAAATAAAGTGAGAAGAAAGAGAATGATAGTGGAAGGAGGTTGGGTTTAGTCTAGAAGTGTTTCAATGGTAGTTGTAGGGAGTTATATTTGTGAGGAGGTGTGCGTGTTTAGTGAAACCGGAAGAAAGGTTAAAAGTGAAAGGCGAGGGCGCAACGTGATTAAACAAAGAAGAAGGAAAAGAAGAAGAGAGGAGAAAAGAGTCTTGATGGGTCACGTGAAGAGTTTGCATGAAGGGTGTTAACATGTGTTTTTGGAGGAGTGGTGCACGTAAACTTAAGTGATAAAAGTGAAAGAATAGAATAGGTGAGAAGATGTTTTGTTTAGACGTGTGTTAAAGTTGAAAGAATGATTGTAAATGTGAGTTGGGTTTAGTGAGAATGAACATGGGTAATAGGGAAAGTTGAGGTAGAGAACGTTGGTAGAAGAGGGGAGATTAGAAAGTGGAGATGCTGGAATATTACAGGGAAGGAGAAGGAGAATTTAAATGGAAAGAGAATGAGTGTATGCATGGGAATTTCGTTCCAGATTTGTGTAAGAGTAAATGTTGTTCTAGGGATGATGTGAGGAGTTGGTGTGTGAAAGAGAAAAGGAAATATAAGAAAGGGTGGTATGGGTGGATTTTGGAACGCGTTTTACGAGAGGAAAGGACGGGAAAATAGACTTTTGACTCTTCCAGGGGTGTGTTGCAGGGTAGCATAAATTTTGTTATTGTTTGCTTTTGTCATAATTGGTGGGTCCATTGGATTGGTTAAAATAAGAAGCATTAAAATATAGGAAATTGCAGGGAGGAATTATGGTAGAGAGCGACGTGATTATATTCATGGGTTAGGGTTGTTTGGAGAGAATAAAAGTGTGTTGTGAGTGGGTAGGTGTGACTGTTAGCAAAATGATAAAAGATGAAATTTTGATGATGTCCAAATCAAGTCAAGATTTATCAAGATTTATGAAGATCTTTTGAAAACTTGTTTTTATTATAAAAAGCTTTTGTAATAATTGTAGTTTATTGCTTAGAACTTAGATTTGTAATAGGTTTTGATTCTTGTACCTTCATATTTTATATTTGCTGTTCAGAATCATAAATGCACAGTTTTAATCGATTAAACCAAGTATTAATCGATTAAAACGTTACAAGTGCTGAAAACTCAATTGGCAAGGGAATAATCGATTAATTCCTTTTTTAATCGATTAGTTAATCGATTAATTCTAAGAATAATCGATTAAAACTAGCCGTTGCACTTAATTTAATCGATTAACAGTAATATTAATCGATTAAAAGCGTTAAATGGCCAGTTTCGAAGAATGGAAGAGTTTTTACTTGAGTCTATAAATAGGCTCTCTTTATCCATCTACAACAACTCTTCCCTTATGCTTAAGAACTCAGAAACTCTTAAGAAATGTGTGTTCTTGTTCGGCTTGTGAAACTCTTGTCTGTGGAGTTGGTGAAGTGCTGCTACGGTGATAGAGGAAATAGTCGGTTCATCCTTGGTGCGTCTGAGGAGGTGTTTGGGAGAGGATCATCCTTCGTGAAGTATTCGGAGGAGGTGTTTCATCCTTTGTGAAGACTCAAAGGAGGTGCAGGTTCATCTCTTGTGGTATCAAGAGAGGTGGTTTCTAAACTTTTACAAATTGTTTCTTTGTGAATGTAGTTTGTAATTGTTTTGTGATTAGTGAACTGTTTATCTTGGTTTGAGATAAGCGACTGAACGTAGGATTGGTAAGATCAGAACCAGTATAAAAATCATCTGTGTAAATTTCTCTCATCCTTACTCTTGTTATTTATTATTATTATTTGCGTAGTAAGATAAACCGAGTAGAAATTAAAAGGCACACGTTAATATTAAAAACCCTCTTGGTTTGTTATTCCACGTTAACTATTCCGCTGCAGCAGTTCTGACAATTGGCATTAGAGCTCGATTTGATAGTTATTCAAATGGCAGGATCATATCAAACTTTTGCAGAGGATGCCTCTATCAATAGACCACCTCTATTCACAAGTGAAAACTATGCATTCTGGAAGGTTAGAATGCAAAGCTTTATTGAGTCTATTGATATTGAAATTTGGGATGTTATTGCTTCTGGTTCGTCTATTCCTACTGACAATTTGCAGGAACCAAAGCCCTGTGCTCAATGGACTGTCGATGAAAAGAAAAGAGTTTAAAATGATGTAAAGGCTCGAAACATCATTGCATCTGCTCTAACGGTTGATGAGTTTTACAGGGTCTCTGTTTCTAAAATTGCTCAAGAGATGTGGGAAATACTGAGAGTGACTCACGAAGGAACATATGACGTGAAAAGGGCGAGAAAGAATACCTTGATCCAAGAATACGAGATGTTCAGGATGAAGCAAGGAGAAACAATTTCAGATGTTCAGAAACGCTTCACCAACATTGTCAATCATCTCATTGGACTAGGTAAGTCATTCAAAAATGATGAGCTTAACATTAAAATTTTGAAATCTTTAGACAGGTCGTGGCAACCGAAAGTGACCGCAATCACTGAGTCACAAAACCTCAATACTATGACTATGGCGGCACTATTTGGGAAATTGAGGGAGCATGAGCTTGATCTCGGAAGACTCGATGAAGAAGAAGCCAAAGCGAAGAAAACCACATTGGCCTTCAAATCCGAAGTCGAGAGAAACAAAGGTAAAATAGAAGATGAAGACTCGGACGAAGAAGAAAACCTGAGTCTTGTAATTAAAAGGTTAAACAGGTTCATGAAGTCTAAAGGTAAAGGAAGATTTAGATATGAAAAGAAAGAAAACCAAGGATCTTCCTCAAATTACCGATGCTATGACTGTGGAGAAAATGGGCATCTAAAAGCTGACTGCCGAAATCAAAACAAGGGTGAAGAAAAGAAGGAAAAGAAATAGTTCAAGAAAAAGAAGGCCTACATTGCATGGGAGGATGACAATGAGACAATTTCATATTTGAGCGATTCAGATGAAGAAGCCAACATTTGTTTAATGGCAGATGATGATAATGCTAGTCAAGTAAGTAACTCTAACTATTCAGATGAAGATAGTCAATTTGGTGAAGATGAATTGCATGAAACCTATGCTGCGTTATTAATTGAATCTGAAAAATTAGACAAAGCTCATAAGAAATTGAAAAAGGATTTCAAAAATTTAAAATTGGATTTTGAAAACATTTCTGAAGAAAATAAGGATTTAAAATTAAATGTTGAAAATCTTTCTGAAGAAAATAACAATTTAAAATCAAATTTTGAAAATATTCTTGAAGAGAAGAAAAATTTGAAAAATAAAATTTTATTTTTTGAAAAAGGTAAATATATTAGTAGTGACGAATGTGCTTCTTGTGAAAATTTTAAGAAACTACAAAACAACGCAACCTTAGGAGAATGCAGTAAAAATAATAAAAATAAGGTTGTTAAAAATAAGTATGTTCCTAAAATTAAAAATAAGCATAATAATAGAACCCGTAGAACATGGGTAGAAAAAGGAACAGCTTATAAGAACACAAACTCTATATCATGCTTTTATTGTATGAAAAAGGGTCATACCTCAAATAAATGTAAAATTAAGCATTATGGTGTTCCAAGTGGTAGATATGTTTGGGTTGTAAAATGATTTCAAATTTTTTATATAACCCAAAGGACAATCTTTATTTTTTAAATTTTTTTAAAATATTTTAAATTTTTTTGAATAAAAAAATTTGAAAAAGCATGTTGTCTTTGATAAAATTGTAGACCTTGAGGCAAAACCTCTTGAGTCAGTTAAATCTGATGTAGGTAATGATGAGGACTTGGAGAAGACAACAAATGAGGCAAAGAATAATGACAATCCCCAAAACGAAGATCTCAACAAAATATCATTACATAACGAATTTGGAGATATATCAAAAGGGGTAAACATTAGAACAAATCTAGGATTTAAAAAAAAAAAAATCTCTTAGGATTGCACCATTTTATTTTGTGCATTTTTGCATTGTTGAAAATTTAACCATATTTTTGTATGCTTTAAAATTTCTATCTTATATGGTTCAATGTATGATTTTTTAAAGTTCTTTATCCTAAAATTATGTGTTTTAAATCTCCTATTGTGTATGTTTGAATAAATCCTTAATTTTGAAATATATTTAGCTCATATGCATACATGCTTTTATTAAGGGGGAGAATTATCTTAGGGGGAGAACATAAAACATAGCTTTATAATTATGATAAAAAAGGGGGAGAATGTTAGCAAAATGATAAAGATGAAGTTTATTGTTATTCACTAATGCCCTTGTCTTTCATGAGTTGTGTTTTTATCCAGATTATTACCAAAAACTTTAAATCAAAGGAGTTTTTGATCATCATAAAAAAGGGGGAGAATGTTAGCAAAATGATAAAGATGAAGTTTTGATGATGCCCAAATCAAGTCAAGATTTATCAAGATTCATGAAGATCCTTTGAAGACTTCTTTTTGTTATAAAACGCTTTTGTAATAATTGTAGTTTATTGCTTAGAACTTAGATTTGTAATAGGTTTTGATTCTTGTACCTTCGTATTTTATATTTGCTGTTCAGAATCATAAATGCACGATTTTAATCGATTAAACTAAGTATTAATTGATTAAAACGTTACAGGTGCTGAAAACTCAATTGGCAAGGGATAATCGATTAAAACTAGCCGTTGGAGTTTTCTGGTTTTTGAAAACTAGCCGTTGCACTTAATTTAATCGATTAACAGTAATATTAATCGATTAAAAGCGTTAAATGGCCAGTTTCAAAGAATGGAAGAGTTTTTGCTTGAGTCTATAAAACCGTTGCAGTAGCTACCTGCCCTCTACGAAGAGACTCCATCCTAGCCTCCATCATGGACATATACATGTCCCTCATCTGGAAAGGCTCAGCGTGTTGTGCCGGTGCATCTGTAGGTGCATCCTCCTGCTGAACTACTGCTCTCCCATAACGTCTCCTAGGAACTGCTCTGGCTGGCTCGTCACCTCCACAAAATTGACAATAATAGGAGGCATCAATAGCCCTCCTCGATCTCTCATAAGGTGGAACTGCAGTGTCCACCCCAGTCTGCTGACACAGGTACGTAATCAGGGATGGATGTCCCAGCGGTGTTCTGCTACTCACAATGGTAGCACAGCCCTGAATCTCGTTGGCGATGACCTCACCAACGTTAACATCCATCTGCCTCAGCATGCAGTAGATGAAGAGAATCCGATGCATAGTGATGTAGAGACATGGGAGCATGACTGTATGTTTGCATGAGTGAATGCCATCCAGTACTTCGCCAGGGGAGTCAAGTCCGCCCTAATGATGTTGACTGATGCTCCATTAGGGTTCCTTTGAAAGTGTCTCCCAGGGATACACATCACCCTCTCGATGTCCTCATAATCCCTGTATGATTATAGGACTGACGAGTTTCATAGTGCGATGGCTTGGCCTTAAGATCAGGCACAGGGCAGAGGGTCTGGAGCAGTTGGAGCACCAGGCAGAGATGATGATGACCAGGAGGATGATGATTTTGAGGATGCACAGGATGGGGATGAGTATGACTCTGATGAGGACATGGACTGATAGGGCATCTACTAATGGATGCCAATACTTAGACAGGGATTTTTTTTCTTTTTCTTTTGTACTTTGGATTTGTATAATAGGTTGAATTTTATTTTATGTGTCTATGCTGGGCTTGTACACTGATTCTGATGATAGTTTGATATGATGTTACTGCATGATGAGTTTTCTCAAATGATGATTGGATGTGGATGATGATTAAGTTTGTGTTGCATGGTGATATACAGGTGAATGGTTCATTAGTTTTGTGAATAGATGTGTGATGATTTATGATTGTGGTTATGATGCTAAGCAGGGTGTATGAATAATGTTTGAGAAAAGCACAGTCGTGTGAGGTTTTGAACTCCAGAGTATTCATTGATATATGCGTTATTCATATGGAAGCATGAATGATATTGCCTGAATCTTTATGATTGATTGAATTGTATGCTTATGTCATATGATCAAGGCCATTTTTGGAAGCCATTCTTAGCCAAATATTAACCCAAAGAAAAGAGAACCATGTGTTCTACTTGATAACGGTTGAAAAACCGTTATTTTCATACTTAATTTTGATACTAAAACACACCCTTTATGACTTAGAATGAGCTTAAAATCAAGTAAAACACTTAGTTGATCATGTGAGAGTCAAAAGTTGGTTTTAGAGATATTATGCTTGTTTTTACATTGTTTTGCAGGGTTTTGAGATAAATTGAAGATGGAAGTAAAGCAAGGTGGATTTAGACTCGTGAAAGATAAAGAAAAAGGATAAAAAGAAGAGTTGGCAAACCGGTGAGCGCCAGAATGGACCGCTGAGCGTCCAGGGCGATTAGAGGCAAACCGCCCAGCGGTCAATTGTACCGCTGGGCGGTGGCGCGATTAAGGGGTAAACCGCTGAGCGGTTTATTTAGCCGCTGGGCGGTTGTCTGTTTTTACCGTTTTTATTTGGCCTCGATTCTGTTATCTTTTGGGCCTATATATAGCCCCAGTGCGATTCAAAACTCATTCTTTTGGCAAAGAGAAACATTCAGAGCTGTTCCGCACACCTTGGAGGAGATTTCTTGGATGCTTAGGCTCCACTTTATCAAACCTAGGGTTTGCTTTTCCATTCTTCCATTATATTTCATCTAGTTTCACCATGATTATGGTGAACTAAACCCTTTGTTGTTGGGGAACAATGTAATCTTTTGAAACTCTCATATATCCAAATTCTTATTTAGTTTATATGTTTACATATGCTTGATTTATCAATTGTTGGGTTCCTTACCTGTATTTAATGCTTTTACCGTTTAACTCATTCGGTAGATGTTGTTTGTCTTTATTGATACGGGGACGTACAGTAATGTCATGAACTGGGGGGAATTCCTTGATTATGCTAATACCGCCTAGGGATAAGGGTAGGACGATTAATTGTATTTTGCTTCCGTTTATAATGCATTATTAATTACTAGGGGAGGCTAGCTATAGCAAGCCGGTAATTAGTAATAGGCTCTTTTCACCAAGGGATTGGGTTAAGGGTAGACCAAGAAAGTTTGCATGGCAATATGATAAATAAGCAAAGTAAATAAGGAGAGTAGATATATGAGGATGGATAAGATGAAATTGTAAACCCCAACAACTCCATTCATCCATATTTTCTTTAAGCCAATTGAATCACTGCATTTGCATGTTTACGTTTGTTTTGCATTTAACTATTCAGATTAATTTCTTTTTTTTCAAGTCTTAAGCGATTAATTTACACGAAATATTAGGCCTTAACAGTCCTTTGGGAAGAACGATATTGGGTTTACCAATTATATTACTTGATACGATCTGGTACACTTGCCAGAGTGTTAACACTACCCTTTTTGAACCATAGCCTTGAAACAGGATGAAAACCCTTGCTTTTAAAATTTTACCTTGAGTTGGGTTGAGAATAAATGTATGATATTGCCAAAGTTCAAGTTTGGGGTTATGGGGGAAATTGAAAGGCAAAAGAAAGGCATTGAGCTCAAGTGTTGAATGAAAAAATTGCATGAAAAGAGAAGGAAGAAAAAGCATGAAAGATGAGCTTAATGTAAAGAGAAAAAGGAAAGAAGTTGGGAATGAGTAAGATTGGTGAAAAAGAGAGTTTGTGCTTGAACTTTGGATGTTAAAATAACTCTCTTAACTCAAGGATATTGTGTTTTAGAAAACCAAATTTTTCTTGTTAACCCAGCCTCATTATAAGCCTTGGAAAAGTCCTTTTGATGATATTTGTATGTGAGAATGTTGATTGTAGTAGATGAAGGGCAATTTGGTTTCATGTGATATGTGAATAGCAGAGGGAGGGAGAGACCTCTTAAACACTTGAGTGATTGAGTGAAACACTTGCTTAGTGAGAATTGATAGATTCTATGTTTACATTTATGCTTAGTGGATTGATCATTCATAAATGAAACATCTGTTGGAATATATGTGATCATGTGAACTGAGTTGAATTGAAAGCATGCATGCATCTTGATAAGATTCCATTGAAAATCTGAATTGAGTAACTCTTGTTGTGAGAAAAATAAATTTTGGAAATGTTGAACTATTTTGATGAAAAAGTGGAAAGCCAAGTTCTGTTTTATTTGCTTGAGGACAAGCAAAGTTTTAAGTTTGGGGTTGTGATAACGGTTGGAAAACCGTTAGTTTTATACTTAAATTTGACATTAAACACACCATTTATGGCTTACAATGAGCTTAAGACTCAAGTAAAACACTTAGTTGAGTCACATGAGAGTCAAAAGTTGTTTTTAGAGATATTATGCTTGTTTTGCATTGTTTTGCAGGATTTTGATGAGAATTAAAGATGGAAGTAAAAAAAGGGAGGACTTAGACTCATGAAAGAAGGAGAAAAAGGATGAAAAGAAGAGCTAAGAGCACCGCTCAACGCTAATTCCAGCGCTGAACACCAGTTTCGTGGGTGAAGTCACTGTTTCTTGCTTGAGTGGCACCGCTGAGCGTCTTGTGCGATTAGAGGGCCACCGCTAAGCGGCGTATTGAACCGCTAAGCGGTTTTGCGATTAGAGGCAAACTGCTGAGCGGCTAAATTAAGTGTTGAGCATCCATCAGATGGGCTTGGGCTTAAATTCTGTTACTTTTATGCGCTATAAATAGCCCCAGTGCGATTCTCTAAGTATTCTTTTGGCAGGCAGAGACGTCCAGAGTTTTTCTACACTCCTTGGAGGCGGTTCCTTGGATGCTTAGGCTTCAATCTACCAAATTTAGGGCTTATTCTTCCATACTTTCATTTAATTCCATCTAGTTCACCATGTCCATGGTGAACTAAACCCTTTGTTGTTGGAGAACAATGTAATCTTTTGAAACTCTCTTATATTGAAATTCTTATTTTATTCATATGATCGCATATGCCTATATTATCAATCGTTGGGTTCCTTACCTTTGCTTAATGCTTTTATCGTTTAACTCATTCGGTAAATGTTGTTTGTCTTTATTGATACGGAGACGTACAGTAATGTCATGAACTAGGGGGAATTCCTTGATTAAGCTAATATCGCCTAGAGATAAGGGTAGGACGATCAATTGTATTTTCCTTCCGTTTATCATGCACTATTAGTTACTAGGGGAGGCTAGAGATAACAAGCCAGTAATTAGTAATAGGCTCTATTCGCCAAGAGATTGGGTTTAGGGTAGACCAAGAAATTTTGCATGACAATACGATAAATAGGCGAATTAAATAAGAAAAGTAGATATAAGAGGGTGGATAAGATGAAATTGTAAACCCCAACAACTCCATTCATCCATAGTTTCTTCTAGCCAATTGATTCACTGCATTTTGCATGTTTATTTTCGTCTTACATTCAAAAACCTAAATTTAATTCTTTTCTCAAGTCTTACGCGATCTATTTACATGAAAGTTAAGGCCTAAGAGTCCTTTGGGAGAACGATATTTGGTCTTACCATCTATTATTACTTGATATGATCTGGTACACTTGCCACGGGTTTAACACGTATGCATACGTATCTTTGCGCTGTTAATTTCTTTTCTTAGTTTAATCAAACGGATGTCAGTGGTTCTTTATGAATTCGCCATTCACCACCCGGTTCGAATTAGTTGACCAGATGGCAGTGGTTCATTTATGAACTCGCCGTTCCCCACCCGGTTTGTTTGTTGGGTGGGTGGCAGTGGTTCTTTTATGAACTCGCCGTTCACCATCCGGTTTGTTTGTTGAGCGGGTGGCAGTGGTTCTTTTTAGGAACTCGCCCTTCACCACCCGGTTTGTTTGCTGAGCGAGTGGCAGTGGTTCTTTTTAGGAAGTCGTTGTTCACCACCCGGTTCGTTTGTTGTGCGGGTGGCAATAGTTCTTTCTAGGAACTCGCCGTTCACCACCTGGTTCGTTTGTTAAGCGGGTGGCAGTGGTTCTTTTTAGGAACTTGCCTTTCACCACCCGGTTCGTTAGTTGAGTTAGTTGTGACTCGATCTCGTAGTCGGAAAGGAACCCCTCGTTGGTATATTTAGATTTCAAAAAGGATGGTATTACACAAAAAAGGATTAACTAAAATAAAACTTCAGATGAGAGGCGTTCCAAGTATTGCGGAGGGGTCTTCCATCTGGTTGAGATAAGAGATATGGTCCATTTTGCAAGTCTTCGACTATCTTGAAGGGGTCGTCCCACTTTGCAGCAAACTTACCGTGAGAGGGGACCCTCCAGGCATCCCCGGTCTTCCTTCACACTAAATCGCCTTCTTGAAAACTCCAGGGCCGTACTTTGGTTTTATACTTTCTCTCTACCATTCGCTTGCAAGCTTCCGCGTGAAGGACGGCGCGGTCTCTTCGTTCATCCAAGGTGTCCAGCTCAATCCTTAACTCCTCATCATTAACTTTAAGGTCTTCAATTTGCCACCTTAACGATGGCTCCCCTAGCTCGACGGGTAGCATGGCATCTATGTCGTAGGTAAGATAGAAGGGAGACTCTTCGGTGGTACCGTGCGGCATGCACCGGTAGGCCCACAGGACCTTGGGGAGTTCGTCCACCCACGCCACTTTCTTATCTCCTAGCCTCCTCTTGAGTTCTGCGACTATCATCTTATTGGCCGCCTCTACTTGACCGTTCGTCTTATTGACGTGCTTTATTCCCAAGCCCTGGTAAAACACTTTCAACTTCTTGTTTACGAATCGCCTACCGTTGTCCGTGACGACCGTCCGCGGAGGTCCAAATCTGCATATTATTTTCCAGAAAAAATTCTGAACCTGCCAGGTAGTGATGGTAGCTAGGGCTTCGGCTTCCACCCACTTCGTGAAGTAATCAACTACGACTAGGATAAATCTCTTCTAGGCTCGGCCGGCTGGGAACGGTCCCACTATATCCATCCCCCATTTGGCAAACGGCTAGGGGGAGACCAATGTGTGCAACTCATTCGGGGGAGCATGTAGGACGTTCGTGTAGGCCTGGCATTTTTCGCATTTCTGCACAAAAGTTTTAGCATCCTCTTCCATAGTTGGCCAGTAATATCTAGCCTGGAGAGCACACGCTTTCAAAGTTCGTCTCCCGGTATGGAACCCGCATATCCCGTTATGAAGCTCGTCCATTATATAGGAGGCTTCTTGGGAGTTCAGGCATTTGAGCAGGGGGGTGGAAAAACCTCTTTGATACAAGTTGCCCCCAATGACAACGTATCGGGCAATTTTATGAGCATCTGCTAGTTTGATCGGTCAGCCGGCGTCTTGGTCCTGCATCAATTTTTGAATTTCCGTTCACCAATCTGGCTCCTCCGGGTCGCCTATTGCTAAGCATTCTACCGATGGTCCCATTAATACCTGCCGGATGATAATCGTTAACTCTTCTTTTTCCTACCCACTACTAAGCTTAGACAGCATGTCGGCTCGGGTGTTTTCTTACTAGGGGATGTGCCAGAGGGTAAACTACTGGAATTCTTTGGTCAGGGCATTTGCTTTATGAAAGTATCGAAGCAATTGATTATCCTTTACCTAAAATTCCCTATTAATCTGCCCCACCACCAATTGAGAATCGGTTCGGCAGACTAAGTTGCGCGCTCCCATGTCTTGGGCCAATTGCAAGCCTGCGATTAAGGCTTCGTACTCGGCCTTGTTATTCGATGCTTTGAACTTAAAAATGAGGGACTATTCTAACAAAAAATCGCCGGGCCCTTCCAACATTACCCCCTCGCCTCCACTAGCTCGGCCGGCGATGCCATCTACATATAAGTTCCATTGTTCGCTTGGCGCGGTCTGGGGTAACTCCATTCCGAAGTCAGCCAAATGCTGCCCTTTGACAGATCCTTGGGGTTCGTAACATAGGCCAAATTCTGACAGTTCGACAGCCCAGCCTACCATGTGCCCGGCCAAATCAGGCTTCCTCAAGATTTTTGAGACTGGGTAGTCCGTTCAAACGACTATTTGGTGGTTCTGAAAGTATGGGCGGAGTCTCCGCGCAACGTTAAGAAGAGTTCACACTACTTTTTCTACCTTCTGGTAACGTGCCTCTACAGCTTGTAATACCCTACTGACGAAGTAGATGAGGCGGTACTCCGGCTCTTCCTGTACCAATGCGGCGCTAATAGCTTCGGCAAATACTCGAAGGTATACCTGCAAGTCAGCCTTAGGGAGCGGTCGGTTCATAACCGTCGGGTGGGTGAGTATGGTCTTTACTTTGGCGAACACTTGTTCGCAGTTTGCGTCCCACGACTCGGCTCCTGCCCCCCTTTTTCATCCGTTTAACGATCGGCCGGATGTGTTCTGTTAATTTGGGGATGAAACGGGAGATGGAAGTCAACTGCCCTACCAGTCGTTGGATTTCCTTTAAATTAGTGGAGCACCTCATGCCGAGGACGACCGCATACTTGTCCGGGTTTGCCTCTATGCCTCGGGCGGTTAACATAAAACCCAAAAACTTTCCCGCGCCCACTCCAAAGGTACACTTTGCGAGTTTCAGTCTCATATTATAGCGCCGAGCGGACCACCATATCATCAACATAGACGTCCACACAACGTCCGATCTGGTCGGCAAAGATCTTATCCATTAGTCTCTAGTGTGTGGCCCTTGCATTCTTAAGCCGAACGGCATTACATCGTAGCAATAATTTCCCTGTTGGTTATGAATGTTGTTTTTTTCTCGATCAGGTACGTGCATAGGTATCTTATTATAGCCAGAGTAGGCATCGAGAAAACTTAGCATCCTGTGGTTGAACGCTCCATCGACTAAGCCATCTATGTTGGGAAGGGGTGAGAATCTTTCGGGCATGCCTTATTGAGGTCGGTGTAGTCTGTACACATGCGCCACTTACCCGTAGTCTTCTTTACCATGACTACATTTTCCAACCACGTAGTATAGGTTACCTCGTGGATGAACCCGACCTCCTTCAACTTCTTCACCTCTTCATTGACAGTCGTCGCCTTCTCAGCCCCTAACCTCCGTTTCTTCTGGGCCACTGGCTTTGCCTCCTTGAACAAAGCTAGCTTGTGTGTCATAATTGAAGGGTGGATGTCGGGCATGTCCGCCGCAGTCCATGCGAATAAGTTCCAGTTTTTCCACAAGGTCGCTCTTAGCTCCTCCTCCAGCGCAGGGTCCAGCCCGCTTGCTATCATGGTAGTTTGGCCATCCTCCATTCCTATCTAGACCGGGTACAACTCCCCATGTGGTTCGATCTGATCGTATGTGTTTGTTCGCGGATCCAGATCAGCCATTCCCACCTCTGATCGCGAGACTTTCGCCTAGCAAACTCGGGGGTATAATTTTAGTCCGGCTGCGTAGCATTCTCTGGCCCTCTTTTGATCCACTCGAACAGTCATCACCCGTCCCCGTTAGGTCAGGTATTTTAAGGTTAAATGCGGGGTGGATACAATGGCTCCGAATGCGTTCAGGCACGGACGACCCATTAAAACGTTATACGAAGTGTTCGCATCTACCAACAGATATTGGACTTTCTTCTCTTCGCCTTCCCTTTTGGTTCCTAGGCGTGTACGCACGTCAACATAACCTCGAGTGTCCATGCTGAGTCAATATTTTCTTGACTCCACTTAGTTTATTGTGCTAGAATTAATCAGGGATTTGTGTTTAAATGTCCGGTATTCTCCCGTTTTTGCTAATTGTGCCTAATTTGACCGGAAATTCTAATTTTAATTAATTTGAATTATCTGAGCTTATTAGTTACATTATTAATTGCAGGGAAATTGTTGGATAATATTTTTGGACATTTAAAGAGTTGTCATACCATTTAAGACTCTCCACAAAAGAAGTGTGCACAAGAAAGAGGACACTATAGTGATTTTACTCTTTGGACTTATGAGAAGAGGGTGCAACACATTGAAATTGGGGGTGCACATGGAGAGGGGCTGAATTTAAATTGAACTGCAGCCCACGGCCCATAATGCAAAAGGCTGCAGCAAGTGAAGTTTTGGAGGGCACATGCGGTTATATTATTTTATTTTAAGAGAAGTGGATTTCTATTGGTGTTTTTAGAGGAAATGGGTGTGTTGTCCAGCCAACAGCACGTTAAGCATAAAAAAAAGGAAGGAAGCATCTCGGCCTGGTCCAGCAGAGGCAGCAACGTGTTTTCATTCATTCATTCCAGCAGCCCATGAGAAATCAGTTTTTGCAGCATTAGAGAAGGGTGTGACACTAAGCAACTTGGGAAATGGCCACGACACCTGTCCAGGAAGCACACAGCCTCCACGGATCCAACATGGAACATCACGGCCCATGGCAATCAGGTGCATCATCCAGCAAATTATGGTGGCGACATCTAGCAGCCCATTCATCTTCAAAGGCAGCAGGTCCAGCATGCTCACGGCCTGATCTAGAGGAGGACAGCAGGTTATTCACCCTTGACTTTTAAGCTACAGCCGCCAAGAGAAGAACGGGGGGAACACGCTACATTTACTAGCTTATCATCTTTCACTTTAGGAGACACACAACGTTATAATGAATGGAATGAGAGAAGAATGATGTGAATCAGCTCACGCACTTAGAAGCAGCTGGAGTAATGCTACGGTTTGGATGACTTTCCTTAGGGAATGGCATGGAAGTCATTGCTCAACATTTACTTTGTTTTACGCTAATTTCATTGTTAGCTGAATAGTCACTAGTTTTAAGCACATTCATTTTCTTTTCTTTTGAAGAAACGTGTTGAACTTTTCTTTCAATCTTGCAATGTGTCACATGCATGATTTATCATTTGAAGATGTAACTCCTTTCACTTTGGGATATGATGCAAGCATGATTTTATTTTAAAATATAGCACTCATTTCAATTGCTAGCATTTGGAAGCTATTTACGTCCAGCAAGATAGATGTAGGCGTTGATTATTTAGGAGCTGCATTCAGTGTTTTGATTTGGAGAAACGTTTCATTCAGCTGGAGCTCACACGGTGTTGTATTTCAATTTGTTTCTTTTGGAGAAAAGCACGGTGACTTTCTTTTGTAATATGCACATGGCTTATGTCCAGCGGGAGAGCTTCAAGAGGTTGCCTACTTTTATTTTGCCTTCATGCTTGAACCGACATGGCTTATGTCTAGCGGCAAATTTCCATGTTGAATTTAAAATGAGCATTTCACTTTTTACCTTAAGCGTTGCATTTAAATATCATACCACGTGTTTCTTTATTATTTGCTGCATTTTAATTAGTTCACACATCTTTGTTTAGAACCGTTCAATTTACTGTTTCTGTTCACTATGTTGTCTAGTTTGTTTAGTAGTGATAATTTAATTGTGATGTTAATTTAGGTTAGTTGGTTGGTCGTTTGCAATATTACTTTGTTTCCTTGAGATTTCTTGGATTGTTCTTGTGTTTATTCCGCTCTACCTAGCATTCTATGAAATCTGGCTGTGTTCTTGCATTGGGTATAGGCTTAGTTGCCTAATGGTGATTGCATCTTCGCTTAGTTGATCGATCTGTATAGAACACATAGGATGGAATAGATGTATTGTGTTCCCTTAGTTCGTGATTATGATAGCATGATTAGCCTTCGCTTAGTCGGTTAGCTGTGCTAGATTAGAGGCTAGAGTAGTTTATTCATGAGACCTCTGCACTTTAATTGTTATATTGCTGCTCTGATTTCGCTCAACATTTTATCTGTTTTGTGATTGCGATTTGGTATACGCTTAGTTGCCTAATCGGTGTTTAATCTTCGCTTAGTTGATTAGACTGTATGGTGCATGACTGATTGGATTTGAGCATTGCATTTGCTTAGTTTGCAATTTTGAAAACCGAATTAGCCTTCGCTTAGTTGGGTGATTCGTGTTGGATTTGGATTAGAGTATTGTGTTCTTGTCGTTAATCTATGATTGGAAGCATGGTAATTGAGTTAATGACCAACCATTTTCATTCTTTATTTGATTTTATTTTTACATTTCTGTTTTCATTTGTGTTTGAATTTAATTCATCCGCATTCACTAAACTTTTCACAACCCCTCCCCCCCACTTCTTGTTTGACCTAATTCTCGAATCACATTTGGTCCTTGAGAGACGACCTAGGAGATACTTCCTAGTACTATACTGCATTCTTTATGCACATTAAATTTGCATGGGGTGTGACACCCATTAGTCCACCCTTTCTCCGGCGAACCCTACTATCTGTTCATGGAAGGGTACAATGAGGTCATCGGACAAGTCCATCCGTTGAAAAGTCTTCCAATATAGGATGTTGACGGAGCTTCCTTGGTCTATCACCGCGGTAATCACCATGGGGTCGTCCTGTTCCAGGTTTGGTGCGTGAAAATCCTCATCTGTAAAAGTGATTGGCGGCATAGATTTCTTCGTTGTTTCGACGTTGTTGACCGACCGGAGCGCCCTGACATGGCGCTTTCTCGCCGACGAGGATGGTCCTCTGCCAGCGAAACTGCTCAATAAGGTATTGATGCACCCTCGGATTGGTCGATCATTACTCCAGCTGCGAGTCCTGCTTCGCCGTCTCTCAAATTTAGGACGAGCATCCCGATAATACGTTCGGTGATCTCGATCGTGGTTACGGTCGTCCCGCCTCACTGGGCTCCATCTAGGGCTACTCCGTTTAGGGCTGCTCCGTCGTTCGACCAGGGCGCTACTTTGGGTAGTCTTGATGTTTTTCTTTAGTTGGCCGGCTTTAATCAGTTCCTCGATTCGGTCTCTCAGTGTGACACATTCCTTAGTGGTGTGCCCCAAGTTTTGCTGATACAAACAATGTTTGTTAATATTGGCCCCGGTGTTAAACCCCTGACAAGGGTACCAGATCGTACCAAGTAATATAATTGCTAAACCCAATATCGTTCTTCCCAAAGAACTCTTAAGGCCTAATCGTTCGTGTAAATTAATCGCCTAAGACTTGAGAAAAGAAATTAATTTGAATGGTTAAATGCAAAACAAACGTAAACATACAAATGCAGTGATTCAATTGGCTAAAAGAAAATATGGATGAATGGAGTTGTTGGGGTTTACAATTTCATCTTATCCACCCTCATATATCAACTCTTCTTATTTAATTTGCTTATTTATCATATTGTCATGCAAACTTTCTTGGTCTACCCTTAATCCAATCCCTTGCTGAAAAGAGCCTATTACTAATTACCGGCTTGTTATCCCTAGCCTCCCCTAGTAATTAATAATGCATGATAAACGGAAGCAAAATACAATTGACCGTCCTACTCCTATCCCTACGCGGTATTAGCATAATCAAGGAATTCCCCCCAATTCATGACATTATTGTACGTCCCCGTATCAATAAAGACAAACAACATATATCGAATGAGTTAAACGGTAAAAGCATTAAATACAGGTAAGGAACCCAACAATTGATAAATCAAGCATATGCAAACATATAAACTAAATAAGAATTTGGATATATGAGAGTTTCAAAAGATTACATTGTTCCCCAACAACAAAGAGTTTAGTTCACCATAATCATGGTGAAACTAGATGAAATATAATGTAAGAATGGAAAAGCAAACCCTAGATTTGATAAAGTGGAGCCTAAGCATCCAAGAAATCTCCTCCAAGGTGTTTAGAGCTGTTGTGGACGTTTCTCTCTGCCAAAAGAATCCGTTTTGAATCGCATTGGGGCTATATATAGGCCCAAAAGATAACAGAATCGAGGCCAAATAAAAACGGTAAAAACAGACAACCGCCCAACGGTTTACCCCTTAATCGCGCCACCGCCCAGCGGTACAACTGATAGTTGGGCAGTTTGCCTCTAATCGCCCTGGACTCTCAGTGGTCCATTCTAGCACTCAGCGGTTTGCCAACTCTTCTTTTCATCCTTTTTCTTCATCTTTCACGAGTCCAAATCCACCTTGCTTTACTTCCATCTTCAATTTATCTCAAAACCCTGCAAAATAATGTAAAAACAAGCATAATATCTCTAAAACCAACTTTTGACTCTCACATGACTTAACTAAGTGTTTTACTTGATTTTAAGCTCATTCTAAGTCATAAAGGGTGTGTTTTAGTATCAAAATTAAGTATGAAAATGACGGTTTTTCAACCGTTATCACCCGGGAAGGGTGAGGCATTTCTTCAGGGCTGGAATAAGCTCGGCACTCAGCGCCTCTTGTAAGATTTTCGTGCGGGGTGCGTTAAGGGGAGTGTACTGTTGGAAACGAGGCCCCTTGGGCGGCTTTCTCGGTCTTAGGCCTCCGGGTTTTCCGGACTGACCCTCCGGCCTCTTGCCCTCCGCTTTTTCTTTGGCCTTTTGAGCCTTCCTCTTATATGACTGCTTCATCTCTTCCACCCTCACCTCGTCAGCCGCTCGCTCCCTCAACTCCTTCATCGTCTTTGGATGCCTTCGACATATGCTTTCCTTAAAGGGGCCCAGCCTCAACGCTGACATGATATACTGAAGGCCAGCTCAGTGCTGAGCCCCTTCACTCTCCTGACCATTTTCTGGTACTGGTCCATGAAAATTTTCAATGTCTCATCTTTCCCATGCTTGAGGTGCGAGAGCTCGAAGACTGTCGGATCTTGTGAGCGGTTGCTAGCAAACTGTTTGCCAAACATGGTCTTCAACCCTTCGAAACTTTCGATAGAGTTCGGCGATAGTGAGTTGAACCACTCTAGAGCCTCCTCCTCTAATGATAAAGAAAAGGTTCGACACTAGATGGCAGGGTTACCGATACGGAATGCCATCCGTGTGGAGAAGGCTTTAATATGATCGTCAGGGTCGGTCGTCCCATCGTAAATACTCAGTTGGGGGGAATAAAGTGCTCGAATATATTAACATCCATGATTGCCTGAACAAAAGGTAGTTGACCGGACGTATCTTCTTCTTTCACCACCAATTGTTTACTCGCAAGAGTGTTTTCGACTTGGTCATCTTTGTTCCTACTCTTCTCCGCATCCAACCCCTCCAACTTCCATGTAGGGTCTGAGGCGCTGTTGTGTTCAGCCATGCCTTCTCAACAGGTTGGTCTTGCCCTTCATCGTCCCCCTTATCCCTTCCTGTAGACACCTTATCCTTACCTCGTCCGTCACCCTTTTTCGCCTGAGCTAGACGAGCCGTGCACTCCGCCTTGACCGCTGCCATCTCCTCTTCATGATTTCGTTGCAACTCCTCCATCTTCTGTTTTAACATCCTTATCATCTCGATTGGGACCTCAGTGGTCATGTTCCTCGTGACTACCATTGGGTTTAGACGCTCGGCCCCACGGTGGGCGCCAAAATGTTCCGAATAGGGGTCGAGTCACCTAATCCCTTCACAATTTCTTCTCCCACCGATCGTCCAGTCCGTCCTCCTTCGTCCAAGTCCGTCTGGGAGGGTACCTGCCAAAGGTCCTCCGATGCTAAAGTCAATTAATTTGTTCGTTCGGAAATCAGGAAGTTGTATTAAATGCGCAATAAATGAACCCCCTTACCTCTTACCTTTGACCTCTATATATAGTGTTGGCCATGGGTCTGGGATTAGCGAAACCTTAATCAAGGTCCAATCACAGCCCAATAACCTTTAATTCTATCTTACCTTAACTAAATTCATCTTATCTTAACCTTTGTCTGTGTCCTTCCTGCCTGATCATCCGTCCCGTTGCATTCATGGAGACCATCCATCAGGCCGTCCGAGGGTTCCCAATACAATTTGTGTATTAATTAATGATACATATGTTTTAACAAAGATCTCATTGCTTCACTAACTATCTAAGTCACAAAAAATATAAAAAATATAAAGTAGTTAGTATGATCATTTTAAGGGTAAAGTAAGTAAAATACTCGCTTTAAGTCTTCCATAAGAAAGCCTCAATTTTTTTAGTACTAGTATTCCTTTATAAAATTATGTTTAAGAAAAAAAATTATCTCAAAATAATGTCTTTATAGTACTGTTAAATTAATTATAAAATTATGTTTGAGAAAAAAAACGTCTCAATTTTTTTAACACCAATATACTTCTATTAAGTTAATTATTACTTTATATTTGACAATGAAATTTAATTAAATTATTATATTATCTGTTAATTTTCGTTGGTATAATCAATTTTGATATTAATTTTCTTCTTTTATTTCTATTACTTTTCAATTTTATATTCCAAAATTATTTTTTTAAGGGTTTTGACAGATTTTATTCTTAAAATTTCATTTTGTTTATGCTTACTAATATTTTTATTCTCAGTTTTTGTTAATATATTTTTTTTTCCTATTTATGTTGTTGTTGTTTTTATTATATTCGTTGAATTTGTATTAATATTAAAAATGAATTTCTGTTGTTTGATTTTGTTATTCAGTATTTTTCGATGTATGAGTTTAAATTTTTTTTTATATGAGAAACTGAAATTTTTGCTTAGATTGAATTGAAAAACTATTAACCATATTAGTGTTTAACTTTTTAATTTATAATGAAAATAAAATCTCTAATCATATAAATGATAAATATAAATTAAAATTAGAAATCAATATAAAAGTTAAATGAAATTAATTATAATAATTTAGTTAACAATTTTATGTGAAAAAACAAAAAAAAGTTTAATAAAAGAACTTATTTTTAAGTTTATTTTAGACTTTTCAAATAGTTAAACAGTCTCTAGTAGAGCTGTCAAAATAGATACCCGGTCCAACCCGGCCCGGCCCACCACGGGTTAGTCACTTAGTGAGTCAACTCAACCTGACTTATTTATTAGCGAATCAGAAAAATTCGAACCTGGTTCGACCCACCACGGGTTAGTAGGTAAACGGGTTGGCTCACTGACTCACTTAATTATAATTTTTTTAAAATAAAAAAATTACAAACTTTTTATAATTCAAATCTAAACAAATTTTACTTCCAAATTTCACTCATGGTTGTTTAATTAATTTTGAAAATAGAAAACTAAAATAATTTTTTCAAGCAAAAAAAATATCTTTTTTAAAATTAAAATTAAATTTTAATAAAATAAAATTAGATAGGTGGGTTGGTGGGCCAACCTGGCCCACCACGGGTTCAACTCGCATGAACCAGATTTAAATGAACCGGATTGAAATCTGACCCGCATAAAAAAAATACAATTTTTTCAAACCCAACCCGACCTGAACCCGTGGTGGACCAGGTTGATCCGGGAATTGTAACTCATTTTGACCGCTCGAGTCTCTAAATAAATAAAAGATATTTTCTATAATAAATTTGTTAATTTGTATGATAATAATTTAAAAATCAAATGAACAATAATTTGTAATTAGATAACGTAATTATATGTGAGTAAATGAATATTCAAATTTCTTTAAATTGTGTTAGAAACTTACCAATAATTTTGAAATATAAAATAAAATATTTACCACAACCTCGTTTTTACTAAAATAACATCATCTGCTAGAAAAACCGGCAATCAAAATAAAAAATTAAATTTTAAAAAAACCGTGTACAGCTAATACAGAATTACACGAGAAAAACGGGAGGGACGAATGAGTGAGTTCAGTTGAGTAGTAGGTTCGAGTGATGGATGGACGGAACCAAAACGACGTCGTGGTCGTCGCTATGGTAAAGCAAAGAGTAAAAGCAAGTGGGAGAGTAACGGGTTTTCTGACAGCGTTAAGATGTGACAGCGTCAGGAGTAAGAAAGCGACCACAAACAGAACCAATGAATGTGGCACACGTGTCCGGTCTCAGATAACTCGGAACGCACAATTTGGATGACAACCCGCGTCGGAAAAAATAAAATACAAAATTAAGAAAAAAAAAACTTTGGGATGCCGTCGAATAAAAACAGCGCACCTCCCATCACTCCGTTTCGTGTCGCTTTTTGGCGGTTTTAGCTTTTTTTCGGTTTCGAACATTCGCTCGAATTTCTCTCTAACTCTCACTCTCCGTCTCTCTCTCTCTCTCTCTTCAATTCAACACTTCGAGGTTCGATCTTCGACATAGTTCTCATTACTTTTTTCTCTACTTTCTTCTGTAGATTAGATCTTAGTGTTTTCTGTGTTCATTTTTAATTCTTCTTATTTAAATTTAATTCTGTTTTCACTCTCTGATTGCCAAGGTTAGGGATAGGCTAGTTCGGGATTGCTTTGGCCGATGAATGAGCGAGGTTGGGGTTTTCAATTTGCAGAGTTCATTCCTTCGTTTCGAATTTCTCGATGAAACTTGTTGTCTTAAGTAGCTCGATTTTGCCGATAAAATGAAGCAGAAAATTACGGGCGAAATAGTTGGATTGCGTTTTTTATATATTTCTTTTAGCTTTTAATCGGAACTGCTATATTCTTGCTCTTTATTTATTTAATTGTAAAAGACTTAAATAGTTATAACTTGTTTTAATCTGTGCTTTAGATAATGCTGTTAATTGACAGCTTCACGGCGATATAAGTTGTCTTCGTAATTATTAACTATCTGTTTTACGATTGCTTTTCAAATTGTTACGTCGTCTGACGACCTTTACGGATGTTTTTTTGTCTTTATATGTAATTAAATATAATTGTTCATTTGTATTGATATAATTTAGTATGAGCAGCAATGGTGGACGTAATTTTGGTTACTGTGGTTGAGTGTGTGATTGTGTGGTGTGAAGGTAAAAAAATTTATGATTGGACAAAGAGAGGGAATATTTTGTGGTTGGTGTGGTTCTGGTTTTCTGGCTGTGGTTTGGTTCTTGTGAATTTAGAAATGTATGGATTTTCAATGAGCTTTGTATCAGTGAGAGTGTTTTTGTAGCCTCGGTATGATCTAGGCCTTTTAGTTCTCTAAAGGATATATATACAATGGGAGGACTTTGTAGTCTTGTGTTTTGTTTATAGATTTTATTTGTTCTGTTTCTCTCTTAAGAGAGACATATGGCCTCCCACTTGTTTTCTGTTCTCCGCCTTGTTCAAGAATTTATTTTAAATTTTGACAATCATGCGTTTGAAACCATTGGTTTTTATTTGTTATATACTGATAGAAGAACAACGATTAAAAATTTTAATAATCTGAGGTATGGAAGTTGTTAATGGACAATCAATGCTGGACTTTTTGGAATTCTTATTGATGGAAAATGATGAACTTTTTGTTTGGTTGGGCATATATGTATCCCTTTGGTCATAGGAACTTTTGTTTGGAATGAATGAGTTCACAATATTGCTTATGCATAATATTTTCTGTGTAAATGCATTGTATATGAAATTAGCATACATAAAGTATTGTCTTCAACAGACAAATGATTCCTTGCTTTCAACCTACAAATGCATCCAAACAGTATTGATGAATATTATTTTTCGTTTTTCTTTTGATTTATGTTTACATAAATAGTTACAGTGTTGACATAGTGGTTGTTCTTTCCATGTTGTAGTCTTAGAATTTCAACATGGGAAAAACATAGTTGTAGGACGATTGGTGCTTTTAGTGTTATTTTTCCAATTAAAACTGGTTTTATCATGTTAACGTGTACTGACCTTTATTTTGCAATTTACTGAGGTAAACTTCAATTTTTATTGCAGAACAATGCTAAAAGCACCTATGCTTCTGTACCTGAAATTTGTCTTTTCAATATATGTATGTATAGTTTACGAGTGAAGATCTTGCTTTGTGACAATGTACACTGGTAGAGACGTGGGCAGTATGAGGTGCTTAAGTCTTACATCGAGTAGTATATGGATTGTTTGGTGAAATATTTAAATGTTTGGTTCTCCCTCTTTAATCTCTCTTTTTTGATGGTGACTTCCCCAAGTACTTGGGTGCTTATTACACAAGTCACACAAATAAATGTTATATTATATATGGTTTTGTTCTTCTCTTCATAAGAATGTGTGTGTGAATATATTTATATATGTGGATATAAATGAGGATAAAATGATTAATCATATGTATGTTGAAATTGTAGGATGCTATTCAACACAACATGAGATGGATCGTGAAGACTATTTGCGGAAGTGTTCCAATATGAAATGCCAAAGAGTAAGGATTCTGGTCATGTTTTAATCACAAATATTGAGTTCAATCTATCATGTTGTTTCTGCAATTGCATTTTTCTGCATTTTGCAGCATCTAAAAAAGTATCTATTTAGTTTATTTGATTATCTCGTATTTGTTGCACCTAATTAAATATTTCAGATCATGATTGTTATTGTTCTAATTATATTTCATGGTTGGAAATACTTTGACACCTCGCTCCTAGTGTTAAATTACTTTAGATGATACAAATCAGTACAATAACAAACAACAATTTAGCTTTTCCAATGTTGGTCAGAAGATAAATTAAACTATTCTAACAGCAATATAGATATGAGGATGAAGCATAATCCTTCCATCCAAAATGATTAGCTGAGAAAATCTATAGGAGTGCAATGTTATTTTTTTTTTTTATTACCATATGATGTGCTGAACTCAATATCATCAAAAGAATTTAACCTTATAGCTGGTTATTGTGCCGGTCATAAATATTTTGATTAATTGACAATAAATGGTTGATTGAGATGTGACAAAACTTTACATTGAAAATGGATAATAAGAGTTTGTAATAAGGTGATAAATATTTTTATCATTTTCCTACGTAGTGTTGAAGGTGATAAATGTATTATTATTTTTATCTTGTTATAACTGATTGGCTGTTTCCTCAAACAGTTCAACTTTGTTTTCTTTGAAGAATAGATTGCATTTTTCTTAGTAAGTGTAAGTCAAATTAACCTTTGATTGGAAGGTTCTCTTGGTCTACCATATATTTGGTCCTTGCAAGCTTAATATTTTGACAGAAGAATTTTTAAGGCTCTTTCTCTGTGAATGCGTTCGTGGATTTACTTCGTTGTTTCATAATTCTCTCTACTATTTAAATAAACAAAGTAGCAATGTGGTTTGCCTAAAATGTATCACTTGTGTTATCTCTGTTTTAATTTTCCCTAGGTTCAGGTGGATGAATCATATGTACCTGCTCTTCAAGATGAAGTTATCGAAGTTGAGCATTTGCTTGCAGAACCTAGAAACAATCTTGCTCCCCAGGATGGTATATTCCATTTTAATGAGCAGAGTATGGCAAAATGCTATGTTGCTGAAAATATTTCCTCTGGATTTGAATTTGGTTTTAAATCAATTAACGGTTATTCTTTAATGCATTAAAGCTTTTCTTTCTGATTCTATTGCTTGAAATCCAAAATGACATTTTACACTGAAAACTGGTAAGAAGCTATTATTCTGGGTTTGCATGTTGTTCCTGAAAAACTGGAATAAATGAAGTAAAATGATGTGGTGAAAGAATGGAGAATGAAACGAGAAATAAGCTGTATAAGAACTTGAGCTTGGTTTTACAGAGGCTGCTTAGAAGCTTAGAATTGATGTTGCATTGTAAGGAAACCAAACATTTCATACTTGAGACGTTACCATTGATTAGAACCTTTTTTGGCTTTGACAGGGGTTTCTCTTAGTCCACTTGGCTCAATTAGATAAATTTAATGGTGGATAAAGCTGTGTATTAACAGTGTCTTATATTCAGAGCATAACAATAACTTTTGCCTTCAAACTTTCTATGGGGGCAATATATCTAATAGTAGTAGTGTGTTTACTTTCATCAGGTAGCTTGGATTCTCATACAACTTTGAACAGAAAGGATGATTTGGAACTGGAGGTATTTGTCTTCAATCTCTCAGTTGTTGTTGGGGTAATATTGAAGCTAGCAATTCATAGATTTTTTATATTTACGGTGCTTGTTATAGATTTTTGGACTTCCTGCGTCTGTCATCTCAGGTTTATATCACCTTGTTTAACGTCAATTCAAATTACACAACTATATCACCTTGTTTAACGTTAATTCAAATTGCATAACTATATCACCTTGTTTAACGTCAATTCAAATTGCATAACGTTACTAGCTAGTTACTTAACTGCTACATTGCTTATGTTCTTGTTTTATTGATATGAACATTATCTTTAATTTTTTGAGGTACTTGATGGATTGCTAGATGATGTGGAAATTGATGATCTTGAAGGAGCTGAATGTTTCCCGGGTGCATGTGAAGAATATTTTTTTGGTAAAATATTAATTGTTCTTAGAGATGTAACACAATAATTCTTTTGTATTCCCCTTAAGAATTATGCTTTTGAAATAATTGGTTCATGACATTATATGATGAATTGTGTAAAATAGTTTTACACTGTCATTCAGTTACAAGTCATGTTGGTATGACTTTTAAGGTACTTATTCTAAAAGCCACAAACTTATCATACCTGGTAATTTGTGATTGGATGACACTGAAACACTGTTGTATACTGTCTGTGC
The DNA here is from genome assembly GCA_027742785.1 of Vigna reflexopilosa. Taxonomy (NCBI): domain Eukaryota; kingdom Viridiplantae; phylum Streptophyta; class Magnoliopsida; order Fabales; family Fabaceae; genus Vigna; species Vigna reflexopilosa. The sequence continues at coordinate 18,263,733 of CM050917.1, read as the reverse complement.
ATATATTTATCCTCCTATACGGCAGTCTGTATGACTAAATGATCAAGGCTCGAAATTTATCCATTGCTGCTATTCTCCAATAAAAAAACGTTGATTGTGTTAGATTTCTAGATACAAGAAATCTGGAAACACACACTAGGCAACACCAAACACACAGAAACACTGAGACAGACTTGCTTTATTATTCTTGAAAGAAAATAATACAAGAATACAATCGAATGCTTCCAAGGGAGCAACCTCCCCTCACACAGGAACACAAAAGTCCTGTCACTCAGAATACAATCTACTCAACAACCCCTTCCCTGGACAACCCTCATTCCTATTTAAAGACCTCTCCTCCTCTGTACAAACTACCCACCAGGACAGTCATCCAACCCCTCTGCCACCTAACTGTCCTAACAACCCCTCAACTGCTTATGTTTTATTTTTAACTCTTTTCCTCCTTTCATAAACCCTCCAAATCCTATCAGATTGTGAGCCCGCTTATTACTTTTGCTTTAAACCCAAAAGATCCTGATTGAATCTCTTAGAGATGTAATATGAAACTATTGGTGTGTTTTCAGCTTGCCTAACTTGAACTGTTGATGATTATTGACAACTATTAAGATGTATTCTTCTGCCAGTGTTTGGATAGAAAGGAAGAAAAAATAAATAAATCTGTGTTTGCTTCCTTTTTTAACACTTCTTTATGTTTTTCTCATTTGCAATCTACAGATTTTGAATTTGCTGACAAATTTGAGGAGGTACTGGGTTCTGGTCCTTTTGAAGGTTCAGAAAGTCATTCGTCAGGATTAAGTAGAAGTAGCATTGTTGGTGGGGTTTTAGAATCAACAGAAGTACCTCTCGCACAATCTGAAAGCAAAAATGATTCTCTGGATGAGACAGTAACCTATGAATCACATGGTGCCTTCAGCAACAATCCTAGTCAACCATCACAAGGAAATTGCAGGTACAACATTTCACTTGATATACAGCATCTGCAAGAGTTGGATAACTATCGTCATTTAGCTGGTGGTATACTGACTTGTAAGAAGGAAAAGGGTCCTGTCGAAAAAGGCCAACCTGCTGCACTTAGAGAGAAAAGGTTCCGGAAGCCTACGCAAAGGTATATTGAAGAATTTTCAAATGCAAGGTCAAAGGAAAAGGTATCACCTGCTGGTACAAAAACTAAACATTCGAGTAACTCATCATGTAATGTACTTCACATAAGAATTAAATCATTGAAAAGGAGTCCAAGCGAGAAGTCTAGTAATGAAAATAGTGAGGTGATGCTTCCTGAGTTGCAAGTTAGCAAAGGGCATCAGAAGAAAGAGGTACTGTTTTCATTAAGGGCATTTTATCCCTTTTTGTATATTTTCTTAAGTAGATGAGGATATAACATGCCCTTGGGTTGAGAAAGAGATTCTTTCTTTGGTTATAATTGTATCATTGTGAATTTAATGTATTTCTTTAGGATCTGTTACATTTACCATCTGGTTTTGGATAATTATTATTGATTTTGACTATCAATGGTAGATTATTGTGACCTGTTTATGCTCTCAAATTGTATCATTTGAGAAGTAGACCTCTGACTCTTAATTTATTGAAGTGTGATGTTTAGTTCAACATGTGTGCTAATGATATAAAGTGCTTCGTCATGCTTCCCTCTTTTCTTGGCTCTAAGTGAGTGATCGTTGATTTCATGTGCATTGATAATTTATAGCCTACAACGTGGTCTTTATGGTTCTCTACATTTTTATATATATATATATATATATATATATATATATATATATATATATATATATATATATATATATATGTATGTATATATATATTACCAAATCATGGTATTCTTGTATTTTTTATTTATGTTGTTATTCCCATAACTGTTTCTGTAACCGGGCTTTGGTAGCAGAATTGTTCCTATGGTTGAGATTTAGTATTTGTCATCTGAAATTAAGATACCCTTGTGTTAGTGGGAAATTTGTAAATTTGTGAGACAATTACTGCAGATTGATGTAGCCTAATATTCATGCATTTAACAAGCGTATTTCTTTTCTAGAAACTTCAGTATGAGTATGAATCATTTCCCTCGGAATCTGAGGATGGATGTTCAATCACAAAAAGGTCTAGAAGAAAAGATAGAAGAAAGCATCAGAAGATGTGGACTCTCCCTGAAGTGTTGAAGTTGGTTGAAGGCATATCTGAATATGGAGTTGGTCGTTGGACTGATATTAAGAAGTTTTTGTTTTCTTCTTCAAGCTACAGAACTCCCATAGATCTCAGGGTACTTCACAAAGCTTTACTCGTTCAATTTCACGTTCTTCCAACCCTGTTTTCTAAAAGTGAATTCTGCAGGACAAGTGGCGAAACCTTTTGAGAGCCAGTTCTGTGCAGAAAAACAAGAAAGAGGTTAACTTTATTTTTTACCATTTTGGAACTTTATTCATTGATGTTTCATATGCATGTCTCAGAAACTTAAATTGGTGTACCAAAGTAGTTTTTTAATATGCTATCCCTGACAAGATTTAGTTTGGGGAGAATGGGGACTAGTTAATAATGTAAATGGTCATGTGGTGATTACAGGTTGAGCAAAATGACGAGTTAGCCCTGCGTCCCTTACCATTTAATGTGGTACACCGTGTGCGAGAATTGGCTAAAATTCACCCATACCCAAGGCAACGTGGGTCAAAGAAGTTGCGTGTTAGCCAAGCTGGCCCCTCTGTCGTTGCAGATTCTCCTCCCGTTAGTCTTAGCAAAAGAAATGTACGTAGAAAGTTTACTTAGAAGAAGTCCATGTGTAAAACAGTCCAGGGAAATCTATAGTCAATAGAATGTTGTTGAAATTAGGTATCATATTTGCACAATTTTATATTGTCAAGAAATTCCTGCATGTGTATCTACAAAGGCATAGAAATTTTGAATTGTAAACATGAGGAAATCATTTGTGATCCTACAATAGATTGGGATGATGCATACATCTCTAACCGCTTCAGTTCTGTAATTTTCTTAGTGTGCTAGAACCTGGTCTTTATGCCCGACTAATGTGTTTAGAGTTGCGTCTGACTTAATGCTGCAAATGAATGGTTGGATGGGTGAAGGGAGTTGATAATTGATAATTGATAATTGATAATGCATTACAAATGAAAGTTTCTCGACATTCTACAATCACTATTTTTAAAAGGATATTATATCTTTGTTTTGGGGAGTAGAGCTGAAAGCATCTCGGGATGATGACTCATTGCCCTATCCTATGGCCCTTGATTGTGCTACACTATATAATCTGGAGCTCATCATGATTGTGAGCTGTGGCCTTCCTCTTGCAGTATTTTAGTGGTTGTGCTTTCTACTGGTATACTATTTATTATATCTCCTCTCTTTCCTCGTGGTGTCTCGTGTCGTAATAGTATAAAACTGAAGATTTTTTTTTTTTTTTTTAAAACATGGAATGAAGTTTACTTTTGCTGAGAACAGACTTTTACTTATGCAAAGGTTTACCAATCCATCGTAGCACTAATATGCTTTCTTCATTCTAAGGAAAAAAGGGGACTATATACTTGGAAAGAGTATTGATTACAATTATGATAATTATATTTTCAATTGTTTGTTATAACAATGACACTAAAAAATGAAATCGAAATGAAAGAGTAGATTCTAGGAAAATATTTCCTGAAGATATTTTTATCTCAATAATCTTTTTTCTAACATGTATCTTTTCAAACCATTTAATACTGCGACATGCAAAGATCAAACTTTGATCATTAGTTAGATTTTGCATCATGTAAAACAAAATTCTCGACGAGAGCATCATGTATTTAAGAGACCCATGAGATGAAAACTTAGAATGCACTTCTGTATTCAGCTGTCACATGATATGAAATCAGGTTCTGAAATCAGTACTCTACCGACGCTAAAGTACGATTTTTTTAGTTGACGCGTAGAACAAGTTCCAAAATAAGAAAGAAGAGGAGTTTGCTTCCCAGAAGGAAGCATGGAGAGGTGTTAAATAAAGGGATGAGGAAATGGGACAGTTTGGGAGAAGTGGGAACAAAATGATAATGTGACAGCTCAAAAAAACAGAGGAATGCACGTGAAAGGGAAGCAAACAAAGCGTGTCTAATCAAATAATTTAGAGGCATAAAATGACTGCGAACCATAGAGTGTGGTAGTGCCTTGAGTCTTGAGGTGTCAGCAACCATTTCCTCTTTCGAGAGTAATGGCACATAACACCCTCACCCACCAGTGAGCACCGTGGCCCAAACCTCATGTGCACCACGTCTTTTCCCTCCCTCCAGTGAACCTTATCTAGCACACCCTTTTCTCTATCTGCACTTGCAACGCAAATAACTTTGAAAATCTTATATAAATTAGAGATAAGATTAATTTACAATATATTAATCAATATGCATTTAAGTTAGTTTTTAAAGATTCAGCAGACATAATGTATTATGTCTATCAGAAGATGTTACTTAGATTCTCTTTTCAGATATGGCATTTCAAATGCAAGTCAACCTTTTTGTCAAGGCTAAGGAGTTAAACGGTGTGATTCCCATGTGTAGCTTAGACCCTTCTTCTGTGATAAATATTTTGATCACATGACGTCAGTTAAGACATCCTTTCTGCTTTTGATGTTAGTCTGAGTTTTACAATTTTGGTCATAAATACATGTATAAACTATGTTTGAACTTAATTTATGAGCCATGTGACTCTTTACAATCAGGAACAGATATGATTTTGCGACTTTGGAAATTGTTATGAAAAAGAGTGCTTGTTTTGTGTTCGTTGCTCAACGAGTCTACATTCATTTTGACTATAGTTAGCAGGTACATGGTATAGATACGGATACCCGGTTCGTATATGTACGTGATTCATCATTTTTATATTATTACAAAACTTTCTTAAAAAGAATCTGGTATTGGTACGTTGAATTCAAGATTGGGTACAGGATTATTGAGCTGCTTGATTTTTGTATTAGAAAAACCGGTGAAATTCATCACTTACATTTAAAAGTGTTTCTGTTGAGAACTGCCTTACTTGCATGATTTTAGGAAGATTTCATATTTATTTATTTTAATTAGTCAATGGCTATAAGTGGGTTAGTGGGTCAGTTATTTCCTATTTTATAGCTAAGTTATTAGTAGTGGTTGCTAAAATCCTGAGATGTGATCTTTAGTCAATTATTTCTAAATGTATTTAAATTAAGTTGCATTCAATAAGAAAATACTCTTCCAGCCAGCCAATGTTCTTTTGTTTTTATTCTCTAAAAACCAACAATTGGTATCAGAGCACTTTTTTCTTTAAGGGACCCGTAGAATGGAAGGAGAGTCAATTTCCTTTCGAGTAGCACTTCCCATCTTTAATGGGGAAGACTATGATATGTGGGCTGTAAAAATGCAGTCCTATCTAGAGGGACTGGATTTATGGGAAGCTGTAGAAGAGGATTACTCTGTTCAACCGCTGCCAGAGAATCCTACCTTGGCCCAAATCAAAAATCATAAGGAACAAAAAACAAAGAAGGCAAAGGCAAAGTCATCCTTGTTTTCTGGTGTTACAAAATTGATCTTCACTAGAATTATGACTCTTAAATCACCAAAAAAAATTTGGGATTTTTTGAAAGAAGAATATGAAGGAGATGACAGAATAAAAAGCATGCAAGTGTTGAACCTAAGAAGGGAATTTGAGATGCAAAGGATGAAAGAGTCAGAGAGCATCAAGGAGTACTCAAACACGTTATTGGGCATTGCCAACAAAATAAAGTTGTTGGGCAGCGACTTTGCGGACTCCATAATTGTCGAGAAAATCCTTGTGACAGTGCCGGAAAGGTATGAAGCGTCTATTGCCTCATTAGAGAATACAAAGAATTTGTCCAAGATTACTTTGGCAGAAGTGTTACACGCTTTGCAGGCCCAAGAACAGCGCAGGCTAATGAGAGAAGATCGTGTGGTTGAAGGTGCACTCCCTGTCAAGCATCATGATGTCAGAACCAGTAAAAAGAAAATTTATCCACCTTGCCAACATTGTGGAAAATTGGGTCATCCACCATTTCGTTGCTGGAAAAGACCTGATGAAAGGTGCAGTAAGTGCAATCGGATTGGTCATGAAGCTGTTATTTGCAAAGCAAATGTCCAACAAGAAGCTGAAGGTGATGCACAAAATGCACAAGAAAATGAAGACCAACTATTTGCTGCTACCTGTTTCTCCAGCAGCAATTCAAATGAATCTTGGTTGATTGATAGCGGCTGCACAAACCACATGACCTATGACAAAGAATTGTTCAAGTGTTTGGACATGACCGAAGTCAAATGGGTCAGAATTGGAAACGGTGAACAACTTCCAGTAAAAGGAAAGGGTTCAATAGCTATAACAACTCACATAGGTACAAAAACCCTCTTTGATGTCTTATATGTACCTAAAATTAATCAAAACTTGCTTAGTGTTGGACAGTTACTAGAGAAAGGGTTCAAAGTTATCTTTGAAGATAAAGTCTGCACAATTAAAGATCCAACCGGCCTTGAAATGTTTAAAGTCAAGATGAAGAGTAAGAGTTTCTCATTTAATCCAATGAAGGAGGAGCAGATTGCATTTCCAGTAACAGCAAGCTCAGTCAATCTTTGGCACAAAAGGCTGGGTCATTTCCATCATTTGGGAATGAACTACATGCTGAAAAATCAATTAGTTTGTGGAGTTCCTTCCTTGACAGAGAAACCAGCTGAATGTGAGGCTTGTAGATTCGGGAAGCAAACAAGGAAACCATTTCCTAAAAGTAGTTGGAGGGCTAGTAAAAAATTGCAGCTAGTTCACACTGATGTTGCTGGACCACAAAGAACTCCATCCATAAAAGGAAGTCTTTATTATATTATTTTTATAGATGACCTAACAAGAATGTGTTGGATTTTCTTTCTTAAATACAAATCAGAAGTAGCTGCAGTATTCTGGAAATTCAAAGCATTTGTTGAAAATCAAAGCAATTGCTATATTCAGATCTTGAGGTCAGACAATGGAAAAGAGTATATAGCAAATCAATTTCAACAATTTTGTGATGAAGCTGGGATTCAACATCAATTAACGGCCCCTTACACTCCTCAACAAAATGGAGTGAGTGAAAGGAAAAATAGATCAATCATGGAGATGGCTAGGTGCATGCTTCATCAAAAGGAATTACCAAAGAAATTTTGGGCTGAAGCTGCAAATACAGCCGTGTTCATACAGAATAGGCTTCCGACACGAGCCTTGCAAAATCAAACTCCTTTTCAAGCCTGGTTTGGTTTTAAACCTTTTTTGGACTTTCTTAAAGTATTTGGTTGCTTGTGTTACTCACATATACCTCAGATTAAACGTGATAAGCTTGATAAAAGGGCTGAAGCGGGATTTTTTATTGGCTACAGCACAATTTCTAAAGCTTATAGGATTTTTCAACCTCAAACTGGAAAAATTCTAATAAGCAGAGATGTGCATTTCATGGAAGATGAAAACTGCTGCTGGAGTGATTCAAAGAAAAGTCAAAACACTGAATTGGAGGTTGAAGACACTGTAGATGATCCACCTGTTAGAGGAACAAGGTTACTCTCTGATATCTATAAAAAAAGTAATGTATCACTGTGCAATATAGCTATTTGTGAACCTGCCAGTTTTGAAGAAGCTGTTATGGAGGAGAAATGGTTAGCTGCAATGCAGGAGGAGCTGTCCATGATTGAGAAAAATCAAACCTGGGTGCTAGTACCAAGACCTTATGACAAAAATGTCATTGGGGTGAAATGGGTGTTCAGAACAAAATTCAACCCTGATGGTTCTGTAAACAAGCACAAAGCAAGGCTTGTTGTAAAAGGTTATTCTCAAATATTTGGGATAGATTATTCAGATACTTTTGCTCCAGTAGCAAGACATGATACAATTAGGCTACTACTTGCCATTATAGCACAAAAGGGGTGGCAAGTGTTTCATATGGATGTCAAGTCAGCTTTCCTTAATGATTTTCTGCAGGAGGAGATTTATGTTGAACAACCAGATGGTTTTGTTATCAAAGGACAAGAAGAAAAAGTCTACTTACTGAAAAAGGCTTTATATGGTTTACAGCAAGCCCCAAGAGTGTGGTACAACAGAATTAATGATCATTTACTGCACTTGGCCTTTCAAAAGAGTGTATCTGAAACTACACTTTATGTCAAACATGATGGTGTTGATACTTTAATTATTTCATTATATGTTGATGATCTCTTGATGACAGGAAGCAATCTAGCACTAATTGAAGAATTCAAGCAAGAAATGAAAAAGGTCTTTGAGATGACAGATCTTGGTCTTATGACTTATTTTCTGGGCATGGAGATCACTCAAAAGAAGAATGAGATTTTTATTTGCCAGAAAAAATATGCAAAGGAGATTCTAAAGAAATTTCACCTTGGTGAATGCAAACCAATGAACACTCCAATGAATAAAAAAAGAAGCTTATCAAGGATGATGGAACAGATAAAGTTGATGAAGCTTATTTTAGAAGCTTGATTGGGTGTCTAATGTATCTTACATCCACAAGGCCTGACATCTTATTCCCAGTTAGCTTGCTGTCCAGATTTATGCATTGTGCTAGTGAATTGCACTTGAAGGCAGCAAAGAGAGTTGTAAGATACATCAAAGGAACTGTCAATTATGGAGTTAAGTACTACAAGGTACAAAACTTTAAATTATTTGGTTTTTCTGATAGTGATTGGGCTGGTAGCTTGGATGATATGAAGAGTACTTCAGGGTACTGTTTTAGTATGGGTTCAGGTGTTTTCTCTTGGTGCTCCAAGAAGCAAGAGGTTGTAGCTCAGTCAACAACAGAAGCTGAGTTTATTTCAGCTGTAGCAGCTGTGAATCAAGTTATTTGGTTGAGGAATATTTTAACAGATTTGGGTATGAAGCAAGATAAATGCACAGAAGATTTTGTTGATAATCAAGCAGCAATTTCAATCTCACATAATCCTGTATTTCATGGGAAGACCAAGCATTTTAATGTGAAGTTGTTTCACTTAAGAGAAGTTCAAGAAAGTGGCAAGGCATGTTTAGTCTACTGTTGCACGGAAGACCAAGTTGCTGACATATTTACCAAATCTTTTTCACTCAACAGATTTGAATTCCTAAGGAATAAGCTAGGAGTTTGCAGCCTCCAAGGCAAGGAGGAGTGTTGAGAACTGCCTTGTTAGTTGCATGATTTTAGGAAGATTTCATATTTATTTATTTTAATTAGTCAATGGCTATAAGTGGGTTAGTGGGTCAGTTATTTCCTATTTTATAGCTAAGTTATTAGTAGTGGTTGCTAGAATCCTGAGATGTGATCTTTAGTCAGTTATTTCTAAATGTATTTAAATTAAGTTGCATTCAATAAGAAAATACTCTTTCAGCCAGCCAATGTTCTTCTGTTTTTATTCTCTAAAAACCAACAGTTTCTTTGGATATATGTTACTTGAGCAACCACGTCGGTTATAACTTTTAGCTTATTATTGGACGTGAGAAAACAGGTCTCATCTGTAAGCAAACAGACTAAAAAATCTGTAACTATGATTTTGACTGCCCTCTGCCTGCTTCATGATTAGAGGTTGGTCTATATCAGAATTTGGACATGTGACAGCGATATCAACGATACAGAAGGAATTTTATTGCATTTTAATACCAAATGAAATGAATGGAATTTCAAGTACATACTGAATGATAAGGTGAAGATTTTTATTGAATTATGAATACTGTATTAAACATTAGAAAAGAAGAAATTTTAATGGGTTTAAGAAAGGTCAGTTGTAAAAATCCTTGAAGGGCTTCTCTTGAAGAGTCTCTGACCCGTAATTGAAGGATTTGAATTCTTTTAAAAAATTTATGGAATATTGTAATGTTATTATGGCGTCCAATAAAATAATGAGTTATAATTTGTTAACCAGTATCTGCGTTTGGTATTTTAAATCATTAAACATTTGTCTCATCTTGAAAACTGTTGGCAGTTTACTGCAAATAATCATGTGTGAAACTGAACGTACTATTCTTTTCAACCAACCAAGCACAACCGACATTTGTCTTAAAGGGGATGAATCAATGTGCTGGCTCTCAATCATCTTTCTGACCATCTGTGTAAGATAACAGACCCATGAAAATAGGGCAACCTCAAACTCTGTCTTCTACTTCTACTTCTACTTCTACTGTAGAATTCTCCTCTCTATCTAAGATTCATCAATTATTTCCCATTGCAAACAAGGACCTCAAAATAATGGACCTTTCTAAGAGGATTTGGTAGAAATACAATATCAATAAGATCAGTTTAATTCATATAAATGAAATTATCTTTAATTCAAAACCTTAAATCATAGGTTTATGGACAAAGAAATAAGACCTAAGTTCAACTCTAAACCCTAAACCCAAATCCATAAAACAATATATTTATAAGTCTTATAACATACTTAACTTTTTCAACTCTACTCAATGATACTTAGATATGGACACCTTCTATCTGTCTTCGACTCCAAGCTTTTCATAGCTGATGTAGTTAATTATTGGAGCAAATTATTTGTGTGATTGGTTTCCTTTCACCAGAATATTTTGTTAGACAAACACTGATAACGGTTTTGTTACACTGATAAAATCCAACTAAATTTGAAATCATGGTTAAGTTTTGCAAAGGTCCGTTATGAGGAAACATGGGAAGGGAATCAAATCAAAATTGTCACATCTACACAATGTCAGAGTTTCAAGTGTAAAAACTGTGACTTCCATTCTCTTCTCTGCAACCAAAGATATTTGCTTCCATCCCTTTTGCAATGTGTAGCCCATTTCCTGAAATTCTGCGAGCTATGGTGGGAACAGTGCGACTTATCCCAAATCCATATGCAGAATGTAGCTTCTTGCAAGGGAATTTCATATATGATGTTTTGTACGGACAGTACCCTCTCAAGTCCTTACAAAAACAATGCTTTAGCCAGCATGCACACTAATTTAAGATAATTCAACATGTATAAGTAGTGAGCTAAGACCAATCCAAAAGGGAATAATAAATTCACATCCGAACAAGAAAAACGCCACTGACAAAGTGAAAAGGACACCAGCATTACTGCATTATACACAAAAAAAGTGGCTGATTAATTACAAATTAACTCATTGGAATTGCTGATAACCATGTAGCTCCACTTCCTGAGCAGATCTCAATCCCATTAACACCAGTTTGTACACAATCACATTATCATATTATATATACGATCCACTTTGTGGCCCTGAACCAGTTGTCATTTAACACTCCACAGTACAAAAATACTTGACAGTACAAAAGTTTTCAACGATTACGACTCCCAAAAGTTTAAGCTTTTCTCTGAATCTAAAGAAAGTGCCTGTATCTTTTATCCATACCTGTGTATAAGAAATAAGTGGCCTCGCACTTCGTCCAAGAAACTTATCTTATCTTTGTGGGGTCTCTTACATATGTAACACTCAGAAATTCGAAAGGAAGAAACAACAGTGATTAAGAACACCCCTTTGAAAATTGCACAGAAGGACAGAACCTTTAGTTCGTAGGATTCATGTTAATTAATCACCCATATATGATCATATTTTATACACTCACATATATTATACACACACACACACACACACATATATATATATATATATTGCGAATTGCCATGCATGTTCGTACAGTTTCGTATCAGAGATATATAGATTGGTAAGCACAAAGTCAGCAACTATATATCAATAAGTGGTACAGTTGAATAATAATATAAATGTTGATCCCCATAATTATATTAGTAGCAAATAGCATAGGCTACCAATCATGTCAACCATTTAATGCTTCAGATCATTGGTTCTTCCCATGCCACAATTATATATACCTTATCACTTACCACCTCAAACACTCACTGCACTTTTAATCATCTCTCTCTCTCTCTCTCTCTCTCTCTCTCTCTCTCCATCTTGCAGGAAACTATGAAGTCAAGATTTCTCAGAGGGTGCCTCAACAAGTGCAAGAAAATGTGCCTCAACAAGTGCATATCTTGTGAGGAATGCTGTGAACGGGCTTGGTGGTGTTGTTTGCATGAAGGTTGTTCAGATATTCCAAGTGATGTTCCAAAGGGTCACTTGGTTGTGTATGTGGGAGAGAAGCACAAGAGATATGTGATCAAGATTGGTTTGCTCCATCATCCCCTCTTCAGGGCCTTGTTGGATCAAGCTCAGGAAGAGTACGATTTCATTGCTGACTCAAAACTCTGCATTCCCTGCGATGAACACCTCTTTCTCAGTGTCCTTCGATGTGCTACCTCCCCACAGAACCAACCAGTCTGTCTGTGTCTCTGAGAAACACAAATCGCTTCTGAAACATTCTTTAGTATCCATGTTGTTCAAATTCTTAGTTCTAACCATGTTCATATAATATCAGTAGCCACCTTATATATCATAATGTATTGTAAGTAGGTTGAGGCACGATTAAGTGTCATCATTTAGCTCACTGATGTCATTCTTCGTCAATTCAAGAAGAGAGAGTGTTGTTCTAGTCCTTCGTATAAAATTTTCCAACATGTCTAGTAGAAAAAAATAAAATAAAATAAAGTTTAATTCATATAACTTCTTACATTTTTATTGATTTATTTAGAGGGAATTTGTGAATTGAGGAATGAAAAATGAGCTTTGTAGTGGTGAAGAGTTGGTAGCAACATACTGCTTGAGAAAGAGAAGGTATGACACATTTAAGAATGGAGAAGTCAGAAGGCTTGTAATGAAGCAGTGTATGTGTATCATATGATTTGTCCCTTTCCTCTTTCTTATTTGTTTTTTTGCTTTTAATAATCAATAGAGTAAGCAATGAGATAAATAAATAAAGCTAACTAAGGTGTATGGGGATATATCATATTCTTAACAAGAAAGGAAGCTGAAAAGAAAAAAGTAATTTCATTGGAACGAGTGGAAATTGTTCATCCTTAGTCTAAAATTAATTCTATATGAGTGATATATTAAAAATAATATATTTTTAATTATTGTGAAAAATTATGTTTAATTTATTAAATTAATTGTAAAGTATTTAGTCAATGTATTGAATGGACATTAAACATCTTATTATGCAAATTATGGTGGTGTTTGTCAACGTTGAGCTTGTTTTCTTCCGCAACGGGATTTTTTCACTTATCATATACCTCTCAGACATTTATAAATAGATGCTTATTCTTTCTTTCGAAAGACACAACACTCACATATCTCTCTTACTCTCTTTTATTTCTTTTATCTTCTCTTTATTTTCTATTCTGAGTTATTTACTCTCTAAAGAATTCTTTTGCTAAGTTTTGAGATCTTTGAAAAATCCAAAAAGTTCTTGTTGTATCTTAGAAGATTTACGCAACACATCGCGAGTAAGTTTTTAAGGACAGTGAATTTACATGTCTCATAAATCTAGATTTGTTCTTGTTTTTGTCAACATTTAGAACAATCTTAAGGACTTAAAGACTGTCAACATGAATGCCAACAACTATACACCGGAGATGTCAAATAGTGTTTTCGAAACGTAGACAATCTTTGTGGAACCTTTTCTGGATATTTCAAAAGTCAAAGATACCACTAAAGAGTGTGCTTCTACAAGAGCTAGGAAATTATCTACTAAAGCTAAAAATAGATACGAGAAAAAACTTGATCACACGAGTAAGTTAATTTTAAACATTCTCATCCTATTATATTTAACCAACTTCTAAAGGAAATGAAGTTAGGAACGATAATCCTGATGAGGCAAATATAGCTGAAGGAGAAGACATAATTATTGTGGTCGTTTCCCAAATAAATGTGATAACCAATGTGAGTAAATGAGTGATAGACTCTGGTGCTACAAAGCATATTTGTGCAAACAAAAATGCTTTTATCTCCTATATTAGTGTGGGGGATGAAGAAGAACATGTGTATATCGGTGATTTCAAGACAACTCCAGTTCCGAGAAAACAAATATCTCTTTTAAAGCTCACATCTAGGAAAACTCTGGCCTTGAGTGATATGCTACATGTGCTCTCTATCAGAGTTAATTTAATATTTGTAGCACTATTGGAAAAAGTGGGGGTTAAAGTGTAATTTGAGTATGATAAAATTGTTATTACAAAACATAATATTTGTGTGGGAAAGAGATATTGTGATCAAGGTCTCTCTATACTTAATATTTTTGAAATTATTAATGAATCTTATTCTTTGCCTATTGTTAAGACTTCGGCAAGTGTACCGAATCGTATCAAATAATAAGTGATAAGACCAAGTATCGTTTCCCTAGAGACTCATAGGCCTAGACTTTCGTGTGATTTCTTGATTATATACGACTTGAATGACGAAAATTAGGGTTTAATAATGCAAAAACGAAATTTAACATGCAAATGCAAAGGTTGATCAATTGGCAAGTTCATATGGATGAATTGTGTTGTTGGGGTTTCCGACTTATCCTAATCCACTCTCATATATTTAAGAATTCTACTTTTTCATTAATGTCAATGCGACTTTCTAATTTACCCTAATCTCAATATCTTAGTGAAGTGGGACTACTCCTAATTACTAGTTTACAATGTCTTGTCTCCTTAGCAATTGTTCATGCATTACATTCGCACAGAAGCTTAAAGGCAATCGGTCCTCCTATCCCTATATCTAAGTAAAATTGCTCCCGAAAGAATTCTCCCATGTCTAGATCTACCCATATGTGTCCATAAAGATAAAATCAAAGATCACGCTATTGAATAATGTCTTAAACAAAGCATGCATATAGAATAGAGGAAAAAGTCTAACAATTAATGAAATAAAGCTTATGAATAAAGCATCAATTCAATATATAAGAGTTTTAAAGGATTACATCATTTCCCAACAACAATGGAGGTTTAGTTCACCATAGACATGGTGAAACTAGATGAAATTAATGAAAATAATTAAAAGATACACCCTAGAACTTGTAGATTGGAGCTTCCGCATCCAAAATCCGCCTCCAAGGGGTCAAAAAGGTGTTTCTGCGTCTCTTCTGAAAAAAAAAAACCATTTAGGTCGTCCAGATCTATTTGTAATTCATTAAAAATCAGCAGAAACTGGCCCAAACCCAAAAGTACAATGCTCAACGCTGGGTCACTGCTCAGTGGTAGGTGCGACACTCGAGAAGAATGCTCAGCGTTGTCGCCCAAGCGTCTCGCAGATAATTCACCAAGGTAGCGGCGCTCAGCGGTGCCGCTCAACGGTGGCTGCGACACTAAATTTCCCCTCAACGTTGACGCTTAAGCATTGGCCAAAGAAGTCCTTCAAGAGGCTGGCGCTCAACGGTACTATGACGCTCAGCGGTGCCTGCGTTTCTTCTTTTAATCACTTTTCCTTCTTCTCTTGCCTCCAATTCCTTCCTACTTCAGCTTCCTTCATTCAATTCATGTTAAATCCTGCCAAAACAAGAGAAACCAAGCATAAAACCAAGAAAACCACCGTTGACTCTCTTATTTTCTAACTTAAGCAAAATGCATGATTTCAAGCTAGTTTCTAAGTCATAAAGGGTGTGTTTTGTATCAAATTTAAGTATAAAAATAACGGTATTTAGACCGTGATCACAACTCCAAACTTAGAACTTTGTTTGTCCTCAAGCAAACAAGATGCAACTCAATCTTCCACCAATCATCACAATGGTTCAATCACATTCTAAAGCTCTTTCTCTACAAGACAAGTAATCACTTAAATCTGCTCATCAATAGAATTTAGTCAAGTTGCACACATACTTTGATTCTTAATGCTTATCATGGTGTTCACACAATCACATAATACCACAAATGTTATTCTCATGAATGATCAATTAGCTAAGCACAGATATAATCATAGATTCATGGAATTATTCCTCACCAGACAAAGTGTTTCACTCAATCCCTCAAGTGTTTCTTGAGGTCACTCCTTCCCTCTACTATCCACATGTGACATAGAACAAAATTTCCTTTCATTTACGACAATCAATCGTCATCACACACATGTGATCACAATGACTTTTTCAAGGCTTATAATGTGGCTTGGGCTAACAAGAAAAATTGGTTTTTCTAGATCACAAAATCCTTGAGTTAAGAGAGTTATTCAAACATTCATAATTCTAACACAAACTCTCTTTTAACCAATCTCACTCATTCTCAACTTTTCCTTTTCTTTGCATTGAGCTTTTCTTTCCATTCTGTCTTTTCTATCTTTTCTATCTTTTGCATCTTTTCATGCTTTGCTCAACACATTAGCTCAATGCTTATCTTTCTTTCAATTTTCCCAATAACCCCAAACTTGAACCTTAATCAATACCACACAACAATTCTCAACTTAACTCAAGGTAAATATTTTAAAAAAAAAATTCACATACTATTTAAGGCTTAGGTTCAAAAAGGGTAGAACACATGGTTCTTCTCATGGGACGAAAATTTTGCATTGGCCAATAAAAGGGCTTGTTCCAAAAACGGCCTTGATCATATGACACATACATGCAATTCAATCAATCATAGAAACTTGGGCAATATCAGTTATGCTTTCAAGTAGATAACAATCATTCAACAAAAACTCTAGAGTTCAAAACCTCACTCATGAGTTCAATCATTATTCCAAACATCTTAGATAAATACCCTACTTAGCATCATAATCACAATCATAATATCATCATGCATTTGTTCACATAGCTTGTGAACCACAACCTGTATATCAACATATAATACAATCTCAACATCAATCAATAACAAGCATCATCAAGTAACACCCATCATGCAAACATCAATCAAACCATCATAACAGATAAAGTTTCAGACCAAGTACGTCAAATTCTACACTACTCAATAGAAGTAAATAAGGTTCAAATTACAAATCCAAAAAGATAAGAAAAAGTCCTGTTTTAGTCACTATAACATCCATCAGTTGATGCTATATCATCTGCTTATCCAATGCTGTCATCTGAGTCCTCCTCATCTCCATCCTCAGCTTCCTCGAAGTCATCATCATCCTCATTATCCTCGTCTATGGCTGGAGCTTCAGCTGCTCCAGCTCCACTACCCTGTGCCTGTTCCTCCGGCCATGCCACCATGTTGTTGAATTCATTCATCATCCACCTGTGTGCAGGGGGTGTATCATACATCCCTATCATCATCTCCACTGTAGCTACCTGCCCTCTGTGAATGGACTCCAGCCTAGTCTCTATCAGAGACATATATATGTCTCTCATCCTAAAAGGCGTTGCATCATGTGTTGGTCCATGATCTTGTGATGCTCTCCTCCTGGGAGGTCTCTGAGGCACTGGCTGGGCTACTTCCTCTGCTCCCCAGTACTGCCTATAGTATGCCTCATCAATCGCTTTCCTCGGCCTCTCCAGTGGTGGAAGAGAAACATCTACTCCAACTAGTTGACATAAGTGTGTAATAAGAGAAGGATGCCCCAAAGGCGCCTTTTTGTTTGTGGTGGTGGCACAAATCAGAATCTCGTTTGCTATTACTTGCTCAATGTTCATATTCTTTCCTCTCATCACGTAGTATAAGAACATGGCTCTGACAACAGTGATGTCTGAGACATGAGAACACGGTTGGATGTTAGCGTGAGAAAACGCCATCCAATATTGTGCTAAGGGCGTCAGATTAGCCCTCTTGATATGCATAGCTGCACCGCTACTATTCCTGTGAAAGTGCCCTCCAAGCACACATAAATGTTAAACCCCTGGCAAGTGTACCAGATCGTATCAAGTAATAATAGATGGTAAGACCAAATATCATTCTCCCAAAGGACTCTTAGGCCTTAACTTTCATGTAAAGAGATCGCATAAGACTTGAGCAAAGAATTAAATTTAGCTTTTTGAATGCAAGACGAAAATAAACATGCAAAATGCAGTGAATCAATTGGCTAGAAGAAACTATGGATGAATGAAGTTGTTGGGGTTTACAATTTCATCTTATTCACCCTCTTATATCTACTCTTCTTATTTAATTCGCCTATTTATCATATTGTCATGCAAACTTTCTTGGTCTACCCTAAACCCAGTCTCTTGGAGAATAGATCCTATTACTAATTACTGGCTTGCTATCTCTAGCCTCCCCTAGTAACTAATAATGCATGATAAACGGAAGCAAAATACAATTGATCGTCCTACCCCTATCTCTAGGCAGTATTAGTTTAATCAAGGAATTCCCCCCAGTTCATGACATTATTGTACGTCTCCGTATCAATAAAGACAAACAACATTTACCGAATGAGTTAAACAATAAAAGCATTAAGCAAAGGTAAGGAACCCAACAATTGATAATATAAGCATATGCAAGCATATAAATAAAATAAGAATTTCAATATAAGAGAGTTTCAATAGATTACTTTGTTCCCCAACAACAAAGGGTTTAGTTCACCATAAACATGGTGAGCTAGATGGAATTAAATGAAAGTATGGAAGAATAAACCCTAAATTTGGTAGATTAGAACCTAAGCATCCAAGGAATCGCCTCTAAGGAGTGTAGAACAGCTCTGGACGTCTCTGCCTGCCAAAAGAATACTTTAAGAATCGCACTGTGCTATTTATAGCGCATAAAAGTAACAGAATTTAAGCCCAAGCCCATCTGCTAAACGCTCAGCACCTAATTTGGCCGCTTAGCGATTTGCCTCTAATCGCAAAACCGCTCAACGGTCCAATACGCCGCTCAGCGGTGGCCCTCTAATAGCAGAAGACGCTCAACAGTGCCGCTCAAGCGAGAAGCAGTGACTTCACCCACGAAACTGGCGTTGAGCGCTGGAATTGGCGCTGAGCGATGCACTTGACTCTTCTTTTCATCCTTTTTCTCCTTCTTTCATGAGTCTAAGTCCTCCATTCTTTTCTTCCATCGTCAATTCTCATCAAAACCCTGCAAAACAATGCAAAACAAGCATAATATCTCTAAAAACAACTTTTGACTCTCATGTGACTCAACTAAGTGTTTTACTTGAGTCTTAAGCTCATTCTAAGTCATAGAGGTTGTGTTTTGATATCAAATTAATGTATAAAAATAATGGTTTTCCAACCATTATCACAACTCCAAACTTAAAACTTTGCTTGTCCTCAAGCAAATAAAACAAAACTAAGCCTTCTACCTATCATCAAAATGGTTCAACACTTTTCAAAACTCATCCTTTCACAATAAGTAACTACTCAATTCATCTCTTCAATGGAATCCAATCAAGATGAAAACATGCTTCAATTCATTCAAGTTCACAGATTGCTCACATAATCACATACTCTCCAACAGATGCTATTTTTATGAATGACCAATCCACTAAGCACAGATGTAATCATGAAATTTATCATTCCTTTCCAAGCAAAGTGTTTCACTCAATCACTCAAGTGTTTCAGGAGGTCACTTTTCTCTCTACTATTCATCTGTCACATGAAACAAAATTGACATTCGTCTACTACAATCAACATCTTTACATACAAATGCCATCACAAGGAATTTTCAAGGCTTATAATACGGTTGGGCTAACAAGAAACATTGGTTTTTCAGATCACAAAATCCTTGAGTTAAGAGAGTTATAAGCACAAACTCTCTTTTTACCAATCTCACTCATTCCCAACTTTCCATTTTTCCTTTTCTTTTATATTGAGCTCACCTTTCTTTTACCTTTCAATTTCCCCCAACAACTCCAAACTTGAACCTTTATCAACACTACAAAATATTTCTCATCCTAACTCAAGGTGAAGATTTTCAAAACAAGGATTTCATCATGTTTAAGGCTTAGGTTCAAAAAGGGTAGAACATCAAATGTTCCTTTTACTTTAGGAAAAAAATTGACTAGATAAGGGCTACCAAAAATGGCCTCGATCATATGACATAAACATGTAATTCAATCGATCATAAAGATTCAGCCAATATCATTCATGCTTTCAATTGAATAGCAAATATATCAACAAGCACTCTGAAGCTCAAAACCTCACACAACTGTGCTTACTCAATCATTCAATCATACATCCTACTTAGCATCTTAACCACAATCATAACTCATCATACATCTATTCACACAGCTTGTGAACAATTCACCTATATAGAAGCATATATAACAATCTCAATCATCATCCACATCAAGCATCATCAAGCATACTCATCATGCAATAACAATCAAATCAAACCATAGTCAGAAAAGGTGTTCAAGCCAAGCACAGACACCTACACTACTCAACAAAATTCAACCTATTCTAAAAATTCAAAGTACAAATGTGAAAGATAAAACCCCTGTTCTAAGCCCTGACATCCATCAGTAGATGCCATATCACTCCATGTCGTCATCGGAGGCCTCATCCTCTCCAGCCTCTGCATCCTCAAAGTTATCATCCTTGTCATCATCCTCCCTGACTGGAGCTTCAGCTGCTCCAGCTCCACTCCCCTGTGCCTGCTCTAGCCAAGTCACTCTGTTGTTGAACTCATCCATCGTCCACCTATGAGCAGGAGGTGTGTCGTTCATGCCTATGATCATCTCGGCAATAACAACCTGTCCTTGGGGTGGAAAGATCTTGAATGTATGCAAAATTCTTATGCTGATGATGGATGAAACCAAAATGTAGTGCTCTCTCAAAAACCCCAAACTTGGATTATGAATGATGCAAAAGTGATAGAGAATGGATTTTCTAAAATGCAACAATTAAACCCTAAATACAATTCCCAGTCACTTATGCAGAAATTAAGCCCAAAAATGCAACTAGAACAATATTAAAACATGCAACAATAATAAATCAATCAACTAGGTTGCCTCCCAAGTAGTGCTTGTTTAACGTCACGAGCTTGACCCAAACCTTTCTAGCACCCATCAGTAAGTGCAATCCTTACCAACACCCATCAGTAGGTGTACTTACCTGTATCCCTTAGTAGATACATAAAAATTAGCATCCCTCAGTAGATGCTACCCAAAAATTGTTTAAAAATCCAAGAATTACATATCCAAAATAAAATAAAACTAATATATTACAACAACTGGGATGACCCCCAGCAAACACCCATCAGTAGGTGTTGATATTCTTCTTACTTGATATTCTTTTCTTTTTCTTCTTCCTTCTGAATTTCTTCATAAAGTTGAGAACACCAAGCACATGTTTCCATGTTTCAATCATAGGAACTTTAATCTCCAATTTATTGAAGATCTCCGTAAAGCACTTAAACTTCTTTTCCTTCCTATGATTTTTCTTCTGATGAGGAAGGGGTTTTGCATATGATCTTTTCTTTTTTACTCTCTTCCTGTTTTTTCTCAATCTTTTCCTCCCTCAACTTTCTCTTTTTATTTTTCCTTGATTTCTTTTTTTTTATTTTCGCACTTTTTTCTTTTTTCCTTTTTTCTCAACCACTACTTTTTCTCCCTCATCATCTTTATCTTCCTCACCCAACTTTTCTGTTTCTTCTTCCTCTACAACTCTCTATCTTTTCCTCCTCTATCTCTATTTTCTTCTCATCAACAACCTTATCACTTTCAGAGATAGTAGCTTGGAATTCCTTCCTAGGGTTAACTTCAGTATTACCCCTAAGATCCAGAGACTTCATTATGCAAGAGAGTTGGTTTTGCCATAAATGTTGTTCAGCTTCCCCCAACCTTTCTCTTGGCAAAGATGATTGTTGCTGCCAAAGACGTTGTTCGGCTTCCCCTAACGTTTGTCTTGGTATAGAGAATTGTTTCTGTCGTAAACGTTGTTCAGCTTCCCCCAACGTTTCTCTTGGTATAGAGAATTGTTTTTGTCGTAAACGATGTTCAGCTTCCCACAATGTTTCTCTTGGCACAAATGATTGTTTCTGCCAAAGACGTTGTTTAACTTCCTTCTCTCTTTCTTCAAGTGTAGGAGAATATTGCTTCCTTTGACATTCTACTTCTTCAAATGAAGAACGATATTGTTGTCTTTGACGTTCTCGTAACTCCTCACATTGTCGCATCTCCTCAATACTTCTGATGAATGATATATTCATACCCGTGATCTGCTGAAGAAATTCGTCATCAGAATTTATGTTCTCCTTGAGTGGAGTGATTTGTTGCTCGGCAGCTTGCCCAAATTGGTTTTGATCCATGACTGAGTGAGGTTCCCACCAATGGTTGAAATTATTTTGGTAGAATTGAGTGTCCATATAATCAAATTCTTGTTCGTACTGCATCCTGCAAACATTAGGCACAAAACCCTAGAAAACATTTATTAGAACAAAAATAAAATAAACATAAAATCAAGTCAAATTTAATCAAATTCACACTACTAGAAAAGTTAAACCACGAGTCCCCCACAATGGCACCAAAAACTTGTTAAACCCCTGGCAAGTGTACCAGATCGTATCAAGTAATAATAGATGGTAAGACCAAATATCGTTCTCCCAAAGGACTCTTAGGCCTTAACTTTCATGTAAAGAGATCGCATAAGACTTGAGAAAATAATTAAATTTAGGTTTTTCAATGCAAGACGAAAATAAACATGCAAAATGCAGTGAATCAATTGGCTAGAAGAAACTATGGATGAATGGAGTTGTTGGGGTTTACAATTTCATCTTATCCACCCTTTTATATCTACTCTTCTTATTTAATTCGCCTATTTATCATATGGTCATGCAAACTTTCTTGGTCTACCGTAAACCCAATCTCTTGGTGAATAAAGCCTATTACTAATTACTGGCTTGCTATCTCTAGCCTCCCCTAGTAACTAATAATGCATGATAAATGGAAGCAAAATAAAATTGATCGTCCTACCCCTATCTCTAGGCGGTATTAGCTTAATCAAGAAATTCCCCCCAGTTCATGACATTATTGTACGTCTCCGTATCAATAAAGACAAACAACATTTATCGAATGAGTTAAACGATAAAAGCATTAAGCAAAGGTAAGAAACCCAACTATTGATAATATAAGCACATGCAAGCATATAAATAAAATAAGAATTTCAATATAAGAGAGTTTCAAAAGATTACATTGTTCCCCAACAAAAAAGGGTTTAGTTCACCATAAACATGGTGAACTAGATGGAATTAAATTAAAGTATGGAACTAAATTTGGTAGATTAGAGCCTAAGCATCTAAGGAATCGCCTCTAAGGAGTGTAGAACAGCTCTGGACGTCTCTGCCTGCCAAAAGAATACTTTAAGAATCGCACTGGGCTATTTATAGCGCATAAAAGTAACAGAATTTAAGCCCAAGCCCATCTGATGGAAGCTCAGCGCCTAATTTGGCCGCTCAGCGGTTTGCCTCTAATTGCAAAACCGCAAAGTGGTCCAATACGCCGCTCAGCGATGGCCCTCCAGTCGCACAGGATGCTCAGCGGTGCCGCCCAAGCAAGAAGTAGTGACTTCACCCACGATTCTGGCGCTCAGCGCTGGAATTGGCGCTGAGCGGTGCACTTGTCTCTTCTTTTCATCATTTTTCTCCTTCTTTCATGAGTCTAAGTCCTCCCTTCTTTACTTCCATCTTCAATTCTCATCAAAACCCTGCAAAACAATGTAAAACAAGCATAATATCTCTAAAAACAACTTTTGACTCTCATGTGACTCAACTAAGTGTTGTACTTGAGTCTTAAGCTCATTCTAAGTCATAGAGGTTGTGTTTTGATATCAAATTAATGTATAAAAATAACGGTTTTCCAACCGTTATCAATAGTGTGCTCTAAATATCATCAAAATTCATGCCCTCCTCCACATTGAGTGCAAACTGGCACTGCACACCTGTTCATTCAGTGTTTAGGAACTTGTTAATAGACTCAGGGTCATACCTAACAATCCTCCCACGGGCATAGCTTGTATACTTCTCCAAGTTGTCGTGAGAATTTCCCAGATCCCTAGCATTTGTATAAAATTCTTTTACGACTGCTATATTTGCAGGTGCAAAGCAATAACCAATTTCTCCCAGTGTTTGCCTTTCCAAACTGTGGTGCCAAGTCTGGAATCCACCCTGCCTTGCGTTCCATCAAGAGTCTCCTATCCTGGACAAGGAGCTAATGTTGCTCATGTCTTCTAGAGAGGAACTTGTTAGAATAGAACCTCTCTGGTTCTCTCCTTTTGTTTCTAGTGGTTTTGACCCTCTTTCTAGATGAAGAAGTCATTCCTGCATCAAATATAATTCACAAAACCAAAGGAGAACTCATTAAGCGTTAGCAAACCTCAAAACTTGTCTAAACACATCACTGATCAGCATTGAGGGCAACACAGGACCCCTCAGCGTCACCTGTATCACAAAAACAAGCAAAATCATAAACTGCAGACCTAGCGCTCAACGGTACCGCTCAACACTATTAGTAGCAATTTTTTTCAAAATCAACCCTATGCGACTCTAATCTCCACCCACATGTAATTTCCTTCGTTCCAGACCTCAATCATACAATTTAATCGATCCAAACATCAATTATTTCACTTAAGCATGCATAAAAATCAAAAGCCCTAAAAATTCATGCTTAGACTATCATTCTCATACAAATTCATACTTCAAAAACCCTAGAATGCGGAATGTATGACATACTTGGGTGGAGAGACTTCAAATGAGTGCAAAGTGCTTTGTGAATGTTGATGAATGAGCCCCAAGTGTTGTGCTCTCACAAAAACCCCAATCTTTGATGATGGAGTGGTGCAAAAATGGTGGAAAAGAGATTTTTGAGAAGGTGGGTGTACGAAAAAGTGAAGAGAGTGCTTTGGAGAGTACTTGAGAGTGCCAAATGGGAGTGGGAGGCTGAATAAGAGGCTTGGGCGAGACCTAAGGGGTATTAAAAATTGCAATGGGCCAACTAACGTTGAGCCCTACATAAAAGCCCACTTAAGCAATCTGCGCGCCACCGCTTAGCAATGGGTACCGTTGAGCGGTGGGCTAGATTTACATTTTCCCCCTTTTTGGCTTGCCCTAAGCATCATGAACCTTGTACCACTCAAATTCAACTCTCAATTTTCAATTTTTCATGCAATTTTCCCTTACTCTACTCAATCATGCAACAATTGAAACCTAACATGCAACTAGAACAGACTTAAAACATGCAACAGAAATAAACAATCAATTGGGTTGCCTCCCAGGTAGTAATTATTTAACGTCACGAGCCTGACCTAAACCTTTCTAGCACTCATCAGTAAGTGCAAATCTTACCACACCCATCAGTAGGTGTACCTTCCTGTATCCTTCAGTGAATACTTAATTATTTAGCATCCCTCAGTAGATGCTACCCAATAAACAATTTTCAACAATATTCAAAATTACATAACCAAATTAATCAAATGAACAATGTTTTTAGGTTACTGGGGTGCCTCCCAACTAGCGCTTCTTTAACGTCATTAGCTTCACACACTAAAGCTCAGGTTCCATCTTCCATGTTGGTGTCTCTTTTACTTTCATCACACCAACTCATCAATTGCTTCCGGTCCACCTTCTTAACTCGCCTAGAATATGAAGCCTCGATCTCTATCACTCTGTTCTCTTTGAATCCTTTCACAACCCACAACTTCTTCTTGTATCTCACAAGAGTACCAAGCTTCAATTGTGCATCCTCCAAGTCAAAGTGGACTGTTCCTCCTTTATCAACTTTCTCTTCTTCCTTAACCTGCATTAAAACACAATTTTTACCTTTGTTGACCGGCTTTGCAGATTTAGGTTTAGCCACTAGTGCAACCTTCCTTGCAGCTTTGTGACCTATCTTTTTCGCTTGAATCTATTTGTCTTTGAAGACATCATAGATCACCTCCTCTTCTTGGTCTTTAATCATGATTAATTCGTCATCCACATTGATGACTACTTTAGCCGCCTTCATAAACGACATTCCAAGAATGATTGGGATCTTGTCATCCTCCTTCATCTCCATGACCACAAAGTCAACCAAGAATTTAAGCCTTCCTATGTGAATCACAATGTCCTCCATCACACCGTAGGGCTTCTTTGGTGATTCATCCGCCATTAATAAAGAAATCTTTGTTGGCTTCATTCTAAGACCACCAATATTTTCAAACAGAGATAGGGGCATCAAATTAATGCTTGACCCTAAATCAAGTAAGGCTCTCCTTATCTTCAAACTCCCAATGGTGCAAGGTGCTGTAAAACCTCCTAGATCTTTCACTTTAGGAGGATGTGATTTCTTCAACAAGTCACTACAATATCCCTGTTCATCATTAGCTCCTTCATCAAAATCTATCTATCATAAGCTTTGTTTGAGTGCTAAGACCTCCAAGGAATGACAAGACTATAGATGTATCATCAAAACCATGCATAGGCGTCTTTCTCAGCAAGCTTTTATATCTTTCCCACGACTGGCCTAGGGTTTCTTCCATGCCTTGCCTGAAAGAAGAAATTTCCAGTTTACCTTTGATGATTTTAGACTATGGGAAGTATTTTTTCAGAAATTTAGACACCACAACCTCCCAAGTCGCAAAGCTATTCTCAGGGAAAGAGTTCAACGTTTAGCATTGCCTCCCAATGAGAAAGGAAACAAGCTAAGTTTAATCGCCTCGTTCGTCACACCATTGATCTTCACCATGTTGCAAATCTCATTGAATGTGGTGAGATGATCATATGAACTTTCATTTGACAGCCCATTAAATTGGTTACTCTTCACCAATTGAATTAACGCTGGCTTCATCTCCATATTCAGTGCATTGACCCTCGGCCTTGTAATGCTATTAAAATGTTAAGGGCCAACAACAGTAGTGGCATCCGCTAGAATGTGTCTCCTAGGAATTTCCTCCTCAGCCATCTCTTTTGTGCTCTGGTTGGATGCTTGTGGTGAAGGTTGTAACAATGCTTCAGGAAAAGGAAACAATTCTCTAGATGTTCGATTCCTCCTTCTCCTTCGTGTTGCACTTAAACTTTCAAGAAGAGGTTCCGAATTTTTCTTGCTCCTAGTATGAATTGTATCCTGCATACACAAGAAAGAAAACCCTAAAAATCACTTTTATAGATAAAAAAAACAAAAACAAAACAAAAACAAAAATCAAGTCAAAGTTAATCAATAATCACACTACTAGAATAGTTAAACCACGCGTCATCGACAACGGCGCTAAAAACTTGTTAAGACTCCGTCAAGTGTACCGAATCGTATCAAGTAATAAGAAGTGGTAAGACCAAATATCGTTTCCCTAGAGACTCATAGGCCTAGACTTTCGTGTGATTTCTTGATTATATAAGACTTGAATGACGAAAATTAGGGTTTAATAATGCAAAAACGAAATTTAACATGCAAATGCAAAGGTTGATCAATTGACAAGTTGATATGGATGAATTGTGTTGTTGGGGTTTTCGACTTATCCTAATCCACTCTCATATATTTAAGAATTCTACTTTTTCATTAATGTCAATGCCACTTTCTTATTTACCCTAATCCCAATGTCTTGGTGAAGAGGGACTACTCCTAATTACTAGTTTACAATGTCTTGTCTCCCTAACAATTGTCCATGCATTACATTCGCACAGAAGCTTAAAGGCAATCGGTCCTCCTATCCCTATGTCTAGGTAATATTTCTCCCGAGAGAATTCCCCCATGTCTAGATCTACCCATATGTGTCCACAAAGATAAAATCAAAGATCACGCTATTGAATAATGTATTAAACAAAGCATGCATAGAGAATACAGGAAAAAGTCTAACAAATAATTAAATAAAGCATATGAATAATGCATCAATTCAATATATGAGAGTTTCAAAGGATTACATCGTTTCCCCAACAACAATGGAGGTTTAGTTCACCATAGACATGGTGAAACTAGATGAAATTAATGAAAAGAAAGAAAAGATAAACCCTAGAACTTGTAGATTGGAGCTTTCGCATCCAAAATCCGCCTCCAAGGGGTGAAAAATGTGTTCTACGTCTCTTCTGCCAAAAGATAGACCATCTAGGTCATCCAGATCTATTTATAATTCATTAAAAATCAGCTGAAACTGGCTCAGGCCCAAATGTACAACGTTCAGTGCTAGGTCACCACTCAACGGTAGGTGCGGCACTTGAGAAGAACGTTTAGCGTTGTCGCCCAGGCGTCTGACAGAGAATTCACCAAGGTAGCGGCGCTCAGCGGTGCCGCTCAGCGGTGGCTGCGACACTGAATTTCCTCTCAGTGTTGACGCTTAAGCGTTGGCCATAGAAGTCCTTCAAGAGGTTGGCGCTCAACGGTACTATGGCGCTCAACGGTGCCTGCATTTCTTCTTTTAATCACTTTTCCTTCTTCTCTTGCCTCCAACATAAAGGGTGAGTTTTGTATCAAATTTACGTATAAAAATAACGGCTTTTAGACCGTTATCACCTTAATCATTGATTCATATGATGTATGATATGCTAGATTAGAACATATGAATTCCTCGTATGTTATGAAATTACATCGACTAGGATTAATTAAGGTGCAAGATAAACAGAGTAGTAAAGGTGATATATATATAGAATCTAAATTAACAAAAGATTTACTTTTATGTAGAATGTCAATCTAAATTATTAGTGTTAATTCATATTGATCTAGCTGATTTAAAACAAAGCATGCCTAGAGGTAGTAAAATTATTTTGTAATGTTTATCAATTATTATTCTAGATACACCAAAGTGCACTTAATCAAACATAAAGATGAAGCCTTTGATGTGTTTTTAAATTACAAAGCTAAAGTAGAAAATCAATTGAATAAGAAAATTAAGAGGATTATATTAGATAGAGGTAATGAATATGTATTGTTTAATGAATTTTGTGTTAATGAAGGCATTATCCATGAAGTAATCTCATCGTATTCACCTGAGTTAAATGGAGTAGTTGATAGAAAAAATAGAACTCTTAAGGAAATGATGAGACTGTTGACTACCCCCACACATCAACACGAGACTTTCCAGTGTGCTTTGTCCTCACTCGCAGGCTAAGCACGCTTAACCATGCAGTTCTTATGAGTTAGACTACCGAAAAGCAAATGCATTTGTTGATATGAGTAGCCAAATCAATTCCTTTTAAGTTATCCTTCAACTGTATAGTCTCATACCTATACAGTCTCTAGATCCCTCTAATTCCTTCCGCTTGGTTCGTCCTCGAACCACACCGTACTGGGAGAGGCTAGGCTCTGATACCATTTGTAACGCACCGGCAACTTACGGGGACTGTTGACTGCCCCCACACATCACCATGAGGCTTTCCAGTGTTCGAGTGAGGACAAAGCACACTGGAAAGCCTCGTGGTGATGTGTGGGGCCAGTCAACAGTCCCTGTAAGTTGTCGGGGCGTTACATCGCACACCGCTTAGGCGCCCCTTTTGGGGGCGCTGAGCGCCACTTTTCTTGAAGAGCCACACCTGCTTTCCCCTGAGTGAAGCTGAGCGAAATTTTTGAGTATCGCACACCGCACGGACGCCCTTAGTGGGGCATTGAGCGCCAGGGACATGGACTTGGGCTTCGTTTCTGTTTTCATTTCACTCTATTTAAAGGACCCAGACGCCCTTGGTTTTGTATCTTTGGCAGAGGAGGCGTACAAGCACACTCTTTCACTCTCTGGAGGCGGATTTGGATGCAGGAACTTCCATCTTCTACTTTTAGGGTTTTTCTATCTCATTCTTCTCCATTGTTCATTTGGTTTCACCATGACGAAGGTGAACCTACTTCTATTTGTTGTTGCGGGATGATGTAACCTTGTGAACTCTCATGTATTTGAATTGATTCTTAATAATATATGCTTCTTTCATTAATTGTTAGGGTAATTCCTTTGTTACAATGCTTGCTTTGTTTAACTCATTCATATGGTGATGTATGAATTGCATGAGTGTCGGGAGGTTCCTTTCAATTCAGGTTCTTGTTGAATTATTCCCAAGAGCAGTATTTCTCAAGGATGGGGGTATGAGTCTTGGTTGTCTTAAGCTCCTAATCTTCAAAATTAATTACTAGGAATGCTAGGAATCGTATGAACTAGTAATTAAGGATAGGCTTTCTTCACCGAGGGATCGGGTTTTAAGTGATTTAGTGAGTGACATTAACATTAATGCATGAAGAAGAATTCTTATATACGTGAGAGTGAACTTGGTGAAATCTAACCCCAACAACGTACTCATCTCATATTACAAACAACATTCGTTCATCGTTGTGCTACTCTTCTATTGATCAAACTGCATTCATATTTAATTTTTAGTATTTGCATTTGAAACCAATGATCTCGTTCTTTCTAAGTCTTAATTAATCGAGTTATCACACGACTGTCTAGTTTCGAGAGTATCTTGGGACACGATACTTGGTCTTACCATTTTATATTACTTGTATGATCCAGTACACTTGGCGGTAACCCAACAAGTTTTTGGCCCCATTGTCGGGGACTCACGGTTTAAACTACTCTATTTATGTGATTCTTGATTAACTTTGACTTTATTTTTTTTTATGTTTTTTTGTTCTATATTTATTTTGTTTTTTTTTGGTTTATTTTTACTTTTGTGCTAACAATATTTTCTAGGGTTTTGTGTCTAGTTTATGCAGGATACTATTAGAACCAGAAACAAGAAAACTTCTGAATCTCTTCTTACAGGACTAGAGAATAGTAGACGAACAAGGAGAAACAAGATATCTAGAGAACCTTCTCCAGAGACACCTTCACAATCTGATCAGGAAAGCATGGACAACAATGGTGGTAAACGTACTTTGGTAGATTATCCAACAGTTGTTGGCCCTCATCATTTTAACAGCATTGCAAGGTCGAGGGTGATGAGTCAATATTTTCTTGACTTCACTTAGTTTATTGTGCTAGAATTAATCAGGGAATATTGCTTAAATGTCTGGTATTTTTCCGTTTTTGCTAATTATGCTTAATTTGATCGGAAATTCTAATTTTAATTAATTTGAATTATCTGAGCTACTTATTTGCATTATTAATTACAGGAAAAATTTTGGAAATACAACTTGGGACATTTAAATGTTAAATGAGCTTAAATGAGAGAGGAGGTGTGAATTTAATAATTGGGGTGCACAAGGAGAGTATTGTCCCATCACGGAAAATAGGTGAAGTATTATAATTGAATCTAGTGAGCTGAAAGCGGGCCCATGAGGCATCACTCATTTCTTGATTCAACAATGCAAAGGAAAGGACGACTGCCACGTCAGAAGAAGTTCAGGGTCAGCGAGAGAAAGAAAAAAATGTTGCACATCTTCTTATATATAAAAAAAAAAAAGCAATGGTGATGGCCGAAAAGGAAGAAGCACACGGTCTTCATTTAAAGCACCCAACAGCTACCGCGGAAGAGGATTGGATGAGATCCAAAAGTCCAGCAGTTGCAGCAACACGGGGTCCATCTTCACACGTCCAGCAACCAGCAGGCTTGGAAAAGAGGAGATCTTTCCTTTTCTTGGTGAATGAAGAAGCGGTGCATACAGCGGTCTCCACGGGCCATGTGCAAAAAGAGACGTGAAGGAGAGGAACATCTTGAATTTAAGGGCTACTGCAGCGTGCTTGAAAAAGAAAGGTTCCAGCACGTGAATTGGAGAGGTGCTTGGACCAATTACATTCCTCGGCCCAACAGCAGCTTGGGAATGTCCACCAGCTTGCAGCCCATCACTAGTAAAAAATCGGGTTTTTACAGCGCACATTATGCCACGGGTCAACGAAAACCGCAGCATAATGGTGCGCGGTGGCAGTTTTGTAAATAAATCGAACATATATGCCGCGGTTCTGCTCCAAACCGCGGCATATACTCCAGTCAACCATTGCCTTTGACGCCACGTATGAATAAAAAATTAAATAACAGAGTATATGCCGCGGTTCTCTGGACAACCGCGGCATATACCCTACCAATTTATTACAGGTGCTGACTGGGTCAGAGAATTTGAAAAGTTACAGGGGGTATATGCCGCGGTTCTCTGGACAACCGCGGCATATACCCTGCCAATTTATTGCAGGTGCTGACTGGGTCAGAGAATTTGAAAAGTTACAGGGGGTATATGCCGCGGTTCTCTGGGGAACCGCGGCATATACCCCGGGGTATATGCCGCGGTTCCCCAGAGAACCGCGGCATATTCTCCTATCCGAAATTAATTTAATATGTATTTGAAATATTTCGAGGTATATACCGCGGTTGCCCGCTGAACCGCGGCATATAGTTTGAAAATAATTTCAAAAATGCCATTTAGGATTATTTATTTAATTAGTATATGCCGCGGTTAAGTAGTGAACCGCGGTAGATTCCCCCGTCCAGAGTTAAAAAACAAAACTTGGAACAGTGCATCGTCTTCCTCGCGCGTTCTCTTCTCTGTTTTCGCGTTTTCTCTTCTCCTCCGACAGCCATCATCTCAGGTACGTGTTTTTGCACCGTTTAAACTTGAAATTATTCGGTCCTTTCTCATTTGTGACGCGTTTGAAACAGTTTTAGCCGATCAAAATCGTTTGAAAACGAGTCATTCCATCTCTGCTGCGATTTGGTTTTTTTTGCACCAAGCGTTTTCGCCGTTCCTCTTCCAGGTATTTATGTCCTTTTGCATTCTTAACGTGATTTCTTCATTAGTTTTTGCATAATGCTATAGTTTTGATAATGTATGAAGTTTCTATAGTTTTGGTAATGTATGGTATAATTTTTGCTTTAATTTTGATAATGCATGAAATTGTTATAGTTTTGGAACGCTGCTGCGAAGTATATAGTTAGATTATACAATAGCTGTTAGATTTAGATTTAAACAATGCATTTGATTAGATAGAATTTTCTTAGACTCTGTACTTTATTTGATGTTGAAATACATTTGAACATGTGTTTGTTATGTTGAAATTGAATTTCTGTACATGTTTTTATACGCAGGTCTATTTTTGTGGTA
Source organism: Vigna reflexopilosa (assembly GCA_027742785.1). Classification (NCBI taxonomy): domain Eukaryota; kingdom Viridiplantae; phylum Streptophyta; class Magnoliopsida; order Fabales; family Fabaceae; genus Vigna; species Vigna reflexopilosa. The sequence continues at coordinate 18,231,096 of CM050917.1, read as the reverse complement.
GTGGATATCACAAAAACAGACCTGCAATTTTAAAAAACTGCAGGGGAATATGCCGCGGTTCTAACCACAACCGCGGCATATAGTGCATTTTTTAATTTTTTTTTTTAAAAAACTGAATTTAGGCAGCGGTTCCCTAGACAACCGCGGCATATTCCGCAACCTATATACCGCGGTTAGAACCGCGACATAAAGTGTCTGACTTACTACCGCGGCTGAATATGCCGCGGTTCAAGAACCGCGACGTATAGTGAAAATGAACCGCGGTAAAAGCCCCTCGCTGCACTAGTGCATGTGCATCCAGCAGAAAGCGGCGCTGTCCAGTAGGGAATGAGCACCCACGTTGTTGCATCTTTCATCCAGCAGGTCCAGCGTTGAAGTAGCTCCAGCAACATGTTTCTTCAACCAGCAGCTGATGGGCTTGAAGCCTAGGTCCAGTACACGGTCCAACAGCTTGGAAGGGTAAGCACGGAATAGGTTATGCAATTTTTAGTTTTTAAAACTTGGGAGGTGTGTGCTGTCACGGGGGGCTGAAGCCGCCACTTCCGACTTTTGGTTCGAAGCACCGTCATTGAGAGAAGGAGATGGAGGGTGACGTTGCTTGAAGGGAGGCCTTCATTACGCTGCATTAGTTTCTTTTGCAAGTGTTGATTATTGAGAACAAAGTTTGTTTTTACTTTTTTTTATTGAATGAGAAATGCTCATGGGTTGTGATTTTTATTCCTTTTCTTTGCTGGCATGTTTTTCACAAGGAACAAAAGAACTCTAATAGTTGTTCGGTCTTTTTAACTCCTTTACGCATGAACCAATTTTGATTTTTATATTCGAATGAATTCAGATTCCAGCAAGTCACTCATTTCATCTTTTTATCTTTGTTTTTCCCGCTGCAAGGTGCATCTCAGGTTTTAGCTTTAGTATAGCACTATTTTATTCGAGTTGTCGTACATTTCAATTGGTTCATACACTTTTGCATTCCATTTCATTCAGCTCCATTGCATTTTATTTATTAGCTTAAACATGCATATTTCTTTTATTTTGTTGCCCGTTTTTCTTTTACAATGTTGACGCGTTGCAATCTTTCATGCTGTCTGTTAAGTTCGGTTTATTGTTTCTATTCACCATTATGTCTGTTTTGTTCGATGGTGTTAATTTAATTGCGATGTTAGATTAAATTTGTTGGTTGGTTGTTAATAAAACTGCTTTGCTTCTTTGAGATTATCGGACTGTTCTTGTGTTTATTCTACTTTGCTTGACATTCTATGAATTCTGACTGTGTTCTTGCAATGGGTATACTCTTAGTTGCCCAATTGGTGATTGCATCTTCGCTTAGTTGATCGATCTGTATAGAACACATAGGATGGAATAGGTGTATTGCGTTCACTTAGTTCGCGATCATGATAACATGATTAACCTTCGCTTAGTTGGTTAGCTATGTTGGATTGCAGGTTAGAGTAGTTTATTCATGAGACTTCTACACTTTTATTGTCATACTGCTGCTTTGATTTAGCTCAATATTTAATTTGTTGTGTGCTTGCGATTAGTTATACGCTTAGTTGCCTACTCGGTGTTTAATCTTCGCTTAGTTGATTAGACTGTATGGTGCATGACTGATTAAATTTGTGCATTGCATTCGCTTAGTTTGCAATTTGAAGACCGAATTAGTCTTCGCTTAGTTGGGTGATTCGTGTCGGATTTAGATTAGAGTAGTGTGTGTTTGTCGTTTATCTATGATTGGAAGCATAGTAATTGAGTTAATGACCAACCGTTTTTATTCTGTATTTGATTCCGTTTTTACATTTCTGTTTACATTTCTATTTTCATTTCTGTTTGCTTTCACACAACCTTTCAAACCACCCCCCACTACGTGTTAGACCTAATTCTCGAACCATAGTTTGGTCCTTGAGAGACGACCTAGGAGTCACTTCCTAGTCTATACTGCATTCTTTATGCACATTAAATTTGCATGGGGTGCGACATCCATCAGAGGGTCAATGCCGCAAGTATGGAGATGAAGCCTGCGTTGATTCATCTAGTGAAAAGCAACCAATTCAATGGACTATCACATGAAAGTCGATATGAGCATCTGACCACTTTCAATGAGATCTGCAATATTGTGAATATAAATGAAGTGTCAGATGATGCTATAAAATTGAGCTTGTTTCCTTTCTCTCTTGGAGGCAATGCTAAATTGTGGTTGAACTCCTTTCCTGAAAATAGCTTTAATGAGTGAGAAGATGTGGTTGCAACGTTCTTGAACAAATATTTCCCACAGTCAAAGATCAAAAAAGGCAAACAGGAAATCTCTTGTTTCAGGCAAGGCATGGAGGAAACGTTAGGACAAGCTTGGGATAGATACAAGAGCTTGCTGAGAAAGACGCCTACTCATGGTTTTGATGAAGCAACGGTAGTCATTCTTTTCCTTGGAGGTCTTGGCTCACAAACTAAATTGATGCTAGATGTCTTAGCTGGAGGTAATATCAAGTTCAAGACTCTAGAGGAAGCTTATGAATTAATTGACAACGTAGCTTCCAATGACAATGAGATGCACAACGAAAGAGGAGCTCCGCCACAACATAAGGGAGTTCTACAGTTACAATCTCATGATGCATTGCTTGCACAAAACATGATTATTACGCAACAATTGGAGGTCTTGACAAAGAAACTTTCTCAGTTGCCAAAAGAGTTCCAGAATGTCTCACAGGTTCAACAACAACTTTGTGAATAATGTGGTGGTGATCATATTAATGGTCAATGTGCAATGCTCGAGAATCTCAATGAAGAAGTTAACTACATGGGCAACCAGTTTTGTCCCAACAATTACAATCAAGGGTGGAAACCTCATCCAAGCATGGGACAAGGTCAATTTGGGCAAGCTGTAGGACAATTCAATAGACCACCACAACAGCAGCAACAACAGTGGCAACAACAACCCTCTCTAGCTGATAGAACTACAAAACTTGAAGAAACCCTTCAACAGTTCATGCATGTAACTATCTCCAATCAGAAAAGCAGTAAAGCTGCTATAAGGAATCTGGAGATGCAGGTTGGCCAACTGGCCAAGATGTTGGAGGAGATACCTAATAGAAGTTTTGGGGCTAATACTGAAGTTAAACCTAAGGAAGAATGCAAGGCTATTGTGAGTGTGAGTGATGAGAGGGAAAAAAAAGAGAGAAGTAGAGAGAAAAGAAAAAGTTGAGTCAAAAGAGAGAGAAGAAAAAGAAGAGAGAAAAAGTGAATTTGAGAAAAAAGAAAAGGAGAAGATTATAGAAGAGGAGAGAAAAGAAACAGAAGAGGTTGAGAGAGAAAAGAAAAAAATTGAGAAAATCTCCCTTACCCTAAGGAGTGTTCATGAAAAGAAAAAGAGATGCAATTAGGGTGTTTTGAAGAAATCTTCAAGAAATTGGGAATTAAAATTCATGTGACTGAAGCATTGCAACAAATTCCTGAATATGCTAAATTTTTGAAGAAACTCCTCAAAAGGAAGAAATATCTAGAGGAGGAAAAGGGCGAGTGCAGTGTGATCTTGCAGAAGGCATTTCCTCCAAAAGTTAAAGATCCATGAAGTTTCATTATTCCTTGCACTATTGGGAGTCATAAAATAGAGAAAACCCAAATTGATTTAGGGTTCAGTATCAATTTGATGCCCTTATCTATACTTGAAAAGATTGGTGGTCTTGAAGTCAAGCCTGCAAGGATGACTCTATTTATGGCAGATGGATCCACCAAAAAGCCTTAAAACGAGATGAGAATATGAAAATATCTAAGCACAAAGAATTCGATAGATATAAACACCAATGATAGAATCAAGATTACCAAGTCATCCATCAACATAGAAAAACCTTAGGAAAACACGTAGGAAAACAAGTAGGATAAAAGCTTCTAGATGCAAGACTTAGCTACATACAAGTCAAAGCTTCGAAAGAGAGTTATGCCAAACGCGTAAGCTATGTGTACCTAAGGATATTCAGTTAAACTCTCAAGAAGCAAAAAGGTGTCAAGACAATGTCTCTGACCAAACCTTCTATAAGCGTCAAAAAGATTAAGAAAGAAAAAAAATAAATGTTAAACGGTTGATAACGGTTCAAAAATCGTTATTTTTTAAATTTGATTCAAAACACACCCTTTATGACTTAGAAACTAGCTTGAAATCATGCATTTTGCTTAAGTTAGAGAATAAGAGAGTCAAAGGTGGTTTTCTTGGTTTTATGCTTGGTTTTCCTTGTTTTGGTAGGATTTAACATGATTTAAATGAAGGAGGCCGAAGTAGGAAGGAGTTGGACTCAAGAAAAGAAGGCAAAGTGCACAAAGGAAGAAACACAGTCACCGCTGAGTGCCAGCTTCGCAATGTAGATGATAATGGTCTAAAAATCGTTATTTTCATACTTAAAATTCACATCAAAACACACCCTTTATGACTTAGAATTAGCCTGAAATCATGCAAAATGCTTAAGTTAGAGAGAAGGAGAGTCAAAGTGTGTTTTCTGGGTTTTATGGTTGGTTTCCCTTGTTTTAACAGGATTTATCAAGAGTTTGGTTATTTGCTAATGTTTAATGTGCTTTTTTGTGGTCTTGTGAATTGTGTTTAATGTAGGAATGACGTCTTCTTCAGGGAAGAGAGTGAAGACCGTAGGCAACAAGAGAAGAGAACCAGATAGGTTCTACAATCACAGGTTCTTGCACGGGAGGCATGAGCATTACTTTCTTCTGGTTCAGGAGAGGCGTTTGATAATGGAGAGGAAGGCAAGCTGGATTCCAGAGTATGTTCCACAATCACCGCTGAGCGCCAGCTTCGTTGTGTAGATCTCTGTCAAACGCTCAAGCGCCAATGCTGAGGAGAGAATTTGAGTATCGTGCCCACCACTGAGCGCTACCTCACCGCTGAGCGCTGGATTCTTCAGTGACATCACTTCCAAACGCCTGGGCGTCAACGCTGAGCATCCATCTTGAGTGTCGCACCTACCGCTGAGCGGTAACCCAGTGCTGAGCGGTATGCTTTTGGGCCTGGGCCAGTTTCTACTAATTTTTAATGAATTATAAATATATTTTCACGACCTAGAGGGTCTATCTTTTGGTAGAGGAAACGCAAAAACACACTCTTCACCCCTTGGAAGTGGATTTTGGATGCGGAAGTTCCAATCTACAAGTTCTTGGGTTTATCTTTGCATTCTTTTCATTAATTTCATCTAGTTTCACCATGTCTATGGTGAACTAAAACCTCCATTGTTGTTAGGGAAATGATGTAATCCTCTGAAACTCTCATATATTGAATTGATGTTTTATTCATATGCTTTATTTCATTAATTGTTAGAGTTTTTCCTCTATTCTCTATGCATGAATATATGAGAGTGGATTATGATAAGTTGGAAACCGCAATAACATAATTCATCGATATCATTCAACTGTGTATTTTTCTAAGTTAATTGATCAACCTTTGCATGCATGTTTATTTTCTGTTTTGCATTATAAACCCTAAATTTCGTTTCTCAAGTCTTAAATAATCAACAAATCACATGAAAGTCTAGGCCAATGAGTCTTTAGGGAAAACGATACTTGGTCTTACCACTTATTATTACTTGATACGATTTGGTACACTTGCCTTAAAAGGTCAAGCCTTTAAAGGCATCATTCAAAGAATGTTTACATTAGCCTAGACGATACCATAAGATAAAATCTTTACTTCGTCCAACAATGAAATTTCAACTCAACACTTGGTATCATAGAAAAAGCTTTATTGATAAACGCTACCTCCACAGTAGAAAATTGCAAAAGCACTTTGTTGTTTTAAACAAACATTAAATGTCATTAAATATTTAATGTAACGCCCCAGCAACTTACAGGGACTTTTGACTGCCCTCACACATCAACACGAGGCTTTCCAGTGTGCTTTGTCCTCACTCGCACACTTTCCGGGAAAACTTCCCAGAAGGTCACCCATCCCTAAATTACTCCAGGCTAAGCACGCTTAACCATGGAGTTCTTATGGGTTAGGTTACCGAAAAAAAAATGCATTTGTTGATATGAGAAGACACAAGATTCAAGGCGAAGAGCTTAGACTAACAGATATCTTTTCAAGAGTCTTTTCAATGGAAGAATCAAGAGGATAGCATAAAAATGCTTAAAATGAAAATATCCATCCTACGAAAAGCGTTTAAAAGAGAAGCACAGAAAAGCTCAAGAAAAAGAAAATATTTGAGCAAGAGAAAAAGAAGAACAATCAAGAAACACTCTTGAGCTTCATTGTAATTTTTGCTTACTATTGTAAGAAAGAGAAAAAGAGAAAAGAGAGAAACACCCAGCGAGTCTCTAGATTGTATTGTATTATACACATATCCTCTTTGTGAGAGTAATAGTCTAAATGACTTGTAAACAATCGTTGATTGCAATTCTGAAGAGAATTAAAACACTTGTCCAGTGTAACGGAAGATTATTCTCTGACTAGGGATACCAGAAGTGGTGCAAATACTCAACGAGTCTAGGGTAACGAAGGTTATTCATTGTCTAGGGATACGGGAGTGGTACGAATGCTCAACTGATATAGGATAATGAAAGGTTATTCGTTGACTAGGGATACTAGGGGTGGTGAGAATACTCAATTGTGAAATCTTGTTGAAGATTATAGTGGAACCCACTGTGGATAAAGGAGATTGGACGTAGCTCAATAGGAGTGAACCGGTATAAAAGTATCCGTGCATTTATTATTTACCTCTGCCTAAATGCTTCTCTCGTAAAACTTGCAGCTGTGTTTTGTTTTTATATACAAGAACCTTCTGCACTAAAAGTTTATTATTAAATTAAAGAAGTTCTTACAAACACTATAGAGTACACTTTGAATAGCACGTTAAAAATAACCATCATTTATAATCATTTATTAAGTCGAGCGTCTAAACACTTATTTAACAAATCCAAAACTTACTAACGGACTATATTAAAAGGATTATTAAAAGAATTTTTCTAATATTTTTCAGGTATTTCACCTTTAAACTTGTTCACCTTTGAACTTTTAAAAGCGTTTTCAAAATTAGATTTAGGTGAGTGATAGTGTGTTTTATGTGTTGGAAGTTATGTCACGATAACATTAGAAGAACAAAGGATTGAAAATTCATATCGTGTCTTGATTTTAAGCTTTATGAATGAGAGAATGACTCTCGGTATAAGAATCATTCTCTTGAAAGCATCTATTAAAATGAAATTCGCTAAAAAATTTTAGTAAAATAAGTGGAGTGTAAAACATAAAATTTAAAAAAGCTTTAAAAGAAATTGTGTCAGTGGAGATAAATAAGTTAAAAAAAGAAGTCTATGTCGAGGTATATTTAAGAAAGCGATCATTTCAGATATATATTACCTTAGAGAAATTTGAATAAAAGGATTGATAAAAACAAAATGAACCCAGAATCATGACACACCTAAGTATAAACAATATTGATAAGTTTTTATTTCAAAATAATATATTTCGTCTGCTCACGTTATAACTATCAATAAAATTATTTATTTATATATCTCATCAATCCTCTATCCCTTATTTTGTAAAGCATTTTTCCCTTTTTAATTTTCTTCATTGCATTCAATATTGCTATTCATGTTTATCAATTAGACTAAGCGAAATTTTATCATATAAGTTTAATTCATTACGCAAAGTCTTGTTTTTATTATAAAACACTTGAAAATGATAAAATATATATATTCTTAGTTAATTGAAAAACAAATTAATTATATTAATACAAGTACAATAATCATATGTTAAATTCAAACACTAATACTTATCCTCACTTACTAAGAATGCATTTCTTACCAAATAAAAACGCCAAAGGTAAAAAGTATATTAACATGATGCATGTAAGTCAACATTTATATTAATAGTTTTATTTACATATTCGTAAATTAAACTCGATCCGGCATGCTCTTTCCGAACTAAATAACAAAAACACAATTTTTTTTTACATTTATTTAAATTATCTTTTCTTATTTTTTACTTTTTTTAAAAAAATATAAAAAATTATTTTTTTCATAACTATTTTACCCCTTACAACCCATATTAAATGAATAATAATGTATCACCCCACTATTACTTAATCCAAATACACTTGAATCAAAGACGGCGTTCCTGAAAGTAAAGCACAACTACGAAATGCAAACCAGTATATTATTAAACAAAAAACAAGTGATAAAACATAAATAAAGGGAAAAAAAATAGAAAGAAGTGATAACGACAAACAACATAATTAAACTGAGGTGCCTGATAGGGATACAAATACATTATAAAACGCAACCAAAAAAGGAAAAATAACGATCAGAAACAGCAATGTAAGTATTGATGCTTTGATCGAACTTCAAATACATAAACTTATTCTCGTTTCATCTCTGCCTGCAACATTTTCACGCTCTTTGCCCTATCAGGGGTTCAAAAACCCCACACCAATTAGAGTGTGGCTATTAAAATCCTTCTCAATGATAAAAAAAAAAAAAAAAAAAAAATTAATAGTAGCGGCAGAAAAGGAGGAATCACTCAATGAAAATCAGGCTTCGCTGGGTACGTGCAACCAGGCCTTTGGATGATAACATTGGCTGCATAACACCCAGCCCTCACGCATTCTTCAATGGGCTTCTCCTTAACCAATTGTGAAAGAAATCCTCCTACAAACGCATCTCCTACAAAAACAAAACAACATAAGTACATTATCAATTTAACAAGTTTCCTCAAACATTTTGGCTCTTTCCATGTTTGTTGCAATATCCATATTCCCACCACAGTATCTTCGCAGGAGAGATTAGTATTTTGCTTGAATCTTTCTAAAAAACATAATATAGCTATATTTCTGGTATCGTAAAACAATGGATAATTTGTAATAATTTTTTAGAAACAACACTTTACTATGAAGAATAAGAAAGAAATACAAAACAATGCAGAAAGCGAGGAAGCTATAACTTGAACGCATTTTACAATAATTACCCATAAACTCAACTATAACTTTGCTTAAAGTCTAAACACAAAAAAGAATAGAACTGTGTACCTGCTCCATTTGTGTCAACTAATTTCTCTTTAGGTAATAGTATCACAGGGTACAATTTCACTTTCCCATCCTCGGCAACACAGACAGGATCTGCACCTTGTGTGATAACGGTAATCCTTTTATGTGTTCCCGATGCCTTTGGCAACTTGGAAATCCTTAAAGCTATTTCCTCGACGTTATCAGTCTAGTCAATAGGAAAAGGGTCAAAATACGTAACAAATTATAACTTCAAACAAAAACTGCAAGCCTTCCGATCTGCTGAGTAATGATTACCTCCCAGCCTTGAACTTTGGAAAATGTTCTTGCTTCAGTCTCATTTCCAAAAACATAGTCCATATATCTGAATCCAAGAATGTACATCGTTAATAAAATCGATATAAAATTTTTTCTATATTAAAATTAAAGAGTGAAGGTTCCTTACGGTAGCACTTTCAGCAGAGCATCCTTGAAGAACTCACAGATAAAGGGAGCGGAAAGGTTCATCATGAAGATCTGCATAAAGGAATGGAATAGTTATTCCAAGAAACTGCTAGTAAGATGAGAATGCCAAGTTTGAATCATATCTAACCTTGCCATTTGCAGCTGCGTGTTCAGCAACTAATTGAATGGAATCGGGAGACACGGTGAGGAAAAAACCAGAAATATAGTAGTACTTTGCCTTTTCAACTATTCACAAAAAAACACGATAACAAATGTCAGTCATTTGGATTATTCAGGTATATGAGATAGAAAATGACACTCTATCAACAAGGTACCTAAGGCCCAATTTTCTGGTTTGACCAAATGCTCCGACTTATAGCAATTTGCAGCTGATAAGTTAGCAACGAGCGACCTGTATTTAGATGAAATCAAATAGAAGGCTTCAAATACTTGTTTCGGGATCAAATATACGTTAACCAAAGTACACTATTTAAGGAAAAACATAAAACATAATTATTGATTCCTATAATTAATAGAATAAAGAGTCAAGGAAAGCTTGATCGTCTGACCTTTCACCACCAACCACACAAACAGCACAAGTTCCCGTGGGTGCAGTGTCGATTTCATAATAGTGAACCTGATTGTTGAATGAATAAAAAGTCAATTTCAGCAATGGAATTCTAAGCGGTAAGACAAAATCAAAAGATAAACTTACCTTTACACCATCAAGTGAACATTTCTTCTTCATCTCCTCCCCAAATTTGTCCTTTCCTATGCAACCTATGTACCCTGTGGCACCAGGTGCTTGAAGCATCCACTGTTATGAGGTGAAAGAAAAAGATTAGTTACACAACTACAGCAGACTCAGCTCACTACATACAAGAAAGTACATACCTGAGCAACCCGGATTGAATTCTGAGTAGCACCTGCCAATGAGAAAATTATAAAAATCGTCAATATGAAATGTGCACTCCATCTATTTTCTTTCCCGCTGTTTTACTAAAGCTAGAATATGTGACTAGAAACCCAATAATTTGGATCAAGTGTATTACCTCCAGCAATGTACTCCACATTAGTTTTGCTAGCCAATTCCTCATACCTGAGACGATTGACAGATGATATGAAAATATAAATATAAATATATATATATATATATATAAATCTTATCCTAGAAAGAAAATATCCTCCAATAAAATACTAGCTCAGAAAAAAAATCTAGTCAGGAGAGAAAGTTAAATATCTCACAAGATCTGGAGGCTGAATATATAACCAGTTATTACATCAAGATCTTAATTTAAAAATTTTATAAAAATATGTACATTTAGTCTTTAGTAAAAGAGACAAGTAAAACGTGTGATTTTTCACAACAACATTCTAGAAAAAAGCATCAGCAGAGAGCACAACGGATAAGAAGTGGGCATACCGGTTTTATACATCCCAAGGACTAGAACCACATCATATTAATAAATTGCATATGAAATTAGGAAAATGCTACACTCAGTACCAGAATAAGGGTAGGTAAATAGAATCGCCAATCAACCGACACAAATTCCTTTGTCTCTCATGTTTTCAGATAATGAACATTGATAGTAGTATAAAACAATAGTAAACAAGTATAACATTACATCAGCAATCCAAAAAAGTGTAACGGTAAAACATAATCCAAAAATCAAAGTCAAATAATAGTAAAGCTTGATTTTATGATGTAAAATGGTAAAAATATAATTTCATCTGGATACATTATTTTGAAACACTAATATGAGTAGCTTATTGAAATAAGCTAAATGGTATTAGGAAAAAAAAAAACTGGCAAACACAAATGAAATAATTTAATCAAATTTTCATCTACTAATAATCTAGATGAAATGTTTAACCAAACACACTTGATTGAAAAAGGTAGTAAAGTTTTAAATCTTCCTATAAATTCCCCTAATTGTTAAATGAAAATACATTTAATGCTTATATGTTTTCAATATATTACATAGATTTAATTTCCATATTAAGCCTCTCTTTATAAAGAGAATCAGCATTTTGTTTTTCTTTTTTTCAAGAAACTCTTTTTCAATGGTTAAGAGAAAAGCAATTGTAACAAGTACTTGTTTATTTTACAACATCCTGAAAAGATTTATGAAAAAAATAAAATTATTTTCCACAATTGAAGTCACTACCGACACCTGATAAAGTAGGAAAAGTTAAAAAGCAAAGAACTGAAGTGCATGAATCCATAAACTTGATTGCAATAATCTCAAACTCAGTCCACTTCAAACCAAGCGTGAATTTACAAGTAAAACAACTTTCTTACTCCATATAATCTCTTAACTCTAATTTTTGTAAGCATGGTTTTTGTACCCGAAAAACTTATTTAACAATTACAAGAGCTTTTAAATATTTTTTTTACAGAAACATTTTACTCATTCAACCAACAAAATTGAAACAAACAAGAGCTCAGTTAATATACACAAAACGAATAACAAATTCCAGTGGCTACGCGGGACAAGAAGCTGCAGACAGATATCAAAGAAAAAGAGAAAAATCTTACATAGGCTTGTGCTTATCCTCGGCGAGAATCGCATCGTTTAACTTGATAACATATCTGTTACAGAAAAACAGAACAACGAGAGTTAGATCTGATCCGTCGTATCTCATTTTCTTTCAGATTGATACATCAATCACACAATAAACCTCTCCAACAGTGTTCTTCTTAGTTCTAAGCTCAGAGTAGCAATATTCCGCAACACATCATAATTAATAATGAATAACTACAAATATTCTTATTCATTAATAGTAATAGTGATTTAAGGATAGGGAAATGTGAGGAACAAACCGTTGCAAGAAATCGTCGTCGACGACGGCAGAAATGTCGAGTAGAGGGTTACACATTCCGAGGAGAACGCCGTCCAACTCCATAGACGCGAGAGAGGAGAAAACCGAGATATGAAAAATGAAAAGAGTAGTTAAAGTGGGAGTGAACGAATGAGATGCAGATCTACACGAATGTGAACATGTTGCTTTCTTTTATAGGCGCTTTCGCACATGTTTTTTGTTTTGTTTTGTGTTTTTTTTTTCTTTGGGGCTAACCGGGCTTTGTGGGATTGGTGGGATTCGCACGATAAGGGTGTTTTTACTACTCTTTCAGTATCGAGTGAATAAAATATGTATTGGGACTGTTTGACAAAATTAATATAGAAAATTTATCAAGTTCGATTTATATGTTCTGTAAAATATTCAAATCAGATATTATACCAGTAGATACTATACTTTAATATCAGGCTGTGCATGATTATGATTTCCTAATTTAAAACTAAAATGTAAGAACATCAATTTTCATGCAATGTATTAATTTTTAATGACTAAAAATATTATTTTAATGTAGAACTTTTATTATTGTTATTTTGTTGTGATGTTTAGATCAGCAACCCTCACCAATCCTTGTTCTAATTCTACCAACCAGCTTGGGCCCAGAGTGGAAGTGTATGGCGCACCACACACAATACCCTAATTTTCAACTCGTCGGTCACTATTTTATTTTTAAATTTCAATTGCTATTTCTGTTTCACTGTCCGAAAACCATTTGCATTTTTTTTAAACAAAATTCAAAATGAAAATGATTTAAAATTACAATGACATCACATGCCACCTACTTCAGCTAGCACCTACCACCAACATGGATTTCCTTTGGTGAAGAAAAAAATAATAATATATATCATTCACAAAATCTACTAACATTAAAATCAATTACAATCATGGATTTCTCAAATTGGGTTTTGGTCTCTCTCTTCTACTTTTTGATTAAAAAAATTGGAGTGTTTCTTCCACACCAACAATCCTTGCCCCCTGTCGACAGTTTTACCCTCTAATAAATATAAAAAAATAAAAATTAGGTAAGTTCGTAATTATTGTTTATCAAATCTCATTTATTGTATATATTTACTATGGAAAAAATATGATTATATGACGATATATTATGATAGAGGAAAACCATCAGTTATAATAGATTGACAAGTAACATTTTGTAATAAACATAATATATATTATGACGTAATTATGAAAATCTCTAATAATAAGTTTAAAACGTATTATTTCTACGTAAACATGTCATAATATATTATTTTTTATGATTGTTAATTAGGAATCCATTATAATACATAAAACATGGTGAAAAACTCAAAATTTTGTTAATAGTATATCATGTTTGATTTTGACAAACCTATGATAATATTTTCTAAATCCAATTTTTTTTATTTTTTTCTATTCACAATCTCTAACTTCAGAACCATACATTGTAATTCCTAATTTCTCGTTCATCATTCTTTATAGTCTCTCCAACATTTTTTTTTTCGAAACCTCTTATTCATTTGTCCACATCTTACTTTCTCTCAAGGTTTCACCATTATCGAACCACATCTTCAATCTCTCTACTCCTCATCGAACTACATCTTCTTCGTTGCCTCGAGCATCGCCTCCAGCACCAAACCTCATTTTCTGCTAATTTTTCCTTATCTCTCACCTTTTGACCGATTGTTTTGCCTTTTCCTTCATTTTTCACCGATTGAAATTGGTTTCTATCCATTTCCACCGATTAAATCCTTGTTCCAACATTTTTCATCGATTAAATCCCTTCCTACCTCGAACCCTAGAATTTCCTCCGAACAAACCTTCGAACCTAGGGTTCGCCTTTGTACGTTTACGGAGTAACTACTTACGACTTCAGCCATCTCAGCCACGCTCGTGCCGTAGTTTCCTTCAGCCATCTCTACAGGTTCTTTTCTCACCATCCATTCTCCAATTCCTACCACCCGTCTTTTCATTTTGTTTCCATGCCTCAATTTATTCTACTTGTTTTATACCCATGAAATTGGGAATCTAGCATAGGGTTGTAAAGTTGTTTCAGATGTTATCTTTTCTGCATTTAGGTTTAGTTCGTATTCGACTTATTTGCTTTTGTTTATAAGCATGTAAATCTGTAGTTGATGGTCTTGCATGTAAATGTGTAGTTGATTATAGATTATGAAAGAGTCAATTGTCCTTAGACTAAGCTACTAATATAATCAATTGTCCTTAGACATTTATAACAGTTAAGTCAATCAGTAGCAGTCAACACTTAACAAATTGATTTTGCAATTAATACAGTTGACTAACATCAATGCAATAACTAACTTTTGAAATATAGCCGTTACTATTCACAACATAACAGAATTTCAAACAAAACAACTAGCTAAGCCAGATCCACTGCGCATGTAGTCGACTTAGGCACATCAGCATAGTTAGAAAAACTTTTCAATGCAAAATCACTCACAACACTGCTTTTGAAAGTTTGTGCATAGTCACGAGTTTTAATCAACTTGCTTCATAATGAAGTTGACTTAAAACTTGCAGTTATGCTACACAATATAAGTTCATACAAGTGCATGTGGTTTTCTCATAAAAAACATATGTAATGCAATCACAGATGATATATCAGAAATAAGCTCAGTGAATATGTATTCATATATCAAGATCAACACAAAACATGTTCAATAAGATATCAACCAATAAGGAACAAAACATGTAAGACATAGCAAAACATGTGTTATTAATAATGTGTTGTCATCATAAAAAACCAGAGTGATTAAAGCACTGCGAGATTAAGGAGAGCTCTCACATCCGCAAATTTGCCCCCAAAGGGGTGAACAAAGTGTTTTTGTGCTTAAGCCATCAAAAGATACAAAATTGATTGGTAAAACTCAAAATCTTGAGTATCTACAACTGGTAAAATTGTATCTCTTTGCTGCATTATGCTTAAATTGATTGGTTATTGTTGTTTGATTGCATGAATATTGTTAAGACCCTGGAGAATGTACCAAATCGTATCAAGTAATATAATTGGTAAACCCAATATCGTTCTCCCAAGGGACTCAAAGGCCTTATCTTTCGTGTAAATCAATATCGTAAGACTTGTAGAGAAAATTTACTTGTGGTTTGAATGCAAAAACAAAAAGTAAACATGAAAATGCAATTGATTCATTTGGCAAGAAAAAGGTATGGATGAATGGAGTTGTTGGGGTTTACAATTTCATCTTATCCACTCTCTTATATCTACTCTTCTTATTAAATTCGCTTTATTATCTAATTGTCATGCAAACTTTCTTAGTCTACCCTAAACCCGATCCCTCGGCGAGAAGAGCCTACTACTAGTTACTGGCTTACTATCCCTAGTCTCCCCTAGTAACTAGCAATGAAATTACCACAAAAGCAAAATACAATTGATCGTCCTACCCCCCTATCCCTAGGTGGTATTGCTTAATCAAGGAATTCCCTATCAGTTCATGACTTCCCCGTACGTCCCCGTATCGACAAAGGCAAACATCTATTTATCAAATGAGTTAAATGATAATAGCTTTAAGCATAGATAAAGAACCCAACAATTGATAATAACAGCATATGCAAGCATATGAATAAAACAAGAATTTCAATATAAGAGAGTTTCAAAAGATTACATTGTTCCCCAACAACAAAGGGTTTAGTTCACCATTGACATGGTGAAACTAGATGAAATACAATGAAAGAATGGAAAAGCAAACCCTATATATGATAAATTGGAGCCTAAGCATCCAAGAAATCTTCTCCAAGGAGTGTAAAATAGCTATGAACGTCCTCTTCTGCCAAAAGAATAAATCTCAAATCGCACTAGGGCTATATATAGCACAGAAAAGTAACAGAATTTAGGCCTAAGCCCAGCAGACCACCACTCAGCGTCGTATCTTATCGCTCAGCGGTCAGTTTCACCGCTGAGCGGTTTGCCTCTAATCGCCCTGGACACTCAGCTTCACTTCTGGGCGCCAGACAGTGGCTTTCCCTCGAATCATGGCGCTCAGCGGTGCATTTTTACACTGAGCGGTGCATAGACTCTTCTTTTCTTCATTTTTCTTCTTCTTCCTTGAGTCTAAGACCTTCCTTCTTCAATTCCATCCTTAATTCTCTTCAAAACCCTGCAAAACAATGCAAAACAAGCATAATATCTCTAAAAACAACTTTTGACTCTCAAATGACTCAACTTAAGTGTTTTACTTGATTCTAAGCTCATTCTAAGCCATAAAGGGTGTTTTTTGATATCAATTTAAGCATGAAAATAACTGTTTTTAGACCGTTATCAAGCATTGGCTAGAGAATTCCTCCAAGAGGCTGGCGCTCAGCGGTGGATTTGTGCTCAGCAGTGCCTGCGATTCTTCTTTTAAGCACTTTTCCTTCTTCTCTTGAGTCCAACTCCTTTCTACTTCAGCTTCCTTCATTCAATTCATGTTCATTCCTGCCAAAACCAGGAAAACCAAACATAAAACCAAGAAACCCAACTTTACTCTCTTATTTTCTAACTTAAGGAGAATGCATGATTTCAAGCTAGTTTTTAAGTCATAAAGGGTGTGTTTAGTGTCAAATTTAAGTATAAAAATAACGGTATTTCAATCGATATCACAACCCCCAACTTAGAACTTTGCTTGTCCTCAAGAAAACAAGATGAAACTTAGCCTTCCACCAATCAATCACAATGGTTCAACACATTCCAAGACTCTTTCTTTCAAGACAAGTAATCACTCAAATCAGCTCATCAATAAAATTCAGTCAAGATGCACTTTGATTCACAAAAACTCATCATGGTGTTCACACAATCACATAATCTCAAACAAATGCTATTCTCATGAATGATCAATTAACTAAGCACGGATGTAATCATGAATTCATGGAATCATTTTTTTAAGACTCCGGCAAGTGTACCGAATCGTATCAAGTAATAATAAGTGGTAAGACCCAGTATCGTTTTCCCTAGAGACTCAATTGCCTAGACATTCATGTAATTTGTTGATTATTTAAGACTTGAGAAACGAAATTTAGGGTTTATAATGCAAAAACGAAATTAAACATGTATGCAAAGGTTGATCAATTAACCTAAAAAAATACACAGTTGAATGATATGGATGAATTGTGTTGTTGGGGTTTCCAACTTATCCAAATCCACTCTCATATATTTACGAATTCTACTTTTTCATTAATGTCAGGCCACTTTCTAATTTACCCTAATCCGAATGTCTTGGTGAAGATAGTGATAACGGTTAAAAAACCGTTATTTTCATACTTGATTTTGATACAAAACACACCCTTTATGACTTAGAAACTAGCTTGAAATCATGCATTTTGTTTTAGTTAGGTTATAAGAGTGTCGAAGGTGGTTTTATGGGTATTATGCTTGGTTTTCCTTGTTTTGGCAGGACTTAACGAGAATTGAATGAAGGATATTGAAGTAGGAAGGAGTTGAACTCAAGAAAGGATGAAAAAAAATGCAAATAAAGAATCGCAGCCACCGCTCAGTGCCAGTTCAGCGCTGAGTGCCAACTTTGCTGATTAAAGACTCTATCAAACGCTTAAGTGTTGACGCTGAAGGGAGAAGATTGAGTCGCACCTACCGCTGAGCGCCAGAATCAGCGCTGAGCGCTGGCCTCTCTAGTGAAGTCACTGCCAGACGCCTGGGCATGAATACTGAGCGTCCCACTTGAGTGCCGCACCTACCGCTAAGCGGCGGAACCAACGCCGAGCGTTGTACTTGGGCTTGGGCCAGTTTTCTGTAATTTTTGACAATTTATAAATAGATCAGTACAATTCTAGGGTTTATCTTTTCATTATCTTCATTCTTTTCATCTAGTTTTATCATGACAATGGTGAACTAAACCCTATTATTGTTGGGGAAAACAATGTAATCTTTTGAAACTCTCATATATCGAATTGATCTTCATTTTTATCCTTGATTTCATTATTTGTTAGAGTATTTCCTCCGTTATAATTCATTTGAGATAAGACATTATTTAATTGCATGCTGTTTGATTATCTGTACGGACACATATGGGTATATCTAGATCTGGGGAAATCTCTTGGGAGCAATATTACCTAGACATAGGGATATGAGGCCCAATTGTTTTAAGCTTCTGTGCAAGTTAATATAATGCATGGATAATTACTAAGTAGTGATGGGTGTCGCACCCCATGCAAATTTAATGTGCAACGAAGAATGCAGTATAGACTAGGAAGTGACTCCTAGGTCGTCTCTCAAGGACCAAACTGTGGTTCGAGAATCAGGTCAAACACGAAGTAGAGGGGTTTTGTGAAAGGTTTGTGAATGCGGATGAATTAAATTAAAATACGGATGCAAACAGAAAGGTAAACAGAAATGCAAACAGAAATGTAAAAACAGAATCAAATACTGAATGAAAACGGTTGGTCATTAACTCAATTACTATGCTTCATATCCTAGATCAACGACAAGTACGCACGACTCTAATCCAAATCCAACACGAATCACCCAACTAAGCGAAGGCTAATTCGGTTTTCAGAATTGCAAACTAAGCGAATGCAATGCACAAATTTAATCAGTCATGCACCATACAGTCTAATCAACTAAGCGAAGATTAAACACCAATTAGGCAACTAAGCGTATACCCAATCACAAGCACACAACATATTAAATATTGAGCAGAATCGAAGCAGCAGTATGACAATTAAAGTGCAAAAATCTCATGAATAAATTACTCTAACCTCTAATCCAGCACAGCTAACCGACTAAGCGAAGGTTAATCATGCTATCATAATCACGAACTAAGCGAATGCAATACACCTATTCCATCCTATGTATTCTATACAGATCGATCAACTAAGTGAAGATACAATCACCAATTGGGCAACTAAGCGTATACCCATTGCAAGAACACAATCAGATTTCATAGAGTGACAGGCAGAGCAGAATAAACACAAGAATAGTCAAATAAATCTCAAAGAAACAAAGCAATTTTATTAATGACCAACCAACTAACTTAAGCTAACATTGCAATAAAATTAAAGAAAACTTCCGTGACCCACTTGAATTGCAATAGATAAATAAGAAAAAGCGCCATTGCAAGAATAAAATGAAATTCAACTTCATTTACGGAACAAATAATGGAAACATGCGTGAATAGTAGCAGGCATTCAACATGTAAAACATAGAATCAATTCTTGGTTCAAAGCTTGAATACAATATATATAAAAAAAACTTCTTGGAGCAGGACGTCACAGCCATGTGCACAAGCCAAATCAACTCCCGTATGTTTCTCTCAAAGCCAAATTAAATGCACCGTATGTAGAAGCAAACCTTTTTAAATGAACAATAAATGACCTCCTAAAATTCTATCCTAAACCAACACGTGTTGCACACCCTTTTCTAAATGAAATCAGCTGGATGCTAAGTAAAATTCACTCAATACCGTAACCAATCTGCACCACTTCTAGAAGCCAAAATAAAGCAATTCCTGCAGACCGTGTGCTCCAGCCAAATCAACAAGTGCAATATGAAAATAAAGATGAATTGCCAAAAGAAAGGAAATTAACGTGTGCTTCCAAACCGTGCTGCGTCTGCACTTCTTCAATTGAAAGGAAAAGCTTCCAAACACTCAATCACTTCACGGTACATTTTGCATTCAAAGAAGACATAAAAGTTAATCATCATTATTCCAATGCTTGCAATAAACTGGAAAAAAGGAAACATATAGCTGCTAGCACATCCCATCAATCAATGTAAAAGCAAGTGAAGAAAAAGATTAAGCTTGCATCAAGGTCGATACTTTGCATTCATTGAAAAGAGAGAAACCATCACTCCCAAGCATGATTTACGTTCCAACAAAGAGACATTACAAGGCTTCAATCAAAAGTGCTGTACCGAGAAATATATATGAAGAGTAAAGGTGTTTCTTTTCATTTATCCAATACCAAGCATCGTGAACATGTTAAAAGAAAAATGCTCCTCTGCAAAAACCACGTTCCAACCCTCCTAGAATCTGCCGAGAATAGAATGTGTCGGCTGGAATGCTCCTCCCCCTTAAAACTAAGGCCGTGTGCCCTAAAATGGGTGGGGTCCACCTAAAAAAAAAACTAGGTGGTGCCAAGTGTCCTACAATTTCTGGCCCAACAACATTTTTCCAAAATTGGCCCAAGATGCAAAGAGTTTGTCTAAAACGTTTTAAAAAACTAAATTACAATACAACTAATTTTAAAATGTCTATGTAGAGAGTCTTTAATTTAATTGACAGCACTCTAAATGTCCCAAATTGTATTTCCAAAATTTTTCCTGAAAATAATAATGCAATTAATTAGCTCAGATAATTCAAATTAATTAAAATTAGAATTTCCGGTCAAATTAAGCACAATTAGCAGAAACGGGAAAATATTAGACATTTAAGCACAATTTCCTGATTAATTCTAGCACAATAAACTAAATGCAGTCAAGAAAATATCAACTCATCAACTAGACATAGTAAACTAGTAATTATGAGTAGGCTCTCTTCGTTGAGACATCGAGTTTAGGGTAAATTAGAAAGTTGCATTAACAATAATGAAAGAGTAGAATTCTTAAAGATATATGAGAGTGGATTAGGAGGATTTGTAAACCCCAACAACATCATTCATCCATATTACATTCAACTGCCAATTGATTAACCATTTCGCATGCATATTTCAATTTTCGTTATTTGCATATAAAAACCCTAATTTTAGTTTCATCAAGTCTTAAGAAATCAAATCACATGAAAGTTTAGGCCTAAGAGTCTCTTGGGAAAACGATACTTGGTCTTATCATTTTATATTACTTGATACGATTCGGTACACTTGCCGAACCCTTAACAAGTTTTTGGCGCCATTGTCGGGGACTCATTGGTTTAACTATTCTAGTAGTGTGATTATTGATTGAATTTGACTTGATTTTTGTTTTTGTTTTTGTTTTTATTTTATTTTTATATAAAAGTGCTTTTTAGGGTTTTGTTTCTTGTGTATGCAAGAGGCAATTCATACTAGGAGCAAGAAAAATCAACAACCTCTTCTTGAAGGATTAAGTGAAAGGAGAGGGAAGAAAGTTAGAAGACAATCTAGAGAATTATTTCCCTCTCCTGAGAGACTTTTGCAACCCTAACCGGAAGCATCACATCAAAGTACAGAAGAGATGGCTGGGGAGGAAGCTCCTAGACGCATTCTAACAGATGCATCAAATGTGGTTTGCCCTCAACACTTTAACAACATTGCAATGCCGAGGAATAATGCACTAAACATGGTGATGAATCCGGTGTTGATACACTTGGTGCAAAGCCACCAGTTTAATGGACTATCACATGAAAGTCCATATGATCATCTCACCACATTCAATGAGATCTGTAACACGGTGAAGATCAACGGAGTTTTAGATGATATAATCAAACTTAGCTTGTTTC
This sequence comes from Vigna reflexopilosa, assembly GCA_027742785.1. Taxonomy (NCBI): domain Eukaryota; kingdom Viridiplantae; phylum Streptophyta; class Magnoliopsida; order Fabales; family Fabaceae; genus Vigna; species Vigna reflexopilosa. Next base: position 18,209,417 of record CM050917.1, on the reverse strand, counting down.
CTTTCTCATTGGGAGGCAATGCTAAACTGTGGCTGAATTCTTTTCCGAAAGGAAGCTTTACAACCTAGGAGGTTGTGGTGGCAAAATTCTTGAATAAATATTTTCCACAGTCTAAAATCAGCAAAGGAAAGATGAAGATATCTTCTTTTTGGCAGGGCATGGAGGAAACCCTAGGTCAGGCGTGGGACAGATTTAAAAGCTTGCCGAGGAAGACGCCTGTACACGGTTTTGATGAGACAACTTTAGTTCTCACGTTCCTTGGAGGTCTTGGTACACAGTCAAAGCTTATGTTAGATGCCTTAACTAAAGGTAATATCAAGAGGAAGACTACTGAGGAAGCCTATGAGTTGATAGAAAGTATGGCGGCTAATGAGAATAAAAATCATAGTGAAAGGGGCGTGACGGTTCAAAAGAGGGGAGTTCTTCAATTTCCCACTGAAGATGCATTGCTTGCACAGAACAAGCTTTTAACTCAGCAATTGGAGAATCTTGCAAAGACTATTGCTCAACTGCCTAATGAATTGAAGAATGTTTCTCAGGTACAACAACAACTTTGTGATCGTTGTATTGGTGACTGTTAACACTCTGGCAAGTGTACCAGATCGTATCAAGTAATAAAAATTGGTAAACCCAATATCGTTCTTCCCAAAGGACTCTTAAGGCCTCATCTTTCGTGCAAACTAATCGTTTAAAACTTGAGTAAAGAAAATAATTTTAATTGTTTAAATGCAAAACAGAAATAAACATACAAATGCAATAATTCAATTGACGAGAGAAACTATGAATGAATGAGGTTGTTAGGGGTTACAATTTCATCTTATCAGCCCTCATATATCTACTCTTCTTATTTACTTTGCTTATTTATTATATTGCCATGCAAACTTTCTTGGTCTACCCTTAACCCAATCCCTTGGTGGAAAGAGCCTATTACTAATTACCGGCTTGCTATCCCTAGCCTCCCCTAGTAACTAATAATGCATAATGAGCGGAAGCAAAATACAATTGATCATCCTACCCCTATCCCTAGGTGGTATTAACATAATCAAGGAATTCTCCCCAGTTCATGACATTACCGTACGTCCCCGTATCAATAAAGACAAACAACATCTACCGAATGAGTTAAACTGTAGAAGCATTAAGTACAGGTAAAGAACCCAACAATTGATAAATCAATCATATGCAAGCATATAAAGTAAACAAGAATTTCAATATATGAGAGTTTCAAAGGATTACATTGTTCCCCAACAACTAAGGGTTTAGTTCTCCATAATCATGGTGAAACTAGATGAATTGAATGGAAGAATGGAAAAAGCAAACCCTAGAATTGATAAAGTGGAGCCTAAGCATCCAAGAAATCTCCTCCAAAGGTGTAAAGCTGATGTGGACTTTGTTCTCTGCCAAAAGAATTACATTTGGATTCGCACTAGGGTTATATATAAGCCAAAAAGATAACAGAAAGATCTCAAAATCCAAAATATAAAAATAGACAACCGCCCAGGCGCCTAAAATGACTGCTGAGCGGTTTGCCTCTTGTCGCTCTAGACGCTCAGCGTCACCACCTAGGCGCTAGACAATACTTTTCCTCAAACTAGGACGCTCAGCGGTGGAATTTACCGTTGAGCGGTTCACATACTCTTCTTTTCTTCCTTTTTCTCCTTCATTCTTGAGTCTATGACCTTCTTACTCCATTGCCATCTTCCATTTTCATCAAAAACCCTGCAAAACAATGCAAAACAAGCATAATATCTCTAAAAACAACTTTTGACTCTCATGTAACACAACTTAAGAGTTTTACTTGATTCTAAGCTCATTTTAAGCTACAAAGGGTGTGTTTTAATATCAAATTTATGCATGAAAATAACGGTTTTGAGACCGTTATCAGTGACCATATCAATGGTCAATGTGCATTTCCAGATGAGGCCCGAGAAGAAGAAGCAAATTACATGGGCAACCAGTTTCAATACCGACAGGGTAATTCCAATCATGGTAATTACAACCAAGGCTGGAAGAATCACCCAAGTATTGGGCAAAGTTAGAATAATCAAACTGGACAAACTGGAGGCCAATTTAACATACCACAACAATCATCACTATGGCAACAAGTTGCACTTTTGACTGAAAAAGTAAATAATTTGGATGAGAAGTTCGAAATTTTTTTGAAGTTGTATGATTCTAATTACAAGAGTCATGAAGCTAACTTCAGGAATTTGGAGACACAAATTGGCCAGTTATCCAAACGGGTGGAGGTCATAGAGAAAAATCAATTTGGGGCTAATACTGAAGTTAACCCTAGAGAAGATTGAAAGGTTGTTGTGAGCATGGTTGAGGAAAAAGAAGAAATATGTGAGGGAGAGATTAGAGAAGAAAGAGAGAAGAGGGAAGAGAAAAAAATAGAAAAAGAGAAAAAAAGTGACAAAGATGAGAGAGATCTTCCTTACCTGAGAGGAGAAGATAGAAAAGAGAGTAATTGTGAGCAATTTAGAGAAATCTTCAATCAAATGGAGATTACTATGCCAGTGAATGAAGCACTTCAACAAGTTCCTGTCTATGCTAGGCGTATAAAGCAAGATCTTGAAGAGAAAGCTACTGAGAAACAGAAAGGTTGTAGTAGACCTTTGAAGAGAAGACACCCTCCAAAAATGAAGGATCCAAGAGGCCTTACAATTCCTTGCACCATTGGGAGTGTGAAGATAGGGAAAGCTTTACTTGATTCAGGGTCAGGTATTAATTTGATGCCCCTATCTATGCTTAAGAAGATTGGTGGTCTGACATTGAAGCCGACAAATATTTCCTTGTTTGTGGCGGATGAATCATCAAAGAAACCTTATGGTGTGGTGGAGGACGTGGTGATTCACATTGAAAGCCTTGAATTTCTGGTTGATTTTGTGGTGATGGAGATGAAGGAGGATGATAAGATCCCGTTGATTCTTGGAAGGCCGTTCATGAAGACGACTAAAGTGTTCATAAGTGTTTATGATGGGGTGATTATATTTAAAGACCAAGAAGAAAAGGTGATGTATAATGTCTCTGAAGAAAAGATGATGCGAGTAAAAAAAAAGGGCTAAGTGTAAAGCTTCAAAGAAGGATGCAGCAGTTGTTTGGCCTAAATATGCTAAAGTGGTTAACAAAGGTAATAATTGTGTTTTTATGCAGGTATAGGAAAAGGAGAAAGTTGACAAAGGAAGGACAATCCACTTTGACTTGAAGAATGCACCATTGAAGCTTGGTATACCGGTGAGATATAAGAAGAAGAAGTGGGTGGTGAAAGGCTATAAAGAGAATGGAGTGATAGAGATTGAAACTCCATATTCTAGGAAAATCAAGAAGGTGGATCAGAAACAATTGATGAGTTGGTGTGATGAAGGCAAAAAAGACACCAACATGAAAGATGAGACGTGAGCTTTACTGGGTCAAGCTAGTGACATTAAAAGAGTGCTTGCTGGGAGGCACTCCAGTAACTTTTGAACATTATTTTCTTTTGTTAATTTCGGGTTTTGTAATTTTTGGATTGTTGTTAAACTATTTTTATTGGGTAGCATTCACTGAAGGATGCTAGGTTGATTATGTATTCACTGAAGGATACAGGAAGGTACACCTACTAATGGGTGTTGGAAAGATTTGCACTTACTAACAAGTGCTAGAAAGGTTTGGGTCAGGCTAGTGACGTTAAACAAGCACTTACTGGGAGGCAACCCAAGATTTTATTATCTTTTATCTTTTGTAATTTGAATTTTTAGTATAGGTTTACTTTTGTTGAGTAGTGTAGGTTTTTATTGTACTTGCTTTGAACACCTTATCTGATGATGGTTTGACTTGTTGGTTGCATGATGAGTGTGCTTGATGATGCTTGATTTGGATGATGATTGAGATTGCTTTACATGCTTATATATAGGTGAAGTGTTCATAAGTTATGAGAATGATGCATGATGATATTATGATTGTGATTATGATGCTTAGCAGGATGTATGAGTATGATAAAATGTTGAGTGAACCTATTTGTGAGGTTTTGAGCTCCATAGTTTTTAATGATATGTTTACCATCTACTTGAGAGCATGAATGATTTTGCCTAAATCTTTATGATTGATTGAATTGCATATTTCTGTCATATGATCAAGGCAATTTTTGGAAGCCCTTACTTAGCCAAATTTTAGTCCCAAAGTAAAGAGAACCATGTGTTCTACCCTTTTTGAACCTAAGCGTTAAACACTTTATGTGAAAACCTTTTGAAAATCTTTACCTTGAGTTGAGTTGAGAATAATTGAATGGTATTGATAAAGGTTCAAGTTTGGGGTTGTGGGGAGAATTGAAAGGCAAAGAAAAGCATTGAGCTAATGTGTTGAATGAAAAAGCATGAAAAAGATTGAAAAGATAGAAAAGATAAGAATGAAAAGGAAAGCTCAATGCAAAAGAAAAAGGGAACGTTGGGAATGAGTGAGATTGGTGAAAGAGAGAGTTTATGCTTGAATATAAATGTTTGAATAAGTCTCTTAACTCAAGGATTTTGTGATCCAGAAAAACCAATTTTTTTTGTTAGCCCAACCTCATTATTAGCCTTGAAAAGTCCTTGTGATGGCATTTATGTGTGAGAATGTTGATTGTAGTAGATGAAAGGCAACTTTGTTCTATGTGACATGTGGATAGTAGAGGGAAGGAGTGACCTCTAGAAACACTTGAGTGATTGAGTGAAACACCTAATCTGGTAAGGATTGATTACATGAATTCATGATTACATCTGTGCTTAGTTAATTGATCATTCATAAGAATTGCATCTGTTGGAAATTATATGATTATGTGAACACTATGTGAGTTGCAATGAATTGAAGCATGTGTGCATCTTGATTAGATTCCATTGAAAAGCTTAATTGAGTAATTACTTGTTGAGAAAGAATGGGTTTAGAATGTGTTGAACCATTTTGATGATAGGTGGAAAACTAAGTTTTGTTTTATTTGATTGAGGACAAGCAAAGTTTTAAGTTTGGGATTGTGATAACGGTTAAAAAACTATTATTTTCATACTTGATTTTGATACAAAACACACCCTTTATGACTTAGAAACTAGCTTGAAATCATGCATTTTGTCTTAGTTAGGTTATAAGAGAGTCGAAGGTGGTTTTATGGGTATTATACTTGGTTTTCCTTGTTTTGGCAGGACTTAACGAGAATTGAATGAAGATATTGAAGTAGCAAGGAGTTGAACTCAAGAAAGGATGAAAAAAGGTGCAAATAAAGAATCGCAGCCACCGCTCAGCGCCAGTTCAGCGCTGAGCGCCAACTTTGCTGATTAAAGCCTCTGTCAAACGCTTAAGCGCTGACGCTGAGGGGAGAAGATGGAGTCGCGCCTACTGCTGAGCGCTGACCTCTCTAGTGAAGTCACTACAGACGCCTGAGCGTGAACGCTGAGCATCCCACTTGAGTGCCGCACCTACTGCTGAGCGGTGGAACCAGCATTGAGCGTTGTACTTGGGCTTGGGCCTGTTTTCTGTAATTTTTCACAGTTTATATATCGAATGAAGCATATGAATAAAGCATCAATTCAATATATGAGAGTTTCAAAGGATTACATCATTTCCCCAACAACAATGGAGGTTTAGTTCACCATGGACATGGTGAAACTAGATGAAAATAATGAAAGGAATGAAAAGATAAACCCTAGAACTTGTAGATTGGAGCTTCCGCATCCAAAATCCGCCTTTGAGGGGTGAAAGGAGTGTTTCTGCGCCTCTTTCTGTCAAAAGATACCATCTCTAGGTCGTGCAAATCTATTTATAATTCATTAAAATCAGCAGAAACTGGCCTAGGCCCAAGAAACTAGCGCTCAGTGTTGCTTTACCGCTCAGCAGTAGGCACGACACTCAAGAGTAATGCTCAGCCTTGCCACCCAATCGTCTGGCAGTGAACTCTCTGAAGAGGCTGGCGCTTAGCGGTGAATTTGCACTTAGCGGTAGCTGCGGCACTTGATCTTTCCCTCAACATTGACGCTTAAGCGTTGGCCAGTGGATTCATCATCAAGACCAGTGCTCAATTGTAATTAGCGTTGAGCAGTGGCTGCGATTCTTCTTTTGTGCCTTTCTTTCACTTCTTCAAAGTCCAGCTCCTTGCTACTTCAAATTCCTTCATCCAATTCACGTTTATTCCTGCCAAATCAAGGAAAACCAAGCATAAAACCAAGAAAACCATCTTTGACTCTCTTATTCTCTAACTTAAGCAAAATGCATTATTTCAAGCTAGTTTCTAAGTATAAAAATAACGGTTTTTGAACCGTTATCACAACCCCAAACTTTGAACTTTGCTTGTCCTCAAGCAAACAAGATGTAACATAGTCTTCCATCAATCATCACAATTGTTCAACTCATTCCAAAACCTTTCTTTCAAGACAAGTAATCACTCAAATCTGCTCATCAATAAAACTTATTCAAGATGCACACATGCCTTAATTTTCAATCCTCATCATAATGTTCACACAATCACATAATTTCCAACAGATGTTATTCTCATGAATGATCAATTAACTAAGCATAGATGTAATCATAAATTCATGGAATCATTCATCACCAGATAAAGTGTTTCACTCAATCACTCAGGTGTTTCAAGAGGTCAATCCTTCCCTCTACTATTGTTAACACTCTGGCAAGTGTACCAGATCATATCAAGTAATAATAAATGGTAAGTCCAAGTATCGTTTTCCCAAGATACTCACGGCATTAAACTGTTGTGCTTTTGCTTAACCAATCAAGACTATAAAAATAATATTTTGGGATTTTTAAATATAAAGTGCAGAAAAGTAAACATGAATGCAATTTGATCAATTGAGGTTAAACACAAAAGTGGATGGATGATGTTGATAATATGAGATGGATTTGTTGCTAGGGTTCAGATTTCACCCAATAACCCTTTTATATCTACTCTTCTTATTTAATTCGCTTATTTATCATATTCTCATGCAAATTTTCTTGGTCTACCCTTAACCCAATCCCTTGGCGAAAAGAGCCTATTACTAATTACCGGCTTGCTATCCCTAGCCTCCCCTAGTAATTAATAATGCATGATAAACGGAAGCAAAATACAATTGATCGTCCTACCCCTATCCCTAGGTGGTATTGCTTAATCAAGGAATTCCCCCCAGTTCATGACATTACTGTACGTTCCCGTATCAATAAAGAAAAACAACAGTTACCGAATGAGTTAAACGATAAAAGAATTAAATACAGGTAAGGAATCCAACAATTGATAAATCAAGCATATGCAAGCATATGAAATAAATAAGAATTTGGATAAATGAGAGTTTAGAGGTTACATCTTTTCCCAACAACAAATAAGGTTAGTTCTCCATCGTCATGGAGAAACTGGGTGAATAACGGAATGAAAGAGATAGAAACCCTAAAAAGGAGAAAAGGAGAGTTGTCACCATCTCCAAATCTACCCCCAAAGGGGTGAAAAATGTGTTTCTGTGTCTAAACCACCAAAAGATACATTCTCTAAGGTGTCTAGGTCTTTAAATAGGGTATAAAAATAACAGAAAATAGGTCCAAGCCCAAACAGATCATAAAAATCGCAGAAAATATATCAAATCACGTCTGGTTGACTTTTTATGGATTCTGGTTGACTTTTCAGCACTCTGGTCAACTCTGGTCAACTTTTCAGCATTCTGGTTGACTTATTGACTTTTCTGATTGACTGGTTGACTTTTCTGCATTTTATTTGACTTTTCTGCATTGCAACCCTTTGATACTTCAACCTTTCTTTCAATTCATTCCAAAAACCTACAAAATCAAGGGAATTTAATGATAAAATCATAAAACATGTCCTCAACTCTTTTATTCACAAAACTAAAGAAAAATCATGATTCCAAGCAAGTTTCTAAGTCAATAAGGGTGTATTTGATATCAAAATTAAGTATGAAAATAACGGTTTTTCAACCGTTATCAATTATCCATATGTCACATAGAACAAAATTGTCTTTCATTTACCACAATCAAACATCATCACACACATATGTCATCATAAGGACTTTTTCATGACTTATAATGAGGTTGGGCTAACAAGAAAAAATGGTTTTTCTAGATCACAAAATCCTTGAGTTAAGAGAGTTATGCAAACATTCATAATTCAAGTACAAACTCTCTTTTTACCAATCTCACTCATTCCCAACATTTCCTTTTCTTTGCATTGAGCTTATCTTTTTCATTCTATCTTTTTCCATCTTTTCTATGTTTTTCGTCTTTTTCATGCTTTTGGTCAACACTTTAGCTTAATGCTCAATTTTTTTTTCTTTTTCAATCCTCCCAACAACCCCAAACTTGAACCTTTATCAATACCACACAATAATTCTCAACTTAACTCAAGGTAAAGATTTTCAAAAAGGGTTTTCACTTCCTGTTTAAGGCTGAGGTTCAAAAAGGGTAGAGCACATCATGCTCTTTTTCTTTTGGGACGAAAATTTTGCAATGGCTAAGAAAAGGCTTAATAAAAAATGGCCTTGATCATATGACACATACATGCAATTCAATCATTCATAGAAACCTAGGCAAAATCATCTGTGCTTTCAAACAGATTGCAATTACATCAACAAAAACTCTGGAGCTCAAAACCTCACATATAAGCTCACTCAGTATTCCAAGTATCCTAGACAAACACCTTGCTTAGCATCATAACCACAATCACAATTTCATGCATCTGTTCACATAGCTTATGATTACTCAACCTGCATGTCATCATATAGTGCAATCTCAACATCATCAATATCAAAGCATCATCAAGCAATACTCATCATGCAAATATCAAAAGTTAAACCACTGCATCAGATAAAATATCCAACCAAGTACATCAAAACCTATACTACTTAACATAAGCAAAATAAGTTCAAATTACAACACCAAAAGATAAGAAAAATCCTGTTTGAGTGCTTATAGCATCCATCAGTAGACGCTATCTCATCTCCAAACTATGGAGCCAAAGTTGGAATCCACCTCACCTTGTATTCCATCAGGAGTTGCCTATCTTGGACAAGGTTGTGATGTTGCTCATGTCTTCTGGAGAGGAACTTGTTGGAATAGAATTTCTCTGATTCCGTCCTCTTGTGTCCTATAGTCTTGATCCTTTTCCCTAATGAGGAGGCCATTACTGCATCAAACACAATTCACAAGATAAAAAGAACTCTCATTAAGTGTTAGCAAAACACAATATCTCATCCAACTATCCTGCTAATCAGCGCTGAATGCAAATTGGGGCCCCTCAGCGTGACCTGCAATCAGATCACACATAAAAACACACAAAATCTAGCAGTTGTAGAAGTGGCGCTCAACGCCAATTACCGCTCAGCGGTATCAGTTGTAATTTTTTCAAAATCAGCCCTTGATGACTCTAATCTTCACCCACGTGCAAATTTCTTCGTTCCAGACCTCAATCATGCAATTTAATTGGTCTAATAGTGTATATTTCAACTAATTTGCACAAACATAAAAACCCCTAAAAATCCATGCTTAGACAAACATTCTCATACCAATTCATGCTTTGAAAACTCTAGAATGTAGAATGTATGACTTACTTGGGTGGAAAGACTTCAAATGAGTGCAAAATGCTTTGTGAATGTTGATGAATGAACCCCAACTATTGTGCTCTCATAAAAACCCCAAACTTTGATGATGAAGTGTTGCAAAAATGGTGGAGAAAGGGTTTTTGATAGGATGGGTGAAGGGAAAAGTGAAGAGAGTGCCTTGGAGAAAGCTTGAGAGTGCCAAAAGGGAGTGGGGGTCGAAATGAGAGGCTTGGGCGAGACCTAAGGGTTAATAAAATGTGCAATGGGCCAACTCACGCTGGGCCCAACTTAAAAACCCAAATGTGGATTCTGCGACGCCACCGCTCAACGCCAGGTACCGCTGAGTAGTGAGCGCGATTTCAACTTTCCTCTTTTTGGCTCGCCCTAAGCGTCATTAGACCTAGTGTCACTTAAATTTGGCTCTCAATTTTCAATTTCATGCAATTTCCACTCACTCCACTCAATCATGCAACTAAAACAGAATCAAAACATGCAAAAATAAATCAATCAACTAGGTTGCCTCCTAGGTAGCGCTTGTTTAACGTCACGAGCCTGACCCAAACCTTTCTAGCACCCATCAATAAGTACAACCTTACCATCACCCATTAGTAGGTGTACCTTCCTAGTATCCTTTAGTAAATACTCAATCTTTTAGCATCCCTCAGTAAATGCTACCCAATAAATAATGTTCAACAATATTCAAAATTACATAACCAAAATAATTAAAGAACAAAAAAAAAGAAAAAAAACTCAAATTCCATCTTCAGGGTTGGTCTTTCTCCTTTCAGAATCTTCTTTTTCTTTTTTTCTTCTTCTTTCTCCTGGATTTCTTCAGAAATTTGATAAAACCAAGCACTTGTTTCCATTTCTCAATCATAGGAACTTTAATCTCCACTTTCTTAAAGATCTCCATAAAGCACTTAAATTCCTTCTCCTTCCTATGATACTTCTTCGGATGAGAAAGGGGTTTTTCATATGATTCCTTCTTCTTTTTTCCTCTCTTCCTTTTTTTCTTACTTTTCTTCTCCCTCAATTTCCTCTTTTTCTTTTCTCTTACTTTCTTCTTTATGGAGGAGAAGGTTCACTAGGGAGAAACAACATCAATGAGACTTGAGCCCAACCACATAAGAGATTGACACTGCTCTCTGCCCAAAACCTTAAGGGAACGACTTAATGGATCTTCAAACTTATATGATACTCTACTTTCTCATTTCTATCCAATGTGGGACTTAGACTCAGAATTGGAATCCTAACAATCTCCCCCTTCAAGGGTGAGTCCCTTCCACATTGGTCCACTCCCCCTCCAACGGAAGCATTCGAGTACTCCTTTTTGTAGCGTTGTTCATCTCAATGGGACACGTTTACCTGAAACCCTTTGTTAGGAAGACTTTCGATATTGTACTCATTTGAGCCTAACCTGGCTCTGATACTAGTTGTTGGGTCTATCGAGGAGGAGATTCACTAGAGAGATACAACATCAATGAGACTTGAGCCCAACCACATTAGGGATTGACATCACTCTGTACCTAAAACCTTCAAGCAATGAGTTAATGGATCTTCAACCTTATATGGTGCTTTACTTTCTCATTTCTACCCAATGTGAGACTAAGACTAACACTTGGAATCCTAAGAGATTTTAATCAACCAAATTGGTTATTAAGCACTACATTATACTACATATGCAAAGCTGCTATAAAAAATTCATTAAAATAAAAAAATCACATTATTTAACTAAAAAAAGGTTAAATGACATCAAGTTAATTAAAATGGTTAATATAAAAAGACATGGACGTAAATAGTACCATCTCAGTAATTTGCTTTAATTGATCATCATATGTTTGTTGCACTTGGTTTTCAAACTCTAATATCGCATCTTCAGAATATTGTCCTTTTAAAGAATCAACATTTCTTAATAATAAAGTAGTAAATATACTGATCATTATACTGCATTTGGTCATACTAATTCACCATTTGGCCTCTAGAATTTTTCCTGAAATGGTAGTGGCAAGTATTGTAGTGAAATTGGGATCCCTCGCCAAAGAAGTGGTGATAACGGTTGGAAAACCGTTATTTTTATACTTAAATTTGATATTAAAACACACCTTTATGGCTTAGAATGAGCTTAAGACTCATGTAAAACACTTAGTTGAGTCACATGAGAGTCAAAAGTTGTTTTTAGAGATATTATGCTTGTTTTACATTGTTTTGCAGGGTTTTGATGAGAATTGAAGATGGAAGTAAAGAAGGGAGGACTTAGACTCATGAAAGAAGGAGAAAAAGGATGAAAAGAAGAGTCAAGTGCATCGCTCAGCGCCAATTCCAGCGTTGAGCGCCAGTTTCGTGGGTGAAGTCACTACTTCTCACTTGAGCGGCACCGCTGAGCGTCCTGTGCGATTAGAGGGCCACCGCTGAGCGGCATGTTGGACCATTGAGCGGTTTTGCGATTAGAGGCAAACCGCCGAGTGAGCAAATTAGGCATTGAGCATCCATCAGATGGGCTTGGGCAGACAAAGACGTTATGCGTTATAAATAGCCCTAGTGTGATTCTCAAAGTATTCTTTTGGCAGACAGAGACGTCCACAACTGCTCAACACTCCTTGTAGGCGGTTCCTTGGATGCTTAGGCTCCAATCTACCAAATTTTTATTCTTCCATACTTTCATTTAATTTCATCTAGTTCACCATGTCTATGGTGAACTAAACCCTTTGTTGTTGGGGAACAATGTAATGTTTTGAAACTCTCTTATATTGAAATTCTTATTTTATTTATATTCTTGCATATGCTTATATTATCAATTGTTGGGTTCCTTACCTTTGCTTAATGCTTTTATCGTTTAACTCATTCGGTAAATGTTGGTCTTTATTGATACGGAGACGTACAGTAATGTCATGAACTAGGGGGAATTCCTTGATTAAGCTAATACCGCCTAGAGATAGGGGTAGGACGATCAATTGTATTTTGCTTCCGTTTATCATGCATTATTAATTACTAGGGGAGGCTAGAGATAGCAAGCCAGTAATTAGTAATAGGCTCTATTCGCCAAGAGATTGGGTTTAGGGTAGACCAAGAAAGTTTGCATGACAATATGATAAATAGGCAAATTAAATAAGAAGAGTAGATATAAGAGGGTGGATAAGATGAAATTGTAAACCCCAACAACTCCATTCATCCATAGTTTCCTCTAGCCAATTGATTCAGTACATTTTGCATGTTTATTTTCGTCTTGCATTCAAAAACCTAAATTTAATTCTTTTCTCAAGTCTTATGCGATCTCTTTACATGAAAGTTAAGGCCTAAGAGTCCTTTGGGAGAACGATATTTGGTCTTACCATCTATTATTACTTGATACGATCTGGTACACTTGCCAGGGGTTTAACAAGTGGCCATTTGTTGAACAAAAAATTTCTGGATAAATGACTATTGGGAACTTTCAAACAATCATGATTTTATCAAACCAAGCGTTATAGTAGGGCAACCACTTCCAATTATGGGTGTTGGTGAAGAAACTGGACTTGACCCTTTTCCTGCTTCACTTTTCTTTGAACCAACTCCTATTTCACCTCTTTGATAACCATGACTATGCTTTCCTTCATATGTTGTAACAAGTATTATAGGGACTTCTAAACTCCTTTGCACCTGCATAATATTGCCTCATCATAAACTCACAAAATGTTTCTTCCACACCAATTACCAACATAAATTTTTCAGGATTGATTGAAGGAAATAACTTTATTAGAATTTTATAATAATATTTTATTTTTAATTAATATTAAAGTGTGAAAAATTACCTTCTTTTTAACGGGGCAACTTGGGGCAAAGGGGCACTTGAAGTAAGCTCTAGGAGAAGGGTTATCCCTGGTGACCTTTTGACCATATTTCCTCTTATATCCATCCACCACATAATTTGATTACACCCAAAAACAAAATTAATATTCCCGGTTATTATTATTATTATTATTATTCTTATTATTAAGAGTTAATTAATCAAATTTCACTATAAATGGATCAAAATTGAAGATGTTAATCGTGCATTTAGAAACTTACTAAATTGTTATTAGAAGCTTCTGTTTTGACAAGAACCTTGGAAACCTTTGGGGAAGAGCTGAGATCCTTGTCCTTTTGAAGGAATCCTTTGTTATGGAGTTGCACCATTATTGTTGTTAACGACACCAAATTTGTTAGTACAACATTCACTCTCTACTTTTCTCTTGCGTGATTCAAGTTGGTCTTTGCTCAAAATTTTTGCTCTTCAATTGGGTTAATTGGGTCAATTACTTCTGTAAAACCATGTAACTATCACATAAATGGGTTAACATCTCAGTCAACCTCTTGTTCTCATGTCTCAACCTCTGCAACTCTTCCTCTAAAACCATATCTTGCTCACAGAACCTTCATTGTCAAAAGTTCAACAAGTAAAATGAAAAACAGAAATTAATCATATTTTATATGATCTTTTTGTACCCTTTTGTGCATACAAACCTTCATACATAACAATAATTTTGATTCTTTGAGAAAATGGATATTGTTTGTGTATGAGAATATATACTAACCGTGTGAATAGAAGAAGGCTCAACATTGAGATTGAGTGAAGTATCCAACCATTGCAACTCAAATTCCCAATGAAAGTTAATCGGTACCCTCAACAACTCAAATTGGCTTCAATTGCTCATGACCCAAAACAAACTCGAAAAAAAAATTCTAAACTAGCTCCAATGACAAACAAAATATAACAAAATTCAAACCCAAGTCGAATGGAAATCCCTAAATCATTGAAACCAAAATGAAAATTAAAACCCTTTGTTCATCCTTGAACTTGTGAAATATACAAAACTCACTCAAAAGACGAAATTTAAACCAAGATGAAGAGTAAGTGATTGAACCTCGACAATGCCAGCAACAAGAACCTAGGGCCCGAGCTCTGGTGACAAACATGATGGATACGTATAATGGTGGAGCTTAAGAGAACAACAACAATGATGGTCATTGTGGGTTAGCCAAGGCTACGAGAAAAACCCCCACGATACCAAAGGAACCACCACCAACAATCTGAACCTTCACGAGACCACGAGCCTACCGCCACCACCACAGCCTACTGAGGACGATGAGAACAACAAGAGAAGCAAAACGTGAGAGCTGCAGGACCAAAAAACCCCTACCTAGAGAGAAACCCTTGGCGCGAGAGAGAACAAGAACTATGTGATAATCTCAAATTTACCTAAAGTGAAATCTTTTAATATATAATAAATAACGTACTTTTAATTAAACGATCAAACGAATGGAGCGCCAAAATTCAAACTTGAGACTTGCGAATAAGGAGAGAGTAAGAGAGAAGAGAAGATGGTGAAATCAAAAACGCGAAATGAAGACAATGTGAAGAGAGGAAAAAATTAGGGATTCAGATTCTATGACAGGTGGATTACTACATGTCATGATAAGTTTTGAACTTTATTACAAAAATGTGATCACATCTAACTTATTATGATAGGTTGTGAACAAAAAGTCACAATAAGGCTTACTATAATAGGTCTTTCTAGACCTGTCTTAATACGTTTTTACATAATTTAAGTTTTGTCACCACGTCTACCTATCATGATAGGTGGATTTCAACTGTCATAATAAGTCATCATAGAATCTTTTTTTCCACTAGTGACAGGTCATTGACAAAGACCTAACTTTCATTAATGCCATTGACACTGTATTCCCTGAATGTTCTCATATTTCCTATTCGCTTCCACATTCTAAAAAATGTGAAAACTAAGTGCAAAATGTTAGTGGATTCTGTTGAGGAATGAAATGTCGAGATGGAAGCATGGGAAAATGTTATGGATTGTGACCATAAGTTAATGTTTACTACCTATGTTGATTGTTAAGACTCTGGAAAGTGTGATAACGGTTCAAAAACCATTATTTTTACACTTAATTTTGATATCAAAAACACCCTTAATGTCTTAGAAACTTCCTTTGACTCATGATTTTGCTTTAGTTTTGTGAATAAGAGAGTTGAGGATTTACTTGATGATTTTATTACTAAATTCCCTTGAATTTTTAGGTTTTTGGAATGATTTGAAAGAAGGGTTGAAGTATAAGGGGTTGCAATGCAAAAAAGTCAACCATAATGCAGAAAAGTCAACCAGTCAATCAGAAAAGTCAACCTGTCAACCAGGAAAGTCAATCAGTCAACCAAAATGTTGAAAAGTCAACCAGAGTGCAGTTTCAATAATGCAGGTGATGCTGAGTTCCAGGCTAGAGCTGAGCGTCAGTCTCTAGACTAGTTTTTCACTATTTTTCACCTCGGCGACACCGTTGGGCGTCATTCTGAGTATCGCACCTATCGTTGAGCGGTACTGTAGCGCTGAGCGCCATTTTCGTGTATTTAGGCCAATTTTTCTGTTATTTTTATGATATGTTTTGGGCCTGGACCCATTTTCTGTTATTTTTTTGGCCTATTTAAAGACCTGGACACCTTAGAGAATGTATCTTTTGATGGCTTAGGCACAGAAACATATTTTTCACCCTATTGGGGGCAGATTTGGGGAATTGATAACTGTCATTTTCTATTTCTAGGGTTTTATCTTCTTCTATTCCATTATACACCTAGATTCTCTATGACGATGGAGAACTAATCTCATGTTATTGGGGAATGATGTAACCTCTAAACTCTCTTGTATTCGAATTGTTCTTGAATATATATGCTTACATTCATTATTTGTTAGGGTTTTTCCTCTATACTCTATGCATGATTTGTTTAACACATTCAAATGCATGATCAATGATTTTGTCGATATGGAGACATACGGGGAAATCTAGAACTGGGGAATTTCTCTTGATGATGAAATATTACATAGAGATAGGAATACGAAAGTCAATTGCTTTAAGCTTCTGTCGATATTGCATGAATGATTACTAGGGAGACTAGAGATAATAAACTAGTAATTGAGATTAGGCTCTTTTCACCGAGAGATCGGGTTTAGAGTAAAATAGAAAGTTGCATTAACATTAATGAAGAAGATGAATTTGTTTATGCATGAGAGTGATTAGGTGAAATCTAAACCCTAACAACATATTCATCTAATATTATCAACATCATCCATTCACTTTTAGGTCTAGCCTCAATTAATCAAATTCAATTCATGTTTATTTTTCCGCACTTTGCATTCAAAAACCCCAAAATATTGTTCTTATAGTCTTGATTGGTTAAGCAAAAGCACAATTGTTTAGTGCCGTGAGTCTCTTGGGAAAACGATACTCAGACTTACCGTTTATTACTACTTTATACAATCTGGTACACTTGCCAGAGTGTTAATCGTATCAAGTAATATAAATGGTAAGACCAAATATCATTTCCCTAGAGACTCATTGGCCTAAACAGTCATGTGATTTGTTGATTATTTAAGACTTGAAAAACGAAAATTATTGTGTTTAGAATGCAAAAAATAAATATGCATGCAAAGGTTGATCAGTTGACCAAAAGAATATGCAGGTGAATGATATATGGATGAATTATGTTGTTGGGGTTTTCGACTTTATCCTATCCACTCTCATGTATTTATGAATTCAACTTCTTCATTAATGTCAATGCCACTTTCCAATTTACCCTAAACCCGATGTCTCGGTGAAGATGGCCTACTCTTAATTACTAGTTTACAATGTCTTGTCTCCCTATCAATTAATTATGCATTACATTTGCGCAAAAGCTTAAAGGCAATCAGTCCTCATATCCCTATGTCTAGGTAATATTGCTCCTGAGAGAATTTCCCCATGTCTAGATTTCCCCGTATGTGTCCATATCGACAAAATCAATGATCATGCAATTGAATGAGTTAAACAAAGCATGCATAGAGTAAAGAGGAAAAATCCTAACAATTAATGAAGTAAAGCATATATAATCACAATCAATTCAATACACGAGAGTTTCAAAGGATTACATCATTTCCCCAACAAAAATAGAGGTTTAGTTCACCACAAACATGGTGAAACTAGATGAAAATAATGAAAAGAATGAAAGATAGAACCCTAAAAGTTGTAGATTGAAGCTTCCGCATCCAAAATCTGCCTCCGAGGGGTGAAGAGATTTTTCTACGCCTCTTTCTGTCAAAAGATAGACCCTCTAGGTCGACTAAATCCTTATATACTTTCTAAAAATAACAGAAAAATTGGCCTAGGCCCACGAAAATGGCGCTCAGCGCTGGAATTACCACTCAACGGTAGGTGCGACACCTTGAATAATTCTCAGCGTTGATGCCCAAACGTGTTGCAGTGAACTCACTGAAGAGACTGGTGCTCAACGGTAAAAGTGTCGCTCGGTGGCTACGACACTTGGATTTTTCCCTCAGCGTTGGCGCTTAATCGTCAGCCATAGAACTCCATAGTGAGAATGGTGCTCAACGACAGAGTATCGTTCAACGCTAGCTGTGGTTCTTCTTTTGTGCACTTTTTCTATCTCTCTTGAGTCCAACTCCTTACTTCTTCAGCTTCTTTCATCCAATTCATGTTAAATCTTGCCAAAATAAGGAAAACCAAGCATAAAACCAATAATACTACCTTTAACTCTCTTATTCTCTAACTTAAGCAAAAAGCATGATTTCAAGCTAGCTTCTAAGTAATAAAGGGTGTTCTTAGTATCAAATTTAAGTATAAAAATAATGGTATTTCAACCGTTATCATAACCCCAAACTTAGAACTTTGTTTGTCCTCAAGCAAACAAGATGCAACTTAGTCTTCCACAAATCAATACAATGGTTCAACACATCCCAAAACTCTTAAGTTCAAGACAAGTAATTACTCTAATCAGCTCATCAAACAAAATTCAGTCAAGATGTACACATGCCTTGATTCAACTCACTCATCATGGTGTTCACACAATCACATAATATCCAACAAATGCTATTTTCATTAATGATTAATTAACTATGCATGGATGCAATCATGTATTCATGGAACTACTTCTCACTAGATAAAGTGTTTCACTCAATCACACAGGTGTTTCTAGAGGTCACTCCCTTCCTCTACTATCTACATGTCACATAGAACAAAATTTCCTTTCATTTGCCACAATTAAACACACTCACACACATATGTCATCACAAGGACTTTTCAAGGCTTGTAACTTGGCTGAGCTAACAAGAAAAATTGGTTTTTCTAGATCACAAAATCCTTGAGTCAAGAGAGTTATTCAAACAATTATCATTCAAGTTCAAACTCTTTTTAAACAACCAATCTCACTCATTCCCAACTTCCCCTTTTTGCATTGAGCTTTTTCTTTCTTTATATTTTTTTTCTTGCTTGCTCAACACTTAGCTCAATGCTTTTCTTTCTCTTTCAGCTTTCCCATCAACCCCAAACTTGAACCTTTATCAATACCACACAATAATTCTCAACTTAACTCAAGGTAAAGATTTTCAGAAGGATTTTCTGTTTAAAGCTTAAGGTTCAAAAAGGGTAGAACACATTGTGTTCTTTTGCATTTGGGCGTAAATCATGCATTGGCTAAGAAAGGGCTAATCAAAAATGGCCTTGATCATATGACACAAGCATGCAATTCATTCAATCATAGAAACCTGGGCAAAATCATTCATGCTTTCAAGTATATAGCAATCATTCACAACAAATACTCTAGAGCTCAAAACCTCACACATAGGCTAAATCAATCATACCACATACTACAGATACACATCCTGCTTAGCATCATAATCACGATCACAACATCATGCATCTGTTCACATAGCTTGTGAACATCCACCTGTATATCAGCATATAATGCACAATCTCAACATCATCAAAATCAAAGCATCATAAGGCAATACACATCACATGCAAATCAATAGCAAACCACTGTATCAGATAAAGTTTCAAACCAGGTACACCAAACCTACACTACCAACAGAAGCAAATAAGTTCAATAATATGAAAACAAAAGATAGAAAAATCCTACTCTAGTGTGGATAGCATCCATCAGTAGATGTTATCTCAACTCCTCATCAACCCATGTTGTCATCAGAGTCCTCCTCCTCTCCTTCTTCAGCATCCTCAAAGTCATCATCCTCCTCCATGACTGGAGCTCCAGCTGCTCCAACTCCACTAGCCCGTGCATCATCCTCTGGCCATGCCACCATAGTGTTGAACTCGTCCATAGTCCACCGGTGTGCTGGGGTGTATCATACGTCCCTATGATCATTTCAGCGGTGGCCACCTGCCCTCTGTGGATAGATTTCAGCCTAGCCTCCATCAAAGACGTATACATGTCCCTCATCTGAAACGACTTTGAATCATGAGGTGGCATCTGTGCTGGTGGTGGACCTCTCCTCCTAGGGCGTCATTGTGGCACTGGTTGGACTGCTTCATCTCCTCCACTGTACTGTCTATAATAGGCCTCATCAATAGCCTTCCTTGGTCTCTCCAATGGTGGAGTAGAAGTGTCCACCCCAGCTAACTGACAGAGGTGTGTAATCAAAGAAGGATACCCCAAGTGTGCCTTGTTGTTCGCAGTATTGGCACAACCCTTTATCTTATTTGCTATTTTTTGTCCAATGTTCACGTTCATCCCTATAAGCACACAATATAGAAACATGGCCCTGCTGACAGTGATATCCGAGAGATGAGAGCAAGGTTGGATGTTGGCATGAGAAAACGGCATCCAATACAGTGCTAAGGGCGTCAAATCAGCTCTCTTAATGTGCATAGCTGCACCATTCCTGTTCCTATGAAAATGCCCTTCAGGCACACACAACATAGTCTCTATGTCATCACAGTCTGTTCCCTCCTCCATATTCAGTGCAAATTGAAACTGCACACCAGTCCACTCAGTATGTAGGAACCGTTTAATAGAGTCAGGATCACACCTAATGGTTTTCCCTTTGACATAGCTCATATAATCCTGAGTATGAGAGTCACCCAATATCTTTGCGTTAGTGTAGAATTCCTTCACCAGTGCTATGTTAATTTGTGCAGGATAAGTGGCTAGTCTCTCCCAGTTTCTGCTTTGTAGTTCCCGTCCAAATTGCGAAGCCAAGTCCAGTATCCACCCTGCCTTGCGCTCTATCAAAAGCCTTCTATCTTGGACAATGATATAGTGTTGCTCACGTCTTCGGGAAAGGAACCTGTTGGAATAAGGGAGTTCTGGTTCCTTCCTCTTGTTCCCCACAGTCTTGATCCTCTTTCCTGATGAGGAGGTCATCCCTGCATCAAGTCTAATTCACAAAACCGTAAGAAATTTCATTAAGCATTATTAGATCACACAAATCGTTCTAAACACGATGCCAATCACCGTTGAGGGCAAAACAGGAGCCCTCAGCGTCACCTACATACATACACAGTAACATAACACAAAAATCCAACAATTTCAAAAGTTGTGCTTAGCGGTACCTGGCATTGAGCGGTGACAGGTTTTTCTGCAAAAAAAATGTCCTAGCTGACTTCTAATCTCCACCCGCATGCAATTTTTCCAATTCCAGACCTCAATCATACATTTTAATCGGTCTAAACAGTAACTTTTTCAACCAATTATGCCCAAACATCAAAAACCCTAAAGAATCATGCTTAAACAACCATTCTCATACAAAATCATGCTCTTAAAACCTGAAATATAAAATGTATGTACTTACTTGGGTGGAGATGCTCAAATGTGTGCAAGATACTCAATAAATGTGAAGGAATCAGCCCTTAATAACAATGCTCTCACTTAACCCCAAACTTGGATAAGGGATTGGTGCCTAAAATGGTGGAGGAAGGGTTTTTGTGAAGAGGAGTGAAGGGAAAAATGGAGAGAATGCTTGAGAGTGGTCAAAATGAGTGAGGAACAAATGGAGAGGTTAGTGATAGCATGGGTCCAAATGCTTGGTCCAGCACAGAGCAGCTGAGTGGATTTAGTGGAAGAGAATGGAAGTTTCTGGCAGCAGAAGCAGTATATATTGGTGGCTGTTTGGGAATGGGTGAGGTGCTTCAATAGAGTGGGTATAGCTCAGAAGACCCTCCATCAAGGAAGGAAGCTATAGCGGTAATAGAGGAAGCAGTGAGAAATGACCCTTGGGCAAAGAAAAGAGCTGGAAAATGCATGAGCAGAGTTTTCTCTCATATATTCAAAGTTACCTTTTACAAAGAGGGGTGGGTGAATTTATAGGAGATTCACCCCACTTGCTCGAGAAGATTACAATGCGGATCATCAAC
The DNA here is from genome assembly GCA_027742785.1 of Vigna reflexopilosa. Classification (NCBI taxonomy): domain Eukaryota; kingdom Viridiplantae; phylum Streptophyta; class Magnoliopsida; order Fabales; family Fabaceae; genus Vigna; species Vigna reflexopilosa. Next base: position 18,187,719 of record CM050917.1, on the reverse strand, counting down.
CTAAATTACTGGATCAAGTGCCACATATTTTGGCCATGTGAATCAGTTGCTTGCTTCACCAAAACACGTGTTCTTCAATATGTTTACACATTGCCGCTGGGCACCATGCATGGGTGTTAGCACTGGCATTTTACATGATTTAAGGTGCTTCCATTCTCCATGGGCTTGGTTTGAATGAATAACTGCCACTTTACAAGAAATAGCTCTATTGAAGCCTTTCTTTGTCATCCTCCTAGTATTTGACCTTGATTATTTGATGGGTTTGGGCCCAAGTCATCATCTCCTCCCCCTTGAGAAGGATTTGTCCTCCAATCTGGTGGGTCATTTTTATTATGAGAATATTTTTGTTGACTTCACAAGAGTTCCTCCTGGATCAAATGTTAATCTGCAATAAGCAGCAAACATATCTCAAATTAGATTTATTTGACCTATGATGATGTATAAAATAATATGTGTGGAAGAAGGAGTTTTCCTAGTTTTGTAGTTTTCACATTTAATACAACAACGAAACCTTGCATCTTTTGAAATTTGTTTTTGTCTTGAGTTAATGGTATCCATAAAGGTAACCATATCTCAAGTTGTGAATTGCCACATGTTGAGAATTATGAATCTTGAAAATATGAAATGACAATTTCTTTGAAAGACAAATTAACATTTGAAAACTCAAAGATAGATGGAGAAAAATTAAAGGATGGAAAACCTCCCCTTAAGAGTCTGGGTTCTATTAGGATTGTTGGAGGAGGTGGTGCTTTGATTTGCTCTGTCATTTCTCTTTTATATTCGTCCTGTTTTATTGGCTCTTCTTCCATGCTTCTCTCTTTCTCTCGTTTCTCTTCTTCTTCTCTCTCTCTTTCTTCCTTTTCTCTTTTCTCTTATTCTTCTCTTTCCTCTTGCTCTATTTTTCTTCTCTCTATTTCTATTATTCTTTTCTCCTCTTCTCTTCTTTTCTTTTCTTTTCTCCTCTCTCTTTCTTCTTCTTCTTTTCTTTCTAGGTCTCTTCTCTCTTCTTCTTTCCTCTCTTGCTCTCTTTTGGAAAATGATTGTTGTTCTACCTTTATACACATTTGAACAAGGTCATTCAAATATTTATAAGGTAGTAATTCAACCTCATGCCTTATGTCAAAATTTAACCCATTCAAAAATATGGCTAAGGTAACCTCTTCCCTCTTAACAATTCCTGCCCTCATTTTGTATATGTCTATCTTTTGCCTATATTTTTCCACAATCATAGATTTCTGTTGCAACTTTTGGAGCTTGTCCAGGAGTTCTCTTTTATAATAGGAAGGCAAGTGTTTCCTTCTAAGGGTAGTTTTAAGATCATTCCAATATTATATTGGAGGGTGTTGATATTTTTGTCTCTCTTGGACTATAGCAGTCCACCAATACCTTGCATACCCTTGAAAGCTTAGGTGGCAAGAGAGACTTTTCTTCCTTCTCCTACTTGGTGGCAAGCAAATATTTGCTCCACCTTCATCTCCTAGTCTAGGTAAGCCTCAACATTATCTTTTCCATGGAAATGAGGTAACACTAGATTAACTTCCTTAGCAGGTGGAGGATGTTGAAATTCCTTCCTATGTCTTCTAGAAGAAGAGGGTTGTTAATAATACTCTCCTGCCCTTAAGGAATCTCTTTCACATTGAAAGTCTATGGTGTAATTTCCCTAAACATCTCCCTATTCTGGGTTGTTCCCTTCTTAGCATTTTCAACTCATTTTGAATCTTGGCATTATCTAGCTCATTGTGGACTTTTTCTTGACTTAGTTTTCTATCAATCTCACTGAGTTGATTGACTAGAGTTTGGAAGAATTTTTTTTTTCAAGAGAGTTGTTAATCCTAGAGCCTAGAGGAATGTCTTCGAGACATTTTTATGAATTTAAAAGTTTTATTGAAGTAAGGAAAAAAAGGTTTTCACTTGAGAGCAATATTCCAAGTAAGAGAGGTGAACCGTGTAGGTTGCTTAAATACCAAGTCTTGCCTTGCCAAATATTCTCCTAGTTACTTACTAAAATACCTTAAGTCAAAATTACCTCTAAATTCAATAAAAGTGTAGAGACAACAAACAAACATGGAGAGAAGAACTCAACTCTAAGGCTTTTTCAAGCGCTTAAAAGAATTGAAAGAAGAAAAATTGGCTAGCATCACCGAAAAGCTGCTGCACCAGGAAAATTCAGCACTTGATTCCGCCCTTACTCCATTTCCTAAGAGGCTACCATTGATGTGTAGACCTCTGGCTATGCTGCATCATTATAAAACACCTTACATAGATCACATAAACACAATTTAAAGCCAATACAGCGCTGTAATGCTGCCAGAGTTTCCAATCAAAGTGACAACCACACAAGTCCTTTTATCAAACAGGTTGTGTGCAGGATGGACAAGAATTCCAAAATCAAGTAATTAATCGGGTAGAAAGCAAGGAGGCACCTCAAAATAATCCTATGATTAGTTTTAGAGTGGATTAAGAAAGCAAGAAAATACCACAAGTAGAAATTGGACTCAAATCAGATATGCAATGCCGATTTTCAAAACTGTTTGATGAAATGCCACAAAGACAATTCAGTTTGGCTTGAGAAATTTGCTATTGATGTATCAGATTTTGAAAATGGTTGCACTGGTCCAGTTAACTTCTTAATTTTATTCCATAATCTTTTGAATGTATTAATTTATTTTATATGGAACCAAGCTCTTGCTACAACCTTCACTCAAAGTTCAAAACACAATTCAATTTATGCAAAATCTATTGGAGTACTAGATTTGGACAAAAAAGTGCTTAAAATTGGATGAGTGAGATAGTGAAAATGCACAGAACTATTTATACTCTATTTAATTTCACACAAACAGGTTTAGTTGATGAAAATAATCTTGTTTGAACACATTTTCTTGACAGATTCAAATTAGATTGCAGTTGGCTTATTCAATTCTTATGCATTTCCAAAAATAATCAACTCTAGCATCCAAATGTTAAAGTAGAGTTTCAAACAGATTTTGGACAATGAATGTGATTCCAAAACATAAATTAAAAGTTGCCTAAAAGTAGCAGAACAATGTAATGGATGGCTAGCAATGATCTGGGTGCTAAAACTAGAATTTGAACTCAAAACCAGATTAAACAAAGATAAGCAGATTGGTCAACTGCTACATTCAGATTGGAATGTTTTCTTAAGGTGCAGCTAAGGTCTTGCATTGGAAATTCATAGCTTAACTGGTCTGCACCTACAATCACTCAACCAAAAAGAAAATTTTACTTCTGTACTGACGCTACTGTTTTGAATCAGAAAAAAATTATTGAAACAGATTATAACCACTTTGAAATTCAGTAACATACATATGATGATACTAGCTAGCACTTGAGCTCTCTTTTTATTTTGGACATATCATTTCTCATTTGGTGTGGTCAACATGGATCATTTAGTTATATGCACCATAAACTTTTCACTCAACAGAATACAATGAAATAATTAACAATTAAACCATAACAAATGACTTGACAAAATTGGACATATTTTAAAAATAAAATGACTCAAGTATCAAATTGAACCGAATGAAAATGATAATACCAAAAAAAACAAAGAAAAGCTGGATAGAAACACAGATTCACAGAACCTAAAAACACCTCCAGTGGTGGCAGAATTAATGAAACAGTGTGCATTGAGATTAGAAACAGAAAAAGGAAAACGATGACAGTGGAGGAATGAAAGCAATTGGACTTAGCTCACGACAACAGTTTGAACCTGGCTCGGATTACCACTTGATAGCATGGGTGTAGATGCTTGGTCCAGCACAGAGCAACTGAGTAGATTCAGTGGAAGAGAATGAATGTTTTTGGCAGAGGAAGAAGTGTATATTGGTGGCTGTTTGGGAATGGGTGAGGTGCTTCAATGGAGTGGCTATAGCTTAGACGACCCTCCATCAAGGAAGGAAGCTATAAGGGTAATAGAGGAAGCAATGATAAATGACCCTTTCTTTGTCATCCTCCTAGTATTTGACCTTGATTATTTGATGGGCTTGGGCCCAAGTCATCAGTTAGGGCGAGACCTAGGGTAAGTGAAGTGTGCAATGGGCCAACTCACGTTGGGCCCAAAGTTTTAAAACCTAAAAACTAGTCTGTAGTACCAGTGCTCAACGCCAGACTTGTGTTGAGCGGCATACGCGGTACCTAGTCTCCTTCTTCCTAACTTGCCCTTAGTGTTCATGATCCAATGCCTCTCAAATTCAACTCTCAAATTCCGAATTTCATGCAATTGTCACTCACTCCACTCATGCATTCAACAATCAAACCCCTAAAATGCAACTAGAACATAATCAAAACAATAAAATACGGATAACTTCAATCAACTGGGTTGCCTCCTAGGTAGCGCTTGTTTAACGTCACGAGCCTGACCCAAACTCTTTCTAGCACCCATCAGTAGGTGCAAACCTTACCATCACCCATCAGTAGGTGTACCTTCCTAGTATCCTTCAGTAGATACTCAATCATCTAGCATCCACCAGAAGATGCTATGCGTTTGGTAGGCACATAACCAAATAAAATAATGTTCCAAAGATATTCAAAATTACATCACTAAAATAAAAAAAATCAAAGAAACCCATGTTTTTAGATCACTGGGGTGCCTCCCAACAAGCGCTTTTTTAACATCATTAGCTTGACCCAGTGAAGCTCACGTTTCATCGTCAATGTTGGTGTTTCTTTTACTTTCATCACACCAACTCATCAACTGCTTCCGATCTACCTTTCTGACTAGCCTAGAATATGGAACTTCAATTTCTATTACTCCATTCTCTTTAAATCCTTTCACAACCCACAACTTATTCTTGAATCTCATAGGGGTGCCAAGTTTGAATTGTCCATCTTTAGAGTCATGATGAACTGTCCCTCCTTTGTCAACTTTATCTTCTTCCCTAACGTGCATCAAGTCACAATTTTTACCTTTATTGACCGGCTTGGCAGTTTTATGTCCAGTCGTTGGTGCATCCTTACATGCAGCTTTGTCACTAATCTTCTTTACTTGAATCTGCTTATTGTTGAAGACATTAAATATCACCTCCTATTCTTGGTCTTTAAGCATTATCAACCCATCATCCACATTGATGATCAACTTAGCCGTTTTCATGAACGACCTTCCAAGAATAATTGGGATCTTCTCATCCTCCTTCATCTCCATCACCACAAAGTCAACCAAGAATTCAAGTTTTTCCACTCGAACCACAATATCCTCCACCACACCATAGGGTTTCTTAGGTGATCCATCCGCCATTAGCAAGGAAATTTTTGTCGGCTTCAATTTAAGACCATCAATCTTCTTAAGCACAGATAGGGGCATCAAATTAATGCTTGACCCTAAATCAAGTAGGGCTTTCCATATTTACCAATGGTGCAAGGAATGGTAAAACTTCCTGGATCCTTCACTTTTGGAGGACGTGATTTCTTCAACAAAACACTGCATGCTTCATCAAAGCCATGTGTGGGCGTCTTTCGTACCAAACTTTTATATATGTCTCACGCTTGACCTAGAGATTCTTGCATGCCTTGCCTAAAAGAAGAAATTTCCTGTTTACATTTGGTGTCTTGAGACTGTGGAAAGTACTTGTTTAGAAACTTTGAAACCATAGCTTCCTAGTCAGTAAAGCTATCCTCGGGGAAAGAGTTCAATCATAGCTTAGCATTGCCTCCCAATAAGAAATGAAACAAACTAAGCTTTATCGCTTCATCCCGCACACCATTGATCTTCACAGTGTTGCAAATCTCGTTGAATGTGGTCAGATGCTATATGGATTTTCATGAGACAATCTATTAAATTGGTTATTCTTTACCAATTGTATCAACGCCGGTTTCACCTTCATGTTTGCAGCATTGATGATGGGTGTCGCACCCCATACAAATTTAATGTGCATAAAGAATGTAGTATAGACTAGGAAGTGACTCCTAGGTCATCTCTCAAGGACGAAATTGTGGTTCGAGAATTAGGTCAAACACATAGTGGGGGGGGGTTTGAAAGTATTTTTGTGATTAGAAATGAACTAAATTAAAACTGGAAATCAAATACAACCAAACATAATTGAAAACACTGAAATAAATTAACAAAGCATGAAGACCGAAGGGTCCTACAGATGACCGAACGGTTCTAGATTGAGACCGATCTCTAAAGTAAGCGAGGAAATTGGAAATGCAGAAAGATAAAGAATTCAAACATAATAGACAACATAATGAACAAAAAAAGTAAACTGGACGTAATAGATAGCACAAAAACAGTAAATTGAAAAGTCCTAAAGCAAGGTGTGTGAACTAATTTAAATGTACTAGAGAAATTTGAAAACTCATCTAACACGGTTGAATTGCAAAGCGTCACCCTTTGAAGCAAATGTGCGGAAATAAAGTGAAATACCAAAGTGCTTGAAAATTGGAAATGCACGGATAAATCAGCAAATGCAATTAACTTGGAAGCTAGCAGCTGGAATAAAATAAGCAACGTTTGCTACTTCATTCAACAAAACCAAAGCAAAACAACATTTTTATCCTAAGTAAATTGAAAACAACCGTGCTTATGGAATTAAAATAAAAAGTAACAACGTTCTCTGCTTTGTCCATTTTCCATAAAAAAAAAACGTTTAACCAAAAACCAAAATGTGAGGGTGGCGACTGGTTGGATGTGTAACACCGCTTGCAGCTATCTCCAGCACATCACTGTGTCTATCTTTCACTGGACATGAAGCAACAACCTTTTCAAAAGAAAATAAAAATGCTTCTCGAAATCCAAATCCCGTAATAGTGCTGAAGTGCTACCCATACCCTCCATATTGAAATCAAAATTGTTCGCTGCTTCCTGTGCGTCGTCCTACTGCTACCTCTTTAGGGTGAATAAAATCTCCTTTTGTGTTCTTTACTGGACTAGGTGAAGGTTGGACCAAGCTGCTGGATGCTCTGAAAAATTGTCCATGGGCCGTGACACCTGCTGGACCTGCTTCGTAAGTTGCTGCTAATCCGTGAATCAACCCCCTTATGCCAAGTGGATGTGTAGACCGTGTGTTTTGTTTTCAGCTAGACAGCGCATCCAATATAGCTTGGTGTTATTCCCTTTGGGTCGTGCAATTCATTCACCAAGAAAGTGCCACTTTAAAGTAAATCAGCGCATCTTTGCAGCAAAAAGAAAATGAGCCCGATTGTGCTTCTCCAAAATGAAAGCAACATTTACATTTTGTGCCATTTCTCTTCTTCAAAGAAAGCAAAGAAAATCCATCATTGTACATCATGCCGTGACATAGCCCATTTCTAATTGAAGTAAATCAACTAGTTGGACCAAGGCTGTGCACCTCCTTTTTACTGAATCAGCACCCCCACTTTACTTTAATCACAAATGTGCCTACAAATATTAATCACCTAAGGGCCTTGCTAGATGCTCTCCAAGCCCAAATAAAAAATGAAATGCAAGTGGATGGTGGCTACACCTCATTTAACCTCCAAATGTCCTAAATTGTATTTCCAAAATTTTCCCTACAATTAATAATGCAAATAATTAGCTCAGATAATTCAAATTAATTAAAATAAGAATTTCTGATCAAATTAAGCATAATTAGCAAAAACGGAAAAGTTCTGGACATTCAAGCACAATTCCCTGAATAAATTCGGTACAATAAGCTAAGTGAAATCAAGAAAATATTGACTCATCAAAATAGACCACACTTAGTCTTTTGCACTACTGGGCAAAATCAAGATGCAAATCAAAAAATAGTTCAAAGGACATCAGGGAAGTGACACAGACTCAGCACATAGAAAACAAAAACTAACAAGGATAGAAACAAATAGAATTACACAGTCCTCAAGAAATCTGGACAGAGAAAAAAAGTAGACAATATCCAACACCGAATGAGAGAAAACAGATACTCATGAAGTCATCCAAGCAATTCAAGACATGACAAAATGATCAATCAGCTCAAGAGGTGAATCAAAAGCAACAAAACCTCACAGATGCACTATCAGTGTTTCTCTCAAGTGTCTAGGGTAAAGAATTTCAACTCAATGCACTCAAGAAAACAAGCAATAACAAACTTGGCAAGCCTCTAATATCAACACTCAACATATATGGATATTCAAATCAAAAGATCTTTTATGGGTGAAATGGGGCCAAGGACAAGGGAGGATAAATATGGATGAGAAGCTACAAATCAAAAAGAATAGAGGAGCAATGGGGAACAAGTGAAAATACAATCAAATGACACCCAAAACCTCTAATTCAATCCTCTTCTTGACTCCATTATTCACAATTTTTTTTATATTTCTCATTTTTCTCTATATTTTTTTTTCATCTTGTCTCTTTTTTTTTCTCTATTTAGGACACAATTATAAGAGACAAGATACACAACATATTTACAAAACAAAAAACAAGAGGAACCAACTAGCCAATTTATCAGAATCCCCAAGGAGACCACACTTGTTCCCAAAACACTTCCAAAGCTCCAAAATTCCCTAAGTTTATGGTAATCAAGGAAGGTTGGGGAGCTGTGGTTCCTGGATTAGCGGAGGCATACAAGTATTCTGGAATGATGCTTCTTGATAATAATGCTGCTGTGGGGTACCATACCATCCCAGGCTAGGATCATTTCACCAAGGATCGTTGATCTAACCATACTGCACAGGGAAGAATTCGTCCAGAAACTGATGCTCAAGATCTTCCCAAGAGGTGATGGATCCTAGAGGAAGACAATAAAGTCAATCCCTTGCTACTCCTTGTAGTGAATGCGGAAATGCCCTTAAAAACGTGTGATCATCAGGGATATATGTAGGTTTCATTAAGGAGCAAATGGTGTGGAACTCCTCCAAATGCCTATGTGGGCATTCACCTGCAAAACCGTGAAACTTAGGCAACCAATGTATTAGTCCAGTAGTGAGAACACATGGAACACCCTCATCATGTGAAAACAACTCACAAGGAGCACTCTCATGAGATGGAGGAGGAACCATATTGTTCTCAACATAGAAATCAGCGGAGTATACATGAGAACCATACTCAGAGTTATATGCAAAAGGAGAATCATAATCATAGTCACAGGCATAAGAAGCAGTTTGCTCATAATCAAAATAGGTAGACATGATGAAAGAAGGGGAAAGGTAGAAAGGAAATGCTAAAAATTACGAAACAAACAAAACACAACATAATTAAACATGCGACACGCATACACAATAACACACACACAAAATAGAACATCACATTGACAACACAAAACAAAACAAACCACACACTAACACAACAAAAGACCTAAGACCGAACCAGTATGCTCATAATCAAAATAGGTAGACATGATGAAAGAAGGGGAGAGGTAGAAAGGAAATGCTAAAAATTACGAAACAAACAAAACACAACATAATTAAACATGCGACACGCATACACAATAACACACACACAAAATAGAACATCACATTGACAACACAAAACAAAACAAACCACACACTAACACAACAAAAGACCTAAGACCGAACCGTTGGTCCCCAACAACGGCGCCAAAATTTGATGGGTATCGCACCCTATACAAATTTAATGTGCATAAAGAATGCAGTATAGACTAGGAAGTGATTCCTAGGTCGTCTCTCAAGGACCAAACTGTGGTTCGAGACTTAGGTCAAACACGTAGTAAGGGGGTTTTGAAAGTGTTTTTGTGATTAAAAACGAACTAAATTAAAACTGGAAATCAAATACAACCATACATAATTGAAAACACTGAAATAAATGAACAAAGCATGAAGATCGAACGGTCCTACAGATGACCGAATGGTTCTACATTAAGACCAGTCTCTAAAGCATGCGAGGAAATTGGAAATGCAGAAAGATAAAGAAGTCGGACAGAATAGACAACATAGTGAACAGGAAAAGTAAACTAAACGTAATAGACAGCATGGAAACAGTAAATTGAATAGTTCTAAAGCAAGGTGTGTGAACTAATTTAAATGAACTAGAGAAATCTGAAAACTCATCTAACACTGTTGAATTATAAAGCGTCACCCTTTGAAGCCAAATGCGCGGAAATAAAGTGATATGCCAAAGTGCTTGAAAATTGGAAATTCACGGATAAATCAGCAAATGCAATTAACTTGGAAGCTAGCAGCTGGAATAAAATAAGCAACGTTTGCTACTTCATTCAACAAAACAAAACCAAAACAACGTTTTTATCCTAAGAAAATTGAAAGCAACTGTGCTTTTGGAATTAAAATAAAAAGTAACAGCGTTCTCTACTTTGTCCATTTTCTAAAAAAAAAACGTTTAACCAAAAACCAAAATGTGAGGGTGGTGGCTGGTTGGATGTGTAACACCGCTTGCAAGGAGCATGGGTTACTATAAATACCCAACTCCTCTCTTGTATTTTCACTTTTGAGATGAATGAGAATTGAATTTTCTAAATCAGAAATTAATTCTCTCTTGAAAGTCATAGGCTGGAGAGTCCAGAGACTCCCTCTAGCCACCTTCCAAGCACACACCCTCATTCTTCATTTTCCATTTCCACTGTGTTTCTCTCTCTTCATTAATGCTACATCACCATTGCTTTACTCCATTCTGCGTGGTGTCAGGCGCACCATAACCACTTGTCAGCCATCGAGGTCATTTTTCATTTACTCTCTCGCGCATCAGAGAGAGGATTCTTCATTCTCGCATTCTCTACATCAACCGCACCACAATTTCATTCTCTCTCAATAGCATTTCCATCTCTCATCACAGAAACACTTCGACCTCTTTCATAAGTATCAGATTCGCCAACTTCTTCATCTTTTTTCCACTGTCACCGATTCATCCCCATGTTTCGCTAGGGTTTTCCCCTTTCTTCCTTATTTCTTCACATTCTGACCGATTAAACTCCTATCCTCACATCATTTTCCATTTTCCACTGATTGAACCTTCCTTTGCTCCGATCTAGGCCATTTCCACTGATCAATCATTAGTTTCCACCGATTAATCGGTTTAGGTTAGGATTTCTACTAACTTTTAGGGTTTCCTTCGAGTTTATAGCTGTTTCCATCGATTAAACCTAGGTATAGGGTTTTTCTGGTGTTCGTCTCTGATTCTCTCTCGATTGAGAGTTTCTTCTCCATTCCGCTACGTTCTTCATCTCTTGAGGAAGCCTCGAGGACTTCGAATCGAAATCGTACAGCTCGAATCAGTGTTTTCCTCAAGGCGTCGTCCATCAAGTGGTATCAGAGTTTGGTTGTGTCCACGCATGAAAGGTAAGTGTCTCTGTTTCGTGTTTTCTTGTTTCAGTCTTGTCTGATTCGATATGTTTTGTGTCTGTTTGATTCTCAGTTTGTTTGATTCGCGTCTCTGTTGAGTTTCAATTTAAGCGTTGTTCATCAATTTTCCTTCACTGTCTTGTGTTGTAATCTGTGTTTGTCTCTCTGTTCTTGTATAACGCTGTGCGTTTAACTTCTTTCATCTCCGTGTTGTCAAGTTTAATTTCTATATTGTCTTATTTTTGTGTGTTTTTGTGCTTTCTGGTTCATTCATTCTGTTATTGAGTTTTTTTCTGTGCTTTGAGTCCATGTTTTGAGTCTTATTTCATTTTATTTCGGTTCATCTTGTTTGATTGAGTCTTTTGATTTCTAAATCATTTCTGTTGTGTCTAAGTCATGTTAATTTGCTTTTTGATTGAGTCTTTTGATTTCCAAAAATTTTAGGTAATTCTGATCTGGAATTGTAATGGTCTACTTGTATGTTCAAATTGCATTCCAAATGAGCTATGGCAATATCAATTGAGAGCTCGGATGCATTCACTGACTAGTAGAACCAATCTTCCATTTCTGTTGTGAAATTTTTTTGGTTTAATTTTTTGCTTTGAAGCTCAACATCTGAATCTGCATTGGTTTAAAATTCTAATCTCTTGTGCAAAGTTGAGCTAGTAACATGTGCAAACCATAAGAGCAATGACATGCTATGCATGAGCTTGGTTGCAATTGTGAAAATTCCAGCAGAAAGAGTCTCATTTGTAGTTGGCCGATCTGCATTACTTTGCTTGAGTTTATTTTCTTTGCTTTTCTTAATCTGGTTTAGCATTAGATTCGTGCTGGACATCTTGCATCAACCTCCTAGTGTCTTGTTTGAATTTTAATTGTTGTTTCTGAGTTTAGCTGGCTGATCAAAAGCTATTTGAATCTTTGAGTTAAAATTTGGGTGGTAGAGTTGTGTGAATTAGGAAAATATCAAGGTTAGCTCAATAAGATTTCATAAGTGCACGTTTGATGGGTGTCGCACCCCATGCAAATTTAATGTGCATAAAGAATGCAGTATAGTACTAGGAAGTGACTCCTAGGTCGTCTCTCAAGGACCAAATTGTGGTTCGAGAATAAGGTCAAACAAGAAGTGGGGGGGTTGTTGAAAAGTTTGTGAATGCAGATGAATTAAATTGAAACACAGATGCAAACAGAATTGTAAACAAAAATGCAAACAGAAATGTAAACACGGAATCAAAAACAGAATAAAAGCGGTTGGTCATTAACTCAATTATTATGCTTCCTATCCTAGATTAACGACAAGTACACACTACTCTAATCCAAATCCAACACGAATCACCCAACTAATCGAAGGCTAATTCGGTCCTCAGAATTGCAAACTAAGCGAATGCAATGCACAAATCTAATCAGTCATCCACCATGCGGTCTAATCAACTAAGCGAAGATTAAACACCGATTAGGCAACTAAGCGTATACCTAATCGCAGGCACACAACAGATTAAATATTGAGCTAAATCAAAGCAACAATATTGAGCTAAAGTGCAAGATGTCTCATGAATAAACTACTTTAGCCTCTAATCCAGCACAGCTAACCGAGTAAGCAAAGGATAATCATGCTATCATAATTACGAACTAAGCGAACGCAATACACCTATTCCATCTGATGTGTTCTATACAGATTGATCAACTAAGTGAAATGCAATCAACAATCGGGAAACTAAGCGTATACCCATTGCAAGAACACAGTCAGAGTTCATAGAATGCCAGGCAGAGCAGAATAAACACAAGAACAGTCCCAGAAATCTCAAGGAAACAAAGTAATATTGCTAACGACCAACCCCACTCACTTATGCTAACATAACAGTTAAATTAACACAATCAAACAACATAGTGAACCGAAACAATAAACCAAACATAATACACAGCAATGGGAACAATAAATTGAACAGTAAAGCAAGACGAGTAAACTAATTTAAATGCAGCAAATATTAAAGAAACACTTGGTGTGGTATTTAAATGCAACGCTTAAGCTAAAAAGTGAAATGCTCATTGTAAATTAACATGAAAATTTGTAGGAAACATTCCTAAGCATTAACATAATATAAAGAAAATGAATCACCATGTTGTGACCCATGTGTTCACTTTAACTAAAATGAAAGATAAGCTTTTAGAATAATTTTCCACCCAGGCCGTGGCATACCAGCACACCAATTCTCAAAACCCAATGAAGGTGATAAAGAAAGAAAACCGTAACAGTGTGCACAATCTCCATCAAGGAAAATGAATGAAAAATGTTGCCTCGTAAACCGTGTGCTTCACAACTCAAATTGAATGAAAATTAAAGAGAATGTTCCTTCAACCATAACCTGGCTGTGACACATGTTGCACCCTTTCTCCAAGCAATGAATCTGCCAAAACACATGAAAGCAAATTGTGCACTAAGAAAAGAAATAAATGGCTGCAAAAAGAAAGCCTAGCCTACACCGTACCCTAGTCCTAATCAAGCCATCACTTCAAAGGAAAGTAGAATAGGAAATGCTCAAGCTTTGTCCTCTCCATGACCATTTCTTCACGGCAACACAATATTTTTATTTACTGAATGGGCATGGCAGCAGCAGCAAAAAAGAAGAATGCAATGAATGCGCTCCTTAATTAACTCCCAAAAAACCGGACGTTGCACCCAAATCTAATCACCATTCTCATCAATTTTCTCAAAAGCAAAATTAAGAAGCTAGATGTAGTTGCTGTCACCGTCCTCCACCATTAAAGTCCAGCCCTTGCTTCCAAAAACATAAAAAATAAAACACAAGAAATAAAATGAAGAGTGGCGGCTGCAATGGTAAGTCAGCGGAAGTTTTCTTTCAAAAGGAAAAGTGAAGACAAATGTAAATTCCTTCCAGCCGTAACACCACACTCTTCTATCTAATCACCAATTCAATCAATAAAAGCTTAAAAGAAATATTACAGCACTAGCACAAAGATTAGGAAAAAAAAAGGGCGAGAGATTGTGATTCTCCCATTCATCCAAAATCCATCACCGTCAACATGGTTCTTCCCTCTCCCAAAGAAATGTTCAAAGCCAAAAAGAAAAACCCCCAGAGAGGGGTGGTTGCAGCCCTAGCACCGTGAGATATCTCTAAAAAAAAAGGGGTGGGTTCCACCAAAAGAAACCCTAGGATGCCAAGTGTCTTACTACAATTTGGGCCCATCATATTTTTTTTTGTCAACATTGGCCCAATGTGCACAAGTTTAATTAAAAATAATCTAGACTACTAAGTTACAATATAATTAAATTTGAAATGTCTGTGCGGAGAGTCTTTAATTAATTTGCCTCCTTCCTAATGCTCCAAAATGTATGTCCAAAATTTTCCCTGCAATTGATAATGCAATTAATTAGCTCAGATAATTGAAATTAATTAAAATTAGAATTTCCGGTCAAATTAAGCACAATTAGCAAAAACAGAAAAATACCGGACATTTAAACACAATTTCCTGATTAGTTGTAGCACAATAAACTAAGTGAAGTCAAGAAAATATTGAATCATCAAAATAGACCACACTTAGTCTTTTGCACTCCTGGGCAAAATCAAGACGCAAATCAGGGAACAATTCAAAGGACATCAGGGAAGTGACACAGACTCAGCACACCGAAAACAAAGACTCACAAGGACAAAAACAGAATTACACAGTCCTCAAGAAATATGGACAAAGAAAAGGAAATAGACAGTATCCAACACCAAATCAAAGAAAGCAGATACTCATGAAGAGGTGAATCAATAGCAACAGAACCTCACAGATGCACACTATCAGTGTTTCTCTCAAGTGTCTAGGGTAAATAATTTCAACTCAATGTAGTCAAGAAAGCAAACACAAACAGACTTGGCAAGCCTCTAAAATCATCAGTGAAAACATATGCATGTTCAAATCAAAAGGTCTTTTATGGATGTAATGGGGCCAAGGATAAGGGAGGATAAATATGGATGAGAAGCTACAAACCAAAAGAAATAGAGGAGTAGTGGGCAGCAACATTTGTGTGTAATAGTTTAGAATTTGATTTCTTCAATGTGATGTGTAATGGGCTTGTGTTATCCCACTGTTAGCTTTAGCATTGTGTTGTAAAAGGCCTTTTATAAAGTCAAAGTTTGGAAGAGTCCTTGGTGCTCTTTCAACTTTTGGCAACTTTTCTTGATTACTTGTTTTTAATTTTAGCATAGTTAGACAGGGGAGTGTGTCTTGTTGGCCCAAGCTACAAGTCTCACCATAGGAGTAGAATTTGATTGCCTTTAATTGTGTTTCACGTTTAGGTGTGACCTTTGTCACATTAGAGTCCGTGATTTTTTGTTTACGTTTTAGGGGTCATTAGAGTCCGCCAATTGTTTGTGATTGTTGTGTCCTTTGATTTTAAAAGTGAATTTATTTTAAAGGGTAATTAGTAAGTAGCTTAAGACATATCTGGCTAAGGCAAGATTTGGTATTTAAGCAACCCTTGTGGTTCACCTCTCTTACCTGGGATTTGTCTAAAGTGGAAGCTTTTAATCTTTTAGATTAAGAAAACTTTTCAAAGCAAAGATGTCTACTTGTTATAGTTCATATAGGTCTTCTAGGTTAGATAATGTTGATGAAATGTATAATCAAGCTAGGAATCTTCCATTCTTTGGTAAAGACATAGGTGCATTAACATACCTAGCTTGGGAACAAGAAGTTGATAAAAGATATCCTTGGTTTTATAGAGAGAGTGAATATAATGTCCTTGACATTTATCTCTCTAAGTTAGAAGAACATGCAAGAGAGTGATGGGATGAAAGACAATACCATGTTAGGAAAGGTAGAAAGTCCTCCATTCGGGATTGGTATGATTTAAAGGCTTGCATGAGAAGAAAGTTTGTGCCTTCAAGCATTAAAAGAAACCTATAATTAATTAGAGATTGCATTGAAGATGGAAAAATATTTCTTGAAAGTTTAAGTGATCATGGGTTTCTTCGTAGAGAACTAGAATTTGGGTGGAGACTTAAAGAGATCAAGGATAAGAAAAGAGAAAGAGAGATTGAGAGAAAAGAAGAGGAAGAAAGGAAATAAGAAGCGAAGAGAGAGAGAGAAGAAGAAGAGAGGAGAGAAGAAGAGAAGAGAGAAAGAGAAGAAAAAGAGAGAGGAGAACAAGAAGAGAAAAGACAAGAAGAAGAGAGAAGAGAAAGAGAGAATAAAAGAGGATAAGAGAAGAAGAGAAAGACAAGAAAGTGAAAAGAAAGAAAAGGAGGAAGTGCTGCTAATAGCAACTTTGACTCCAATCATGGAACTCAATATTAAAAGGGAAGATTTTCAATCTTTTAAATCTTTTCCAATCATTTTTAACTGTTCCAATTTTGATTTCTCTTCCAAACCAATTTCCATTAAGTATTTTATGCAAACCTTTTCAAAATATCGCAATTCAAATCTTGAGTTATTGTTATCTTTAAGAAAACAAGTAACTCAAGATAATAGTGAATTTGGATTTCTAAAATTTTCAAAAATTACAAATCAAAATATTTGGAGTCCTTATTCTCTTGTATTTGTAGAAATATTCTCCTTTGGATCAATAGTAATGGAAGATATATTTGATGCATATTGCAGATTCGTTTTTGATCTAGGAGGAAGAAAAGTGGATCTAAAAGAATAAGGTCACTTCAAGATGGCCATGCTCCCAAGACTGTGTGGAGTTTCTTCATAAGGCGATTGCCGGATTTGAGGACAAATCTTTTTCTAAGAGGGAGGGTATGATGGAATCCTACCTGACGTAATCCTCTTTTTCGTATTTTTACATTTTCTTGTACACGTAGTTTATATTGCAAGGAGCATGTGTTACTATAAATACCCAACTCCTCTTTTGTATTTTCACTGAATGAGAATTGAATTTTCTGAATCAGAAATTAATTCTCTCTTGAAGGTCATAGGCTAGAGAGTCCAGAGACTCCTCTAGCCACCTTCCAAGCACACACCCTCGTTGTTCATTTTCCATTTCCACTATGCTTCTCTCTCATCATCAATGCTACATCACCATTGCTTTGCTCCATTCTGCGTGGCGTCAGACGCATCATAACCACGTGTCAGCCATCGAGGTCATTTTTCATTTACTCTCTCGCGCATCAGAGAGAGGATTCTTCATTCTCGCATTCTCTACATCAACCACACCACGATTTCATTCTCTCTCAACAGTATTTCCATCTCTCATCACAGAAACACTTCGACCTCTTTCGTAAGTATCAGATTCGCCAACTTCTTCATCTTTCTTCCACTGTCACCAATTCATCCCCATGTTTCGCTAGGGTTTTCCCCTTTCTTCATTATTTCTTCACATTCTGAACGATTAAATACCTATCCTCAAATCGTTTTCCATTTTCCACCGATTGAACCTTCCTTTGCTCCGATCTAGGCCATTTCCACCGATCAATCATTAGTTTCCACTGATTAATCGGTTTAGGTAAGGATTTCTACTACGTTTTAGGGTTTCCTTCGAGTTTATAGGTGTTTCCACCGATTAAACCTAGGTCTAGGGTGTTTCTGGTGTTCTTCATTTCGCTCTCGATTGAGAGTTTCTTCTCGATTTCGCTACGTTCTTCATCTCTGGAGGAAGCCTCGAGGACTCTTAATCGGAATCACACAGCTCGAATCAGTTTTTTCCTCAAGGCGTCGTCCATCATCGTGTCTATCTCTCCCTGGACGTGAAGCAACAACCTTTTCAAAAGAAAATAAAAATGCTTCTCGAAATCCAAATCCCGTAACAGTGCTAAAGTGCTACCCATAACCCTCCATATTGAAATCAAAAGTGTCCGCTGCTTCCTGTGCGTCGTCCTACTGCTGCCCTCTCTAGGGTGAATAAAATCTCCTTTTGTGTTCTTTGCTGGACGAGGTGAAGGTTGGACCAAGAGGCTGGATGCTCCGAAAAATTGTCCATGGGTCGTGCACCTGCTGGACCTGCTTCATAAGTTGCTGCCAATCCGTGAACCAGCCCCCTTGTGCCAAGTGGATGTGCAGGCCATGTGTTTTGTTTTTAGCTAGACAACGCATCCAATATAGCTTGCTGTTATTTCATTTGGGCCATGCAATTCATTAACCAAGAAAGTGCCACTTTAAAGTATATCAGCGCATCTTTGAAGCAAAAATAAAATGAGCCCGATTGTGCTTCTCCAAAATGAAAGCAGCGTTTACATTTTATGCTATTTCTCTTCTTCAAAGAAAGCAAAGAAAATCCATCACTGTACATCATGCTGTGACATAGCCCATTTCTAATTGAAGTAAATCAACCAGCTGGACCAAGGCCGTGCACTTTACTGAATCAGCACCCTCACTTTACTTTAATCACAAATGTGCCTCCAAATATTAATTGCCCAAGGGCCTTGCTAGATGCTCTCCAAGCCCAAATAAAAAATGAATTGCAAGTGGGTGGTGGCTACACCTCACTTAATAATGCAAATAATTAGCTCAGATAATTCAAATTAATTAAAATCAGAAATTCTGATCAAATTAAGCACAATTAGCAAAACCGGAAAAATCCTGGACATTCAAGCACAATTCCATGATTAAATTCAGTACAATAAGTTATGTGAAATCAAGAAAATGTTGACTCATCAATTGACCCTCAGCCTTGCAATGCTATTAAAGTGATGAGGGCCAACAACAATGGTGAAATATGCCAGAGTGTGTCTACCATTGTTCTCTCCAGCCATCTCTTGAGTGCTCTGGTTAGATTCTTGTGGTGAGGGTTGCAAAAGTGACTCTGGAGAAAGAAATAATTCTCTAGAGGTTCGTACCTTCCTCCCTCTTCTACTTTCACTCAATCCTTCAAGAAGAGGTTCTAAATTTTTCTTCCTTCTAGTTTGAATTATATCCTGCATACACAAGAAAACAAAACCCTTGAAAGAACATTTTTAGAACAAAACAAAACAAACAAAAATAAAAATCAAGTCAAAGTTAATCAATAATCACACAAATAGAATAGTTAAACCACGAGTCCCCAGCAACGACGCCAAAAACTTGCTAAGACTTCGGCAAGTGTACCGAATCGTATCAAGTAATATAAATGGTAAGACCAAGTATCGTTTCCCTAGAGACTCATTGGCCTAAACAGTCATGTGATTTATTGATTATTTAAGACTTGAAAAACGAAAATTATTGTGTTTAGAATGCAAAAAGTAAATTAGCATGCAAAGATTGATCAGTTGACCAAAAGAATACGCAGGTGAATGATATATGGATGAATTATGTTGTTGTGGTTTCTGACTTTATCCTATCCACTCTCATGTATTTATGAATTCAACTTCTTCATTAATGTCAATGCCACTTTCTAATTTACCCTAAACCCGATGTCTCGGTGAATAGGGCCTACTCTTAATTACTAGTTTACAATGTCTTGTCTCCCTAGCAATTAATTATGCATTACATGTCTAGGTAATATTGCTCCTGAGAGAATTTCCCCATGTCTAGATTTCCTTGTATGTGTCTATATCAACAAAATCAATGATCATGCAATTGAATGAGTTAAATAAAGCCCTAAAAATTAATGAAGTAGGTCAATACATGAGAGTTTCAAAGGATTACATTGTTTCCCCAACAATAATGGAGGTTTAGTTCACCATAGACATGGTGAAAATAGATGAAAATAATAAAAAGAATGAAAGATAGAACCCTAAAAGTTGTAGGTTGAAGCTTCCACATCCAAAATCCTCCTCTGAGGGGTGAAGAGACTTTTTCTGTGCCTCTTTCTATCCAAAGATAGACGCTCTAGGTTGACTAAATCCTTATATACTTTCTAAAAATAACAGAAAAACTGGCCCAGGCCCACGAAAATGGCGCTCAGCGCTGGAATTACCGCTCAGTGGTAGGTGCGACACCTTGAATAACGCTCAGTGGTTCCACCTTCTCTTAAGTTAAACTCTTTTCTACTTCAACCTCCATCATTTAATTCCAGATAAATCCTGACAAAACAAGGGAAAACCAAGCATAAAACAAAGAAAATCCTCTTTGACTCTCTTATTCTCTAACTTAAGCAAATTGCATGATTTCAAGTTAATTCTAAGTCATAAAAGGATGTGTTTAACGTCAAATTTAAGTATGAAAATAACGGTTTTTGAACCGTTATCACAACCTTAAACTTAGAACTTTGCTTGTCCTCAAGCAAACAAAATGCAACTTAGTTTTCCATAAATCATCACAATGGTTCAACTCATTCCAAAACCAATATTTTACGATAAATCACCACTCAAATCAGCTCATCAATAGAATTCAATCAAGATGCACACATGCCCTGAATTTCAATATTCATCACGGTGTTCACACAATCACATAATACTCAACAGATGCTATTCTCATGAATGATGAATTAGCTAAGCACAGATATAATCACATATTCATGGAATTATTCCTCATCAGACAAGGGGTTTCACTTAATCACTCAAGTGTTTCAAAAGGTCACTCCTTCCCTCTACTATCCACATGTCACATAGAACAAAATTGCCATTCATTTGCCATAATCAAACATCATTATACACACATGTCATCACAAGGACTTTTCAAGGCTTATAATGTGGTTGGGCTAACAAGAAAAATTGGTTTTTCTAGATCACAAGGTCCTTGTGTTAAAAGATTCATTTACACATTCATATTTCAAGCACAAACTCTCTTTTTACCAATCTCACTCATTCCCAACTTTCCCTTTACTTTGCATTGAGCTTTTCTTTTCATGCTATCTTTTCTATCTTTTTTATCTTTTTCATGTTTTTCATGCTTCATTTAACACATTAGCTCAATGTTTATCTTTCTTTCAATTTCCCAGCAACCCCAAACTTCAATCTTTATCAATACCACACAAGAATTCTCAACTTAACTTAATACCCCAAACATTGTGCTCTTTTTAATTGGGACAAAGCTTTCGCGTTGGCTAAGAAAGATTTTAATCAAAAATGGCCTTCATCATATGACACATACTTGCAATTCAACCAATCATAGAAACTTTGGCAATATGATTCATGCTTTGAAGCTCAAAACCTCATATATAAGCTCTCTCAACATTCCACATATCTCAATATCACACCCTGCTTAGCATCATAATCACAATCATAATATCATCATGCATCTGTTCACATAGCTGGTGAACACTCCACCTGTATATCAGCATATGGAATCTCAATCATCATTCAATAATAAGCATCATCAAGCAACTTATCTCATGCAACATCAAACAATCAAACCATCATATCAGAAAAGTTTTAGACCAAGTACATTAATCCTATACTATTCAACAAAAGCAAATCCTACACTACTACACAGAAAAGAAAAGTTAAGAACAATCCTATTCTACTGTAGATAACATCCACCAGTAGAGGTTATATAGGCTCCTCAACCCATGTTGTCGTCAGAATCCTCCACTCCAGCCTCAGCATCCTAAAAATCATCATCATCATCCTCCTCAGCATCCTCATCCATGGCTGGAGCTTTAGCTGCTCCAGATCTACTACCATGCGCCTGTTCTGGCCAAGCCACTACATTGTTGAACTTGTCCATAGTCCACCTGTGTGCAGGAGGAGTGTCGTACAGACCTACAATCATCTTGGAAGTAGCAACCTGTCCCCTATGAATGGACTCTAATCTGGACTCTACAAGAGACATGTACATCTCCCTCATATGAAAAGGCTCAGCATCATGTGCATCTCCCTAAGCATGTGGTGGTGGAACTCTTCTCCTAGAGCGTCTTTAAGATGCTGCCCGAGCTGCCTTAGCTCCTCCGCAAAACTACCTGTAGTAGGCCTCATCAATACCCTTCCTGGGGAGATCAAAAGATGGAATAAATGTGTCTACCCCAACTGCATGGCATAGGTGTGTAATCATTGAGGGATGTCCCACACGTGCCTTGTTACTGGTAGTGAATGCACAACTCTTGATCTCGTTTGCAATCACTTGGCCAATGTTGATATTCATTCCTTTCAACACACAGTCGATAAACATGGCCCTTTTGACATTGATGTCTGAAACATGAGAGCATGGTGTCACATTGGCATGAGTGAATGTCTTTCAATACTGCACTAATGGTATCAAATTAACCCTCTTAATGTCGATTGCAGCCCCACTTGGGTTCTGGTAAAAGTGCCCTCCAAGCACATAGAGTACTCTCTCCATATCAGCAAAGTCAGTGCCTTCTTGAATATTCAACTCATACTGGCACTGTTTAGCTTCCCATTCCACATTCAGAAACCTGTTAATGGTTTCAGGATCATACTTGATGACTTTACAACGCACATAGCTCATATAATCCATGAAGTGGCTTTCCAATGACTTGGCATTTGTGTAAAATTCCTTTACCAATGCTATATTAGTAGGAGCAAGTTATGTTGCCAGCTTTTCCCAATTCCTTCTCTCAAGCTCATGGCCAAACTGAGGAGCAAAGTCTGGGATCCAACTTGCTTTCCTTTCCATTATTAGACGTCTCTCATGGACAAGGAGGTAATGCTCCTCATGCCTCCTAGAAAGGAACCTGTGAGAATAGAACCTATCTGGTTCTTTCCTCTTGTTTGCTAAGGTCTTAACCCTCTTTCCTGATGAGGAAGTCATTCCTGCATCAAACATAATTCACAAGACCAAAGAAAAACACATTAAGTGCTAGCAAACATCAAATCACGTCCAATCACATCACTGATCAGTGTTGAGGGCTAAAAAGGACCCCTCAACGCCACCTACACAATCAAAGAAATAAGCAAAGCAATCTGCCAGGTCACCGCCCAACGGTGGCGATGGTAGTTTCACCAAATCCTCCCTACATGCTCCTATTCTCCACCCAAATGCAATTTACACAGTTCGAGTCCTCAATTACACATTTTAATCGGTTTAAAAAAGTTCAATTTCCACAAATCATGCATAGAAATCAAAAGCCCCAAAATTTTATGCTTCTACCCACATTTTCACCAATTCCATGCTTTAAGATCCCTAGAAATAAAATGTAAGACTTACTTGGGTGGAGAGACCTTGAATATGTGCAAAATGCTTGTAAGTTGATGATGAATGAAGCCCAAATGTAATGCTCTCAAGAAAACCCCAAACTTTGATGGTAGAATGAGTTCAAAAGTGATGAAGAATGGGTTTTTAAGAGGTGGGATGATAAGAGATGTGATGAGGGAACATAAAAGAGTGTTTGAAAGTGAAAGAGAGGTTGAAGATCTGTAAGTGACCGCTTGGACGAGCCCTAAGGGGTATAAAAATTGTGCAATGGGCGAAGAAAGCTAAGTCCAATCTTTAAAATCAATTGAGCCCTCAGCGACGCCAACGCCCGGCGATGAGTTGACCGCCCGACGGTGAGCGCGAGTTTGCTCTTCCCCTTTTTGCTTTGCTTTAAACGTATTAGACCCTGTAACCTTCAATTTCAACTTTTAAATGTTTATTTTCATGCAATTCCCATTCACTTTACTCTCTTATGCAACAATTAAGCCCTAAATGCAACTAGAACAGAATTAAACATGCAACATAAATCAATCAACTGGGTTGCCTCCCAAGTAGCGCTTGTTTAACGTCATGAGTCTGACCCAAACCTTTCTAACACTTATCAGTAAGTGCAATTCTTACCATCACCCATCAGTAGGTGTACCTTCCTATATCCTTCAGTAGATACATAAACTTTTCTAGCATCCCTTAGTAGATGCTACCCAATAAACAATGTTTAAAAAAATCCAAAATTACATAAAGAATAAAAGAAAATAATGTTTATAAGTCACTGGGGTGCCTCCCAGCAAGCGCTCTTTTAACGTCACTAGCTTGACCCAGTAAAGCTCAAGTTCCATCCTTCATGTTGGTGTCTTCTTTGCCTTTATCACACCAACTCATCAATTGCTTTCGGTCCACCTACTTGACTCGCCTAAAGTATGAAGACTCAATCTCCATTACTCCATTCTCTTTAAAGCCTTTCACCACCCACAACTTCTTCTTGTATCTCATAGGAATACCAGGCTTGAATGATGCATCCTTCAAGTCAAAGTGAACTATCCCTCCTTTGTCAACTTTCTCTTCTTCCTTCACCTGTATTAAAACACAATTATTACCTTTGTTGACCGCTTTAGCAGATTTAGGTCTAGTCACTGGTGCATCCTTCTTTGAAGCTTTGTGACTAATCTTTTTTACTCGAATTTGCTTCTCTTTAAAGACATTATAAATCACATTTTTTTCTCGGTCTTTAAGCATAATTACACCATCATTAACGTGTTAGCAAAATGATAAACATGAAGTTTTGATGATGCCCAAATCAAGTCAAGATTTATCAAGATTCATGAAGATCCTTTGAAGACTTGTTTTTGTTATAAAAAACTTTTGTAATAATTGTAGTTTGATGTTTAAGACTTAGATTTGTAATAGGTTTTGATTCTTGTACTCTCATAATTTATATTTGTTGTTCAGAATCAGAAAAGCACGATTTTAATCGATTAAATCAAGTATTAATCGATTAAAATGTTAAAGGTGCTGAAAACTCAACTGGAAAGGGAATAATCGATTAATACCTTTTTTAATCGATTAGCTAATCGATTAATCCTAAGAATAATCGATTAAAACTAGCCATTGGAGTTTTCTGGTTTTTGAAAACTAGCCGTTGTACTCATTTAATCGATTAACATTAATATTAATCGATTAAAAGTGTTAAATGGCCAGTTACGAAGAATGAAAGAGTATTTCCTTGAGTCTATAAATAGGCTCTCTTTATCCATCATCAACAACTCTTCCCTTGCGCTCAAATACTCAGAACTCGTTGAGAATTGTGTGCTCTTGTTCAGCTTGTGAAACTCTTGTCTGTGGAGTTGGTGAAGTGCTGCTACGGTGACAGAGGAAATAGCCGGTTCATCCTTGGTGCGTCTGAGGAGGTGTGTGGAAGAGGATCATCCTTCGTGAAGCATTCGGAGGAGGTGTTACATCCTTCGTGAAGTATTCGGAGGAGGTGTCTAATCCTTTGTGAAGACTCAAAGGAGGTGCAGGTTCATCTCTTGTGGTATCAAGAGAGGTGGTTTCTAAACTCTTACAAATTGTTTCTTTGTGATTGTAATTTGTAATTGTTTTGTGATTAGTGAACTATTTATCTTGGTTTGAGATAAGCGACTGGACGTAGGATTGGTAAGATCCAAACCAGTATAAAAATCATCTGTGCAAATTTCTCTCAACCTTACTCTTTTATTTATATTTATTATTTGCGTAGTAAGATAAATTAAGTAGAAATTAAAAGGTACACGTTTGAATTAAAAACCCTCTTGGTTTTTTATTCCACGCTAACCATTCTGCTGTAGCATTTCTAACGTAATGTTGATGATTACTTTGGCCATCTTCACAAACGACCTTCCAAGAATAACCAGGATCTTATCATCCTCCTTCATCTCTATCACCACAAAGTCACCCAGGAATTCAAGCCTTTCAATGAGAATCACAACATCCTCCACCACACCATAGGGTTTCTTTGGTAATCCGTCTGCCATGATCAAGGAAATCTTTGTTGGCTTCAATGTAAGACCACCAATCTTCTTCAGCATAGATAGGGGAATTAAGTTAATACTTGACCCTAAATCAAGTAAGGCTTTCCCTATCTTCACACTCCCAATGGCCCAAGGAATGGTAAAACTTCCTGGATCCTTTACTTTTGGAGGGTGTTCTTTCTTCAAAGAGTCACTACAACCTTCTTATTCCTCAGTAGCTTTCTCCTCAAGATCTATCTTTTCTCCAAGATACTGCTTTATACGTATTGTATAAATAGGGATTTGTTGAAGTGCTTCAGTCAACAGTATAGTAATCTTCATTTGATTGAAGATTTTTCTAAAGTGCTCACACTTACTCTCTTCTCGCTTTTTCCCCTTTGGGTAAGGAAGAACTCTCTCATTTTTATCAATTTTCTCTTCTTTTTCTATTTTTGTCTCTCCCCTCTTCTCTTTTTCTTCTCCAATCTCTCCCTCACATATTTCTTCTTTTTCCTCTTTTTTTTATAACTCAACGCTTTCTTTTTCCACTTTTTCCTCAACCATACTCACCACAACCTTACAATCTTCTTTAGGGTTAACTTCAGTATTAGTCCCAAATTGATTTTTCTCTATGACCTCCACCCTTTTGGCTAGCTGACCAATCTTCATCTCCAAACTTCTGAAGGAAGCCTCATTGCCCTTAACTATGGATTCATGCACCTTCAAACAATTTTCAAACTTCTCATCAAGGTTGCTAACCTTTTTAGTCAAAGCAGATACCTGTTGCCATAGTGATGGCTGTTGTGGTTTGTAGAATTGGTCTCCAGGTTGTCCAGTTTGATTATTCTGGCTTTACCCAATGCTTGAGTGATTTTTCCAACCTTGATTGAAATCACCCTGGCGGTATTGGAATTTATTGCCCGTGTAATTTGCTTCTTCTTGGGCCTCCTCTGGATAAGCACATTCACCATTGATATGGTCACCACCACAATGGTCACAGAATTGTTGTTGCACCTATGAGACATTCTTCATCTCTTTAGGCAATTGAGCAAGATTCTTTGTCAGGTTCTCCAATTGTTGAGTTATCAGCTTGTTCAGTGCAAGCAAGGCATCTTGAGTAGGCAATTGAAGAACTCCCCTTTGTTGTAATTGTATGCCCCTTTCACTATTAGTTTCACTATCATTAGCCGCCATACTTTCTATCAACTCAAAGGCTTCCTCAGCAGTCTTACAATTGATATTACCTCCAGTTGAGGCATCTAACATAAGTTTTGTCTGAGTCCCAAGACCTCCAAGGAATGTGAGAACTACAACTGTCTCATCAAAACCATGTACAGGCATCTTTCTCAATAAGCTTTTGTATATGTCCCACGTCTAGCCTAGGGTTTCTTGCATGCCTTGCCTAAAAGAAGAAATCTCCATTTTACTTTGTTGATTTTAGACTGTAGAAAATATTTGTTCATAAATGTTTCCACCATAGCCTCTCAGGTTGTAAAGCTATCCTCCGGAAAAGAATTTAACCACAGTTTAGCATTGCCTCCCAATGAGAAAGGAAACAAGCTAAGTTTAATTGCTTCATCCGGCACTCCGTTGATCTTCACCGTGTTACAGATCTCATTAAATGTGGTGAGATGATCATATGGACTTTCGTGTGACAGTCCATTAAATTGATTGCTTAGCACCAAATGAATCAATGCCGGTTTAACCTCCATGTTCAATGCATTGACCCTCGGCCTTGCAATGCTGTTAAAGTGTTGAGGGCCAACCACAATTGTACCATCCGTTAGAGTGCGTCTCCTAGGAGCTTCCTCCTCAGCCATCTCTTTTGTTCTCTGCTTTGATGCTTCTGGTGAGGGTTGCAACAGTCTCTCAGGAGAGGGGAATAATTCTCTAGATGATCTTCGAACCTTCCCTCTCCTTCGATTTGCACTTAATCCTTCAAGAAGAGGTTGTTGATTTTTCTTGCTCCTAGTATGAACTGTATCCTACATACACAAGAAACAAAACCCTAAAAAACACTTTTATATAAAAATAAAACAAAAGGAAAACAAAAAGAAGAATCAACACTAGTGCAAAAATGATCTATAACGTCACGCGGTCAACGTCTCACCGCCCAATACGCAACGTTAAAAATAAATTCAATCGCTCCACGTCCTGTATTATAAGAGTTCGCAGTCTAATATTTATTAACGACAAACAAAGCCCATATAGACGTAATCTAAAATGTGCTAACGTCAAACAAGGGCCAGAACGACGTAAAACAATGACCTTAGAAACACTTAACATCATTTTAAGAAACAATTGACGTTCAATTTAAAATAAAAAAATAACGAAATAGTGGTTTGCTTCCAACAGTATTACTCCCACCCACATTTGACGTCCACCATGCTAAATATTCGGCGTTTTATATGACAAAGAGTGAATCCGTTTTTTATTCTTTATTTCTTTTCTCTTTTAAACCAAACAGAATGTCGCCCACTTTATTGTTTCGACGTTTATACCAATGTAGAACGTCGAACAATTTGGGGTCTGACGTGATGGTCCTTGGTGTACGAAACAACTGACATCCAATACAAAATAAATAAATACTAAATTTTGTTGTAAATAATATGACGTCAACAATAACAAAAGATGGATGTTGTATATTACAACTAGTATTTATTATTTTAATTTTCTTTTAAATCAACCAATAAAACGTCAGTTTTAAACTCGCAACGACGTTTTATTATTTATTTCTTTTTTATTATTTTTTCTTTTTCATTTTAACCAACCACAAAACATCTAATTCTTCTTCTCATACAATGTTTTATTTTCAAGATATTACGTTTTTATTTTTTCTTTTAAACCAACCGGTAAAACATCCTTGTAATTGTGGCTTTGACGTTTTGAAGGGCTCCTAACATGTTCGAATTATGTGTTAACGTTTTCTTTGTTTTTCTATCAAATCTTTCAGAATCACAAAAGCTATTCGAACACGTAATGTCTATATATAACATCGAACTGTTTTATCAATTCGATGTTTTTTTGGCCAGAAATATTTTTTTTTGTACAAAACTAACGAATATAATGCCACAACAAGAAGAACACATAATAAAAAGGAAGAAAACAAGGACATCACAACTTAGTACTATGACTCTAAGACCCTATTCTTATTCAGACGTCTTCCTAGAATCTTCTTCAGTAGACTCTTCATCAGAATCCTCTATTTTAGGATTGCTATTAATCTCCTTCTGATAGAGCACATATTTGATGGGAAGAAGAATTTGAACAACAAAAATGTGGAGGAAAGAAAAATATTAAGAAGATGAGTGCTTTTTCAAAATCTGTAGAACCCTTGGATGGTTAGAACTGCTTTTATAACTTGAAGTTTCTTAATTATATGATTCAATTTTTAAGTTTCAGGAAGTTGTTTTCTATCGAATTAGTGGATCTGATTTCGGAGAAAACAACTTAATGAAACCTTAAACAATGAGTCATTCAATGACAATCAAATTGTGCAATTGTATAGAGCTAAACATTATATTTATAGAGTCAATATTAATGCTCACAACCACTCTGGTAACAACACAAAATTAATGTTCATAACCACTCAAATGCCTTTCACGTCGAAGCCCCCTAAAGTTTGACGTTCTATGAGAATTAAAAAAGGAAAAAGAAAAAAAAAAGCGACCTCGTATAACGAATAATACGTCAGATGCACAAGGAATTCAATGTTTATTGTTCGATGAAAAGAAAAAAGAATTAAACCAAAAAGACACTTTCGAAGTCTGAAGAAATTGATGTTAAACTCTTCGTTTCTAGCAGCAAACTGTAATTTCCCATTCATCATTTAAGTAGACTTCCTTTTATTATTGAAGCCCATATCAAGCCTTTCCCAACAGTAATTAGTTAAGTAGACATGTATTCATAAAATTTCTTGTAACAACAGTTGTGTTAACTTGTAACAACTCCAAGGCCTTTCAAAACGCTACAACTTCAAATAATAAAATTCATAAACTCCTTCTAGGAATGAATAGAGGACATCGAATATTTTTGAAATCGACGTGTTATTGGAGGTTAAAAAAGTAAAAGAAAAAAAGATAAAAGGAAAAAGAAATAGAGACCTTTTGCCGTAATATTAAATAATACGAGGACTTCCCTTTGTTGACGTTCATATCTTAATAATACGTCGAGTAACTTTATCATTTGACATAATATTGGTGTTTTAAAAAGAAATAATAACATATACTGCATGCAATGTAATGATGTAACATTAAAATGGACAATTACAATCATAAAAGTGATTTAATCATATTTAATCAATTTGAACAATTGAATCACCATTCACTAATGTTTGCCAAAAGAGAATTTCATTAATATTCAAAAGATGATTACAACCAGCAAAACAAAAGATGGCTTAAGAAGCCATTGATTACAAAATTAAAATCAAACAACGAAATTCATATTCTCTATTGCAGAATTATTGTTGATCGGTGAACTAATAATTTGCATGATTGAAAGATAACTAAAACTAAATAGAATAGAATAAAATATTATAAAAAAGTTTAACTCAACATTCCACCTACAATTTTCACATGAGTTTTTAATATTATCATCATCATCTTCAGTATCCATTATTTCCCAAGAATAAGACTTCTTCATTCTCCAACCATTGATTTGTCTCTGGGAACATAAAGGAGTTGGATTGCGCAATAGTGTTCCATGAGGTTTTCTCCATATATTACCCAACAAAGTTATTACCTTATTTCTACACCTTACAACACACTTGACATTTCTCAAAAATTGCATATACTCAAACCCTTCTTTTCTTAAATCACTATCGTATGAACATAATAAGATCAAACCATATACATATTTTTCTTCAAGATAACCCTTTTTGGCAGCCATTTTCAAGTCATTAATGCCTATTTCAATATTTTCCTTATATCTAATTATTTCTCTTAATCCCTCTCTATACAAAGCTTCAATATTTCCACTCTCTTAACAACTTTGCATGAAAATATCAAATGCCCTTGCTTTTTCTTTACATGACCATGAAATCAACGAAAACTTTTCTAAAGAAATTTGTTGCCACATATAATTGTCTTTTGTGGCATGCAAAAAATCTCTACAACATGCTTTCATGTTGTAATGATCAATCCAAGATTCAGAACTTACATTTGCAACCACATTAAGCAATAAGTCTGTGGGAAGTGATTTGATTGGAAACAATGTAGATTTGTCATCTTCTGTGCGTTGTCTTTTGTTATCTCTTTTAACTGATTCTTCCATTACAATGAAATGAGAAAACTCGTGGCTTTCATGACATTGTCTCTTGTTGAATTGTGTCTTCTTCATCAATTTTGAAGTTGTCATGTTTACTATGCGGTTAAGTAGTTATTGGAGTTAGCCTTTGACAATAATACCTTGATATAGATATTGTGTTGTCAACAATCTCAACAATGCAGGCATTTGTTGCAAGGCTTCTGAGAAGGGTATGTTAATCTACAGTTTCTTGAAAATCTCCATGAAACGCTCAAATTGTTTTTCTTTCTCCTTCCTCGCATAATTCTTTGGGTAAGGAAGGGGTTTTACATAGAATTCTCTTTTGTTTTTCCTTTCATCCTCCTCCTCTTTTTTTTTTCTTCTTTTCATTTTCTTTTCTCTCCCTTATGAAAAAGAGGTGTTTCAATTAAAAAGGGGAGTGACATCTAGCAAATTAAGAAGTGCAAGGCTTGGTGATTTAAATTGATTCTATATGGCTGCCACATTTTTGAAGGGGGATGTCCAAATTGAATGGGAGCCACGTCCAGCATTAAAGAAGAGGAACGCTGATTGAATGATGAAGAGGCACGCTGCTCACACATAATATTGATATTGAAGTTTCAATAGGAAAAGGTGTGGTGTCTCGGCTTGGGCTCGAGGGAAGCAACACGGCCCAATGGAAGTCAAGCAATTAAGTCCAAGCGGTTTGACTCATCTTCTCTTAGCTAGCTGCACGTGGCTGAAAAAGAAAGAAAAGAGAGTAGCACGTGAAGGAGGTGGGATGCGCTGATGGGCTGGAGAAATAAACACTTCATTTTATGCTTGGAGAATCTTCACGGTCCAGCCTTTGCACATCTAGCAGCTTTGCAGAATCAGGTCCACCAACGTATCCAGTCGCCCACGTCCAGCGCCTTCTGCCCAACAGCACTTCACAAAGCAGCATATGCATTTGGGCTTGAGAAAGATAGATGGTACAGTAGCTGGTTCAGCACGTGAAATGGACAGCAGCTGCAACCCAAGCACACAACTTGGTCCAATCTTCAAACTTTCAGCAGCCACCGAGAAAAGAATGGAGTTGATTCATTCTTCAATTAGAAGGCAGCAACTTGGGCTGGGAAGCAACTTGAAAACGGTGGTAGCAGAATTCGCTTTCATGGTCCAGCTTGGAGAATAAAAATAGAAGCAATTTAAACAGCAACAGCCCATGACCAATCAACCTTGAAGAATGCACGTCCAACATGGACTGCAACACACTTCATTAACTTGGGGTGCACGATCCAGCAGCAGCGTGAAGTAAAGCTCCAGATCCAGCACACATCAGCTGCAACTGGGAATGAAGAGCCCACATTGAAGTCCAGAGCTGATCCAACTTGGCAGAGGAGACCACCCACATTAACTACACGATAATTAGGTTGGAGGAGAGTCGCCACAGGGGGATTCATTCGTTTTCTGGAATTTTAGTACGAAAATGGTGTTTTTGGTTTTCAACATGGAGGTGCAGCAGGCACATTGAGAGGAGTATTAGCGTCTAGCTTTTGGGAGCTTATCTTGTCTCCTCTTTTCTTTTATTTTGCTGAAACCGAGAACCACTTGAAATTTCCTTTAGAATAGGCATTGTTTTCTTTTGATTGAACTTTATTCCAGACGCTGTTACAACTTTGCATTGAAGCTCTTTTATTTTCCTTTTGATTCCAGCAAAGAAACGTCCAGCACATGCCTTATTTTTAGAGAGAGAACACTGATTTTGAGTGAGTGGTGTCATGCCTGAAGGGCACACACGTTGTCATTTAATGCTTGGAACATTTCTTTCAGCGAGAAAGCACAAACGGTGCTTCATGGCTTTGCTTTCATTCACTTTAGAAAAAGCATACTTTTCATTTTCATTTTCATTTTTATGCAAGTGCTGATTTAATTTTGCAAGACTTGGTATCATTTTATTTTTGAGTGAAGGAGCATGCGTCCTGAAGCAGCTGGAGAGAACGGTGCAGCAGCAAGGAAAGCGCAGTGCACATGGTTGATTTAATTTTAGAAGCAGTTTTGTCACTTGGTTTATTTTAGTGTCCACGCCTTCTTTTTATTTTAGTACTTCCGTGATGAATTTTTAGATTGGTTAGAATTTATAGCATTTTATTCTAAGCTACATTGCACATGCCATCTTTTACTTTAAGTGTTGCAATTTTACATTCCCCTCATGTGTATTTTTGTTGACGCGTTGCAATTAATATCATAAGATGCATTTTGGGATTTATCAATTGAAATTGTTCCTCGAGTGGGTCACTCATTTTCTCGTTAATTTAATTATGATATTAGCTTAAATTAGTCGGGTTGGTTGTTAATAAAGTTACTTTGCTTCCTTGAGACTTTTGAACTTTAATTGTCATGCTGCTGCTTTGATTCTGCTCAATATTTAATCCCTGGAAATTTAAAGAAGGTTTGTGTGCTTGGTAGCATCCTAGGTGGTGATGGTCTGAAAGACTATCAAGCCTTGAACTGCCAAGGGAGAATTTCCCTTCCAAACCTTTCATTTGTGTGTATAAAGTTTTAAAGAGAAGCTTTGAGTGTTGTGAATTTAGTAAGACTGACTTGGCCTAATTCCTTGGCAATTTGTATGAGAGAATTCAGACTTTATTAAACTGATTTGGCTAACTGTTCATTGTGCAGGAAAAGGAAATTGAGTGATCAAACTGAAGC
The DNA here is from genome assembly GCA_027742785.1 of Vigna reflexopilosa. Classification (NCBI taxonomy): domain Eukaryota; kingdom Viridiplantae; phylum Streptophyta; class Magnoliopsida; order Fabales; family Fabaceae; genus Vigna; species Vigna reflexopilosa. Next base: position 18,154,135 of record CM050917.1, on the reverse strand, counting down.
AGCTTTGATTGTGTTCATTTTAAACTACCACTGCATTTAGATTGTAAACTGTTGTTTAAATTATTGAGATGTTAATGTTCTGAATGTTATTGCTGACTTCCGTGATTGATTGAATACTCTTGAATGCCACCTACTTAGCTGTATTAGTTGTGCATGACCTGATTTTTACATGAACTGATTTGTTTGGAGTACTTAAGCTTGTGAATTAACTTGTTTTAACTGCCAATTTCTGAATTGAATCACATCACTCATGTCCAGATTAGATTGATCAGGTTTCAATTAGTTAGGATTGTTGTTTAATCAGATTGGTTTCAACCCTGAATCACATCCATTTGCATCTGGTTAAATGTACATTTCCATGAGTATTTTGCGGGATTATGATGCAACTTTGTGTGTGCATATCTGAACTGATTGAATCTTTAGTTTGAGCAAAAGATTTAAGAAGAAATAGTAGCAGAAACATCTCATTTGGAAGTTGTGAAATTAAGGGAGTTTGCTTAAACTGTCTTATTTGTTATAACTTGCAATTGTTAAGATTGGGTGGACTGCTGATTTGATTAGAATTTAGTTTGTGCAGGAGTTTAATTGAGCAGCAACAGAATCTCGTTGGAAAACTTGGAAAGCTTGGAAAACTTGAAAAGCTTGTGCAGCCAAGAGAAAAAGGGAAGTTCTTACTACCCTATATCTTTTTGTGCAAACTGTTTGGCTAAGGGTGAAAATGACAGAAGCCTTGTACATGTGTTTGTAGGATTGGACTGGCCATTAGATTCAAAAGCATTGATTCTAGAAGCAACAAAGTTGTCCAGAATGATGAAGTGAACCAGGACCGTAGCATAGTCTCATTTTTTTTGTTTGTATTTGTTTGTTCCATCTTATTTGTAATGGGCTTGTGTTTAGCCCACTAATAGTTTTTTAGTTTTGTTTTGTAAAAGGGCCTTTTAAAAAAGTCCAAGTCCTTTGGAGGAGTTCTTAGTGCCCTTTCCAACTCTTGGCAACTTTAATTGCTTTCTTTCAATTTGACACAGCTAGACATATGAGTAGAATTTGATTTGTGTTTCGCTTAGGAGCGTAGGGTCATTAGAGTTCGCTTAGAGTCTGCTAATTGTATTTGATTGGTTGATTGTTGTGTCCTTTGATTTTAAAAGTGATTTTTGTTTAAACGATAATTAGTTAGCAGCTTAAGGCATATCTAGCTAAGGAAAGACTTGGTATTTAAGCAACCCTTGTGGTTCACCTCTCTTACCTAGGATTTGTCTAAAGTGGAAGCTTTTAGTCCTTTAGATTAAGAAAACTTTTAAAAGCAAAGATGTCTTGTTATAGTTCATAAAGGTCTTCTAGGCTAGATAATGTTGATGAAATGTTTAAACAAGCTTGGAATCTTCCATTCTTTGGTAAAGACATAGGTGCATTAACATACCTAGCTTGGGAACAAGAAGTTAATAAAATAGATCCTTGGTTTTATAGAGAGAGTCAATCTTATGTCCTTAGCATATATCTTTCTAAGTTAGAAGAGCATGCAAGAGAGTAGTGGGATGAAAGATAATATCATGTTAGGAAAGGTAGAAAGTCCTTCAAGCATTAAAAGAAACCTATAATTAATTAAAGATTGCATTGAAGATGGAAAAATGTTTCTTGAGAGTTTAAGTGATCATGGGTTTCTTCGTAGAGAACTAGAATTTGGGCGGACACTTAAAGAGATCAAGGATAAGAAAAGAGAAAGAGAGATTGAGAGAAAAGAAGAGGAAGAAAGAAAACAAGAAGAGAAGAGAGAGACAGAAGAAGAAGAGAGAAGAGAGGAATTAAGAAGAGCAGAAGAGAAGAGAGAAAGAGAAGAAAAAGAGAGAAGAGAACAAGAAGAGAAAAGACAAGAAGAAGAGAAAAGAAAAGAAGAGAGAAGAAAAAGAGAGGGAAGAGAAGAAGAAAAGAGAGAAAGGCAAGAAAGAGATAAGAAAGAAAATGAGAAATTGCTAGTGATGGCCAATCCTATTTTTTCAATGATCATGGAACCTAAAAGGGAAGGTTTCTCATTCTTTACTTCTTTTCCAATCATGGTTCAGTCTTCAAATATTAATTTCTCTTTTAAATCAATCGCCATTATGTATTTTATGCAAACCTTTTCAAAATATGGCAATTCAAATCTTAAGTTATTGTTATCTTCAAGAAAACAAGTAACTCAAGACAAAAGTGAATTTGGACTTCTAAAATTTCCAAAAATTACAAATCAAAATATTAGAAGTTCTTATTCTCTTGTGTTTGTAGAAAATTTCTTCTTGGGATTGATATTAATTGAAGATATATTTGATGCATGTTGCAGATTCGTGTTTGATCCAAGAGGAAGAAAAGTGGATCTAAAAGAATAAGGCCACTTCAAGATTGCCATGCTCCCAAGACTGTGTGGAGCCTCTTCATAAGGCAATTGCCAAATTTGAGGACAAATCTTTTTTTTCAAGAGGGAGGGTATGATGGAATCCTGCCTGACGTAGTCCTCTATTTCATATTTTTCCATTTTATTGTACACGTAGTTTAGCTTGCAAGGAGCATGGGTTACTATAAATACCCAACTCCTCACTTGTATTTGCCACTTTTGAGATAAATGAGAATAAAGTTTTCTAATTCAGAAATTAATTCTCTCTTGAAAGTTATAGGCTAGAGAGTCCAGAGACTCCCTCTAGCCACCTTCCAAGCACACACCCTCATTCTTCATTTTCCATTTCCATCGTGCTTCTCTCTCATAATCAATGCTACATCACCATAGCTCTGCTCCATTCTACGTGGCATCAAGTGCACCATAGCCATGCGTCAGCCATCGAGGTCATTTTTCATTTACTCTCTCGCGGATCAGAAAGAGGATTCTTCATTCCCGCATTCTCTACATTAACCACAACACGATTTCATTCTCTCTCAATAGCATTTCCATCTCCCATCACAGAAACACTTTGGCCTCTTTCGTAAGTATCAGATTCGCCAACTTCTTCATCTTTCTTCCACTGTCACCGATTCATCCCCATGTTTCGCTAGGGTTTTCCCCTTTCTTTACTATTTCTTCACATTTTGACCGATTAAACACCTATCCTCACATCGTTTTCCATTTTCCACCGATTGAACCTTCCTTTGCTCAGATATAGGCCATTTACACCGATCAAGCATTAGTTTCCACTGATTAACCGCTTTAGGTTAGGATTTCTACTACGTTTTAGGGTTTCCTTCGAGATTATAGGTGTTTCCACCAATTAAACCTAGGTCTAGGGTTTTTCTGGTGTTCGTCTCTGATTCGCTCTCAATTGAGAGTTTCTTCTCCATGCCGCTGCGTTCTTCATCTCTAGAGGAAGCCTCGAGGACTCCGAATCAAAATCGCACAGCTCGAATTAGTTCATTTTCCATTCCACGGTGCTTTCTCTCTCATCCACGGTGGTCCATTCCTTCGATGCCACCTTTAGCGCATGCATCAGCTCTCCATTTCCTCCATCTACACACGTCAGCTTATCATTCACATATTCATTTTTAGCCTCGTAACTTCAATGTCACTTCTCGAGTATTCTCTCTCGAGAATCCTTTCAATCACGTAAGTTTCTCTCCATCACACGTTTCGTTTTCATTTCTCCTTCTATACACTGAATAATCTCCAACCTTAGATTAGGGTTTCTTCTTTCTCACATCATTTTCCTCCATTTTAGCCGATTGAAACCCTTTCTACTGTTTCTTCTACGATTTCCAATGATTAATCCTCCATTTACAACTTTTAAATGCTTTTGAACTGATTAATCTAGCGTTTGAACCGTTTAATCGGTCCAAATTGAGTTTTCCCTCTTTTTCTAGGGATCGTTCATTATTTTAGGGTTTTCTCCAATCGATTTCGATTCTCTCGGTTCGTTTAGGGTTTTCAACCTATCTTCTTCGATTTCTCTCTCAATCTAAAGGTTTGTAAACATTTTCCGCTGTGTAATCTTCGTCAGAGAAGCCTCGAGGACTCCAATCGGTCCTCTTCCTCAAGGCGTCTTCCATCATACGCACTCTGGCGGATGCTACCACTATGGTTGGCCCTCAACACTTTAACACAATTGCAAGGCCGAGGGTGAATGCAATGAACATGGAGGTAAAACCGGCGTTGATGCATATTGTGCAAAGCAATCAATTTAATGGACTGTCACATAAAAGTCCATATGATTATCTCACCACATTCAATGAGATCTGTAACACGGTGAAGATCAACGGAGTGCCGGATGAAGCAATTAAAGTTAGCTTGTTTCCTTTCTCATTGGGAGGCAATGCTAAATTGTGGTTAAATTATTTTCCAGAGGATAGCTTTACAACCTTGGAGGCTGTGGTGGCAAAATTTCTGAACAAATATTTTCCACAGTCTAAAATCAACAAAGGTAAAATGAAGATTTCTTCTTTCAGGCAAGGCATTGAAGAAACCCTAGGCCAAGCGTGGGACAGATACAAAAGCTTATTAAGAAAGACGCATGTACATGGTTTTGAAGAGACAGTTGTAGTTCTCACATTCCTTGGAGGTCTTGGGACTCAGACAAAACTAATGTTAGATGCCACAGCTGGAGGTAATATAGAGTGTAAGACTGCTGAGGAAGCCTATGAGTTGATAGAAAGCATAGCGGCTAATGATAGTGAAACTCATAGTGAAAGGGGCGTACAACTACAACAAAGGTTGTGGTCAATATGGTTGAGGAAAGAGTGGAAAAAGAAAGTGTTGAGTTAGGAAAGAAAGAGGAAAAAGAAGAAATATGTGAAGGAGAGATTGGAGAAGAAAAAGAGAAGAGGGGAGAGAAAAAAATAGAAAAAGAAGAGAAAATTGATAAAGATGAGAGAGTTCTTCTTACCCAAAGGGGAAAAAGAGAGAAGAGAGTAAGTGTGAGCGCTTTAGAGAAATTTTCAATCAAATGGAGATTACTATATCGTTGACTGAAGCACTTCAAAAAATCCCTGTTTATTCAAGACGTATAAAGCAGTATCTTGGAGAAAAGATAGATCTTGAGGAGAAAGCTACTGAGGAACAGGAAGGTTGTAGTAACTCTTTGAAGAAAGAACACCCTCCAAAAGTAAAGGTTGTAGTTTTAACATTGGGAGTGTGAAGATAGGGAAAGCCTTACTTGATTTATGGTCAAGTATTAACTTAATGCCCCTATCTATGCTGAAGAAGATTGGTGGTCTTACATTGAAGCCAACAAAGATTTCCTTGATCATGGCAGACGGATCACCAAAGAAACCCTATGGTGTGGTGGAGGATGTTTTGATTCACATTAAAAGGCTTGAATTCCTGGTTGACTTTGTGGTGATAGAGATAAAGGAGGATGATAAGATCCCGGTTATTCTTGGAAGGCCGTTTATGAAGATGGCCAAAGTAATCATCAACGTTAATGATGGGGTAATTATGCTTAAAGACCGAGAAGAAAAGGTGATTTATAATGTCTTTAAAGAGAAGCAGATTCGAGTAAAAAAGATTAGTCACAAAGCTTCAAATAATGATGCACCAGTGACTAGACCTAAATCTGCTAAAGCGGTCAACAAAGGTAATAATTGTGTTTTAATGCAGGTGAAGGAAGAAGAGAAAGTTGACAAAGGAGGGATAGTTCACTTTGACTTGAAGGATGCATCATTCAAGCCTGGTACTCCTGTGAGATACAAGAAGAAGTTGTGGGTGGTGAAAGGCTTTAAAGAGAATGGAGTGATAGAGATTGAGTCTCCATACTCTAGGCGAGTCAAGAAGGTGGACCGAAAGCAATTGATGAGTTGGTGTGATAAAGGCAAAGAAGACACCATCATGAAGGATGGAACTTGAGCTTTACTGGGTCAAGCTAGTGACGTTAAAAGAGTGTTTGCTGGGAGGCACCCCAATGATTTATAAACATTATTTTCTTTTATTGGTTATGTAATTTTGGATTTTATTAAACATTGTATATTGGGTAGGATCTACTGAGGGCTGCTAGAAAAGTTTATGTATCTCCTGAAGGATATAGAAAGGTACACCTACTAATGGGTGATGGTAAGAATTGCACTTACTGATAAGTGCTAGAAAGGTTTAGGTCAGGCTCGTGACGTTAAACAAGCGCTACGTGGAGGCAACCCAGTTGATTAATTTATGTTGCATGTTTCATTTCGTTCTAGTTGCATTTAGGGCTTAATTGTTGCATAAGAGAGTAAAGTGAGTGGGAATTGCATGAAAATAAAAATTGAAAGTTGAAATTGAAGGCTACAGGGTCTAAGACGCTTAAAGCAAAGCAAAAAGGGGAAAAGCAAACTCGCGCCCACCGCTGGGCGTTGAACTCACCGTTGGGCGGTGGCGTCGCTGAGGGCTCAATTGATTTTAAAGATTGGAGTTAGCTTTCTTGGCCCATTGCACGATTTTTATACCCCTTTGAGCTCGCCCAAGCGGTCACTTACAGATCCCTAACCTCTCTTTCACTTTCAAACACTCTTTTAAGTTCTCCCATCAGTTCTCTTATCATCCCACCTCTTGAAAACCCCTTCTTCATCACTTTTGAACTCATTCCACCATCAAAGTTGGGGGTTTTCTTGAGAGCATTACATTTGGGCTTCATTCATCATCAACTTACAAGCATTTTGCACATATTCAAGGTCTCTCCACCCAAGTAAGTCTTACATTTTATTTCTAGGGTTCTTAAAGCATGAAAGTGGTGAAAATGTGGGTAGAAGCACGAAATTTTTGGGCTTTTGATTTCTATGCATGATTTGTTGAAATTAAACTTGTTTGTACCGATTAAAATGTGTAATTGAGAACTGGAACTGTGTAAATTGCATTTGGGTGGAGAATAGGAACATGTAGGGAGGATTTGGTGAAACTGCCACCGTCGCCACTGAGCGGTGGCCTGGCAGATTTATTTGCTTATTTCTTTGATTGTGTAGGTGGCGCTGAGGGGTCTTGTTTGGCCCTCAACGCTGATCAGTGATGTGATTGGACGTGATTTGATGTTTGCTAATGCTTAATGTGTTTTGCTTTGGTCTTGTGAATTATGTTTGATGCAGGAATGGCTTCCTCATCAGGAAACAGGGTTAAGACCTTAGGAAACAAGAGGAAAGAACCAAATAGGTTCTATTCTCACAGCTTCCTTTCTAGGAGTAATGAGCAGCATTATCTCCTTGTCCAGGAGAGACGTCTAATAATGGAAAGGAAAGCAAGTTGGATCCCAAACTTTGCTCCTCAGTTTGGACAGGAGCTTGAGGGAAGGAATAAGGAAAAGCTGGCAACATACCCTGCTCCTGCCAATATAGCATTGATAAAGGAATTTTACACAAATGCCAAGTTATTGGAAAGCCACTTCATGAATTATATGAGCTATGTGCGTGGTAAAGTCATCAGGTATGATCCTAAAACCATTAACAGGTCTCTGAATGTGGAATGGGAAGGTGAACAGTGCTAGTATGAGTTAAATATTCAAGAAGGCACTGACTTTGATGATATGGAGAGAGTACTCTGTGTGCCTGGAGGGCACTTTTACAAGAACACAAGTGGGGCTGCAATCCACATTAAGAGGGTTAATTTGATACCCTTGGTGCAGTACTGGATGACATTCACTCATGCCAATGTGACACCATGCTCTCATGTTTCAGACATCAATGTCAAAAGGGCCATGTTTATCTATTGTGTGCTGAAAGGAATGAATATGAACATTGGCCAAGTGATTGCAAAAAAGATCAAGAGATGTGCATTCAATACTAGTAACAAGGCACCTTTGGGACATTCCTCATTGATTACACACCTATGCCATGCAGCTGGGGTAGACACATCTATTCCACCTTTTGATATCCCTAGGAAGGCTATTGATGAGGCCTACTACAAGCAGTTTTGCGGAGGATTTGAGGCAGCTCGGGCAGCATCTTAGAGACGCTCTAGGAGGAGAGTTCCACCACCACATGCTCAGGGAGATTAAAGCCAACAAAAATTTCCTTGATAATGGCGGATGGATCACCAAAGAAACCCTACGGTGTGGTGGAGGATGTTGTGATTCGCATAAAAAGACCTAAATTTCTTGTTGACTTTGTGGTCATGGAGATGAAGGAGGATGATAAGATCCCAATTATTCTTGGAAGGCCATTCATGAAGGCGGCTAAAGTAGTTATCAATGTAGATGATGGATTGATCATGATTAAAGACCAAGAAAAGGTGGTGATCTATGATGTCTTTAAAGATAAGGAGATTCAAGTGAGGAAGATAGATCACAGCTTTAAGGAAGGTTGCACCAATGGCTAAACCTAAATTTGCAACACCAGTCCAAACGGTAAAAATTGTGTTTTAATGTAGGTTAAGGAAAAAGAGAAAGTTGATAAAGGAGGGACAATCCACTTTGACTTGGAGGATGCACAATTCAAACTTGGTATTCCTATGAGATTTAAGAAGAAGTTGTGGGTTGTGAAAGGCTTCAAAGAGAAAGGAGTGATAGAGATTAAGACTCCATATTCTAGGCGAGTCAAGAAGGTGGACCGGAAGCAATTGATGAGTTGGTGTGATGAAAGCAAGAGAGACATCAACCTTGAAGATGGAACGTGAGCTCTATTGGGTCAAGCTAATGACGTTAAAGAAGCACTTGCTAGGAGGCACCCCAATGACCTAAAAACAATGTTTCTTTTGTTATTTAATTGTTTTGGTTATGTAATTTTAAATATTGTTGAACACTATTATTGGGTAGCATCTACGGAGGGATGCTAAAAAGATTGAGTATCTACTGAAGGATACAGGAAGGAACACCTACTGATGGGTGTTGGTAAGATTTGCACTTACTGATGGGTGCTAGAAAGGTTTGGGTCAGGCTCGTGACATTAAACAAGCGCTACCTGGGAGGCAACCCAGTTGATTGTTTTGCTTCTGTTGCATGTTTTAATTCTGTTCTAGTTGCATTTTAGGGTTTAATTGTTGCATGACTGAGTGGAGTAAGGGGAAATTTAATGAAAATTGAAGATTGAGAGTTGAATTAGAGTGATATAGGGTTAATGACTCTTACGGCGAGCAAAAAAAAGGGAATGTCAAAATCGCGCCCACTGCTCAACGGTACCTAGCGATGAGCGGTGGCGCCGCAGACTGCACAATTGGGCTTTTAGGTATGGGTCAGCGTTAGTTCTCGCCCAAGCCTCTCATTCATACCCTCACTCTCTTTTGGCACTCTCAAGCTTTCTCCAAGGCACTCTCTTCACTTTTTCCTACACCCATCTTCTCAAAAATCCTTTTTCCACCACTTTTGCACCTCTCCACCATCAAAGTTTGGGGTTTTTGTGAGAGCACAGCACTTGGGGTTCATTCATCAACATTCACAGACCACTTTGCACTCATTCGAAGTCTCTCCACCCAAGTAAGTCATACATTCCACATTCTAGGGTTTTCGAACCATGATTTTGTATGAGAATGTTTGGTCTAAGCATGAAATTTTAGGGCATTTGATGTTTGTGCATAATAAGTTGAAATAGACACTGTGTGGACAAATTAAATTGTATGATTGAGGTTTGGAATTGAGAAAATTGTATGTGGGTGGATATTAGAGTCGTCTAGGTTGAATTTTGAAAAACTGCATCTGATACCACTGAGCGGTAATTAACGTTGAGCGCTACATCTGCAGGTTATGGTTTTGTGCCTTTTCGGTAAACAGGTGAAGTTGAGGGGCCCTGTTTTGCCCTAAGCGCTGGTCAGCAGTGTGTTTGGACGAGTTTTTGTGGTTTGCTAATGTTAATGAGATTTCTTTTCGTCTTGTGAATTGTATTTGATGCAGGGATGGCCTCCTCATCAGGAAAAAGAATCAAGACTGTTGGAAACAAAAGGAGAGAACCAGAGAGGTTCTATTCCAACAGGTTTCTCTCTAGAAGACATGAGCAACATTACCTCATCATCCAAGATAGAAGGCTCTTGATGGAACCAAAGGCAGGATGAATTCCGGACTTGCCTCCACAATTTGGAGAAGAGATAGAAAGTAGACACTGGGAGAAATTGGCTACTTACCCTACACCTGCAAATATAGAAGTGGTAAAAGAATTCTATACTAATGCTAGGGGTCTGCGAGATTCTCATTCCAACATGGAGAAGTATACAAGCTATGCCCATGAGAGGATTGTAGGTATCACCCTGAGTCTATTGACAGGTTTCTGAACACGGAATGGACATGTGTGTAGGCTAGTTTTCACTCAATGAGAGCGTTCTATGTGTGCCTGGAGGGCACTTTCACAAGAATAGTAGTGGTGTAGATGTGCATATCAAGAGGGCTAACCTGGCGCCCTTGGCACAATATTGGATGACGTTCTCCCATGCTAACATCCAACCGTGCTCTCATGTCTCAGATATCACTGTTTCTAGGGCCATGTTCTTATACTGTGTGATTAGAGGAATGAATGTGAACATTGGCCATATAATAGCAGATGAGATTTAGAGTTGTGATACCACCACAAACAAAAAGGCACCCTTAGGGCATCCTTCTCTTATTACACACTTGTGTTAGCTAGCTGGAGTGGATGTTTCTATTCCACCACTAGAGAGGCCAAGGAAGGCGAGTGATGTAGCTTATTACAAACAGTACTGTGGAGGGGAGGAGGCAGCCCAACCAGTGCCTCAAAGACGTCCTAGGAGGATAGCTCCACTACAGGGAAATGCATCAGCTCATGCTACAAAGCCATTCCAGATGAGGGACATGTATATCTCCATGGTAGAGGCTAGGTTGGAGTCCATCCACAGAGGGCAGGTGGCCGCAGCAAAGATTATGATAGGGATGTATGATATACCCCCTACACACCGGTGGACGATGGATGAATTCAACAACGTGGAGGCATGGCCAGAGGAGCAGGCACAGGGTAGTAGAGCTGGAGCAGCTGAATCTCTAGATATGGAGGATGATGATGAGGATGCTGAATTTGAGGATGTTGAGGATGGAGAGGAGGACTTCAATGATAGTATGGGTTGATATAGCATATACTGATGGATGCTATAATGATTAGAACAGGATGTTTTCTTATCTTTTGGTTTTCTAATTTGAACCTTATTTGCTTCTGTTTAGTAGTGTCAGTTTTGATGTACTTCGTCTGACACATTATCTGATATCATGGTTTGATTGATTGATGTTTGCATGATGAGTGTTGCTTAATGATGCTTGTTATTGATTGATGTTGAGATGGCACTATATGTTGTATACAGGTGTGTTCACAAGCTATGTGAACAGATGCATGATGATATAGTGATTGTGATTATGATGATAAGCATGATGATATAATGAGTGAACTTATTTGTGAGGTTTTGAGCTCCAGAGTTTTGGATTGAATGATTGTTATCTACTTGAAAGCATGAATGATTTTGCCCAGGTTTCTATGATTAACTGAATTGCATGCTTGTGTCATATGATCAAGGCCATTTTTTATTAGCCCTTTCTTAGCCAATGCATAAATTTTTGTCCCAATTAAAAAGAGCACCATGTGTTCTGCCTTTTTTGAACCTAAGCCTTAAACAGGATGTGAAAATCCGCTTTGATAATCTTTACCTTGAGTTAAGTTGAGAATTATTGTGTGGTATTGATAAAGGTTCAAGTTTGGGTTTGTTGGGAAGATTGAAAAACAAAAGATAAGCATTGAGCTAATGTGTTGAGCAAAAGCATGGAAAAAAAAAGATAGAAAAGAAAGAATGAAAAAGATAAGCTCAATGCAAAGAAAAGGGAAAGTTGGGAATGAGTGAGATTGGTAAACAGAGAGCAGTTGTGTTTGAATTATGAATGTTGAATGGCTCTTTTAACTCAAGGATTTTGTGATCTAGAAAAACCAATTTTTCTTGTTAGCCCAACCTCATTATAAGCCTTGAAAAAGTCCTTGCGATGACATGTGTGTGTGATGATGATTGGTTGTGGTAAATGAAAGGCAATTTTGTTCTATGTAACATAAGGATAGTAGAGGGAAGGAGTGACCTCTAGAAACACCTGAGGAATTGAGTGAAACACTTTGTCTGGTGAGGAATAATTCCATGAATCTATGATTATATTTGTGCTTAGCTAATTGATCATTCATGAGAATAGCATCTGTTGGGTATTATATGATTATGTGAACACCATGATGAGCATTGAGAATTAAGGCATGTGTGCATCTTGACTACATTCTATTGATGAGTAGATTTGAGTGATTACTTTTCTTGAAAGAAAGAGCTTTTGAATGAGATTGAACCATTGTGATGATTGGTGAAAGACTGAGTTTCATTTTGTTTGCTTGAGGACAAGTGATAACGGTTCAAAACACCATTATTTGTGATGTGATTTTGATACTAAAAGCACCATTTTTCACTCAGAAACTTGCTTGGACTCATGCGTTTTGAATAAATTGTGTGAATAAGAGAGTTGAGGTTGATTTCAATGATTTTATGACTAATTCCCCCTGTTTTGACAGAGATTGAGGTAATACTGGAAGAAGAGATGAAAGACCAAGAAGAGGGAGCCTAGAAGGGGTCAAAAAGGCACCAGAAGGAGGAAAAACACGCAGCCCAAGCATCCAGAAGCGCAGCTGAAGCAAGAAAAATCGACGTCCGCCGCCTAGGCGGTGGGGCTTCGTAGCTTGGGCGTCCAAACCTGACGCTTGGGCCTTACATGACCCTTAATTCACGCCCGGGCGGCCACCCTACGTCGCTTGAGAGAGAATTCACGTGGATCGGGCCTATTTCTGCTCTATTTTGATTCTTTTTTGGACCGGGCCTCGCCCTGGGGCTCTAGGTTTTGCATCCCTGGCAGAGAAGAGCATAGAAATACACTCTTAGCCTATTCTTAGTCTTCCATTCTCTTTCTTTCTTTCATTGTTCATAGAGTTCCCCCATGTCTATGGGGAACTAATTTCTATTTGTTGTTGGGGAATGATGTAACCTTGTAAACTCTCATGTATTTGAATTGATTCTTAATTCCATATGCTTTTTCATTAATTGTTAGAGTAATTCATCTATTTTATTCTTGCTTATACAATAGCATTATTTATGAATTGCATTAGTGCTGGAGGTTCCTTTCAATTCAGGTTCTTGTTGAATTACTCCTAAGGGTTATATTTCTCAGAGATGAGGGTATGAGTCTTAGTCGTTGTAAACACCCTGGCAAGTGTACTAGATCATATCAAGTAATAAATAGACGGTAAGTTTGAATATCGTTTCCCAAGGGATTCTTAGGCCTAGACGTTCATGTGAATTGATCTCATAAGACTTGAATAAAAGATAATTTGATTTTGTGATGCAAAGACGAAAATAAACATGTATGCAAAAGCTTGATCAATTGACAGATAAAGATATGGATTAATAAAGTTGCTGGGGTTTACGGTTTCATCCTAATCCACTCTCCTATATCTACTATTCTTATTAAATTCAACTTTGTTATCAATGATCATGCAACTTTCTAATTTACTCTAAACCCAATCTCTCAGTGAAAAGAGCCTATCACCAATTACTAGTTTACTATCTCTAGTCTCCCTAGTAATTACTAATGCATTAATGATAGAAGCTTAAAGCAATTGACCGTCCTATTCCTATTCCTAGGTAATATTTCATAATCAAGAGCATTTTTCTCAGGTCTAGATTTCCCCGTATGTCTCCATATTAACAAAATCAATGATCATTACACTAAATGAGTTAAACAATGCAAGCTTTAATCTCAGAGAAGAAAACCTAAACTATTGATAATAAAAGTATATGAATAAAATAAGAACTTCGATATAAGAGAGTTTCAAAAGGATTACATCATTCCCCAACAACAAAGGGTTTAGTTCACCATTGTCATGGTGAAACTAGATGAATTGAATGGAAAATATGAAAGAGATAACCCTTGAATTGAAAGATTGGAGCTTTCGCATCCAAAATCCGCCTCCAAGGAATGAAGAGAGTGTTATGCCGTCTTTCTTTGCCAAAAGATAACCTTAATAGGTCTTACAAATCTATTTATAAGCTGTGAAAAATTACAGAAAATAGGCCCAAGCCCAACTACAGCGCTCAACGCTGGTTTCACCGCTCAGTGGCAAGTGTGGCACTCAAGTGGACGCTCAGCGTTCACGCCCAGGCATCTGGCAGTGCTTTTACTGAGAAGGCCAGCGCTAAGCGGTGATTTTGGCGCTCAACTGTAGGTGCGGTTCTTCCTTTTTCCCTCAGCATTGGCGCTTAAGCGTCTAACAATGGAATTCTTCACGAAGTTGGCACTCAACGTTGGAAATGAAGCTAAGCGGTGGCTGCGATTCTTCTTTTGCACCTTTTTTCATCCTTTCTTGAGTCCAACTCCTTCCTTCTTCACTTTCCATCATTCAATTCTCGTCAAATCCTGTCAAAACAATGTAAAACCAAGCATAATATCTCTAAAACCACCTTTGACTCTCTTGTAACCTAACTTAAGTGTTTTGCATGATTTCAAGTTCAATCTAAGCTATAAAGGGTGTGTTTGGATATCAATTTCAAGTATAAAAATAACGACTTTTAGACCGTTATCAGTCGTCTTAACCTCTTGATCTTCACATCTTTTTACCAAGAATGCTAGGAATTGTATGAATTGGTAATTAGGGACAGACTTATTTACCGAGGGATCGGGTTTAAGTAATTTCGTGAGGGACGTTGGCATTAATGCATAAAGAAGAATTCTTATATACATGAGAGGGAACTTGGTGAAATCTAACCCCAACAACATATCCATCTCATATAAATCAACATCCATTCATCTCTGTGCTCCTTTGCCATTGATCAATTGCATCTTTATTTTATTCATTATTTTTGCACTCCAAACCCATGATCTCTTTATTTTAAGTCTTAATTAATCTTGTTTTCACACAACTATTCAGTGCCGAGATTCTTCTGGGATACAATACTTCGTCTTACCATTTTAATTTACTTGTGCGACTCGGTACACTTGTCGATTTGCCCCAACAACAAGCAAAGTTCTAAGTTTGGGGTTGTGATAACGATTCAAAAACCGTTATTTTCATACTTAATTTTGATACAAAACAAATCCTTTATGACTTAGAAACTACCTTGAAATCATCCATTTTGCTTAAGTTAGAAAATAAGAGAGTCAAAGGTGTTTTTCTTGGTATTATGCTTGGCTTTCCTTGTTTTGGGCAAGATTTAACAAGAATTGAATGACGGAAGTGATGAGTCGTTATTTCTTGAACTGTATTTAGTTTATTGCACTTAAATAAACCAGGGAATTGTGTTTAATTGTCTGTTATTTCCCCGTTTTCCGAATTCTGCTTAATTTGGTCGGAAATTCGTAATTGTGCTAATTTGGATTTTCTGAGCTGATTAAGCGCATTTCTGGTTGCAGGGAAGTTGTGGAAACATCATCTGGAGCATTAGGATATGGCGTGACACATTAAAAGGCTCAACATTTAGTCATTTAGATTCTAATTAAAGTTGTAATTTCGTTTTCTAGAAGTCCTTAATTAGAATTAGGTGTTTTGGACCCTTTTAAGGGCAATTTGGTAAAAGCCCAATGTGTGGGACATTTGGCAAAGACTTTAGGGTTTCTTTTTAAAGGTGGACCCCACCATTTTAGGGCAATTCTCGGCATTTAGGACTTGGAGTCGTCACTTCACTAAGGACTTTCACTTTTACACTTCATTTTTGCTTAGGCTTTTGTATGAACTCTCTCTTGGGAGCCTTGGTGTGTGCCCACGGTTTTTGAGCATGGAATGAACAAAGAATGCATTTTTCTTCTTCTCTTGCTTGAATCTTGTTTATCTTTGCTTGGTGGTGGTGAAAACCGTCCCATATTCCACTTTGTTTCTTGTTCTTTGAAGTTGAAAGTATGAGCTTGAGGTTGTTTCTTTGCATTTTCATGATGGGACTTGGGTTTGAATGAAGAGCTAGTTCGTTTTTCTCCTCCCTTGCTGCCACATTTTCGTATTTACTTTGAGTTTCTTGGATTGGATGACGAAAATGAGTTGTTGTTGAGCTTAGTAGTGAAGAAACCTTGAGTTGGTGTATGGGTGTTTGAGGTTTGTACCATTTTCTTCTTGTGCTTTTGTTTGATGGTTGGAAGTAATATTTTGAGCTGGACATTGTGTTTGTTGATGATGGTTGGACGGTTTTGCAAGGAAAGCTAGGGATTAGTTTTTGTTTTTTTTGTCAAAAGTTTGAAGAAAAGAGAGTATGAAGTTGGTTTGAAGAAGTTAGACTTTGGGGTTGTTGCTCTTGTATTATTTTACAATTGGAACCTTTGGTTCTTGGGTGCATTCTCGGTGGTGAGAAGTGGAGAAAACATTTGAATGTTTGTGTTGGTGGAGAAAACCGAGAATGTGTTAGAAAGAAGAGAGAAAAGCACATTTAATTTTTACCTCTTTTGGACAAGCACAATATGAAGCACATTTACCATAGAAAGAATCTTTCCATTTTGGTGTGGACTCCTTGCTAGCTTATCACCGAGAATTGTATGAAGAAGAGGATGTGTTGTGTTTGTTTTTATTCCCTTTAACTTGGCTTATGTGGCACCTTGGTAGAAGAGATTAAAGCACCTTTTGGAGTGTGGAATATGGAAGGCAACGTTTTGCAACTTTGGAAGAGGAGTGAGCTCACGGCAATTTGGCCATGCATGTGTTGATTTCCGAACTTGGTCTTTTGGGAGAGAGAAGGGCACGGTTTTCATGGTTAAAAAGTGTGGAAAGCAAGGTTTGTCTTGGAGAATGAAGCACATGGCACAAAAGGGAGCAACACATTAATTGGCTTGTTGAAGGAAGAGAATGAAATGGAACTTTTGGGCATGGGAGGTCACGGCCATGGAGGTTATTTAGGCCATTCCAAGAATTGAATTACTTTAATTGGTGCATGTATTGTCACATAATTGATAGATGAAAAAGCATGTTGATTGTTCCTTTGTTTTGAATTAATTTGCATAATAGGATTATTTGCTTTTTAGTTTCTCTAATTTAGTTTTGCATGTAATTTAATTTAACTTAGTTGGGTAGTTGTTTGTCACATTGTTGGAGTCTAGTATTTTATTTTGTTTTAATGTTGTCTAATATTTTTGGTCTTGTCACTTTAATTGTCATGATAGCTTAAATTAACTGTGTTGGTCATTAGCGATATTGCATTGCTTTCTTGAGATTTCTGGACTATATTTGTAATTGTGACTCTGACTTGGTTAATATCAAATCCATATTTGCACTTGCAATTGGGTATACACTTAGTTGCCCAGTTGGTGTTGAGTCGTCTCTTAGTCGATGAAACTGCATGGTGTAAATTAGATTTGACGTTAACATTGCGTTCACTTAGTCCGCTTTTATGAAAACATAATTAGCATTCGCTTCGTTGGTTAATAGTGTTGGATTAGAGGTTTGAGTTGGTTTTATTTTGTTGATCTGTGATAGGAAGCATTGTAATTAAGTTAATGACCAACTGTTTTTAGTCTGTCTTTGAAACCGTTTTTTTTTAGCTCTGTGTCTGTGTTTCTGTTTGCGTCAGTGATTTGATTTTATTCATCCGTATTCCCCACAATGTTTTCACAAACCCCCCCTTCGTGTGTGACTTAATTCTTGAACCGCAAAATTGGTCCTTGAGAGACGACCTAGGAGTCATTTCCTAGCTATACTGCATTTCTAAATTGCACATTAAATTTGTGTGGGTTGCGACACCCATCAAAATTTTGGCGCCGTTGCCGGGGACCAACGGTTCAGTTTTAAGTCTTGTGTTGTGTTTGTGTTTGTGTGAGTTGTGTTGTCTTGTAGTGTGAGTGTGACGTCTTGTGTTGTCTTGTGTTGTTTTCTGTGGTTTGAAATTTTTGTGCTATTGTTTCATGATTATAGGGTGTTGTGATTTAGTGCATGACTAGAGGAAATCCTGGACCCATACCACCCTTTGATCCTGAGATTGATAGGTCGTTTCATAGGTTAGCTAGGCATTCTAGGAATTTGTCTTTAGAGTCTGTTTTTGAGTCAATTCCATTACACACTGTGCATCCTACTACTGAATCTGAATCCACTGCTGAGTATTTTGTGCATACTGCATCTACTGCATCTGTTGCATTTGCACCTGATTCTGATTCTGATTCTGTTATTTTTCACACTGAGAACAATATGGCACAACCTCCACCTCGTGAGAGGACTTTTAGGGAGATGGCTGCACCTGATTTCGATATTGAAAGCTTGTGCATCCAATATCCTGATGAGGACGTTCCATTTGTTCTCAAGACTTGACTGATCCATTTGTTGCCCAAGTTTCATGGTCTTGCAGGTGAGAGTCCACATAAGCATTTGAAGGAATTCCACATTGTCTGTTCCACTATGAAACCACATGATGTTCCTGAAGAGCACATATTCTTGAAGGCATTCCCTCATTCATTGGAAAGTGTTGCTAAGGATTGGTTGTACAGTTTGGCACCTAGATCCGTCACTAGCTGGGACGATCTGAAGAGGCTGTTCTTGGAGAAATTTTTCCCAGCTTCCCGGACCACAGCCATCAGAAAAGACATAACTGGGATTAGGCAGCTTGGTGGAGAGAGCTTATATGAGTATTGGGAGAGATTCAAGACACTTTGTGCAAGCTGTCCCCACCATCAGATACCTGACCAACTCCTTCTCCAGTATTTTTATGAGGGTTTGAACAAGATGGATCGGGGTATGATTGATGCTGCCAGTGGTGGAGCTCTTGGAGACACCACGCCTGTTGAGGTCAGGCAATTGATTGAGAAGATGGCCTCCAACTCCCAGCAGTTTAGCGCCAGGAATGATGCCATTGTGGTGAGGGGCGTACATGATGTTGTTACCCAGTCTTTATGAGCTGTTGAAAGCAAGTTGGAAGGCAAGATTGACTCTCTTGCGAGGTTGGTGACACAGTTGACAACCAACCAGAGACCTGCATCTACTGCATCTGTTGCACGACTATGTGCTATTTGTCCTTCCAGTGACCACTACACGGATGCCTGTCCTTTGCAGCACTCTATTGCTCATGATGCGCCTCAAGCTTATGCTACTAACATATACAACAACAGGCAACAACAGTAGCAAAATTATGACTTGTCCAGCAACAGGTACAACCCAGGGTGGAGAAATCACCCCAATCTTAGATGGAACAATGCGCCGCAGCATCAGCAGCAGGCGCCACCTTTCCATAATGCTGGAGGTCCTAACAGATATGTGCCTCCACCTATACAACAAAATCAGAGGCAGCAACAACAACAACAGCAAGAGGCACCTGCCCAACCAGCTGCCCAACCTTCTACTTCTTATGAGCCTACATTGGAAGAGTTAGTGAGACAGATGACTATGCAAAACATGTAGTTTCAGCAGGAGACTAGAGCTTCCATACAGAGTCTCACTAACCAGATGGGTCAGATGGCTACTCAGCTTAACCAGGCACAGTCTCAGAATTCTGATAAGTTACCATCCCAGACTGTGCAGAATCCGAAGAATGTGAGTGCCGTAACCCTTAGATCAGAGAGGCAGACTGTTGTGCCTTCAGAGCCGACTTCTACACCTAGACCCGTGCCTGACACTTGTCCTAGAGAGGACGACCATGACGGTCCACGGAGGGCATTTGAGGTGGGTGGATCTTCTTCTTCAGGTGGATCTTCTCCCTCTTCCACCACACCCGTTGCCACGCCTTCTCCATTGGTTGATCGACCTATCCCTCTTCCATTCCCTTCACGGGCACTTCCTAGCAAAAAGATGGAAGAGGTGGATAGGGAAATTCTGGAAACCTTCAGGAAGGTAGAGGTGAACATACCTCTACTCGATGCCATCAAGCAGATACCAAAATATGCCAAATTCTTGAAGGAGTTGTGCACACACAAGAGGAAGATGAAGGGCAATGAACGGATCAGCATGGGGAGGAATGTATCAGCTCTTATTGGTAAGTTGGTCCCGCACATTCCTGAAAAGTGCAAGGACCCAGGTACGTTTTGCATTCCTTGTGTGATTGGGAACAGTAAATTTGAAAATGCTATGCTTGATCTGGGTGCATCTATAAATGTCATGCCATTGTCTATTTATAAATCTCTGTCTCTTGGTCCATTACAGCCTACGGGTGTGGTCATTCAGTTGGCCAATAGGAGTGTTACCCACCCGACAGGGTACATAGAGGATGTCTTGGTTAGGGTAGGTGAATTGATATTTCCTGCTGATTTCTATGTTTTGGAGATGGAGGACGGTTTCTCTCATGGATCCGCCCCCATTATTCTAGGCAGGCCATTTTTGAAAACTGCCCGTACCAAGATTGATGTGTATGCTGCGACATTGTCAATGGAATTTGCTGATATTGTTGTACATTTTAATATCCTTGATGCCATGAAATTTCTAGCTGAGGACCATTCTGTGTTTAGAATTGATACAATGGATGACATTGTTGATGAGTTCATTGTTGATGATTTTTGTTCTATGCATGAGAAGAAACATTCTTTTCTATCTTCTGTACATTCATGCATAGCATCTGGGTTTGAATTAGGAATTGGAAATGTTGTTGAATTTGATGATGATATGGATGAAAACTTTGATGTCCAGGGTATTGATGATGTCCAGGTTATTGATGATATGCGTGTTTTTGATAATTTGGATGATATTGATGATGTTGTTGATATACCTGTGATGGATATTGATTTGGATTGTGATGAGATGGGTTTTCTGCCTTTACCTGTACATTCTTTAGAGTCAGAATGCATTAACCACGTTGCAGGAAGTACACTTGAATCTGACTTGCAGGAACCCACTCTTGAGCTGAAACAGCTCCCAGAAAACCTCAAGTACGTATACTTGGAGGATGATGAGAGAAAACCGGTCATAATTTCCACCTCCCTTGATTCTTTTCAAGAGGAGAGGTTGCTTGGAGTGCTGAGGGCGCATAAGAAGGCCATTGGGTGGAGTTTGGCTGACATACCTGGTATTAGCCCATCCACATGCATGCATAGAATTCTTTTGGAGGATGGGGCAAAGCCAGTGAGACAGCCACAGAGAAGGCAAAACCCCGTGATCATGGACGTGATTAAGAAGGAGGTGACGAAGCTTTTGTAAGCTGGGATCATCTATCCTATTTCAGACAATCAGTGGGTGAGCCCCATCCATGTTGTGCCCAAGAAGACTGGCCTCACTGTTGTGAAAAATGAGAGGGATGAGTTGATTCCCACAAGAGTGCAGAACAGCTGGAGAGTCTGCATTGACTATAGGAGGCTGAATCAAGCGACCAGGAAAGATCATTTCCCCCTGCCATTCATTGATCAGATGCTGGAGCGCCTGGCAGGTAAATCTCATTATTGTTTTCTTGATGGTTTTTCTGGTTATTTCCAAATTAATATTGCTCCTGAGGACCAAGAGAAAACCACATTCACCTGTCCCTTTGGCACTTTTGCCTATAGGAGGATGCCCTTTGGCCTATGCAACGCCCCTGGTACCTTCCAGCGGTGCATGCTTAGCATTTTTAGCGACTTTCTTGAGAATTGCATAAAGGTGTTTATGGATGATTTCACTGTGTATGGGTCCTCTTTTGATGCATGTTTAGATAGTTTGGAGAAAGTTTTGACAAGATGCATAGAAGCAAATCTTGTTCTCAATTTTGAGAAATGTCACTTTATGGTAGAACAAGGTTTGGTTCTAGGGCACATCATTTCTAGAAAGGGAATAGAGGTAGATCTTGCTAAGATATATGTGATTTCGCAGTTGCCTTACCCCTCTTGCGTGCGAGAGGTTCGATCTTTTCTTGGACATGCAGGTTTCTACAGGCGCTTCATCAAGGACTTCAGCAAGAAGGCGCTTTCCTTATCCAAACTGTTACAGAAGGATGTTGACTTTGAGTTTGGTGATAGATGCAAGCAGGCGTTTGATTGCCTGAAGGAAGCTTTGACCACCACCCCGATCATTCAGGCACCAGATTGGACGACCCCTTTTGAACTTATGTGTGATGCGTCTAACTATGCATTAGGGGCCGTGTTGACACAAAAGTTTGATAGATTGCCTAGAGTGATATATTATGCTTCTAGGACTTTAGATGCTGCCCAAGCAAACTAT
This sequence comes from Vigna reflexopilosa, assembly GCA_027742785.1. Classification (NCBI taxonomy): domain Eukaryota; kingdom Viridiplantae; phylum Streptophyta; class Magnoliopsida; order Fabales; family Fabaceae; genus Vigna; species Vigna reflexopilosa. Next base: position 18,132,214 of record CM050917.1, on the reverse strand, counting down.
ACCACAACTGAAAAAGAGTTGTTGGCAATTGTTTTTGCGCTTGATAAGTTTAGATCATATTTGCTTGGATCTCCTGTTATTGTGTACACTGACCATGCAGCTCTTAAGTTTCTTTTGAAAAAGGCTGAGTCAAAGCCAAGATTGATCAGGTGGATGCTACTACTCCAAGAGTTTGACTTGCAAATCAAAGACCGGAGTGGAGCACAAAATTTGGTTGCAGACCATCTCAGTAGGATTGAGAGAGCTGAGAGAGAAGCTGATGTTTTGCCTATCCAGGATGACTTTCCTGATGAGAGTTTATTGATGATTTCATTTACTCACCCTACTCCTTGGTTTGCACACATTGTAAATTATTTGGTTGCTTCTGTTTTTCCTCCCTTAGCATCACGTGCTCAAATTGCCAAAATTAAGAGTGATGCTAAGTATTATATTTGGGATGACCCATATCTGTGGAAGTTGTGCAGTGACCAGGTGACTAGGAGATGCATTCCGGACCATGAGATTGACTCGGTCCTGCAATTTTGTCATGCCTCCTCACCTGGTGGTCATCTGGGGATACAGAGAACAGCTCGCAGGGTGCTTGACTGTGGTTTCTATTGGCCCTCCATCTTCAAAGATGCGGAGAGGATTTGTAGCACCTGTGAGCCTTATCAGAGAGCAGGAGGATCAATTTCACATAGACAAGAGATGCCTCAACAGCCTATGCTATTTTGTGAGGTGTTTGATGTCTGGGGTATAGACTTTATGGGTCCTATTCCTGTTTCTTTTGGTTTCTCTTATATTCTCCTTGCTGTGGATTATGTTTCAAAATGGGTGGAAGCTAGAGCCACCAAGACTAATGATGCTCGGGTTGTTGTAGATTTTGTTAGATCTCACCTCTTTTGCAGGTTTGGAGTGCCTAGAGCAATTGTTCGTGATCAGGGAACCCATTTTTGTAACAGATCCATGCAGGCTTTGCTCAAGAAATATGGGGTGACGCACAGAGTTTCTACACCATACCACCCCCAAACAAATGGGCAAGCTGAGATCTCTAACAGGGAGATAAAGAGAATTTTGGAGAAGATTGTCCAGCCCAACAGGAAAGATTGGAGTAATAGGTTGGATGATGCTCTTTGGGCCCACAGGACTGCCTACAAAGCACCCATAGGGATGTCTCCTTATCGGGTTGTCTTTGGAAAGGCATGTCATCTACCAGTTGAGATTGAGCATCGGGCATACTGGGCTGTGAAGACTTGCAACTTCTCCATTGACCAAGCTGGAGAAGAAAGGAAGTTGCAACTGAATGAATTGGATGAAATCCGATTACAGGCCTATGAGAACTCGAAGTTCTACAAGGAGAGGACAAAGAGGTTCCATGATAGTTCTATTGTTAGAAAGGACTTCGAGGTTGGCCAACAAGTTTTATTGTACAACTCTAGGCTCGGCCTCATGAGTGGTAAGTTGAGATCAAAGTGGATTGGACCTTTTGTTGTAACTAATGTTTATCCTTATGGTGCAGTTGAGATTCAAAGTCTTTCCACAACTAAAAGCTTCAAGGTGAACGGGCACAGACTGAAGCCTTTCCTCAGCAATCCTTCTTTGTTGGATGCAGTGGTGGAGGAGACATCTTTGGTCAACCCCACCTATCCTTCCCTTTGACTCAGGGAGTTTCTTTTCTCTTTCCCCTTCTCACTTTTATTGCACTTTGTCCATATCTTTTGAATGTTCTGATTGTTCATCTGATGATTGTGACACACTGAGGACATTGTGTAGTTTAAGTGTGGTCTATTAGGGGAGATTGTTCTTTGTTTAGGTTTTGCTTTCTAGGTAGTTTTGTTGTGTCTTGTGTACAGTTTTGCATGCTTTTTGTGAATTCTGGACTATGATTAGGTTGCTAGTTCCCCTTCACTGCATTGATACTCTGTTTTGTTGGATTCCTTGCTCTTCTTTGCTTGGAAGATAATCATGATGTTTGAGAGTTGAATTGATTGTGACCGATTACCTGTGTGAGATTTGAGCCACTTGATATTCTTTCTTGTGTGTGATATGTCTCTTGATTGCTTTCACATATGCCTTGGCTTGACTCTTGATTGATATGCATGTTTGGAAGTGATAAAGGCAGTTTTGTTGTTGAGCCTCTCTAGCCAAATGAGCCTACCCTGTTTTGATCCTTTGACAACCCCTTTGAGCCTATACTTTCCCCTATTCTTTGTATTGAAGCTCATTCACTAGCCCTTAAGTGAAAAACCATGATTACCTTAACCTTAGGAAATTTTGGAGCTTTGGAATTGTTTTGGGAACAAGTGTGGTCTCTTTGGGGATTCTGATGAATTGGCTAGTTGGTTCCTCTTCTTGTTTTTGTTTTTGTAAAAATGTTATGTATCTTGTCTCTTACAGTTGTGTTTTGAAAAGAGAGAAAAGAAAAGAGACTAGATGAAAAAAAAAAGAAAAGAAAAAATACAGAAAAATAAAAAATTGTGTGAATAATGGAGTCAAGAAGAAGATTGAATTAGAGGTTTCGGGGTATGATTTGACTGTGTTTACACTTGTTCCCCATTGCTCCTCTATTTCTTTTGGTTCGTAGCTTCTCATCCATATTTATCCTCCCTTTTCCTTGACCCCATTGCATCCATAAAGACCTTTTGATTTGAACATGCATATGTTTTTGAGTGTTGATATTAGAGGCTTGCCAAGTCTGTTTGTGTTTGCTTTCTTGAGTGCATTGAGTGACACTGATTTACCTTAAACACTTGAGAGAAACACTGATTGTGTGCATCTGTGAGGCTCTGTTGCTTTTGATTCATCTCTTGAACTGATTGACTGCTTTCCATGTACTGAACTGTTTGGATGACTTCATGAGTATCTGTTTTCTTTGACTCTGTGTGGGATTCTGCCTATGCCTTTCACTGTCCAGATTTTGTGAGAATTGTGCAACTCTGTTTCTGTTTTGTGAGACTTTGTTGTCTGTCTGTCGAGTCTGTATCACCTCCCTGATGTTTGAGTAGTTCCCTGGTTTTCGTCTTGGTTTTGCCCAGGAGTGCAAAAGACTAAGTGTGGTCTATTTTGATGAGTCGTTATTTCTTGAACTGTATTTAGTTTATTGCACTTAAATAAACCAGGGAATTGTGTTTAATTGTCTGTTATTTCCCCGTTTTCCGAATTCTGCTTAATTTGGTCGGAAATTCGTAATTGTGCTAATTTGGATTTTCTGAGTTGATTAAGCGCATTTCTGGTTGCAGGGAAGTTGTGGAAACATCATCTGGAGCATTAGGATATGGCGTGACACATTAAAAGGCTCAACATTTAGTCATTTAGATTCTAATTAAAGTTGTAATTTCGTTTTCTAGAAGTCCTTAATTAGAATTAGGTGTTTTGGACCCTTTTAAGGGCAATTTGGTAAAAGCCCAATGTGTGGGACATTTGGCAAAGACTTTAGGGTTTCTTTTTAAAGGTGGACCCCACCATTTTAGGGCAATTCTCGGCATTTAGGACTTGGAGCCGTCACTTCACTAAGGACTTTCACTTTTACACTTCATTTTTGCTTAGGCTTTTGTATGAACTCTCTCTTGGGAGCCTTGGTGTGTGCCCACGGTTTTTGAGCATGGAATGAACAAAGAATGCATTTTTCTTCTTCTCTTGCTTGAATCTTGTTTATCTTTGCTTGGTGGTGGTGAAAACCGTCCCATATTCCACTTTGTTTCTTGTTCTTTGAAGTTGAAAGTATGAGCTTGAGGTTGTTTCTTTGCATTTTCATGATGGGACTTGGGTTTGAATGAAGAGATAGTTCGTTTTTCTCCTCCCTTGCTGCCACATTTTCGTATTTACTTTGAGTTTCTTGGATTGGATGACGAAAATGAGTTGTTGTTGAGCTTAGTAGTGAAGAAACCTTGAGTTGGTGTATGGGTGTTTGAGGTTTGTACCATTTTCTTCTTGTGCTTTTGTTTGATGGTTGGAAATAATATTTTGAGCTGGACATTGTGTTTGTTGATGATGGCTGGACGGTTTTGCAAGGAAAGCTAGGGATTAGTTTTTGTTTTTTTTGTCAAAAGTTTGAAGAAAAGAGAGTATGAAGTTGGTTTGAAGAAGTTAGACTTTGGGGTTGTTGCTCTTGTATTATTTTACAATTGGAACCTTTGGTTCTTGTTGGTATCAGTGATGGTATGATTTGAAGAGTAAAGCGCAGCGGAATAATACTTAGAGTAAACGGAAAGCGTGTTCGGTCACCTTTTTAAAAATCAATTTGGTCCTTTTTAGAAAATCAATTTTCTTTCAGAAAATTTGTCGAACAGTTGATATACGTAAAAGATAAAGAGTGTAGGGAATAGAAAATCACACAAGTAATTTTTATACTGGTTCGATTCAACAGAATCTACGTCCAGTCGTTAATCACTATAAAAGTGATTAACAGTTCCACTAAAAAATTGTTTCACAGATTACAGATATAATGAATAACAATTGATAAAATAAACCTTCCTTCGACGAACGAACCGGAAGTAAAACACTCTGCCAACTCGAAGAGAACCGCTCCGGCAATCGACTAACGATTCGCGAGCTTCTCCTTTTCACGAGACCAGGCAGAGCACCTTGCTAACTCGAAGAGAGCTTGCTCCGACTATCGACACACGAAACGCGAGCCTCTCCTGTTCACGAGATCAAGCAAGGGAACTTTGAACTATAGCTTCTGAGAACTTCCTCTGTCAACCAGTATTCTGCTAAGCTTCTGTTCAAAAACGTTACTTCTGAAAAATTCAGAAGTTCAATATATAGCCAGCTACCCTGAATATCAAAGGTCAAGCCCCAACTGCCACTAATAATAGATTATTGTAAGTGATAATCGATTATTCAAGTCCGTTAAAGGATTTTCAAAATATGATAATCGATTATTGCTTCTCATAATCGATTATTTCAGTAACAATACAGGTTTTTACAAAGTTTAAAGACTTTCCTATTACACTTATATTCTACAAAAGTGCTTTTAAACATTTCTTCAAGTGAAACTTCTTGTAGCATCATCAAAACTAATTTCTTCAGGATTTACCAATGCTCCTCATTGGTAACAGTTCTTGGGTGCATTCTCGGTGGTGAGAAGTGGAGAAAACATTTGAATGTTTGTGTTGGTGGAGAAAACCGAGAATGTGTTAGAAAGAAGAGAGAAAAGCACATTTAATTTTTACCTCTTTTGGACAAGCACAATATGAAGCACATTTACCATAGAAAGAATCTTTCCATTTTGGTGTGGACTCCTTGCTAGCTTATCACCGAGAATTGTATGAAGAAGAGGATGTGTTGTGTTTGTTTTTATTCCCTTTAACTTGGCTTATGTGGCACCTTGGTAGAAGAGATTAAAGCACCTTTTGGAGTGTGGAATATGGAAGGCAACGTTTTGCAACTTTGGAAGAGGAGTGAGCTCACGGCAATTTGGCCATGCATGTGTTGATTTCCGAACTTGGTCTTTTGGGAGAGAGAAGGGCACGGTTTTCATGGTTAAAAAGTGTGGAAAGCAAGGTTTGTCTTGGAGAATGAAGCACATGGCACAAAAGGGAGCAACACATTAATTGGCTTGTTGAAGGAAGAGAATGAAATGGAACTTTTGGGCATGGGAGGTCACGGCCATGGAGGTTATTTAGGCCATTCCAAGAATTGAATTACTTTAATTGGTGCATGTATTGTCACATAATTGATAGATGAAAAAGCATGTTGATTGTTCCTTTGTTTTGAATTAATTTGCATAATAGGATTATTTGCTTTTTAGTTTCTCTAATTTAGTTTTGCATGTAATTTAATTTAACTTAGTTGGGTAGTTGTTTGTCACATTGTTGGAGTCTAGTATTTTATTTTGTTTTAATGTTGTCTAATATTTTTGGTCTTGTCACTTTAATTGTCATGATAGCTTAAATTAACTGTGTTGGTCGTTAGCGATATTGCATTGCTTTCTTGAGATTTCTGGACTATATTTATAATTGTGACTCTGACTTGGTTAATATCAAATCCATATTTGCACTTGCAATTGGGTATACACTTAGTTGCCCAGTTGGTGTTGAGTCGTCTCTTAGTCGATGAAACTGCATGGTGTAAATTAGATTTGACGTTAACATTGCGTTCACTTAGTCCGCTTTTATGAAAACATAATTAGCATTCGCTTCGTTGGTTAATAGTGTTGGATTAGAGGTTTGAGTTGGTTTTATTTTGTTGATCTGTGATAGGAAGCATTGTAATTAAGTTAATGACCAACTGTTTTTAGTCTGTCTTTGAAACCGTTTTTTTTTTTTAGCTCTGTGTCTGTGTTTCTGTTTGCGTCAGTGATTTGATTTTATTCATCCGTATTCCCCACAATGTTTTCACAAACCCCCCCTTCGTGTGTGACTTAATTCTTGAACCGCAAAATTGGTCCTTGAGAGACGACCTAGGAGTCATTTCCTAGCTATACTGCATTTCTAAATTGCACATTAAATTTGTGTGGGTTGCGACACCCATCAAAATTTTGGCGCCGTTGCCGGGGACCAACGGTTCAGTTTTAAGTCTTGTGTTGTGTTTGTGTTTGTGTGAGTTGTGTTGTCTTGTAGTGTGAGTGTGACGTCTTGTGTTGTCTTGTGTTGTTTTCTGTGGTTTGAAATTTTTGTGCTATTGTTTCATGATTATAGGGTGTTGTGATTTAGTGCATGACTAGAGGAAATCCTGGACCCATACCACCCTTTGATCCTGAGATTGATAGGTCGTTTCATAGGTTAGCTAGGCATTCTAGGAATTTGTCTTTAGAGTCTGTTTTTGAGTCAATTCCATTACACACTGTGCATCCTACTACTGAATCTGAATCCACTGCTGAGTATTTTGTGCATACTGCATCTACTGCATCTGTTACATCTGCACCTGATTCTGATTCTGATTCTGTTATTTTTCACACTGAGAACAATATGGCACAACCTCCACCTCGTGAGAGGACTTTTAGGGAGATGGCTGCACCTGATTTCGATATTGAAAGCTTGTGCATCCAATATCCTGATGAGGACGTTCCATTTGTTCTCAAGACTTGACTGATCCATTTGTTGCCCAAGTTTCATGGTCTTGCAGGTGAGAGTCCACATAAGCATTTGAAGGAATTCCACATTGTCTGTTCCACTATGAAACCACATGATGTTCCTGAAGAGCACATCTTCTTGAAGGCATTCCCTCATTCATTGGAAAGTGTTGCTAAGGATTGGTTGTACAGTTTGGCACCTAGATCCGTCACTAGCTGGGACGATCTGAAGAGGCTGTTCTTGGAGAAATTTTTCCCAGCTTCCCGGACCACAGCCATCAGAAAAGACATAACTGGGATTAGGCAGCTTGGTGGAGAGAGCTTATATGAGTATTGGGAGAGATTCAAGACACTTTGTGCAAGCTGTCCCCACCATCAGATACCTGACTAACTCCTTCTCCAGTATTTTTATGAGGGTTTGAACAACATGGATCGGGGTATGATTGATGCTGCCAGTATGCAAAATCGGAGTCATTTCCTAGCTATACTGCATTTCTAAATTGCACATTAAATTTGTGTGGGTTGCGACACCCATCAAGAAAGCTGAAGTAGAAAGGAGTTGGAGGCAAGAGAAGAAGGAAAAGTGCTTAAAAGAAAATCGCAGGCACCGCTGAGCGCCACAGTACCGCGGAGCACCAGCCTCTTGAAGGACTTATTTGGCCAACGCTTAAGCGTCAACACTGAGGGGAAATTCAGTGTTGCAGCCATTGCTGAGCGGCACCATTGAACGTTACTATCTTGGTGAGTTCTCTGCCAGACGGTTGGACGACAACGCTGAGCGTTCTTGTCAAATGCCGCACCTACCGCTGAGCGGTGAACTAGTGCTGAGCGCTACTTCTTTGGGCTTGGGCCAATTTCTGCTGCTTTTTAATGAATTATAAATAGATTTGCACGACCTGGAGGGTCTATCTTTTGGCAAAAGAGACGTAGAAACACCTTCTTCACCCCTTGGAGGCGGATTTTGGATGCGGAAGCTTCAATCTACAAGTTCTAGGGTTTATCTTTTCATTCTTTTCATTGTTTTCATCTAGGTTCACTGTTGTTGGGGAAACGATGTAATCCTATTGAAACTCTCATATATTGAATTGATGCTTTATTCATATGCTTTATTTCATTAATTCTTAGAGTTTTTCCTCTATTCTCTATGCATGATTTGTTTAAGACATTATTCAATAGTGTGATCTTTGATTTTATCTTTATGGACACATATGGGTAGATCTAGACATGGGGGAATTCTCTTGGGAGCAATATTACCTAGACATAGGGATAGGAGGACCGATTACCTTTAAGCTTCTATGCGAATGTAATGCAGGAACAATTGCTAGGTAGACAAGACAATGTAAACTAGTAATTAGGAGTAGACTCTCTTCACCAAGACATTGGGATTAGAGTAAATTAGAAAGTGGCATTAACATTAATGAAAAAGTAGAATTCGTTAATATATGATAGTGGATTAGGATAAGTCGGAAACCCCAACAACACAATTTACCCATATCATTCAACTGCCAATTAATCAACCTTTGCATGGATATTTGAATTTCATTTTTGCATTCTAAACACCAATTTTCGTTATTCAAGTCTAAAATAATCAAGAAATCATACAAAAGTCTAGGCCTATGAGTCTCTAGGGAAACGATACTTGGTCTTACCACTTATTATTACTTGATACGATTTGGTACACTTGTCGGAGTCTTAAAAGTTATCGCTCAGCGGTAGGTGCGACACTCAATATGAACGCTCAGCGTTGACGCCCAAGCATTTGGCAGTGACTTCATTGAAGAAGCCACCGCTCAGCGGCAAAGTAGCGCTCAGCAATGGGCGCGAGAATTCTCCCCTCAGCGTTAGCGCTTGATCGTTTGACAGAGATCTCCACAGCGAAATTGGCGCTCAGCGGTGAACTAGCGCTCAGCGGTGGCTGCGATTCTTCCTTTGGGCGCTTTTTCATCTTCTCTTGAGTCCAGTTGCTTCCTACTTCAGCTTCCTTCATTCAATTCATGTTAATTCCTGCCAAAACAAGTAAAATCAAGCATAAAACCAAGAAAACCACCTTTGACTCTCTTATTCTCTAACTTAAGCAAAATGCATGATTTCAAGCTAGTTTCTAAGTCATAAAGGGTGTGTTTTGTGTCAAATTTAAGTATAAAAATAACGATTTTTGAACCGTTATCACAACCCGAAACTTAGAACTTTGCTTGTCCTCAAGCAAACAAGGTGCAACTCAGTCTTCCACCAATCATCACAATGGTTAAATTACATTCAAAATCTCTTTCTTTTAAGACAAGTAATCAGTCAAATCTGTTCATCAATAGAATTTAGTCAAGATGCACACATGCCTTGCTCATCATGGTGTTCACACAATCATATAATCTCCAACAGATGTTATTCTCATGAATGATCAATTAACTAAGCAAATATGTAATCATGAATTAATGGAATCATTCCTCACCAGAAAAAGTGTTTCACTCAATAACTCAGGTGTGTCTAGAGGTCACTCCTTCCCTCTACTATCCACATGTCACATAAAACAAAATTGCCTTTCATTTAGCACAATCAACATTCTCACACACACATGTCATCACAAGGACTTTTCAAGGCTTATAATGTGGTTGGTCTAACAAGAAAAATTGGTTTTTCTAGATCACAAAATCCTTTAGTTAAGAGATTTATTCAACATTCAAAATTCAAGCACAAACTCTCTTTTGATTACCAATCTCACTCATTCCCAACTTTTTCCCTTTTTGCATTGAGCTTTATCTTTTTCACTTTATCTTTTCTATCTTTTTCATCTTTTCATGCTTTTGCTCTACACTTTAGCTCAATGCTCAAATTTGTTTTTTCTTTTTCAATCCTCCCAACAACCCCAAACTTGAACCTTTATCAATACCACACAATAATTCTCAACTTAACTCAAGGAAAAGATTTTCAAAAAGGGTTTTCAACTTTGTTTAAGGATTAGGTTCAAAAAGGGTAGAACACATTGTGTTGTTCTTAGTTGGCACAAAAATTCATGCATTGGCTAAGAAAGGGCTAATCAAAAATGGCCTTGATCATATGACACATACATGCAATTCAATCAATCATAGAAACCCGGGCAATATCATTCATGCTTTCAAGTAGATAGCAAACATTCAATCAAACACTCTGGAGCTCAAAACCTCACATATAAGCTTTACTCAATATTCCAAATATCCCAGATAAACACCCTACTTAGCATCATAATCACAATCGCAACATCATCATGCATCTGTTCACATAGTTTGTAAACACTCCACCTGTATATCAGCATATTGTGCACATATTCAACGTTATCAATAACAAGCATCATCAACCAATACCCATCATGCAAATCAATCAGTCAAACCATCAAATTAGAATAGGTGTCAAACCAAGTACATCAAAACCTACACTACTTAGAAGAAGCAAATAAGTTCAAATTTCAAAAACAAAAGATAAGAAAAAGTCATGTTCTAATCACTATAGCATCCATCAGTAGATGCTATATCAACCCATACTATCATCGGAATCCTCCTCTCCATCCTCAACATCCTCAAAGTCATCCTCCTCCTCATCATCCTCGTCCATGGCTAGAGCTTCAACTGCTCCAACTCCACTGCCCTGTGTTTGCTCCTCTGGCCATGCCACCAGGTTGTTGAATTCATCCATTGTCCATCGGTGTGTAGGAGGTGTATCATACATGCCAATATCTGAGACATGGGAGCATGGTTGGATATTGGCATGAGAAAATGCCATCCAATACTGTGCTAATGGTGTCAAATCAGCTCTTTTGATGTGAATAGCTGCCCTACTCCGATTCCTGTGAAAGTGCCCTCTAGGCACACAAAGCACACTTTCTATGTCATCAAAATCAGTGCCCTCCTCCACGTTCAATGCATATTGGCACTGCACACATGTTCATTCCGTATTCAGAAATCTGTGAAATAACTCAGGATCATACCTAATAATCTTCCCACGAACATAGCTCATGTAGTCCTAAGTATGAGAATCCCCCAGTGGCTTAGCTTTGGTGTAAAACCCTTTCACCACTGCTATATTGGCAGGCGCAGGGTATGTGGCTAGTTTCTCCCAGTTCCTACTCTTCATCTCTTCTCCAAACTGTGGAGCCAGGTCCGGAATCCATCCTGCCTTTCTCTCCATCAAAAGGCATCTTTCTTGGACAAGAGGGTGGTGTTGCTCATGTCTTTTGGAGAGGAACTTGTTGGGATAGAATTTTTCCGGTTCCCTCATCTTGTGTCCTGCAGTCTTGATCCTTTTCCTTGATGAGGATGTCATCCCTACATCAAATACAATTCACAAGACCAAAGGAAATCTTATTAAGCATTAGCAAACCACAAAACTCATCTAAACATACTGCCTATCACCGCTGAGGGAAAAACAGAGCCCCTCAGTGTCACCTGTACACAAAAAATGCACAAAACCAAAACCTACAGCAGTGGCGTTCAGCGGTATCAGCACAGAATTTTCAAAATCAGCCTTAGATGACTCTAATCTCTACCCACATGCAAATTTCTTCATTCCTGACCTCAATCATACAATTTAATCGGTCTAAACAGTGTCTATTTCAACTAATTAGGCACAAACATCAAAAGCCCTAGAAGTTCATGCTTAGACAAACATTCCCATACAAATTCATGCTTTAAAAAACCTAGAATGTAGTATGTATGAATTCCTTGGGTGGAGAGACTTCAAATGAGTGCAAAATGCTCTGTGAATGTTGATGAATGAACCCCAACTACTGTGCTCTCACAAAAACCCCAAACTTTGATGATGAAGTGGTGCAAAAATGGTGGAGAAAGGGTTTTTTTAAGAAGATGGGTGAAGGGGAAAATGAAGAGAGTGCCTTGGAGAAAGCTTGAGAGTGCGAAAAGGGAGTGAGGGTCGAAATGAGAGGCTTGGGCGAGACCTAAGGGTTAGTAAAATGTGCAATGGGCCAACTCACGTTGGGCCCAACTTAAAAACCCAAATTTTAGTTCTGCGACGCCACCGTTCAGCGCTAGTTACCGCTGAGCGGTGCGCGCGATTTCAAATCTCCCCCCTTTTTGGCTTGCCCTAAGCGTCATTAACCAAGTATCACTCAAATTCAACTCTCAATTTTCAATTTTCATGCAATTGTCACTCACTCCACTCAAACATGCAACAATTAAACCCCTAAAATGCAACTAGAACAGAATTAAAACATGCAAAAATAAATCAATCAACTGGGTTGCCTCCCAAGTAGAGCTTGTTTAACATCACGAGCTTGACCCAAACCTTTCTAGCACCCATCAGTAGGTGCAAACCTTACGAACACCCATCAGTAGGTGTACCTTCCTAGTATCCTTTAGTAGATACTCAATCTTTTTAACATTCCTCAATAGATGTTACCCAATAAACAGTGTTCATAAGTAATTAAAAATTACATCCCCAAAATAATCAAATAACAAAAGAAAAAATGTTTTTAAATCACTGGGGTGCCTTCTAGCAAGCGCTTCTTTAACGTCATTAGCTTGACCCAATAAAGCTCACGTTCCATCTTCAATGTTGGTGTTTCTCTTGCTTTCATCACACCAACTCATCACCTGCTTCTGGTCCACCTTTTTGACTCGCCAAGAATGTGGAGCCTCAATCTCTATCACTTCATTCTCTTTAAAGCCTTTCACAACCCACAACTTCTTCTTGAATCTCACAGGAGTACCAAGTTTGAATTATGCATCCTCCAAATCAAATTGAACCGTCCCTCCTTTGTCAGCTTTCTCTTCTTCCTTAACCTGCATTAAAACACAATGTTTACCTTTGTTGACCAACTTTGTAGATTTATGTCTAGCCACTGGTGCATCCTTCCTTGTAGCTTTGTGACTAATCTTCTTCACTTGAATCTGCTTATCTTTGAAGACATCATAGATCACCTCCTCTTCTTGGTCTTTAATCATTATTAATTTGTCATCCACATTGATGACTACTTTAGCCGCTTTCATAAACGGCCTTCCAAGAATGATTGGGATCCTTTCATCCTCCTTCATCTCTATCACCACAGTGTCAACCAGGAATTTAAGTCTTTCATTGTGAATCACAACATCCTCCATCACACCGTAGGGTTTGTTTGGTGATCCATCCGCCATTAGAAAGAAAATCTTTGTTGGCTTCAATCTAAGACCATCAATCTTTTTAAGCATAGATAGGGGCATCATATTAATGATTGACCCTAAATCAAGTAGGGTTTTCTCTATCTTCACACTCCCAATGGTGCAAGGAACTTTAAAACGTCCTAGATCCTTTACTTTTAAAGGACATGATTTCTTCAACAAGTCACTACAACCTCCTTGTTCATCAGTAGCTTCCTCATCAAGATCTATCTTTTCTCCGAGGTACTGCTTTATACGCCTAGAATAGACAGGAATTTGTTGGAATGCTTCAGTCAACGGTATAGTAATCTCCAATTGATTGAAGATTTCTCTAAAACGCTTACATTTTCTCTCTACTCTCTCACGCCCCTTTGGTTAAGGAAGAATTCTCTCATCTTTTTCCATTTTTTTCTCTTTTTCAATTTTTTTCTCTCCCCTCTTCTCTTCTTCTTTTCCAACTCACCCTCAAATAATTTCTCTTCTTTTTCTTCTTTCCTCTCTAACTCAACTACATTCACTACGGCCTTACAATCTTCCTTAGGGTTAACTTCAGTATTAGACCCAAATTGATTATCTGCTTTTTCCTCCAACCTCTTGGCTATTTGACTAATTTGCATCTCCAAATTTTTGAAGTTAGCATCATTGCTCTTCATTGTGGAGTCATGCGCCTTCAAAAATTGTTGAAACATCTCTTCCAACCTATTAGTCCTGTCATTCAAAGCAGATACTTGTTGCCATAGTGGTGATGGCTACTACTGTGGTTTATTGAATTGGCCTTCTACTTGTCCAGATTGTCCGATCTAACCTTGACCCATGCTTGGCTGAGGTTTCCACCCTTGGTTGTAATTGCCTTGGCGGAATTGGAATTGATTTCCCATATAATTGACTTTTCTTGGGCCTCCTCTGGATAAGCGCATTGACCATTGATATGGTCACCACCACAACGATCACAGAGTTGTTGTTGCACCTGTGAAACGTTCTTCAGCTCCTTAGGTAGTTGAGCAAGAGTCTTTGTCAGATTCTCCAACTGTTGAGTTTTGAGTTTGTTCTGTGCAAGCAAGGCATCTTGAGTTCGCAATTGAAGAACTCCCTTTTGTTGAAGCAGAGTGCCTCTTTCACTATGCATCTCATTCTCATTAGCAGCCATATTTTCTATCAAATCAAAAGCCTCCTCTGTAGTCTTGCACTTGATATTACCTCCAGCTGAGGCATCTAGCATAAGCTTCATTTGAGTGCCAACACCTCCAAGGAATGACAAGACTAATGATGCATCATCCAACCGTGCATGGGTGTCTTCCTCAATAAACTTTTATATTTGTCCCACACCTGGTCTAAGGTTTCTTCCATGCCTTGCCTGAAAGAAGAAATTTCCTATTTACCTTTTTTGATTTTAGACTGTGGAAAGTATTTGTTCAGGAATTTGGACACCACAGCCTCCCAAGTCACAAACCTATCCTCCGGGAAAGAGTTCAACCATAGCTTAGCATTGCCTCCCAATGAGAAAGGAAACAAGCTAAGTTTATTAGCTTCATCTGGCACACCATTGATCTTCAGAGTGTTGCGAATCTCGTTGAATGTGGTCAGATGCTCATATGGACTTTCATTTGACAGTCCATTGAGTTTATTGCTCTTCACCAATTGAATCAACGTCAGTTTCACCTCCATGTTCAGTGCATTGACCCTCGGCCTTGCAATGCTGTTAAAGTGATGAGGGCCAACAACAGTGGTGGCATCCGCCAGAGTACGTCTCCTAGTATTCTCCTCCTTAGCCATCTCCTATATGCTCTGGTCAGATTCTTGTGGTGAGGGTTGTAACAATCTCTCGGGAAAAGGAAATAATTCTCTAGAGATTCGAATCCTCCTTCTCCTTAAAGTTTCACTTAAGCCTTCAAGAAGAGGTTCCAAAATTTCTTGGTCCTAGTCCGAATTGTATCTTGCATACACAAGAAAACAAAACCCTAAAAAGCTTTAATTAGAACAAAATAAAATAAAATCAAGTCAAAGTTAATCAATAATCACACTACTAGAATAGTTAAACCAAGAGTCCCCAGCAACAGCGCCAAAAACTTTTTAAGACTCCAACAAGTGTACCGAATCGTATCAAGTAATATAAACGGTAAGACCGAGTATCGTTTTCCCTAGAGACTCATTGGCCTAGATTGTCATGTGATTTGTTGATTATTTAAGACTTCATAAACGAAATTTAGTATTTATAATGCAAAAATGAAAATAAACATGCATGCAAAGGTTGATCAATTGACCAAAGAATATAGGCAGGTGAATGATATGGATGAATTATGTTGTTGGGGTTTCTGACTTATCCTAATCCACTCTCATGTATTTACAAATTCTACTCCTTCATTAATGTTAATGCCACTTTCTAATTTACCCTAAACCCAATGTCCTTGTGAAAAGAGCCTACTCCTAATTACTAGTTTATAATGTCTTATCTCCCTAGCAATTTATCATGCATTACATTCACACAGAAGCTTAAAGGCAATCGGTCCTCCTATCCCTATGTCTAGGTAATATTGATTTCGAGAGAATTTCCCCATGTCTAGATTTTCCCGTATGTGTCCATATCGACAAAATCAATGATTATGCAATTGAATGAGTTAAACAAAGCATGCATAGAGTATAGAGGAAAAACCCTAACAATTAATGAAGTAAAGCATATATATCAAGAATCAATTAAATACATGAGAGTTTCAAAGGATTACATCGTTTCCCCAACAACAATGGAGTTTAGTTCACCATGGACATGGTGAAACTAGATGAAAATAATGAAAGGAATGAAAGATAAAACCCTAGAATTTGTATATTGGAGCTTCTGCATCTAAAATTCGCCTCCAAGGGGTGAGGAGTGTGTTTCTGCGTCTCCTTCTATCAAAGATACCCTCTCTGAGTCATGCAAATCAATATATAGTTCATTAAAATCAGCATAAATTGGTCCATGCCCACGAAAATGGCGGTCAGCGCTGGGTTACCGCTCAGCGGTAGGTGCGGCAATCAAGATGAAAGCTCAGCATTGACGCCCATGCCTTTGGCAATGACTGATGAGTCAATATTTTCTTGATTTCACTTAGCTTATTGTGCTAAATTTAATCAGGGAATTGTGCTAGAATGTCCGGTATTTTCCTATTTTTGCTATTTATGCTTAATTTGATCAGAAATTCTTATTTTGATTAATTTGAATTATCTGAGACTAATTATTTGCATTATTAATTGTAGGGAAATTGTTGGATAATATTTTGGGACTTAAAGAAAAATGTCACATCAATTATATTTTAAGCTACAAGGAAAGATTAGGTGCTTTCATTTTCTGGGGCTGCACGAAGAAAAAAAAAGACATTTTTCATTTTGTTTGGAAGAAAAGATTATGCATATGTGGTGCTATGGCCCATAACCTTGTTGGTCTCATTTGGGCATGAAAGGCCTCATACGCTAATAAGGAGAAACAACACACAGTCACGGTAGCATTCAATTTCTTTTAAGATTGGAGATGCAGCCATGCACACGGACATCACGCGTTCTAGTAACATCTTCATACATCCACGGGGAGGTGCAAACAGCAAGCAGCTTGGCAGCAAATTTGGAAAGTCCAGTAAGGAAGGAAAAAAGAAGGGCGTTGCTCCCTCCACCTCCCCATATGCTGCCTCCACCTCCCTATTTCCTCATTTACCCTTCACTCTATTTTTCTATTCCTATTTTATCCTTTTAATAAAAGTTTGCTTTATATTAAAATTTTATAACTTTTACCTACTCAATTACATAACCTAGTATTGATTCTCTTTAAATCTTTTACGTGTTTTCATTCTTACTCTTTAGTGGTGGAATTCTTTCTCTTCTCTTTAACGTGAAAGTGTGGTGAGTGAAAGATTGATGGAAATGTGAAAGTGTGGTGAGTGAGTGAGAGATTGGTGGAAAAAATTGTTGTCCAATACAATAGTTCAATCATATCTGCAATTGAAGGTAGAAGTTAAATCATTTATGAGCTTTGATGGTGCACTCTACAAGCTTGAATAAACCTTAACCCTAAGCGTGAATAATCCTTAACCCTAATAATGTCGAAACCTCTCTTAAACGGATATGAGAATCCGTGGACGGATATCAACATCTGTTTCAGGACCAAACGGATTTGTGAGATCCGTTCAGGCCAGGACGTCTTCCTCCTCATACGCACACACAAAAAACCAAACATAGCAACAGCAACATACATTTACAGATGCGGAAGCAGCAGCAACATACATTTACAGGCGGAAAAAAAAATCTAGGGTTACTTAATTACCAACCATCACTTTCCTACTCACACTCACACTCATATGCACACAACATATATTCATAGAGAGGAAGAATCAATCAATACCAAACTAATCAATAAATGACATTAAAAAATGGAATGAGAAAAGGGGAGGGAAAAGCGTTTTCGTCCTCGGCACCGGCGGTGGTGTCGCTAGGGACGTTTAGCATTTGAAAAGAAAACTCTCGCAGGGAGAGGAGTGAGAGTGGCGCCGGCGAGGAAGCGAACTTCGGCGAGGGCGGCGGTGGCTATCTTCGTCGACGGTGGTTTCGTTCGTGGTGGTGAAGTCTCCTCTCAATTCGATCCACGACCTCTCTCTCTCGCGGGGACGGTTCCTGTTGATGATGGGCGTCGGCGGCAACGCCTTGGGTCGAATGGCGACTGCTCCGGCGGCGAATCGCATCGCCGGCGCGTCCCTGGTTCGTGGTCCGAGAAGCGGTGACTGAGGTACGGCGCAAGTGGAAGGGGAGTTCTCCTCTCGCACACGTGAAAGGGTAGGGAAGACGAGGTGGCGTTGCGGCCAGCGACGACCCTGGTTGCGCTTGGGGTCGCCGGCGACGTCATGGACCAGGCGGAGGGCACCCTTGCGGTGGCCGTTTTAGTAGAGGTGGAGGCAGCTGGAGCGTGAGTGCTTGAGCGAAGGAGGAGGGTGCTTCTGGGTTTGATTCGATCTGAAAAAGAGTCTAGGGTTTCCAGAAGAGGAGGCTTGAGTCTCTGGGATAAGCAGTGTTGAAATGAAGATGGGATGAGCATACCCCTAATTTCTGATAAGGTTAAAAAAGTAAAAAAAAAAGGTTATTTTGGTAATATAAAAAAAATAAAAAAAATGGGGAGGTGGAGGATGAAAATGGGGAGGTGGAGGAAGCAACGCCCAAAAAAGAACCGTGGTGCAGCAACGGCCTTGAAGCAGCAGGTCGGTCCATCAAACAACAGCCTGCATCACCAACCAGCAACTTGGAGAGAGCTTCACGGCCTAGTCCAGCAGCTATGATGTGCTCAACTTTTAATTGAATGTAGGGGTGCACACGTTGAGGAGAGGGTTGATGTTGGGCTTTAGGCAACAGCTGGTCCAGCAAAGCAAACAAGAGAGCAGCACGTGGAATGGGGAAGTCATTCATTTTCTTGAATTTAAGTAGGGCACACGGTGTTGTCTGGGTAAGAGCCGCCACATGCACATTTCAATTCTGGATTTCAAGATGGAGGGCTACGGATGAGAATGGAGGAAGAGCAGCCACACTCATTTCTTTTTCTTTTAGGCTCTTGCTTTAAACGTTTTCGAGAGGAGAGAGCTTGGAAAAGTTACGCTGTTTTGTATTGGTGGAATGAAATATGCACATTTACTCTTCCTTTTGATTTTTGGTGAAAGCTAGAATGTTTCTTTTAGTTTTTCATTGAATGAAATAGCACATGGGATTTATTTTCTTTGGAGAAAGCGGTGATTTCCTTTTAACACAAAGCTGATTCATTTTGTTTGGTTCATGCGGTGATTTAATTTCTCTTTAGATGGCACGTTGTTACGTTTTTATGCTAACTAGTCAACTTTTCTTTCAATTGCAATGTGCACACACGGTGATTCAAGGGATGCTATATCCAACAGGTTATGCTTTTTATTAGCTTTAAGTGTAGTAATTGTTTACTCCCCTGCAATGTGATTTTCTGATTTAGCTTACTCGTAGCATTCAAGTGTTTTATACAAGCTGAATTTAATTTTCGTTCTCGCTGACTTATTGCGTTTCATTTTGATTGGTTCAAGCAATTGGCATTGATGATTTAATTTTATTTTCAAGCTGCATTGTGCATTTCATGTTTTAGTTTAAGTATTGCATTTGAATAGTACACCATGTGTTTCTTAATTATCTGCCGCATTTTAATTAGTACACACACTGTTCAGTTTACTCTTTTCGTTTACTTTAATGCTTTTAATTATGTTCGGTTTAATTTTTCATTTTTAATTTAGTTTAATTTTCCTTGGATTCACAAAAACACTTTTCAACCCCCCACTTCATGTTTGACCTGATTTTCGAACCACAGTTTGGTCCTTGAGACACGACCTAGGAGTTACTTCCTAGTTATACTGCATTCTTTATGCACATTAAATTTGCATGGGGTGCAACACCCATCAGTGACATCACTAAAGAAGCCACTGCTCGGCGGCAAAGTAGCGCTCAGCGATGCGCACGATACTTGAATTATCCCCTCAGCGTTGACGCTTGAGCGTTTGACAGAGATCTCCACAGCGAAACTGGTGCTCAGTGGTGAACTAGCGCTCAGCGGTGGCTGCGATTCTTCCTTTGGGCACTTTTTCATCTTCTCTTGAGTCCAGCTCCTTCCTACTTCATCTTCCTTCATTAAATTCACGTTAATTCCTGCCAAAACAAGGAAAACCAAGAAAACCACCTTTAGCTCTCTTATTCTTTAACTTAAGAAAAATGCATGATTTCAAGCTAGTTTCTAAGTCATAAATGATGTGTTTTGTATCAAATATAAGTATAAAAATAACGGTTTTTGAACTGTTATCAGTAGTACCAAAGAAAGGTGGGATGACAGTCATTTATAATGAAAAAAATGAACTCATACCTACAAGGACTGTTACTGGATGGAGGATGTGTATAGACTACAGGAAGTTGAACAATGCTACTAGGAAGGATCACTTTCCCCTTCCTTTCATGGATTAGATGCTGGAGAGGTTGGTAGGTCAGGCTTTTTATTGTTTTCTGGATGGATACTCTGGGTATAATCAAATTGTGGTGGATCCAAAGGACCTGGAGAAGACGACTTTCACTTGCCAATTTGGAGTTTTTGCTTACAAGAATATGTCGTTCGGGTTATGTAATGCTCCAGCAACTTTTCAGAGGTGCATGCAGGCAATCTTTGCAGACTTGATAGAAAAATGCATTGAAGTCTTTATGGATGATTTCTCAGTGTTTGGCAGTTCCTTTCATGAGTGTTTGTCTAACCTGGATGTGGTACTTAAGATATGCACCCAATCCAATCTTGTTGTCAATTGGGAAAAATGTCACTTTATGGTAACAGAAGGTATTGTTTTGGGTCCTAAAATTTCTTCCAAGGGAATTGAGGTTGATAGAGCCAAAGTGGAAGTCATTGAAAAACATCCACCACCAACCAATGTGAAGGGAATCCAAAGCTTTTTGGGTCATGTTGGCTTTTATAGAAGATTCATCAAAGACTTTTCAGATATTACCAAACCACTGAGAAACCTCCTTGTTAAGGATGCCCCATTTGTAATGGATGATGAATGCCTTAAGGCATTTAATATTTTGAAGAAAAAATTTATTTCTGCTCTAGTGATTGTAACTCCTGATTGGAATCAAGACTTTGAGCTGATGTGTGATGCCACTAACTATGCCATAGGTGTCGTTCTTGGCCAGAGAAGAGAGAAGGCATTTCACACTATCTATTATGCAAGCAAAGTTTTGAATGAAGCCTAACTGAACTATGTCACCACAGAAAAAGAATTTCTTGCTATTGTGTATGCCTTCGAGAAATTTAGACCGTATCTCATTGGGTCTAAAGTGATAATCTACACAAACCATGCAGCTATAAATTATTTGCTAACCAAGCCAGATTCTAAGTCGCGACTGATTAAATGGGTGCTTTTGTTACAAGAATTTGATGTGGAAATCCGTGACAAAAAGGAAAGTGAAAATGTAATTGTTGATCACTTCTCTTGGTTGGTTAATAGTGAAGTTACTGGTAAAGAAGTAGAAATCTGGGAATCTTTTTCAGATGAAACACTCATGTATATCCAACAAAGGTCGTGGTTTGCTGATATGGCTAATTTCAAAGCTGCAAGAGTGATCCCAGAAGATCTTAACTGGCAACAAAGAAAAAAAAATTTGCATGATGCAAAATAATTTGTTTGGGATGATCCTTACTTGTTCAAAATTGGAGCAGATAATCTTCTGAGGAGCTGTGTGACTAAGGAAGAGGTTGAAGGAATTTTATGGCACTATCATGACTCCTCTTATGGGGGGAATTTTAGTGGAGAGAGAACAGCTACAAAGGTGCTCCAGTAAGGATTTTATTGGCCTACTTTGTTTAAAGATGCTCATAATCATGCCAGGAACTGTGATAAGTGTCAAAGGATGGGTACTATCTCCAAGCGTCATCAAATGCCACAGCAAGGCATACTAGAGGTTGAAGTTTTTGACTATTGGGGCATAGATTTTGTTGGACCTTTTCCACCATCTTTGAATAATGAATACATACTGGTGCCAGTGGACTATGTGAGTAAATGGCTGGAAGCTTTGGCCTGTCCCAAGAATGATTCTAGCATTGTCATTAAATTTCTGAAAAGGAAAATCTTCTCCCGGTTTGGAACACCCAGAGTACTCATTAGTGATGGAGGATCCCATTTTTGCAACTTTCAGCTAGAAAAGGTACTCAAGAACTATGGTGTGAGACACAAGGTTTCTACGCCTTATCATCCACAAACAAACGGGCAAGCTGAGGTTTCTAACAGAGAGATAAAGAGGATTCTGGAAAAGACAATTGCTTCATCAAGGAAGGATTGGTCTCATAAGTTAGATGATGCTCTCTAGACATATCGATTTGCAATGAAGACACCTATTGGATTATCTCCTTTCCAAATGGTCTATGGAAAGGCATGTCACCTTCCGATAGAGATGGAACATCGAGCTGTGTGGGCCTTAAAATTCTTGAATTTTGATCCTTGTGACACTACAGAAAAGAGGAGGAGGCAAATTATTGAGCTTGAGGAGATGCGGCTGCATGCATATGATTCTTCTAAGAATTACAAAGAAAAGGTGAAGTTTTATCATGACAGGAAGCTGATAAAAAGGATCTTTACTCCAGGAAAGCGGGTACTATTGTTCAATTCACGACTAAAGCTTTTCCTTGAAAAGTTGAAGTCCAAGTGGTCTGGTTCATTTATGATCAAGAATGTCCTTCCACATGGAGCAGTTGAGTTGACAGATCCAGCCTCTGAAGACCTACAAAGAAGTTGGGTAGTCAATGGACAACGTCTCAAGCATTACTTGGGTGGTGAGGTGGAATGCCTTTCCATAGTTATGGAGTTGGTTGATCCAGATTGAGTTTAATGGTGTCAAGCTAGTGACGTTAAAGAAGCGCTTCCTGGGAGGCAACCCAGCTTTCTGAACTTTTCCTTTTTATCATTTATTTTGTTGTTGTACTCTACTTGAATGAATTGAACTGCTTTGATTCAACTGTGGTGTGTTTTGTGGTGAGTATTGCTTTGTGATATTCTAGTGTATTGATTGATGTTGAGATAATGCATGATGTGATGATATACAGGTGATGGCTCACTTTGAATGAAACAGGTGCTTGAGGTAAAGTTTGATTGAGATATTGAGCAGGGTGTTTTTTTGAATTTTGGGACTTGAGAGTTTACCTGTGTGAGAATTAGGCTTCAGAGTTTTTTGTAAATAATTGCTATTACTTTGAAATCATGAATAATTTTGCCCAATTTTTTTGTGATTGAACTACTTGCTTGCAGGCTTCATATAATCAAGGCCATCTTTTGTTGTCCTTTATTCTTTTGGCCTCAACATGAGTTTTATCCACTGAAAAGAGAACAATTTGTGATAACCTTTGAACCTTAAGCCTTATGCATGCTTTGAAAACCCTTTCTGAAAATCTTTACCTTGAGTTAAGTTGAGAACATTTGATGAGGTATTGATAAAGGTTCAAGTTTGGGGTTGCTGGGCAACAACCCCATTTTCCTAGGCAATGAGCAATTGAAAAGCAAAAGAAAAGAAAAGAAAAAAAAGAAAAGAAAAATGAAAAGGAAAGAAAAGCTCACTGCAAAGGAAAGCTTGGAGTATGAGAAAAAGAAAGAGAGTTCGTGCCTGAATGATAAATTCATAATTGTCTCTCTTAACTCAAGGAATTTTGCTGACCAAAAAAAATATATTTCCTTCTTAGCCCAGCCAAGTTACAAGCCATGTAAAGCCCTTGTGATGATGTCTTGCTTGCGAGTATGTTTGATTGTGGTTAAATGAAAGGCAAAGTTAATTTTGTATGACATTGTGATAGTAGAGTGAAAAAGACACCAACACCTCATTATACACCTTTGAGTTCAGTAATACACTCTTTAGTGCTTGAGTGAAACACTTTCCTTGGTGAGGAGTAGTTCTTTGAATTTCTGGTTACATCTTTGCTTGGTTGACTGATCATTCTTAAGAATGGCATCTGTTGAAAGTGCATGAGCATCACATTGACTTTGATTGAATTAAGGCATCTACATCTTGACTGAGATCTTTATGCTGAATTGATAAAAGTGATTTCTTGACCTAAAGAAAAAGTTTTGAAAAGTGTTGAGTCATTGTAGTGATTGTTCTGAAAAGCTGAGTTACATGTTGTTTTGCTTGAGGACAAGCAAAGTTCTAAGTTTGGAGTTGTGATAACGGTTGAAAATATCGTTATTTGTGATGTGATTTTGATACTAAATGTAACCTTTTCTGCTTAGAAACTTGCTTGAACTCATGATTTTCTGTTAAGTTGTGTGAATAAGAGAGTTGAGGTTGAATTTGATGAGTTTATGACTAAATTCCCTTGTTTTGGAAGGGGATGAGATAAATAAGGAAAGCAGAGCTGAAATGCCAAGGAGATGGTGCCCAGAAAGGCATGAAAAAGCACCAGAAGAGAGGGTAGCACGAAGCTTGGGCACCCTTTTTGTGGCTTCAGCGCAGAAAAGAGCCATGCCCACCGCCCAGGCGCCCCTTTGGGGCGCTTAAGCATCGAAGACCACGAAGCTTGGGCGCCATTTTAAGGCTTGAGCACCATTTTAAGGCTTGAGCGCTAGGAAGAGTCGCGCCCACCGCCTAGGCGCCCCTTTGGGGCGCTTAAGCGTCGAAGACCACGAAGCTTTGGCGCCATTCTGAGGCTTAAGCGCCAGGAAGAGTCCCGCCCACCGCCCAGGCCCCCTAAATGGGGCACTTAAGCGCCAGTGACTTGGACCGGTCTTGTTTCTGCCCTGTTTCGACTTTATTTAAAGGACCTAGGCACTCTAGGTTTGGTATCTTGGGTAGGAGGAGCGCAACTAAGCACTCTCTCACCCTCTGGAGGCGGATTTGTATGCGAGAGCTTCCATTCTTAAACTCTAGGGTTTTTCTATCTCACTCTTCTCCATTGTTCATCTAGTTTCTCCATATACATTGGGAAATAAATTCTATTTGTTTTTGGGGGGTGATGTAACCTTGTGAACTCTCATGTATTTGAATTGATTCTTAATAACATATGTTTTTTTATTAATTGTTAGATTAATTCATTTGTTTCAATGCTTGTTGTGTTTAACTCATTCATTAGCATGACTTATGAATTGCATGAGTGTTGGGAGGTTCCTTACAATTCAGGTTCTTGTTGAATTGCTCCCGAGGGTAATATTTCTCAAGGATGAGGGTATGAATCTTGGTCGTCTTTAACCTCTTGATCTTCACATCCTTTTTACTAGCAATGCTAGGAATTGCATGAACTGGTAATTGGGGACAGGCTTATTCGCCAAGGGATCGGGTTTAAGTGATTTAGTGAGTAAATGCAAAAAGAAGAATTCTTATATACATGAGAGGAAACTTGGTGAAATCTAACCCCAACAACATATTCATCTCATATTAAACAACATTCGTTCATCTCTGTTCTGTTCTATTATTGATCAAACTTGCATTCATATTTAATTTTATGTTTTTTGCATCTGAAAGCAATGATCTCGTTTTTCTAAGTCTTAATTAATCTTGTCAGCACACGACTGTCTAACGCCGAGAGTCTTCTGGGATACGATACTTGGTTTTACCATTTTATATTACTTGTGCGACTCGGTACACTTGTCAATCCAGCGAACAGTTACAGAAAAGGAAATCAAAGCTATGAACTTGTGAGCATGAGAAAAACAAGGTTGCAGTATGAAATTAAGTGTAGCTTCTTTGTCTTCAACTCTTCTTTAAATTCAACTTTGTTTCACATCCTTTTTTTTCTTCCTTCTTCTTTCCTTTTGATTCAAACTACTTTTTCTTTCCTCGTTTTCTTTTTTCGTTTTTAGCCATTTCATACATTGTTTTACCACTCAACCAATTTTGTTTTTCTCTTTTTACTGGAATCAGCAACTGCACCCCCACACTTGAAATTCATTATCCACATTGACCTTCTTGTACTCACAAGTTAGGTAATTCATGGTTTTTTAGGGCTCTTGGCTTGTAACAGGGGTAATTAACAAGAAAGCTCAATTCAAGCTAAAAAGTCAGGTGTAGTGGCAAAATATCAGGGTGAGTCATTCTTGTCGAAGTGGTTGGAACGAAAGGGGACTATATCATATTTAGAGTGCATACAAGGTCAAGCAAAAGAAAAAGAATTGGTGCAAATTCTGAAATGTAGTTCTACATGCATGGAATCACAAAAAAATGAAGAATTAAGGCTCAAAATTTCTCAAAGGTTCATATTTGTCAAAACTTAAATGCTACTTCTCTCTCATGAAAAAAATACTTAACTCAAATGAATCAAAAAAAAAAAAAAAAAAACTTGCTAGAATTCACCTATTTAAATTTAGATCTAATGACAAATTTAGCAATCTCAAACAAAAAGAAACACACATTCATCAAATAAATCTGTAAAAGTATGTAAGAAGTGAACAAAACTACCTATATACTCAAAACACGTGAAGAAAAACCAAAACAAAATACTATTAAAGAGACGCAAAACAAAAAGACAGACTTACACCATACTACAACAACTTTATACAAAATTAATACTAGAAATAAAAAATTAAAATTTTTTAAACTACCTAAAGAAAGAACAATCTACAAGCATACAAGTCCTCACAAACTAAAACAAAGCTAAAACTAAAACATATATTGTCAACTTTTTAACTAAAGCAACAAAAAACAAAGTGAAACATGTACTGGAAACAGAAAAAATGAGACTGCCAAGCTAACTCTCTGTTATGAGTCCGACAAGTGTACCGAATTATATCAAGTAATATAAAATGGTAAGACCAAGTATCGTTTCCCAAGAGACTCATGTGAATGAAAGTTAAATAAAATAAAAGTAAACGTAAAAACTTGAATGTAAATTGATCTTTTGAAACTAAAGCAAGAATGAATGAATGGTATTGAGATGATATGAGATGATGATGTTGTTGGGGTTAGATTTCACCTATTTCACTTTCACGCATATTATAACTCGTCTTCTTCATTGGAATGTTAATGTCATTCACTAAATTACTTGGAACCCAAACCCTTGGCTTAAAAATC
This sequence comes from Vigna reflexopilosa, assembly GCA_027742785.1. Classification (NCBI taxonomy): domain Eukaryota; kingdom Viridiplantae; phylum Streptophyta; class Magnoliopsida; order Fabales; family Fabaceae; genus Vigna; species Vigna reflexopilosa. The sequence goes on along the minus strand of CM050917.1, from coordinate 18,105,559 downwards.
CTAGCCTTGATTATTAGACCTTAATCCCTTGAATCCCTAATAACCAATTTCGCATTAAGAAAATAAGCTTAAGGCAACCAAATGTCCTACTTCTATCCCTAGATAATATTTCCTTTAGGTGAATTTCTCCAGATCATGGTTCATAAGTATTTCCCAATAACAAATAAATCCAATCATCAAGCTATGAATGGCCAAAACATAACAAGCATTAAGAATAGGAGAAAATCACTAACATTCAATGAAAGAAGCATAAGATATTCAAATCATGTTCAAATACATGAAATTCAAAGGTTATATCTTTCCCCAACAACAAATGAATTTAGTTCTCCATTGTCATGAAGAACCTTGGCTTACAATGGAATAATGTAAATGAGATGGAAACCCTAGAAAGAGAAAAGACACGCATGCCGAATCTTCCTCCAAAGGGTCGAAAATAGGGTTTCTATGCTTCAACCGTCAAAAGATATCCACCCTAGTGCGTAAAAGCCTTTAAATAGATCAAAATTACCACATAAACCCACGTCGCTAGCGCTCAGTGCCCTTAGTGGGGCAACCAGGCGAGCTTGCATGACATGTGGCTGGCGCTAAGTGCCCTAGATGGGGCAACCAGGCGTGACTACGCGAAGATTGGCATTGAGCGCCCCTTGAGTGAGCAATCAGGCATGGTGCAGTGTAACGGGCGTTGAGCGCCCCAAAAGAGGGCAACCAGGCGCGAAAGCGTGGCCTCCACCGCTCAAGGCCCTAGAAGAGGGCAACCAGGCATCCTTGAACCTTTTGCGGCCTTCTATTCTGGTGCTTTTGTTGTCCTTCCTGGGTTTCAACTCCTTGATACTTTGCTCCTCTTCCAAAACATACCAATAACCTACAAAATTGAGGGAATTAGTGATAAAAATCATTAAATATAACCTCGACTAACTTATTCACAAATTTCAACTAAAAACAAGAGTTTAAGCAAACTTCAAAGTCAAAGAGAGTTTATTTAATATCAAAATTACATCACAGATAACGGTAAATTCAACCGTTATCACTCTCCACCCCTTAGACTTGAGAGACACATTGTCCTCAATATGTGAAAAGGAAAAATAGGTCAACAACAATTATTTGATAAAACACAAAATGGTGAGGAACTTTGACAAGATATAAATAACATCAATCAAGATCAAAGATAAAATATAATCTATATTGATATTTTTTTTAATTTTTGACAATTATTTGATGTTAAAATAGTGTTTTGAATTTGATGATAATTGAAATACTTTATCTAAACAAGAAAATTAAATTTCATTGAATTTGAATTACTTTATCCAAAAAAAACATTAAAAATTATAAAGCAATTAAAATAAGATCAATTCAAATTTAATATATTTAAATATCTTTAAAATTATTAAATTTTCTTAAAATACAAAGTAAAAGTTTTATACTATTTTCATCCTATGTTGAATCTATGTTTGATGTCTACAATTGGATAAGACCCACTAGCATTTGTCAACTTACTCAGCTTAACTTGGTCTTGATTAGTTTAAGATCGAGTTGGACCTAGCCAACTTGACTGAATGTGGCTTGGCCTCAACTTAGATGAACATTGACCCACTTGAATCTATTAGATGTGAACTTGCTTCTACTTGACTAAACTTGGGCTCTAGTCGTCTTAGTTAGATTTAACAGGCTTACTCTACTCCATTTGACTAAGCTTGGGCTAACTCTAGTCGACATACGTCAAAAAAACATAGATCAATCCATATTTACTTGGTCTTAATCAGGCTAGGTGGAACTTGGTCTTGATCAAACTTGGACCAACCTAGGCCTAGCCCAACTCAACTAAATGTGGGTCGACCCGAACCCGAATAAATGTTGACCATCTTGACTGAATGTGGGTTTGGCCCAACTTGACTTAAATTGGACCCAAATTGAATCTACTAAATCTTGACCTAAATTGACTCAACTTGACTTGGCCTTGGACCAACTTGACTGGGTATCAAGTCAACTCTACTTGACCCATGTGCGATCAGCTTGACTCGATTGGGACCTAAATCTACTTGGCTCAAGTTAGGCCTAAATTGACTTAACTTAACTTATACACAAGTTAACTTGATTTGACTCTGATTAGTGAAGACCTGACTCGATCTTGAATTATCTTGACTAAGTGTTAATCTTACTTGAATTTGACTTGATCTAATATTTTATAACTTGAAAATAATCTCATTTAAGTAAATTAAGAAAACATTTCACAAACATAAAATAAATAAAAAAATTCTGAACAACTTTCACAATAAAAAAATAACATCAATTAAGATGGATCACAAAAACAATCAATATTAATATATTTTTTTTTAAAATTTGTAACAATTATTTGATATTTACATAATTTTTTAATTTGATTGTAATTAAAATACTTTAAATAAAAAAGTTAAAATTCAATTGAATTATCTTATTTAAACAAAATATTTAGTCTCTTTGTTTCCAAGAGAAAGAAAGGATGGAGCGATTTGAGATGGAAGACAAAAAACAACGAGATAAAAATGGATACCAATTTTTTTTTAAGACTTTCCTTCCTCATTTGCAAAGCGGAGAAGGTCTTGAACATGAAAGTGTTATAGTCTTTTATAATTTAATATATATGACATAAGAATAATAACGTTAATAATATTAAGCATTCCAGTTAATAATAGTAATATATATGAATTTATATTTTAACAGTAAAAATAATAATAGTAATAAAAATATAAATAATAATATATACATGAATCAAATCATTCAGATTTCACCTCTCTTTTTTTCTCAAATCAACTCATTTCCACTCCAAATACATCCTCCAATCCAAACACAAGCTTAAAAAAGTGAAACAATTTAAAATAAGATAAATTCAAATTCAATATATTTAAATATCTAAAGTTATGAAATTCTGTCTAAATACAAGGTAAATGTTTTTCTTTATTTTCATCGTGGGTTGAAATCTATGTTTGATGTCTTCAAAAAAAAAACAGTTAAGTAATCCATATAAATAAAATTTGCTAGTGTCTCTAACACAATTTTAGTACGTGCTATTTCAACCAAAATAAATAAATTAATTATTTTCAAAGATAAAATTTCTTTACCCTTAACCAAAATTAATGCATTTATAATATATCGAACAATAAGTAAAAAATTTAGTAAAAATGAAAATAAAAACAAAAATATAAAAATCAAAATATAAGCATGTAAAAACTAAAAACATAATAAATCTGTTGAAGTTTGACACTTATAAACACAAATAAATAAGTTACAAACACATAATTTTGACACTTTTTAACCATAATAGAAGCTCGAGTTGATAAAAATCATGAGTTATTTATAAATGCTAGACAACAATTTGGTCGTCAAATTCAAATATTATCAACCATATTCATTAATCAAGTGTAATAATCCTATTCGGGAAAATTAGGTTGCAGGAACGGAAATTGTTAGTTTAAGATATTCATGAACTAAAGAATTTTAAATCCGAATAGTATCTGTTGACTGAGTAAAAATCCCAACCATGACAACATCTAACTGGAGTTTCCCAATAATTGCGTGTCTTTTAAGAGAATGGGGCACAAACAAGTCACGATTTTGAATAAAAATTAAGAAAAATAAATTAAAGCAGACAATATCCAGCACAAAGATTGTAGGGATGAACAAATGAAACATCATCTGGTGATTTTATTTAGTGCTATATTATTGACAAAGAATACTAAAAAGGACTACCGAGGGTTATCAATCATAGTGCATTGTGAAGGGGGCCCTCTCAATGCCACAGGACTGCAGTGGGAAGCCAATATTTCAATGCTTGCCCATTCCTTGTCTGGTTGTAAAATGTCACACACTTAGTTGAGTTTTCCTTTAAGATCAGGTAATTCCATTTTTTTCGGATAAATAAGGGTAAATGAAAAGAAAGTTGACTGAAAACCAAAATCATAAGCAAGAATTTCTTGCTGACTCCAAACCAAAATTTAAAGATGATCAATGATTGCTTTTGTAAATTCAGTTGTCTTTGAACTGCCACCAAGATCAGCAGTTCGGTACTTCCCTTCTGCAATTGTTTTGAGGATGGCGTTTTGAATCTGTTCCGCTTTGTCGTTGAGGTTCAAATGGCGCAACATTGTAACACCACTCAGCAGTAAAGCAGTCGGGTTTGCCAAATTCTACATATACAGAGGAAAATAGGTAAGCAATAAAGTATATCTCATAAAAAAGCTGACGTAGGTTGCAACCCATCGAGGAGGATTAGATACATTCAACCTTACTCCTCGAGAGCAACCACTCAGGGTTTGTTCAGACGAACTAGCATCCACTAAGGATTTGATTAGACAAACTGCTTTATAAGCATTACTAGGAAAATAAAAAATAAAATACGAAAAAAATGAGTTTCTCTTATTTAGCTTCTCCAAAATCATTTTTTAACTTGTACATTAACTATTTTTACCTTATTGAGAAACTTATTTCATTTTTTTTTTCTAATTGTATTTTTCTAAAAATGCTTAAGAAGTTTACCAAAAATAGATAGATTCTAAGACGTGGGAAAACCTGATGGTTGTGCCAAATCCTAAACAAATATATAGCTTTAATATAAGAGATCATTTTCAAAAGGAAGAGATAACATCAATATTATGTACAGAATTTTCTGAAGGGGAAACTCAAATTGGTAGTTTGCTTCTTTTTAAAGGACTAGTTTTGATGCAGTAATATAAGTATCGACACCAGAGAAAATAATGCTAAATATGACCTACTAATGAGAAAATCCTTGAATATCATTAAGCAAAATACACCACCAAAATTGAATAACAGTCAGACATGAATGTCCAATACCACAAGTCTAAAAAGTGATGACTAATACCTCTAAGGTTATGTTTCTTCTTCAATTTCTAATCAGTTTCATGTTTTACGAACACTTTTACATTCTCAATACTTTTGCTAAAAGCAGTGATCTTACGAGTTAGGTTTCAGCATCCCCATATTATAAATAACTAAAGCTGTTCATAGATGATTGACCATAAATGCCAAAGAAAAACTACTAATTGAAAGTAGAGACAATAATTATGTAAAAAGATTACATATATTAATATTAATCCATTAACGGCTAGATTAAGAGATGAGAAGAAGCCAGAAAGCTTCTAAGGAGCCTACATTATAGCCCAGTGCCCCACCTATTTTTGGCTAACCTTCACTTAGATTATTTATCAAACAAGACTAAGCTTCTAAAAGAGTATGCAAGCATTATGCTAAAGACTTCGAAATTTTAAAAAGTCCAAGTGGACAATCAAGATGACTCATTTCATTATTAGACTAAGCTTCTAAAAGAGTATGCAAGCATTTTGCTAAAGACTTGGAAATTTTAAAAAGTCCAAGTGGACAACCAAGATGACTCATATTTCATTATTATATATTAGATATGACATGCACATTTTTTTGCAAATTAATACATCATTTTAACTTCATATAAAATATAATAATCTAAAGACTATGTCATTTTGAAAAATATAAAAGTGTAATTTCTCGGTCTGGTTGTTGGCTTTCAAATAACGAAAATCTCTATAGAGGCTTTCACTCAAACCGTCCCAAAAAACTGAAGCCTGTGTTAGGCTCAGGTTAACATTTAGCAATCACGCAAATGTTTATTTGGGTGGTGATAGGAGATTGTCTTGGCAGTTAGGAAAAGTGGGAAAGGGGTTGTATAAAAGGGGATTGGGTTTAATTGTTAGAGTTAGTTTTTGGATAATAATCAATTGTCAGGATCTTGTTTGTCGTGTAGGGGGAGGTTAAGCTCTCTGAACTTGTATTCTTGACTGTTTAGTAATAAAGAGAGGTTATACAATTCTGGGTTGAGTGTTCAGTGTGTGAAGTGTGTGTTTCTATAGGTTCTTGACAAAAAGAACCTATCATTTGGTCCGACCTGCCGGATCAAGAAGGAGAGGAATCAGCGATGGGAAGTCAGATGGAGGGAAGATTGGACAATTTGGAGATTACGGTGGAGGGAATCAAGGAGGAGACAGCGGCGATCAGGCACGATCTACAGCAACTGATGAGGGTGATGGGTGGAGGTCACAATAATCAAGGCGGTGGCTCTGAAGGAAGTAGCAGCTCGGTGAACGAGAATCAAGAAAAGCGCGACAACGGGGGAATTCCCCAAAATTGGCGGAAAAGGGTCGAATTACCGTCGTTTGAAGGAGTGGAACCCCATAATTGGATCAACCGAGCCGAACGATTCTTCGACATCCAGAAAGTGGCCGAAGAAGATAAAGTGGATCTAGCCTACATTACCATGGAAGGGAGTGCGAGTTATGGGTTCAAGTATTGGAAGGAAAAAACCAAGAACCATTCTTGGTTGGGCTTGAAGGCTGGGCTGATTAATCGCTTTGGGGGTGGATTCAGGGGAACCGTGTACGAACAAATGGCAACGCTGAGGCAAGAGGGGACGGTGGAGGATTTTGTTAGGAATTTTGAGATACTACTGGGTCAGACCCAGGGTCTATCGGAGGAGTTGGTATTGGGTTTTTTCCTAGCTGGGCTGCGGGACGATATCAAGGGGCAAGTACGTATACAAGACCCTCAAGAATTGATGGGGGCAATAAGGGTCGCAAGGGATGTCGAGGACGCTATGTGTCGAGCGCGAGGCGAAGGATGGAACGGCATAAAGCTAAACGCCGTGGGTCCGCAAGCCTCGACCACTGTCGTTCGAGGAGGGGTTGATCGACAGCCGCTGAACCGTTCCGGAGGAATGGAGGGAAGTGGGTCGAACCTAAGGGAAGGTCCGGTGACGGCGAATAGCGTGAGAGGTGGTCTCGTCGGAGGAGGCGACAATCGGGGAAGAATGGTAAGGAATTTACCTTACCCAGAATTTCTGAAGAGACAGGAAGAAGGCCGCTGTTTTCGGTGCGGGGGTCCGTTTGCACCACGCCATCGGTGTTCGGAGAAGAGTTTACGCGTTCTGCTTCTAGCGGAGGATGAGGAGGATGACGCAGGTGACGAGGTTGAACCGGAGCTGAGATCTATGGAATTGTCTGCTTGCTCGGCGGAAGGGTTGACTCAGCCCAAAACTATGAAGTTGACTGGAATGATAGGAGATCGGAGGGTGCTGGTCCTGGTCGACAGCGTGGCCAGTCACAACTTTATCAGACAGAGGTTAGCGGAGGAACTGAAGCTGCGCATAGAGGATACGCCCCTTATCAGGTGAATTTGGGGGATGGGCAGAGAAAGTTGACAAGAGGATGTTGTAAGAAGGTCACAATCGTTTTGGCGGAGGCGGAGGTCGAGGAAAGACTCCATTTAGTCGAGCTGGGCGGAGTGGATGTTATCTTGGGGGTCGAATGGTTGGCGAAACTTGGAGAAGTTAGGATTAACTGGGACGAAATGATGATGATATATAACGTGGGGGACAAGATGGTAAACATAAGGGGTGAACCAGCTCTGACGCGACAGTTGGTGGAACAAAAAACTTTATTGAAGCTAGTGGATGCTGAGTCAGCGACTTTGGTGTGGGACCCGGGCCTGATGGAGACAGAGGAGAACAGTGAGTGGGATGGTGATTTGATGAAGGCGCAGAAAGCTGAATTAGAAGAAGTGTTGTTGCCGCACTAACGGGTATTTCGAGAGATACCCGGATTGCCTCCGCCACCTAATAAATAACACCGAATCCCACTCAAGGAAGGGTGGATCCTATAAATGTGCCACCATACTGGTATCCTCATCTTTTGAAGGGAGAGATTGAAAGGCAAGCAGCGTACATGGGAAGACAGGGCAACGACTTAGTACCAATATTCTGAGCTCAACCGTGAGGACAAGGTTGTTGAAGGAGAGGGAGTATTGATAGGAGATTGTCTTGGCAGTTAGGAAAAGTGGGAAAAGGGTTGTATAAAAGGGGATTGGGTTTAATTGTTAGAGTTAGTTTTTGGATAATAATCAATTGTCAGGATCTTGTTTGTCCTGTAGGGGGAGGTTAAGCTCTCTGAACTTGTATTCTTGACTGTTTAGTAATAAAGAGAGGTTATACAATTATGGGTTGAGTGTTCGGTGTGTGAAGCGTGTGTTTCTATAGATTCTTGACAAAAAGAACCTATCAGGTGACCTGTCAGCTTAAGCCAATTTTCAACCTGAATTAGGATGGTGCCAAAAGCTTTCCCTATTAGTGTATGCAATGCCTTGCAACAAAACTATTCATCACAAATATAAAACAAACTCATAAAATAATGTCACATTCCATGACAACAGGGCACAAAAAGGTAGTACAGATAATATAAGGTAGAATGAATACGTTCACGGCTCACCTTTCCAGCAATATCAGGTGCTGAACCATGTACTGCCTCTGCTAGTGCAATACCTCCCTCACCAATGTTGCAGCTGGAAAAAGACATTAACCATTGTCGGATGATATAATTCTGAGTTTCACATTTCTTTGGATAAAACACTAAAGTACCTTGGTGTTAAGCCCAATCCCCCAACCAAGCCAGCACACAGGTCACTGATAATATCACCATAAAGATTAGGCATCACTAGTACATCAAAAAGTGCAGGATTCTTCACAAGCTGTAGATGGTCACAAAAGAAAGTGTCAATAATTTCCTAACACATAGTATGTCTAAATGCAGTTTTAGATTACATCTAGCTAGTAATATTACCATCATGCAGCAATTGTCAATAACAACTTCCTCATAAGTTATCTCAGGATATTTCTCTGCAACCTCACGGCAACACTGAAATAATTTAAAAGAAAAACTGTAACCAATAGAATTCGTGAATAAAATTTGAGACTAAACATTTTATATAGGCATGTATTATGGTGGACCTTGAGGAAAAGACCATCAGTCTTTTGCATAATATTGGCTTTGTGTATCGCTGAAACCCTCTCTCTTCCATGAGACTTGGCATAGTGAAAAGCATACTCAGCTACCCTTAAACTTGCTTGGCGTGTAATGATTTTGAGACTTTCCACTACACCTCTCACAACCTGAAACCAAAAAATACTAAACAAATTTATATTGATCAGAATTCAGATGATAGCACTTAATACCAATGGTAGTGAAATTTACCTGATGTTCAAGTCCACTGTACTCGCCTTCAGTATTTTCACGGATTGTAATCAGATTGACATTATCGTATCGAGTTTTGTAGCCAGGAAGACTGTAACAAGGCCGAACATTAGCATACAAATTGAGCTCTTTTCTGAGTGTAAGGTTTAATGAGCGATGTCCTTTTCCAATAGGGGTGGCCATTGGCCCTTTCAAGCCAACCCCGTTTCTCCTAACAGATTCCAAACTTTCCCATGTGAGAAAGCTTTGCGTTCTAGGGTCAATTTCAGTTCCCACATAGTGCTCTTCCCATTCTATTGGGACATCAGCTGCTTCAAATATCTAGTATTACAATAGCAATAATAATTGACAGTGTATTAGATGATATCAATCAAGCAAATCACTTCTCTAAGTATAGAAATCTACACAGCAAGAAGCAAATATTGCAAGCAAGATGAAAAAGAATAAAGTATAGAGAATGTTAATCAGATATCACTTTCAATTGCAGAGCCAGGGCAAAGTGAGAAAAGTAAAACAACCAATATAACCTTAATACTAGGAAATCAAGGTATAGAAAGTATTTCTTCACACATATGATGCTCGATGTCTTCCAAGAATGGCTTGCAAAATAGCAAGTCTAGGCACACACAAGCTTCACCAAGAAATTGTAAATCTTAAAAGCCACACTCTTAAGAACTAAGAATCTTGTTCTTTAAAGCTTAAAATATGTGTGCGTTTGTGTGTTCATGCCCTGCAATCAATACTTGTGTTTCTCCAAGAGATATTTCAAGTCCAGCTTAAATTACTGAAAATTATATAAAAAAAACTCGGCAGAAAGATGAAACTTGAGTGTATCAGTAAAGGATCATTTAGCTTCGTGAAGCAGTTAGTCGTATTATTTCTATCATCCCTCGTACACATTACACAAGCCATAGCGATACTGACACCATAAACATTATCCACAGCAACATCTCGTAACTTCATCTAGTTAGTTGCCCATTTCCACAATCTAAACATTGAGAAACCACACATAAAAGAAGGCAACTGCAGATATAGCTCGAGACAGTGTACACATTGCATTCTAAAAAGATGACACCATATATAATTATACAATCGCAGGAATAATGCAATGAACCACAGGCCTGAATTTGAATATATTTTCAAAATGAAATAGTTAGTTTTAATTTCAAAATTCTCCCCTCTTGCACGTCAACAACAACTATAATGAGAAAACATTTCACAAACATTCAAACGAAAGGTTTCCTTTGTGTTTACAAAAATTAAAATTAGAATTTTTTTAAAGAGAAAACAAATTCCGTAGAACAATTATTTAGATTTTAAACATAATATTATTGAAGTAAAGTTCGCTCAGGAAATTCTAGATTATCATTTTGTAGGTGCGTAATTAGCTATTTTATACATAATTTCACGTAGAAACAAAACGAGCGAGTATAAATCAGAAACACAGACACAATAGAAAAACGAAGGCATCGAAATTGAAAGCGATTCCGCGTATCTACAAAGGCGGAAGAATTTGTGAGAAGGGAACCTTTTTGACGGAATCAGCGATCTCGGGGCCGATGCCGTCGCCGGGGAAGAGAGTGGCGCGGATCGGGGAGGAAGCGGCGGAGGAGAAGGCCCTAGGGTTTGGCAGGAAGCGCCCTCCGAAGGTTCGTCGCAGGAGCTGAAAAGTCATGCTTGACAACGAGCACTTTCTCACGCGCACAGCAAAAACGCAAACCAAATTGTTATTACAACCGAAAGAAACGAAAGTAGTGTATTAGTGAGACAGGGCGAATAGAAAATAGACGAGATTGTGAGGGTTGTATCAGCAGTGGAAAAGTATTGAGGGGTAAAATTGACAAAAATAAATGTGTTGTTGAAAAATTCAATACAAAACAAGGCTATGTTTGACAACAACGAAATACATATATAGTTAAAAGTTGGAAGTTAAAAACCAGTTCTGAAGTTTTGGAAGCTAATTGGTTTTCTTTCTCACTAAATCTTCGATTTTCAAAGCTCCATAACTCAGACTTTTTTTCTGAAGTAATTTTCTTTTAAAAATTATAAAAAGAAATTTCTTCCTATTTTGTTTATCCAACTAGACCATTTCTCTTATGTTTTTCATTTTTTCTTTATAAGGAGTACATAAAAAGACGAATTCTGTCAATAATGATGAAAATTAAAATAAATATAAAAAGTTGGTATATGATTTTGTTTCTGGGTTTTTAAATAATGAGAATATTAAAAAAATTAAATAATGTTTTTATAGAGTCAAAGAGGTATGTAAATGTTTGAACTTAATAAACTTCTTTAATTTTCAATTTTCAAATTACTTGTCACTTTCATTCTTGATACTTATTTTCTTAAAACGAATGAATGTTGTATCCATAGAAAATATTCTAAAGTTGTCAACATAACATCATTCAAAAGTTAAATGGTAATTAATGTGAACATCAAACCAAATTATCTTAATTACTTTAATATTTATAGCTAATCTAATATATATATATATATATATATATATATATATATATATATATATATATATATATATATATATATGGGTCCTTACTTGGATGAGTTTGGTTTAGATTTGATGGTCTAATAGCCTATTTACCTTTAGGTTTAATACATTCGGTGGTCCCTATTTTTGTTGTTTCTCTTCAAGTAGGTCCCTGTAGTTTGAAAACACTCAATTGAGTCCTTATTTATGAAAAATCGAATGATTAAAGTCCTTATCGTTAAATTTTGTAGACGGTGTTAAAATTTTTGGATGGTGACCAGATGAAGTGGCATTTTAATGCGTCGTGGCATGTACTGATGTTAATAGATGTCAATAGCTGGATTTAATATTTTGTGGCAAAAAAAAAACTATCTTTGTAAAAGAGAAAAAATACTTATGAAAATCTAAAAATTAGTAGGCACATCCGCCTTACCACCGAATGTATTAAACCTTACCTTTATTAGGAAATGCTTAACCATATTATGCTAGGTTTCAAGTAAATGACACTACACTAGATTTGGTAGGTAAACATGTACACGACTAGGCTACATAGTAGGTGGTTCACCACTAATTCAAATAGGTGACACCTAGCTCTGGTAGGGAGTGCTTGGTAGGTGATACTTGACTCTAGTAGGTGACACCTAACTATGGTAGGTAGTACCTGGTTCGGGTAGGTAGCACCTAGCTCTGATAGGCGGCACCTGACTTTGATAAGCGACATCGGTTGACAGCACTGTAGGTGACACTTGGCTCTCGTAAACAACATCTTGTAGGTAGCACCAGATAAACAACACCTAACTTTAACAAGTGACACTTGGAAGATGACACCCAACTCTAGTAAGCGACACCTAGTAAGTGACACCTTATAGGAAGCACCTAAAATATGTTATGTCCTTATTTGTTCTAAGACCATATCAATGTAAGATAGAAGGATAATCGATGATGTAAAGTATAAATGAAAAAGAAAATATTTACAAAAATTAAATTTCAATTTGAATGTGTAATTTAATTTTATATATAAATTATTATTATTATTATTATTATTAATGATTGAAATATTATAATTTTCAATATAAATTATTGTTAAAAACTTAATCAAACATATAATAATGGAAAGCAAATTATAAACATTTAAAAAATCCATTAGAAAGTATAAAACATTTAAAATTTTGAAGTGGTGTACATTTAAACATTCTTAATTACGATTAAATTGTTTATCAAATAATTGAAAAATAAATCTTAAAAAATAGGAATAAAATAACTACCGTGTATGAAATTTTATTTTAAATAGGCATAATTGATATTTAAAAAATAAATAATATTTTTCATTAATAAATATTTAATTAAAGGTAAAACCGACTTACACATGTCACACCCCATTAATTCCCCTCTTTAGTGGGAAACAGGTGGCACATTTTTGGAGTTCTCCCATGTTAGTGGGAGACAAAGTGGCAGCCGCATTTAATTCCCCGCCATCGTAAACCGTGTGGCGGCAGAGAGAGGATGAGTTTCTAGAAAGTGGAAGACAAGTGGCAGGCAGAGAGTGGACCGAGCGGTTTTAGTGGAGACTGTATTTAAAGTTGAAATGTGAAAATGGTGCCACTTTCTGCATGCAAACTCTTCGTCTTCAACCTCCAGAAACACCCTTTTCTCATCCTTCTCTCTAGAACCTCCAAACTTCTCTCTAGATTTCTAACCACTTCTTCTCCTCCGATCATCAACCTTCTTCCAGATTAAGTGCTCCCGATGTCAATCTTTTCACCTTGCACCAATTAGAATTCCAATTGGACAACCTTTGATTTTAGAGACTTAGAAGCCAGCTGGAATTAGAGGTAAGGGAAGCTTATAAATTTAATTATGAGTATTTTGTATGGATGATTTTATGAGTACATGTTTGCTGAATGTATGATCCTGCTATTGAGAATTTGCATGTTTGATCTTTGGTATGAAATTAGTCTATAAGGTTATGTAACTTAGTGGAAATACTGAATCTGAAATCGAAGGGTCATTAGGACCGTTCGGTTTCCCCTAAAACCGATCGGTCTAAAGTGTATTCCATTTGTAGGAGTCAGTTTAAGACCGATCGGTCTTACACTATTGCATTGAAACCTAAATACCTTGTTTAGTTAGTCACTCAAATCGAATCCCCTATTTTAGAACGTTCGGTCTCATACTGAATGTTCAATAACTCAAAGTAATCGGTCATAGATCGAGTGCTCGGTCTTGAAGAGTACTCGGCCTTGAGAAGTGCTCAGTCTTGAAGAGTATTCGGCCTTGAGAAGTGCTCGGTCTTGAAGAGTATTCGGCCTTGAGAAGTTCTCGGTCTTGAAGAGTGCTCGGCCTTGAGAAGTGCTCGGTCATATACTAGCCTTCGACTAATAAAGTGTTCGGTCTTAGACTAACACTTAACTTATGAAGCATTCGGTTTCAGATTCTTATTACTTATTGGAAGCACGTTCGGTCTTACATATTGATAATGTTTGTTGAAAGTACTCAGTTTAAAATTAATATTACTTATTTTAAAGAGTGCTCGGTCTTATACTGACACTTAACTTCCCCAAGGAGTGTTCGGTCTTGTACTGGCACCCACTTTCTTGAAGAGAACTTTTGTTATTCTAAAGCATTTGGCTCAAATTATAAAGTGTTCGGCATTTCTTAAAAGGTCAACTAATTAGTGACCGTTCGTTATTTCTCAGTTATTACTTATATTCTTTGGTTTTCAAATAGTGTTTGGTGTTCTTCTTTATCTGACCATTCAGTCATTTGATGGAAGCCCCTTGTTATATTCGGTCTCTGATATGTTTTCGACCGTTCGGTCACTTGTGAATTCCTATGATGCTTGGTTTTCTTATCCTTGTTAAGTCAATTATTGAATTTCTTATGATTTTAAGAGTATTCCAGGGAGGAATATCTCATGAATTGGAAATTTATTTGGTAAAGTATGACTATGATCAGACTCAGGTTCTGCTCTATCCTGATACTCCGTGAGTACGCCTTCTCAAGTAGAGAAGAGTAATTCATGCGTGGGAATGGCAGGAGGTCCTTTAGCCTCAGGTATTTCTATACCGAGGTGGTTCCACTGGACTAACCTCGGGTGGCGGTCTGTTGAGTGTATCCCAGCCAGGTCCACCTGGGTGCAGAGAGCGGCAAGCTACATGGTTCATACCGTCCGGACAATGTCTAGAGAGATTTGGTTATAATGATGTTACCCTTCGGTTTTTACATGGATATACTTGACTTATGATTTATGGTTGAGAGATTGATGTATGTGATTCATGTGTATGTTTTAAAAGTATACTGAAAATGATTAATTAAATTTACATAAGCTTACCCTTATTTTCTTGTCTTGTCCATGTGCCGTTCGATCTTAATTGTTCGGTTGTTCTCTTCACTACAATGATCATCCTTTGGGGTGTGAGCAGAGGGCGATCCCGAAGATACCTTGGAGGATGCTCTGCAGGCCGAGCTACCTATAGACGCGATGTTGGAGAGCTGTGCAGGATCGTCCGGTCCTTAGATTAGATTTTTACTTTCGCCTAGTATAGATAACCGTTCGAATAAGTATTAATATTGTTCAGTCTAGTTCTGCAAATTGTATCAGACTTCTATACTTTGTACAGTTTAAATTTTATATGTTATCTCTCGTTCCCTTCTCTTTATTTGCCCCTTTCTCCACTGTTCTTTATTATTATTCATGTTAACTCCTTAAATAAATTATATCTCTTGTTATAGATTTATTGGGATGTTACAACACACAACTCATTCACTTACTTTTAATTATTACGTTCAAGATTATAAATGAAATTCCGTAAATAAATTTGTAATTATCAATAAAGTAATAAAGTTTCTCTACACTGTTCTATGTTTATTGAAAATAATTTCTTTTAAAAATTTAATTTGTCTCTCTTTATCATAATCAAATGTGATCATAGATATGGACAAGTTATCTTTCAATCAAATCCTTTTGAATTTGAAAAAAAAATTGATAATATTTTCCAATTTTGAGATTCATTCGAATTTATTTACTAATTGAGTAAGTGAATCTTTAGATGATGAAATCCAAGCATATTTATTTGTCTTATATGAAACTAAAAGACAGTCGGTTTGAAAACTAACTAGTTCAAAACTTTCCTAAGGTTTTTTCCAATGATGTAGCAGGTTTATTATTTAAAAAGAGATTGAATTTTTAATATGGATAAAGATAATTTGACATTACATTAATGGAAATTTGACTTTTAACATCTTAGTCGTCAATTAAGAGGGGGTCCGACGTAAACTAATGACCTGTGACATTTTCGTAAATAAGTTGGCAATATAGACGTCAGTTAAGAAGGACACCGACGTCTATAATATTATAGACATCAGGGACACTCCTAACCGACATCTATAGGCCTGACGGGTAGGTGAATAGTCAGTCTTTTCTGTCATATAGACGTCGGATCCCGCCACATCGACATCTATATACGGTTATAGACGTCAGACCCCCAGTAACCGACGTCTATATGCGTGACAGGTAGGTGAATAGTCATTCGTTTTTTCCATATAGACGTCGGATCCCACCACCGCGACGTCTATATACAATTATAGACGTCGGCCCCCCGTACCCGACGTCTATAGGCCTGACAGGTAGGTGAAAAGTTCAATTAGACGTTAGTGCCCCTAGTAATCGACGTCTATAATCCCCGCGAATATTAATTTTTAAATCATAAAGACGTCATATTAGTGAGGGCACTGACGTTTATACTATTATAGGCGTCAGTCCCAGCAGCAGCCGACGTCTATAGGCTCTTATACAAGAAAACGCGAACCCGCGAGCCATTACCACTATTAATCGTCTTCTTCCTCGCACTTTTCTCCTTTGCGGCATTGCTTTCCGGGTTTGTTTTCTCTCTTTTGGACCGTTTAAATTTACTTTTACTCCGATTAAATTACTCTTTGATGAAATATCTTCCATTTGAACAGATTAAAATTCGTTTTCGTTGCGTTTTGTTGCAGTTTCTGGCATGTTCTTCGGTAGCGTTTTTGACCCCTTTTGGCCTGCGTTTCTGGGCGTGCACTCCTTCAATTCCGTCCATTGCTATTTTAATCTGCTAAAAAGGTTAGCTTCTTTGTTGAAAACTTATTTTGTATGCATGTTATTGGCTTTTGTGTATGCATGTTTTTGGCTTTTGCATATGCATGTTTTTGGCTTTTAGGTATGCATGTGTTATTGGCTTTTGCGTATGCACAAATAGACGTCCAATGAGTTACAGTGGACAAAACGTTCCAGGGCATATAGACGTCAAATGTATTTAGATCTGATGTCTATATAGACGTCTGTTATACCCAAGTCTGACGTCTCTATAGACGTCTGGTATATCCACAATCGACGTCTATATAGATGTTGATCTTCTCCAGTCCAACGTTTTATTAACGTCACTCACATAGACGTAGGTTCCAGATCTGACGTTAAAAGGCCTAAATAACAGACGTCTAAAGTCATTTCTACACTAGTGTCATTTTTTTCACAAACTTTTGACATAATCCACGGGTCGTTTGTCCAAGTGGAAAATATTTTAAAAACTTGAAAATGACATAGAAATAAAAGGGAGAGTGGTTGCTCGGGTTTTCATTTGGTTTAGGGTTTCAAAAATTGGAAGCTCATTTGCGCGAGAATGAGAAAAAACGTTCACCCACTTTGCACCATTCACCAGACCTCCGTCGTTCATGGGAGCCTTGTCTGCTGCCATTCCACTATTTGGGAACACCAGCGTTGTTCCATCGTTCTGCCATTCTGTTTTGCCGTTTCGAACGCTGAAACCACCATTGGTGGAACATTTAAAGAATGATACTTCAGGGAACTTTAATGCCAACTTAAGAGTATGAGCCTTTTACTTTACCATGTTGAGATGCTATATAAAAATTAGAGAGTAAACAACAATTTGGTTTAGAGGATGAAAATTTTCACAAGTATCATGCTAGAAGGAAGATGATACACAACAAGCAAGTTGCAACCTTAGGTGCATTTGGTTGGTGCAATCGATGTTTGGTATAAAGTAGATAAACATTTATGGTTTATTTCCCAAAGAAAGTAAACATGCGCACAAATTATACATTTTCTAGATTTTAATCAGAAACCTCTAGCCTGAGCCTTGTAATGAACATTTGGAGTCTAAACTTGAAGATCCCAATATTAATTTTACTATTCATTATTTTGAATCTTGTTTTGTTTGTCTGCAAGTTATGCATATGTGATAACTATTGAATGATGTTTGACTGTGGTCGCAAGTCAGAATACATGGGTGGCCAGCGGGAAAACTTTTTAAGGTATCACCATCCAATATATTTTCATTGTAAAGTTATTGTAGATATACGAAGGAGAAAATAGTGATGTTAATAGTATTTATTTGCATGTTCTTAGCTTATGTAAGCAATTTCTAAATTCCAACTATAGAATAAATTATGTTAATATGATCCAAACTTTTGGCATCAGTACATTTTATTGCTTTTTTGTCTACAGAGTGTGGAAGGACAAACACTAAACAATGTGCTATGTCACTCATTCAGTCAATTGTAAACTGTAACAGTTTTATAAGTGGAAAATTTGTTATTGTGTAATTTTCCTATATGGTTATCCCTTACAATGCTTTGCACTTTAAATTTTAAAATGCTTTACATGGATCTTAGCTTTCTTAAATAGAATTAATGTTTATCATGGTATCAACTCATTGTGACCTTCACCTTTCATGATGTATGACAAAGCATTCTTTTATTTCTTAATTTCTCCCCTTTGTTTCTCTGGTCTGGAATTGATCTTGACATTCCTGGTTATGGACATGCAATTACTTAGTTATGTGTACTACCTCCCTAGTAGCCGATCGGTTAGGAAGATGGAGAGCCTAACTAAACCTTCTAGACCGATCGAGTAGTTAGCCAAAAGGTGATGATTGCTGGTCAACAGTGAGTCCAGATGAGGTAAATGTCATTAATGACTAATCAATGCGTGTAATAATCACATTAACCTCAGGAATGCCACATTTATGGATAATTAACAGATTACAAGGCACAATAATATACAACATTAATGAATGGTTAATGGGCCGACCATTTTGCGATGCCTATAAATACATGATTATTGACCAGGTTAGACATCTGAACCAATAACTACAGAAACCTGCCATAGAGTAATTTTGACTTGAGTGTCAGAGTGTTTTGTGCAGGTCAACCCCCGATCGGCACTAGGAAAGGGGAAGCGCGTTCGGAGCATAGAAAGGAGGAGCGGTGTCGTGTGTTCTAGGTCCTCATTATACTGAAAAAATTGGCGCCCACCATGGGGCCGAGGACAGTAAGACCCAGTTAAGATCACAAGAGCGGAGCGGAACGGCGGAACAACCAAATCCATGGGCGTTGTTGCAGGAAATGCAAAGGAGGATGGAGGCAATGCAGGCGGAGATTGGGGTGTTAAGGGCGAAACGGGATGGCAATAGGGATCAGTCGGTCCAATAGTCAGTGATCCCTACATAAGTGGGAGACATAGGAAAAGCACAAAGCGGAGGAGGAAACCATGAAGTGAACAGTGCCATAGGAAACCAGGGAGGCTGGCACAACCCAGGGGCTGGCGTTGGTGAAGGAGGATAGCTAGATGACGGTAAGGGGTTGCACCCATTTACAACGGTTGTTATAAATGTGCCTATGCATGAAAATAAAGCGCTTCTGGCAATGGAAAAGTATGATGGGTTGACCGACCCGAATGACCATCTTCGATCCTTCGTCAATGCGATGACTGTTTACTCCACTGATAACCTAGTGTGGTGTAGGGTGTTATCTTTGTTATTGAAGGGAGAAGCCTTAGCTTGGTTCCATTCGTTGAAAACTAGGACACAAGCAAGCCCCAAGAGCTGACGTATTTGGCCTTATTGAAAATGAGGCAAGCGATAGGGGAAACCTTGAGGGACTTCATGGATCAATTTAATAGGACTGTCCGGCAGGTGAAGGATGTGGATAGAAAATTCATACTGAATAGCCTCACGCAGGCTTTGCGATTGGGACCTTTGGCAGATAGTTTGTATGCTGAGGAATTGTTGACCATGTGGAGCTATAAAATATGGCCAATAAGTTCATATGCGTGGAGGAAATGTGGGCTTTTCAGCAAGGACAGAAGGAGGAGTATGCGCAGGTGGTGGGTCGTGACCAAGTACGAAATGAGGGAAAACGAGCACGGGAGCAGGATGAAGGGGAAAGCTTCAAAGAAGAGAATTCCCTAAGGGACCCCGATACACCCGGTATACACCGTTAAGCACAACAAGAACGAGGGTGATGGAAGAGGCTTTACGGGAGAATTTGTTAACCTTGTTACAGGCACCCACTCCCAGGAATGTTGATGGGCAGAAGCATTGTAAATATCACCAAAATTTGGGGCATGACGCAGAAGATTGTGGTATGTTGAGGGATAAATTGGAGGAACTGATAAGAGAGGGTCACCTCAAGAGGTACGTGCAGGAGGAAAAGAGTCGGGAGGTAATAAGCCAGTACACCATGGCGAAGGTTTTGATAGATCAGGGAAGCTCGGCCAATATATTGTATTGGAAGACCTTCTAGCAGATGAACCTATCGGAAGATATCATTGTACCGTTCAGTCAACAAATCTTGGGTTTTGCCGGAGAAAGGGTTGATACAAAGGGGTATGTGGATCTTACAACGAGTTTGGGAGCCGAGCAAGGGGCTAAAGAGTTGAAGATCAGGTTCTTATTAGTGGAGGATAATAACTCGTACAACGTCTTGTTGGGTCGACCTTGCTTGAATGCCTTTGGAGCAATAATGTCTACCCCTCATTTGACATTAAAGTATCCGTCAAACGAGGGAAGAATTTGCATGGTAAGGCAGACTAGAAAATGGTGCAGAAATGCTATGTAGCGGGATTGAAAGTGGAACCGTGGGTCCCAAGACGAAGGGCTAGACATGTGGAAGTAGCTATGGCAAATATTGACCCAAGGATAGATACCGAAGGTCGTATGGAACCGTTTGGGGAACTGCAGTCATGAAGTTTGGTAGAGTAGGAAGAGCAACACACCTATATCATAGGAAATCTAACTGAGAGTTAGAGGATTAACATCAGACGAATATTGAAGGACAATGAAGACTTGTTCGCGTGGACAGCAGCATACATGTCGGGTATTCATCCCAGCATAATGTCACACAAGCTGTCTTTATTTAAAGAAGCTCACTCGATGGCGCAAAAGAAACGAAGACTAGGGGCGGAAAAAAAAGAGGGATGTAGAAGAAGAAGTAAAGAAGCTAAGGAAAGTAGGATTCATTCGGGAGGTAAAGTACACCATGAGGCTGGCTAATGTGGTGATGGTTAAAAAGTCAAATGGGAAATGGCGAATGTGCACAGATTTTACCGATCTGAACAAAGCATGCCCGAAGGATGCATATCTGCTTCCTAGTATTGATGGATTGGTTGATGGAGCGTCGGGATATCAAATTCTTAGCTTCTTTGATGCGTACTCTGGGTATAATCAGATTCCCATGTACCATCCAGATTGCGAGAAGACAACGTTTATTACAGAACGGTCTAATTATTGCTATGAGGTCATGTCGTTCGGCCTAAAAAATGATGGAGATACTTACCAGCGATTGATGGATAAAATGTTGGAACAATCGGTATCGTTCGGAGAGTATAACGCAGCAGAATAAAACTTAGAATAGCGGAAAGCGTGTTCGTCACTTTTTAAATTACAATGGTTAGTTTTCAAAAATAAATTTTCTAAGAGAAAATTTGTCGAACAGTTGATGTGAAAATAAAATTAAAGAGTGTAGGGAGTAGAAAAATCACACAAGTAATTTTTGTACTGGTTCGATTCAAAAGAATCTACGTCCAGTCGTAATCACTATAAAAAGTGATTAACAGTTTCACTAAAAACAATTTTTCAGATTACAATAGTAATGAATAAAAATATGATTAAACCTTCCTTCAACGAACGAACTGGAAGAAGAACACTCTGCCAACTCGAAGAAAACCGCTCCGACTATCGACACACGAGACGCGAGCTTCTCCTATTTACGAGACCAGGCAGAGTACCTTGCTAACTCGAAGAGAACTTGCTCCGACTATCGACACACAAAACGCGAGCTTCTCCTATTCACGAGACCAAGCAAGGGAACTGAACAATGCTTTTGAGAACTTCCTTTGACAAACAGTATTCTGCAAGAGCTTCTGTTCAACTACGTTCTTTCTGAACTTCACAGAAACCCAATATATAGCCAGCTGCTCTGAATATCAAAGGTCAAGTCCCAACTGCCAATAATAATCGATTATTGTAAGTGAGAATCGATTGTCCAAGTCCGGTTTGGATTTTTCAAAATAACTTTTCAAAAACAGACTTGTGATAATCGATTATTTGAAGTGATAATCGATTATCTCAGACATACTCATGATAATCGATTATTGCTTCACATAATCGATTATTTCATAACATTTTCTAAAATAATACAAGTTTTACAAAATTTAAAGACATTTCTACTACATTTAAATTCTACAAAGTGCTTTTAAATAATTCTAATAACTTCTTCAAGTAAAACTTCTTGCAGCATCATCAAAACAATTTACTTCAAGATTTACCAATACTCCTTATTGGTAACAATCTCCTCCTTTTTGATGATGATCAAAAGTTCAAGTTTTAAAAGCAACTTTGACTTCCCTGCAAAATATACAAGCTACAACAACAACAAAGTTAGCAATACCTGTATCAATTTAAATTATGCCTCTCTCCTTATATTATACTTCTCCCCCTTTTTGATCATAAGCAAAAAAAATCAATGTAAAAAGCTCCTCCTTAATATGATCTCCCCCTCAATTATACAATATATGCATAAAAGAAACATAAAAGATCATTTTATTCATAAAAGAAGGATTACATTAACTTCATAAAGAGCACCACAAAATATTGAATTAAAACATAGAGAAAATAACACAACAAACAATAAACTTAGAAGCCTATTTCTAAAATTCAGGACTAAGGGATCTCTCTGGAGGCTGAAGGTTGAGGTGATTTTCTATGTTTGTTAGACGAACGTCAAGATCAAGAAATTGATCAACTACATTTTCGTCATGAGCTTGCTGCCATTCATAGATTTCATCAAAGTGAGCTTTTTGGGCAAGACTCATATCTTCCAATTGCTTAGACAAATTTGTAAAATGCTCTTCCATAGTAAGTGTGTAGGATGAGGGAATATGAGAGGGACCAGCATCAGAAGGAGCAGCAGCTCTTACTGGTTCCGCGATGTGAGCATCCATATCATCATCTTCATCTTCATCAGGATGGTCATCATCTTTGTCAATGAGAACTCTTCCTCTAGTAACGAATCCCATCTGACGAAAGGTAGTGTCTCAAATTTTTGAGCCAACTGCTTGAATGGCTTGGACAAGTTCTCCTTCCACATTAACACCTTTGTACTCCAATATTCTAGAGATAAGAAGAGCATAGGGAAAATGATATGAATGAGATTTCTTAGCTTTTACCATTGTGTCAGCAATGAGAGCAAGCCAATCAATGTGTATGTGATTTAAAATCCCATACAGAAGAAGTAGATCCTGCTCAGAGCATTGTGCATGGTTGTTTGCTCTAGGACACAGTATCCATACAATCAAATAATGAATCATCCTCTCTTCAACCTTGAAACTACCAACAAGCAGTTGCCTACGGTTGGTCTGCTATTCAGGATGGCGTAGGAAAGATTGAAAAGCCAACAGTCGGTTGAAGTCTGGAATTCCAAGATGAACTTTCATAGCATCATTCCAGATGGTAAGTTGAGCCACGTTGGTCCACACATCATCATCCAAAATTATACGAACCCCTTTCACTTTGGTGGATATAATCCCGTCTCGATATCTCAAGTTGAAGTAGAAAACTCTGATGAGGTCGAGATAAATACAACCTTTTTGCTCTACTAAATGTGTGAGACCTTGACCAGCAAAAAGATCCGGAAACTGAAATCCATAGAAATGGAAAAAGTCAAGGTGAATATACTTTACCGCCATGATTCCTCTTTCTTGCCAAGAATTGACATAGTCCGTATGCTTTTCTTGATCCGAAATCCACCCATCAATGGTTGTAGGACGTGGTTGAGAAGAAGAAGATGCTCCAGTATTCCTTCTACGTGTTCTTCTAGATTCAGCCATGGAAGGAGTTTGAAGTAATGAGACAATGAGAGGGTGAAGAGAAATGGAGAGAATTTTAGCTGTAGATTTGATTTCAGCAGTTTCTGGGTGCAATAGAGTGACTAATAATCGATTATGAGAGGCTATTTATAAGAAAAATGGAAAAAACTAGCCGTTTATAGCCGTTATAGAGCTCTCCAACGACTCTATTTTTGGAACTGTGCGCGTGATAATCGATTATTGTTAGTGATAATCGATTATTAGTTCATGATTCACTTTCTAGAAATTGCACAATAATCGATTATGCCTGAGGATAATCAATTATCTGTTCATAATTTTCCAGATTTGAGTTTAAGTTTGAATAATCGATTATTACCTTACGATAATCGATTAAAAACGCTAAATTTTACAAAAATTTAAAAATTTTCATAAACTTTGATCCTAAGACATATCTAACACTCCTAACTCTCTTCTAAGCTCATAGAATCTATCCTTTGGAAGTGCCTTTGTGAAAATATCAGCTAATTGATGTAAGGTATCAATATATTCAATTTGACAATCTCCCTTTTGAATATGGTCTCTAAGAAATGATGTCTAATCTCAATGTGCTTAGTTCTTGAATGCATTATGGGGTTCTTAGTCAGATTGATAGCACTAGTATTATCACATTTTAATGGAATATGATCAAGGAAGATATCAAAGTCTTCCAGTTGCTATATCATCCACAGAATTTGGACACAACAATTGCCAACAACAATATATTCAGCTTCAGTGGTAGACAAAGCTACGCATGCTTGTTTCTTTGAGTGCCAAGACAACAAAGAACAGCCCAGAAAATGACAGGTTCCACTAGTACTTTTCCTATCAATTTTACAACCACCATAATCTGCATCAGAATAACCTATTAAACTAGGTGAAGCATCAGAAGGATACCAAAGTCCAAAAGAAGTGGTTCCCATAAGGTATTTTAAGATTCTCTTGATAGCAGTCAGATGAGATTCTTTACGATTTTCTTGGTATCTAGCACACACACAGACACTTTGCATAATATCTGGTCTACTAGCAGTTAGGTACAGCAAGGATCCTATCATGCCTCTAAACATAGTTTCATTTACTCCTTCTCCAGATGCATCCTTATCTAAATAACATGAAGTTGCCATAGGTGTATTTGCTTCTTTGCAATTGTCCATACCAAATTTCTTAAGAACTTCCCTATAATATTTTGTTTGGGAGATAAAGGTACCTCCATTCATTTGCTTTATTTGTAATCCTAAAAAGAAATTCAGTTCACCCATCATAGACATCTCAAACTCACCTTGCATTATTTGTGCAAATTCTTCACACAAAGAGTCATTAGTTGACCCAAATATAATATCATCTACATAAACTTGCACAATCAAGATGTGTTTACCTACTTTTTTAATGAATAAGGTTGAATCAACCTTACCTCTAGAAAAGTCATTATCAATTAAGAAGGTACTAAGTCTTTCATACCAAGATCTAGGTGCTTGTTTAAGACCATACAGGGCCTTTTTCAATTGATAAACATGATCAGGATATTTGAAATCCTCAAAACCGGGAGGTTGACTAACATACACTTCCTCTTTTATAAAACCATTTAAAAAAGCACTTTTCACATCCATTTGATAAAGTTTAAATTTCATCAAAGATGCATATGCAAGTAATAATCTAATTGCTTCTAACCTGGTTACCGGTGCATATGTTTCATCATAGTCTATACCTTCCTCTTGACAGTAGCCCTTTGCAACTAGCCTCGCTTTGTTCTTTGTGATGTTTCCATTCTCATCAAGCTTGTTTCTAAATACCCATTTAGTTCCAATGACTTGATAATCATCTTGCTTTAGAATAAGTTCCCAAAGTTCATTCCTTTCAAATTGATTTAGCTCTTCTTGCATAGCAACGAACCACTTATCATCTTGAAGAGGTTCCTTTATGTTTTTGGGTTCTATCTGAGACACAAAAGCTACAGTTAGACAAAAATTATTAAGATCATGTCTAGTAGTTACCCCTTTTGAAATATCTCCAATGATGTTGTCCAAGGAGAGTCCTCTTGGTTGTTGATAGCTTTTAGGATCAACAGCTTGAGGTGTTTCTTGAAGTTCCGGAGGATAGTTCTCATTTAGGTACATCTCTTCAAGAGCTTCCCTTAAATAATCCTCATCACCTGCAATAGGTTTATTTGACTCAAGAGGGTTTACCTCAAGGTCCACAATCTCATCAAAAACAACATGCATTGATTCTTCAATTATCAAGGTTCTTCTATTGAATACTCTATTTGCTTTGCTAGTTAAAGAATATCCTAGAAAGATTGCTTCATCAGATTTTGCATCAAATTTACCAAGATTATCTTTACCATTATTCAAGACAAAGCATTTGCATCCAAAGATTTTCAAGTGGGATACATTTGGTTTTCTACCATTTAACAATTCATAAGGAGTTAATTTTAGAATTGGCGTAATAAGCATCCTATTTAACACATAACAAGCAGTACTAACTACATCAACCCAAAAGTATTTTGGTACATTAGATTCATTCATAACAGTCCTAGCTAATTCTTCTAATGATCTATTTTTCCTTTCAACAACACCATTCTGTTGGGGAGTTCTAGGTGTAGAAAAGTTATGTACAATGCCATGTTCTTCACAAAATTTTTCAAAAGAGTCATTTTCAAATTCACCACCGTGATCACTTCTCAATGTCTTAATTTTCAAGTCTTTTTCATTTTGAATACGCTTAGCAAATGATTTAAAGGCTTTAAAAGCTTCACTTTTCAAGGTTAAAAAGAAAGTCCAAGTAAATCTAGTATAATCATCAACAATCACAAGAGCATAATAATTTCCACCAAAACTTTTAATTCTAGACGGACCAAATAAGTCTATATGCAAAAGTTCTAAAGGTTTTGAGGTAGAAATCATGCTTTTGGATGAAAATGAAGATTTGGTTTGTTTACCTTATTGACATGCAGTGCATAACTTGTCTTTCTCAAATTTTAATTTTGGCAAACCAATCACAAGATCTTTTGAAATCAGTTTATTCAAATGTTGCATATGAATGTGTGCAACTCTTTTATGCCATAGCCAAGGATTTTCCTCTTTAGCAACTAAGCATGTTATATTATGACTAGATGCACTTTCAATATCAATTAGATAAATGTTGTTATGCCTAACACCTTGCAAAGCAATATTAGTAGAATCTTTAAAGTAAACAGTGCATTTATCACTTTCAAAAGTTACCTGAAGACCTTTGTCACATAATTGACTTATGCTTAGGAGATTATGTTTGAGGCCTTCAACATACAAGACGTCTTTTATGGTCAAGGTGTCTCCTCCTCCAATGTCTTCGGTTCCCATAATTATGCCTTTGTTGTTATCCCCATATGTTACAAATCCTTGCTTTTTCTTCTCAAAAGAGATGAACCTCTTTTTGTCACCGGTCATGTGCCTTGAACAACCACTGTCAAGATACCACAATGACTTCTTTGACTTAGTAGGTTCCTACAAAACAAATTAGCAAGAATTTAGGTCCCCAATCTCATTATGGGTCCTTGGGGGTTAGTTTATACAATCATATATCATTTCACAACTTTAACCCTTGCATATTTATTATTCGGAACACCAAAATGTTTAATGTTGCATTTGTTTGATGTATGTCCTTTCTTCATACAGTAAAAACAACAAACATTATTCACTTTATTTTTGACAAAAGTCCCTTTTTCAACCCAAACTCTACGAGTTCTTCTAGTTTTAGACTTTTTGTTTTGATGCATGCTTGTGCGCCTAACATTTGCTTATACCAAAATCTAATTTAACATGTGATTTAGGCTTTTTTTCCTTTGCAAGTAAATTCTCAAGAATGTCAATGTCAAACATATGACTTTTGCAAGATAAACACTCAACAGGTTCAATAGTTGCATTTGAATCAGACAATTTCGTTTCTAAATTACTAACTTTATTTCTTAAAACAACCTCATCATCAAGCAATTTTTCATATTTTAATTTCAAATCATTATGCTCCTTTTTGAGTTTTTTATGTGCAACATCAAGTTTTTCAAATTCATTCATTAATTCAAAGAAAGCTTTTTGCAAGTCTAATTCACTAGATTCAGAGTTGGAATCACTTACTTGACTTCCAGTATCTTCTGATTCAGCCATTAGACATATATTTGCTTCTTCATCTAAATCACTTGAGCTTGTTGAGCTGGAGGCATTGTCTTCCCAAGCTATGTAAGCTTTCTTTTTCTTCGGAAACTTTCTTTCCTTCTTTTCTTCACTTTTCTTACTCTTTGGACATTCAGTTTTTACATGTCCTCTTTCTCCACATCCGTAGCATTTAACACTTGAAGGAAAATCTTGATTTTCTCTCCTTTCTTTACGGAATTTTTCCTTCCCTTTTGCTTTCATAAACTTAGCAAATTTCTTTATCATGAGGCTCATGTTCTCCTCATTATTAGAATCATCATCTTCAAACTTTTTAGAGCTCTTTCCTTTAGAAATCTCAAACTTGAAGGCAAGTGTTTTTCTTTTGCCTTGATCTTCTTCAGCAGTTAATCTCCTCCACTCAAGCTCGTGCTCACAGAGCTTTCCAAATAGAATTGGCATCGTCATTTGAGAGAGATTTTGTGACTCTGAGATGGCAGTCACCTTTGGTTACCAAGACCTGTCCAATGATTTCAAAATTTTGACATTTAATTCATTAGTATCAAAGGTCTTACCCAAACCAGTCAAATGGTTCACTATGTGAGTGAAACGCTTTTGGACATCAGATATAGTTTCTCCAGGTTGCATTCTGAACATCTCATACTCTTGGATGAGAGTGTTCTTCCTTGCACGTTTCACGTCCTCTATTCCTTCATGTGTGACTCTGAGGACTTCCCACATTTCCTGTGCTGTCTTACACACTGAAATTCTATAAAATTCATCAAGTACAACCGTAGATGAAATAATATTACGAGCTTTAATATCAACTGTACTTTTAGAAATATAAGGACCATTTTGTACAGCTTCCCAGATACCTCTGTCAACAGACCCCATAAAAATTTCCATTCTGAATTTCCAGAACGAATAATTATCACCAGTAAAAAGTGGTGGTCTATTAATAGAAGCACCCTCGGCATATACAATATTTTGATTATGATGACCAGCCATTTTCGAAAAGTTTGAAAAACTATCAAAGCAAGCTCTGATACCAATTGTTGGAACAATCGGTATCGTTCGGAGAGTATAACGCAGTGGAATAAAACTTAGAATAGCGGAAAGCGGGTTCGGTCACATTTTAAATTACAATGGTCAGTTTTCAAAAATAAATTTTCTAAGAGAAAATTTGTCGAACAGTTGATGTGCAAATAAAATTAAAGAGTGTAGGGAGTAGAAAAATCACACAAGTAATTTTTATACTGGTTCGACTCAAAAGAATCTATGTCCAGTCGTTAATCACTATAAAAAGTGATTAACAGTTTCACTAAAAACAATTTTTCAGATTACAATAGTAATGAATAAAAATATGATTAAACCTTCCTTCAACGAACGAACTGGAAGAAGAACACTCTGCCAACTCGAAGAGTACCGCTCCGACTATCGACACACGAAATGCGAGCTTCTCCTATTCACGAGACCAGGCAGAGTACCTTGCTAACTCGAAGAGAACTTGCTCTGACTATCGACACACGAAACGCGAGCTTCTCCTATTCACGAGACCAAGCAAGGGAACTGAACAATGCTTTTGAGAACTTCCTCTGACAAACAGTATTCTGTAAGAGCTTCTGTTCAACTACGTTCTTTCTGAACTTCACAGAAACCCAATATATGGCCAGTTGCTCTGAATATCAAAGGTCAAGTCCCAACTGCCAGTAATAATTGATTATTGTAAGTGATAATCGATTATCCAAGTCTGTTTTGGATTTTTCAAAATAACTTTTCAAAAACAGACTAGTGATAATCGATTATTTGAAGTGATAATCGATTATCTCAGACATACTCATGATAATCGATTATTGCTTCACATAATCGATTATTTCAGAACATTTTCTAAAATAATACAAGTTTTTCAAAATTTAAAGACATTTCTACTACATTTAAATTCTACAAAGTGCTTTTAAATAATTCTAATAACTTCTTCAAGTAAAACTTCTTGCAGCATCATCCAAACAATTTACTTCAAGATTTACCAATACTGCTTATTGGTAACATAAAATCTTTAGGCAGCAGATCGGGAAATGTATGGAAGTGTATGTAGAAGATATGGTGGTTAGAAGCCGAACGGTGGAGGAACATGTGAAGGACTTAGCAGAGGTGTTTGGACATGTGCGAAAGTACGGTAAGCGACTAAATCCAACCAAGTGTATTCTCACCGAGCGGTTTATTCCTTATCCCGATTTATTCCTTATCCAGGTTGCTTGGACGTCTAACTTCCTTATCCAAGTTTATTCCTAAACTAGCCGAGCGAATAAGGCCAATAGTTAAAATAATGAAGAAAGATGCTAGGGGACAATGGAATGTCCAATGCGAGGTTGCGTTTGCCGAAGTAAAGAAATTATTAGCCTGCCCACCTGTCATGGGAAGGCCAAAGAGTGGTCATGATTTGCAGATCTATTTAGCTACCACTGATGCTACGATTAATGCTGCATTGGTACAAGAGACTTTCACAGTTCAAGCCAGTCTACTTTGTGAGTAGAATCCTTAAAGACTCAGAGACTAAGTACCAGCAGCTGGAGAAGGTATCCTTAGCATTATTAAACACAACATGACGCCTTATGCCTTACTTCCAAAGTCATCAGGTGGTGGTAAGAACCGATCATCCAGTTGCAAAGATCGTGAGGAAGCCAGACCTGGCCGGAAGGATAATGGGTTGGTCGGTTGAGTTGTCAGAGTTCAGTCTGCGTTACGAGCCGCTCGGATCGGTGCGAGGGCAACACTTGGCGGAATTCATGGCATAACTTCCAACGGAGGTCAAGAATAACCCTAATGTTTGGCATTTTTCGTTGATGGGTTGGCTAGCAAGAATGGAGGAGGAGCGGGAATTGTACTGGAAGGGCCGGGCGGTGTGGTAGTTGAACAATCGCTTATCTTTAGATTTAAGATAAGTAACAATCAAGCTGAGTATGAGGCTTTGATAACAGGTATGGAGCTTGCTCTCGACTTAGGGGTTGCTTCTCTGGACTGTCGAACCGATTCACAGCTGGTCGAAAGACATATGAATGGAAGCTTCCAAGTAAAAGACGACTAGTTACTTCAATATTTTCACAAAGCTTAGGGGTTGAGGGAACGGTTCAAAACAGTAGAGGTGAAACACATACCTTGAGAGGAGAACGCTCGAGCAGATGTGTTATCCAAATTGGCCTGTGGGAAAGAAAAGGGCCAACTGTCTTTTGTAATCAGACAGACCTTGATGAAACCTATCTTAGAATGTTCGGCTACCTTGCGGTCGACCGAGCAATCTGATTGGAGAAAGGAAATCATCGAGTTAATCAAGGAGCAGGAGGAGGGGAGAACACTGAAGAAAAAAAACGCTAAAAGAATTGCTCGGTACCTTCTTATCGGGGAAGAATTGTACCAAAGAGGGTTCGCAGCTCCACTAATGAAGTGTCTAATGCTGGAGGAAACAAAGTATGTTTTAAGAGAATTACATGAGGGGGGTGTGCGGAAGACATACTAGCCAAAGGGCACTCTAGGCCCGAGTGTTGAAGGCAAGGTACTTTTGGCCAACATTGGGTAAAGACTGTGGTGCTTTCGTCCAAAAGTGTCTAAGCTGTCAAAAGCATGGAAATGTGTTTAATGCCCTTGCTACCGAGCTGCATAGTCTTGTATCCCCATGGCCGTTCGCCCAATGGGGAATGTATATAGTCGGACCCATGCTGGTCGATAGAGCTCAGAGAAAATTCCTCTTAGTAGCCATCAATTACTTCACAAAGTGGGTAGAAGCCGAGCCTCTCGCTACCATATCTGTTGCACAGGTCCAAAAGTTCGTCTGGAAACTCATTTGTAGGTTTAGGTTACCTCAGACGATAATCATGGACAACGGAAGACAGTTTGTGGATAAGAAATTGCTAGCTTTTTACAAGGGTTTTGGGATAAAGCACATCATCAGCTCGGTGGAGCACTCCCAAACTAATGGGCAGGCAGAGGCGGTGAACAAGGTCATTGTCCAAGAATTAAAGAGGCAGCTTGGAGAAGCGAAGGGGGCATGGTCAGATGAGTTGCCAGAAGTCTTATGGAGCTATCGTTGTACGCCACACCACACCACTGGTGAGTTCCCTTTTAATCTCACTTACGGCACGGATGCGATGCTCCTGGTCTAGGTAGGAGAACCCACGATCAAGATAGGATTGGAAGATGCCAAGCGGAATGAGGAGCTGTTAAGGGCTGAGTTAGATACCTTGCAAGAAAGACGAGAGTCTAACCTAGGCAGTTTATAGAGGTCGATCTGGTGTGGCGCAAAATAGCAAGATGCCAGGAACGAACAGGCTCATAGAAAATTTGCTACCAATTGGGAAGCACCGTTCAAAATAGCCGAAAGCCTTGGCGGTGAAGCTTATCGACTGGAGCATCTGAATGGCAAAGTTATCCCAAATACTTGGAACGCAACTTATTTGAAATTTTATTTTAGTTAAAAGTACCATGTAATTTTGCATTCAGCTAATAACTAACATCAGGAGGTTTTTCAGTAATTTCTGTTCATTTTCTAGCTGTTGTAGAGCAGGAAAAGGCCCTCGGGCTCATAAGCTCAAGAGAGGGTCCCTGTCAATCGTCACTCAACGCAGGAAAAGGCCCCCGGGCTTTTAAGCTCGAGAGAGGGACCTTGTTGATCATCACTCAACGCAGAAAAACGCCCTCGGGCTCTTAAGCTCGAGAGAGGTCCCTACCGATCGTCACTCAATGAAGGAAAAGGCCCTCGGGCTCTTAGCTTGAGAAAGGGTCCCTACCGATCGTCACTCAACGCAGGAAAATGCCCTTGGGCTCTTAAGCTTGATAAAGGGTCCCTGCCGATCGTCACTCAATGCAGGAAAATTCCCTCAGGCTCTTAAGCTCGAGAGAGGGTCCCTGCTGATCGTCACTCAAAGCAGGAAAAGGACCTTAGGCCCTTAGGCTCGAGAGAGGGTCCCTGCTGATCCTCACTCAACGCAGGAAAAGGCCCTCGGGCTGTTAAGCTCGAGAGAGAGGGTCCCTGTCAATCGTCACTCAACGCAGGAAAAGGCCCTCGAGCTCTTAAGCTCGAGAGAGGGTCCATGCCGATCGACACTCAACGCAAGTTTCGCATTCTAGACTAAAAGGTTACGTTCCCCTATCTATTGTTCGTCATCGGTAAATGGTGGTAAATTTCTACTTCTGAATGACAAAAAAAAGCTGGGACTCGAATTGTGATGAGGATATCAGTTAGAACTAATATTGGCTAATATCAAATACGAAATAAGAATAATGTTCTGATAATTAATTGTTAAAGTTTGCATAGAAAAATGTACTAAGTACAAGCCAAAAACTGAGTAAAATCTAAAGTACGGCTTAGGAAAAATGCAGGGTCAGGTGTCGGGGGTCACGTCTTCATCACCCGCGAGTTCGGAAACAAGATTTTCCTTGGCGATACCAAGGTCGATAGGAGGCTGTGCTACATTATTATCAACAATAGTTAAAGTCACCAGCTGACTGTCGATCAAGACCTTCATGATGTCGAACCTAGGGTGATTCAGAGGGGTTTTGAAGAAGTAATGACACTGCGTGATGCCCTGATCGAACCCATTAAGATGCTCGTCGCATACGGCACGAGCCAGGTATTCATTTTCCGCAGCAAGTTTCTTCTGGTCAGCAATCAGGGAGTCCCTTTCTTTCATTAAATCATCATTTTGGGTTGAAGTTTTCTGCAAGTCCAGCTTCAAGGTATTATTAGCCCGATTGTGTTGAAGATTGTTATTCTTCGCTTGTGTCAAAGCAGTAACGGCCTTCATACGATCATCCTCGGCAGTTTTCAGGGCCTCTTTCAGATGAAGTGACAGATTGATGTTTTCCTTTTGGGCAGCTTCTAAATCTTGACGCACAACTTCCAATTCTTCAAGCATCAAAGACTTGGCTGGACCAGCGACATAACTCATAGACACGTTAGCCCGACCGGTGAGCTCATAACCCATATCGAAAGCTTCGGCGGGAGACATCTCCCTAAAAGGTTTCTTCTCCTCGGGCTGGAGGCTATATTGCAGAAGCTCAGCAATGCGCAAGTTTCGATCGAGGGAACCAATGCACACAATACCCTCTAGAGTCTTCTTACTTTTCTTATTAGAAGAAACAGATTTCTCCCGAGAAGCTTTTCTCTTTGCACAACCCTCAGGGTTGACCTCTTCATGATCGGTAAGAGGAACATCGAAAGAAGGTTGGTTAGCGGGAACCTTCGGTGCAGAGTGAACCGATCGTAGAGTGGTGATGGGTGTCGCACCCCATGCAAATTTAATGTGCATAAAAGAATGCAGTATAGACTAGGAAGTGACTCCTAGGTCGTCTCTCAAGGACCAAATGTGGTTCGAGAATTAGGTCAGACACGAAGTGGGGGGGTTTGTGAAAGGTTTTGTGACTGTGGATCAAGAAAATTAAAATACGGATGCAAACAAAAATGCAAACATAAATGTAAACAGAAATGGAAACAAAAATGTAAAAACGGAAACGAATACAGAGTAAAAATGGTTGGTCATTACTGAATTACTACGCTTCCAATCACAGATCAA
The DNA here is from genome assembly GCA_027742785.1 of Vigna reflexopilosa. Lineage (NCBI taxonomy): Eukaryota > Viridiplantae > Streptophyta > Magnoliopsida > Fabales > Fabaceae > Vigna > Vigna reflexopilosa. Next base: position 18,071,171 of record CM050917.1, on the reverse strand, counting down.
CGACAATTACACACTACTCTAATCCAAATTCGACACGAATCACCCAACTAAGCGAAGGCTAATTCGGTCTTCAAAATTACACACTAAGCGAATGCAATGCACAAATTTTATCAGTCATCCACCATACAGTCTAATCAACTAAACGAAGAATTGACACCGATTAGGCAACTAAGCGTATACCTAATCACAGGCAGACAACAGATTAAATATTGAGCAGAATCAAAGCAGCAGTATGGCAATTAAAGTTCAAAAGTCTCATGAATAAACTACTCTAACCTCTAATCCAATACAGCTAACTGACTAAGCGAAGGCTAATCATGCTGTCATAATCACGAACTAAGAGGATGCAATACATCTATTCCGTCTGATGTGTTCTATACAGATTGATCAACTAAACGAAGATGCAATCACCAACTAGGCAACTAAGTGTATACCCGTTGCAAGAACACCGTCAGATTTCACAGATTGCCAGGTAGAGCAGTATAAGCACAAGAACAGTCCAAGAATCTCAAAGAAGCAATGTAATATCACTAACGACCAACCAACTAACCTAAGTTAACATCACAATTAAATTAACATAATCGAATGGAATAGCCAACATAAAAGTAAAAGGAAACACTGGAATAAAACATTTAATGCAAAAATGCATGACCTAATTAAAGCAAGAATAAAACTTGGAAGAAAATGCCTAAAGTATGCTAAAGAAATTAAAAGATAATTCATGACATGGCACAAAGAAAAAGACACTAACAGTAAACTAAATTGAGATTAGATTAAAACATTAGCATCATTCAACCGTATTCAACATGTAGACTAAATAAAATCCTTCTCGGTCCAAGCATTAAGAAACAAAGAAAAGAAGGAAACTTTGTAGAACTCTCAAAATGTGCGCATCACTCTTCCCAAAATGAATCAGCATTTTCTCTAAAAGCAAGAAGATAAAGTCAATCACCGTGTTGCCTAATAGCTATCCGCATCCCTCCATAGTTGAATGACCAAGTGATAAAAAGTATGTTCTAAGGAGAAGCTAAAAAGATTCATTCGTTGGTGGCGGCTCTGTGCTCACCGTTCACTCTTATTCCCTACTGCTTTTCTCCCAGGAAAATTGTGATAAAAGTCCCCCTCCAGCAGCGGCTGCTGCCCTAATAATATAGGGTGAATAATCCACTTCCCCTTGCTGGACCTGCAAAGTGCATTTCCCATGGGCCGCTGTCGCCAGCCTCCTTGCTTGCGTGATGGCTGTTTGAAACTGACTGGATGCTGATGGAGTTGGTTGCTGTTTGCACCTTCAAATGCTGCTGCAGGCTGGACCGTGAAGAGCTAGACGTGTTGCTGGATCGCTACTGCTAGATGATGGATGGTGTCATGCTGCTGCTGCTCATGGGCTGTGGTTGATACGTCTCTCCATGCTGCTAGGCCGTGTGGCAATTGGAAGTTGCTGGATGTAACTTACATTATGGAAACTGGACCAGGTCGTTGGACGTTGTGGACGTGTAGCCCATGTGCACATCAGGATGTAAAAGCAATAAATTCTTTCTCGGTGGTAGCTGGATGTGTGGCCTTAGTTGGACCGTGCAAAGCTTCTTTTTGCTTCAGCACAGAGGGTGACGTGTGCTTCCCAATTTAATTTTATTTCTTGCAGGTCGCTGCACCTCCATCACATGCTACCATTTTGTTGTGGTCCGTGGAATGGGTGGTTGCTTTCTTTATATAAGCTGCAGCTAGACCGTGTGCTGTGCTTTGCTAGACGTTGTTGGACTCTTTCTTGCTGCCAGCAAATTAAATTCACATATATGGTGCTCCTTTTATCCAAGCCAGGCCGTGACACCCTTTCCAAGCTAAATTGAAATCCATACTCTTTTCTCTGGGCTGTGTGCGCTAAGTTGGACCTCCCATGTGCTGCAATTTTGCTTCTAATTGCACAAAATTCCTTGCGGGCCTTGGCCAACTAGAAGTATTATAAAATAAGTGTTGCTTTCTTCTAAGCAAGGAAAATGAAGATGAATCACGTGTGTGCTTCACAATCCATCCTAGACTGTGGCATCTCATGAGCCGTTTTCCAATGGCAAATTCTTCATTCTAAAAGAAAATATGTGTCTTAGTGACCTCCATTTTGTGCACACTTCTTTTTGAAGAATCTTGAATTATATGATAGCCCTCTAAATGTTCCAAATTGTATTTCCAAAATTTTCCCTGCAATTAATTATGCAAATAATTAGCTCAAATAATTCAAATTAATTAAAATAAGAATTTCTGATCAAATTAAGCACAATTAGCAAAAACGGGAAAATACCAGACAATTAAGCACAATTCCCTGATTAATTCTAGCACAATAAACTAAGTGAAGTCAAGAAAATATTCACTCATCAAAATAGACCACACTTAGTCTTTTGCACTCCTGGGCAAAATCAAGACGCAAATCAGGAAATAGTTTAGAGGACACAGTGAAGTGACACAGACTCAGCACACAGAAAACAGACTCACAAGGAACGAAACAGAATTACACAGTTCTCAAGAAATCTGGACAAAGAAAAGTAGTAGACAATATCCAACACAGAATCAGAGAAAGCAGATACTCACAGAAATCATCCAAGCAGTTCAAAGCATGGCAAAATGATCAATCAACTCAAGAGGTGAATCAAAAGTAACAGAACCTCACAGATGCACACAATCAGTGTTTCTCTCAAGTGTTTATGGTAAGCTATGTCAACTCAATGCACTCAAGAAAGCAAGAAACAAACAGTCTTGGCAAGCCTCTAATATCAACACTCAAAAGTATATGCATGTTCAAATCAAAAGGTCTTTTCATGGTTGTAATGGGGCCAAGGACAGGGGAGGATATAATATAGATAAGAAGCTACAAACCAATAGAAATAGAGGAGAAATGGGGAACATGTGTAAACACAGTCAAATCACACCCAAAACCTCTAATTCAATCCTCTTCTTGACTCCATCATTCACACAATTTTTTTCATTTTTCTGTATATTTTTTTTTCTTTTTTTTTTATCTTGTCTCTTTTCTTTTCTCTCTATTTAGAACACAACTCTAAGAGACAAGATGCTCAACATATTTACAAAAATCCACACAAGAAGAGGAACCAACTAGCCAATTCATCTGAATCTCCCAAGAGACCACACTTATTCCCAAAACAATTCCAAAGCTCTAAAATTCCTTAAGGTTAAGGTAAATATGGTTTTTCACATAGGGCTAGTGTATGAGCTTCAAAAAAAATAAATGGGAAAAGTATAGGCTCAAAAGGGGTTATCAAGGGGTTAAAAATAAGGTAGGCTTATCTGGCTAGAGAGGCTCAAGAACAAAACTGCCTTTATCACTTTCAAAAATGCATATCAATCAAGAATTATCAACAAGAGTCAAGCCAAGGCATATGTCCAAGCATTCAAGAGACATATCACACACAAGAAAGAATATCAAGTGGCTCAACTCTCACACAGGGTATTTCTATTACAATCAAATCACCCTCTCAAACATCATAATCATCTTTCCAAGCAAAGAAAACCAAGGATTTAAACAAATCAGAGTATCAATGAAGTGAAAGAAAAACTGACAACCTAAACCAAGTCCAGAAATCAAGAGAAACATGCAAAACTGTACACAAGACACAACAAAAGCTACCTAGAAAACAAAAAATTTAACGCAGAAAACATAAACTAATCAAAGAAAATTCAGAATCTCCCCCAATAGACCACACTTAAACTACACAGTGTCCTCAATGTGTCACAAGCATAAAATCGCAATCATAACCGTCAACAGATCAAGGACAAGGGCAATAAAAGCGGGAAAGGGAGGAGAAGGGAAAAAGGAAACTCCCCTGGTCATGGTGGCAGTTGAAAATTTTGAACCAGCAGAGAAGTGTTTTCCATCATTGGGTCTAAGTAGTAATTGCTTCTGGGAAACTGTTTCATCCGCCAGATCTGATCTATAAGAGAGATGTCTTCCACAATTGGATCAAGGAATGGAGGATTCATCAGTAAATCTCCTCCAGTCGTGGAAGACGAAGAAAGTCCACCTAGCTTAAAATATCTGCTCATATTTGCTTGGTCCTCAAAATTTTCATCAGGATCCATCTCCTCAAGTGCAAGAGTAGGGTCATAGGAAGGTGGGAAAGTAGGTGGCATAATGAGCACACGACTCTGGTTCCCATCTCCTAGGTCGACGACACTGACATCATTTTCCAGATTCTGAACAGTCTGAGAATATAACTCTGAATCTTGAGACTGCTCCTGAATGAACTGAGTGGCCATCTGCCCCAACTGATTGCTCAAACTCTGAATTGACGCTCTGGTCTCTTGCATGAACTGAATGTTTTGCATGGCCATCTGCCTTAGTAACTCCTCCAATGTAGGCTCAGAAGTAGTGGAAGGATGAGGAATTGCTTGGGCAGGCTCATAAAACTGCAGCTGCTGTTGTTGTTGGACAGGGGGAGGCACACAAGTACTCTGGAATGGTGGTTCTTGATATTGAAGTTGTGAAGTACCATACCATCCCAGGTTAGGATTATTCCACCCAGGATCGTTGCTATATGAATCAAAATGATGTTGAGTAGGGGAGAATCTGTCCAAAAACAAATGCTTAAGATCTTCCCAATTGGCCCTGAATTCTGGTGGAAGATGAATAAGCCACTCCCATGCTGCTTCTTCTACTGAATACAGGAATGCCTTTAAGAAAATGCGATCATCCGGGATATGTGAAGGTTTCATTACAGAGCAAATGAGTTGGAACCTCTCCAAATGATCATATGGGCATTCACCTACAAAACCATGAAACTTAGGCAGCAAATATATCAATCCAGAGGTGAGAACGCAATGAACATCATCCTCACTATGTGTAACCGGCTCCCAAAGAGCACTCTCATGAGTCGGAGGATGAGTCATATTGTTCTCATCATAAAAATCAGCAGGAGAACCATAATCAGAGTAACATGCAGGAGTAGAATCATAATCATAGGCACAGGCAGAAGAAGTAGTATCCAGAAAATCAAAATAGGTAGACATGTACAAGGAAGGGGGAAAAGAAGAATGCAATGAAAATATGCAACTAAGGCTATCTAAATGCAATAACACATAACATCACACACAAAACAGAACGATACACTCACAACACAAGACAAAACACAACACATACTAACACAACAAAGACCTAAAACCGAACCGTTGGTCCCTGGCAACGGCGCCAAAATTTGATGGGTGTCCCACCCCATGCAAATTTAATATGCATAAAAGAATGCAGTATAGACTAGGAAGTGACTCCTAGGTCGTCTCTCAAGGACCAAATGTGGTTCGAGAATTAGGTCAGACACGAAGTGGGGGGGGGGGGTTGTGAAAGGTTTTGTGACTGTGGATCAACAAAATTAAAATGCGGATGCAAACAAAAATGCAAACACAGATGTAAACAGAAATGGAAACAAAAATGTAAAAACGGAAACGAATACAGAGTAAAAATGGTTGGTCATTAACTCAATTACTACGCTTTCAATCACAGATCAACGATAATTACACACTACTCTAATCCAAATTCGACACGAATCACCCAACTAAGCGAAGGCTAATTCGGTCTTCAAAATTACAGACTAAGCGAATGCAATGCACAAAGTTTATCAATCATCCACCATACAGTCTAATCAACTAAGCGAAGAATTGACACCGATTAGGCAACTAAGCGTATACCTAATCGCAGGCAGACAACAGATTAAATATTGAGCAGAATCAAAGTAGCAGTATGGCAATTAAAGTTCAAAAGTCTCATGAATAAACTACTCTAACCTCTAATCCAACACAGCTAACCGACTAAGCGAAGGCTAATCATGCTGTCATAATCACGAACTAAGAGGATGCAATACATCTATTCTGTCTGATGTGTTCTATACAGATTGATCAACTAAGCGAAGATGCAATCACCAACTAGGCAACTAAGCGTATACCCGTTGCAAGAACACAGTCAGATTTCACAGACTACCAGGCAGAGCAGTATAATCACAAGAACAGTCCAAGAATCTCAAAGAAGCAATGTAATATCACTAACGACCAACCAACTAACCTAAGTTAACATAACAATTAAATTAACATAATCGAATGGAATAAACAACATAAAAGTAAAAGGAAACACTGGAATAAAACATTTAATGCAAAAATGCATGAACTAATTAAAGCAAGAATAAAACTTGGAAGAAAATGCATCAAGTAGGCTAAAGAAATTAAAAGATAATTCATGACATTGCACAAGGAAAAAGACACTAACAGTAAACTAAATTGAGATTAGATTAAAACATTAGCATCATTCAACCGTATTCAACATGTAGACTAAATAAAATCCTTCTCAGTCCAAGCATTAAGAAACAAAGAAAAGAAGGAAACTTTGTAGAACTCTCAAAATGTGCGCATCACTCTTCCCAAAATGAATCAGCATTTTCTCCAAAAGCAAGAAGATAAAGGAAATCACCGTGTTGCCCAATAGCTATCCGTATCCATCCATACGTCAATGACCAAGTGATAAAAAGTCTATTCTAAGGAGAAGCTAAAAAGATGCATTCGGTGGTGGCGGCTCTATGCTCACCGTTCACTCTTATTCCCTACTACTTTTCTCCCAGGAAAATTGTGATAAAAGTCCCCCTCCAGTAGCGGCTGCTACCCTAAGAATATAGGGTGAATAATCCACTTCCCCTTGCTGGACCTGCAAAGTGCATTTCCCATGGGCCGCTGCCGCCAGCCTCCTTGCTTGTGTGATGACTGTTTGAAACTGGCTGGATGTTGATGGAGCTCGTTGCTGTTTGCACCTTCAAATGCTGCTCCAGGCTGGACCGTGAAGAGCTAGACGTGTTGCTGGATCGCTACTGCTAGATGATGGATGGTGTCATGCTGCTACTGCTCATGGGCTGTGGTTGATACGTCTCTCCATGCTGTTGGGTCGTGTGGCAGTTGGAAGTTGCTGGATGTCACTTACATGATGGAAACTGGACCAGGTCGTTGGACGTTGTGGACGTGTAGCCCATGTGCACATCAGGATGTAATAGCAATAAATTCTGTCTCGGTGGTAGCTGAATGTGTGGCCTTAGTTGGACCGTGCAAAGCTTCTTTTTGCTGCAACACAGAGGGTGACGTGTGCTTCCCAATTTAATTTTATTTCTTGCAGGTCACTGCACCTCCATCACGTGCTACCATTTTGTTGTGGTCCGTGGAATGGATGGGTACTTTCTTTATATAAGCTGCAGCTAGACTGTGTGCTGTGCTCTGCTAGATGTTGTTGGACTCTTTCTTGCTGCCAGCAAATTAAATTCACATATATGGTGCTGCTTTTGTCCAAGCCAGGCCGTGACACCCTTTCCAAGCTAAATTGAAATCCATACTCTTTTCTCTGGGCCGTGTGCGCTAAGCTGGACCTCCCATGTGCTGCAATTTTGCTTCTAATTGCACAAAATTCCTTGAGGGCCTTGGCCAACTAGAAGCATTATAAAATAAGTGTTGCTTTCTTCTAAGCAAGGAAAATGAAGATGAATCACGTGTGTGCTTCACAATCCATCCTAGACTGTGGCATGTCATGAGCCGTTTTCCAATGGCAAATTCTCCATTCTAAAAGAAAATATGTGTCTTAGTGACCTCCTTTTTGTGCACACTTCTTTTTGAAGAATCTTGAATTATATGACAGCCCTCTAAATTTTCCAAATTGTATTTCCAAAATTTTCCCTGCAATTAATTATGCAAATAATTAGCTCTGATAATTCAAATTAATTAAAATAAGAATTTCTGATCAAATTAAGCACAATTAGCAAAAACGGGAAAATACCGGACAATTAAGCACAATTCCCTGATTAATTCTAGCACAATAAACTAAGTGAAGTCAAGAAAATATTCATTCATCAAGTGGGATCCTTCAAACCTGTAGAATTAGGAGATGACGTGCCTTCCCCAACTTTCTTAAGTTCTTCTTTCTTGCGAGCCATCATCGCTAAGAAAGCTTGATGCTTTTCCATTCCACCATATAAATTTTAAATAAGAAGAAATATTTAGATAAGTCATACGTGGCCGTAAGGTGATAATGAAAGTATCTTTCCAAACACTCTAGCACGTAGAGTGTTATAGCTTAGGAGACCGATGAGCTTGCGAGAGGAGATCTTCCGGGGTAGCTGATCAAACTGGCTGATTACGTCTAGCTCATCAGGGGTCATTTTAGCCTTAGACCATGAAATCACCTTCTTGGGATCTGACGTCCAATAAAAAGGAAACTTTGGCCGACCATCCTCAGAATAAAAACCTGACCAATTGGAGTCCTTTATGGCGACCTTAAAAAAATTGGTCTTGAAATCCTTGTATGATGTGTCAAACAAAGTAAACAATTGTTTGTCCTTCATGGGGGTGAGGGATGCCCAGCATTTACTGGCAACAAGTATAGCTCGGAAGAAATAAAGAAAGGCAGCGGGAGTAGGGGTCAAGATGAGGGCACAACAAACCATAGAAAAGGCCTACATGTAAGCCCACCTGTTCGGATGTAGTTGAGTTGGGCATACGTTCAAGGCTCCCATGATGCCCATCTGAAAGTAAAAAAAGGGAAGTCGGACACTTAAATCCCAAAATAGGGTGACATACACATAAAAGAAATCCAGATCGTAACCTTCATGCCAGTGGCACGCTCGCTCATTTGCCCTACAAACTACTAGCTTAATACGTTTGGCATCCCTAATGTTAGATAGCATGCACACTCGGCCCACCAAAAATTCTATGGAAGCGTTGGTGGTAAAGTAAGGAGCATTTGATTCTACCTCGTGGGGAGCCCATTTATACCCCTTAATAGGAGGAGGAGGGGTGGCGCCGGACCATTCTTGTGTGTTGTCGACCTCTAGCTCCACCTCCCCTTCGGAGCCTTTATTCTCAGATCCAAGAATAGAGGAGCTTACTGAAGACGTTGACTTTGTCGCATCATCAGCATACCCAGACCCTCACCGACAACCTCATCAGCGAAAAGATAGGACATAATCACCTTTAAGTAGAGACGATCGGAGAAGAAGGAAAATAAGAGAAAAGGTGTGAAAATGACGGGGGACCCTCCTCGTATTTATAGCCTAGAAAAGCGGTTTCAACGATAAATTTAGGCCCTTAGTTGCTCATGGATCTAACGCTAGAGAAGAGTCGACCTTTCAAATCCAACTGACACGATTACACGTGTCTTGGTGCCAACGGTTACTCTTCACCAAAACCACCTTAGGCTTTAAACCCCTTCATACCTACTGGTAGTCGCTCGGGGCTTGGGGGGCTTAATGTACTACCTCCCCAGTAGCCGGTCGATTAGGAAGATGGAGAGCCTAACTAAACCTTCTGGTTCGATCGAGTAGTTAGCCAAAAGGTGATGATTGCTGGTCAACAGTGGGTCCAAATGAGGTAAATGTCATTAATGACTAATCAATGCGTGTAATAATCACATTAACATCAAGAATGTGACATTTATGGATAATTAACAGATTACAAGGCATAATAATATACAACATTAATGAATGGTTAATGGGCCGACCATTTTACGAAGCCTATAAATACAAGATTAATGACCAGGTTAGACATCTGAACCAATAACTATAGAAACCTGCCATAGAGTAATTCTGACTTAAGCGTCAGAGTGTTTTGTGCAGGTCAACCCCCAATCGGCACCAGGAAAGGGGAAGCGCGTTCAAAGCATAGAAAGGAGGAGCGATGTAGTGTGTTCTCGGTCCTCGTTATACTGAAGCATTATGGTTTCAGAAGAAAGTGATTTGTTTCTGTGCATTTTGTTAATCTCTAGGTTGGAGGCACTGGATTCTACACTATCTTCATCTTTTAATGTTGGAGTTATAAAATCTGGATTTAGTATTGATAAATTAGGCCATGGTGGTCATGGAAGCAACATGACTTCAAGGTATTTTAAAAGGGGTATGAGAAGGGGATCTGAAGGGCTGAAATAAATTGGACGATCACTTGGGTTGGGAGTATCTAGGGCAGTGTTCCTCAAAGATCTTAAAGTGTCTAAAAAGAAGATATTTGACCCTCAAGACAAATTCCTACTTTTATGGAATAAACTCTTGTGGAAAATAGGTAGGCTTCGTTTCAACACCAAGAGGGGGGGAGGTGAATTGGTGAGGTTTATAAATCAGAGTCTTTTTGAAATCTTTTTCACAAGGCAAACACCTTTGCACAATTTCTTGAAACACAAGTAATAGAAAATTTAAGTGCAGCGGAATATCAAAGTAGACTACGCAAATTATAGAGTCGAATGAATGTAAAAGTGTAAGGATAGAGAATTCAAACGCAGGTTTTTATATTGGTTCAGCCTCAATGCCTACATCTAGTGTCCTTCTAATCCCAGGAAGCAAATGCACTATAATGGTCAAGGTTTTTACAACAAGGTTTTTATAGAGACCTCCACATCAAAAATATAAAACACCTCTCTAACCCTCTAACCAAAATATAGGCAGAAACACACAAGAAGATCTGCAACAAGATATCCCCTCTGATGCAATCTTCAACCCACTTTGAATAATCCTCAAAGTGTCCAGATTCCACGAGTCTATTCCCTGTAATCATAACAGGTACAACAATCTCCAGCAGATTGTAACACGAGCCTCGATCAACCAAAGAACACCTCAATTGTGCAGATAATGATCAAGCAGTAAGCACAACAGAATTTTCCTTCAGAAGCTCTTCAAAGAATGATCTCCACGGTCTTCTTGATGAGTTCTTGGAGCACTAGATCTCAGAGAATCAATCTGAAATAGAATATGAAAATGTCAGTTCTTCCAAAAGTTCTCTGAATAACTCAGGTCTCGTCTATTTATAGATTTCCATAAATCAGACGCTCCTGTAGTTGACTAAACTACTAATGGAGTCGACTGTCCTCTGACAGTTATAACAGTTAAGTCAAACTACTAGCAGTCAAGTCAAACAAATTAATTCCACATTCAATACAGTTGACTCTCATTCAATGCTTAACTAACATTTGAAAATATAGTCCTTGCTATTCACAAGCATAACAGAATTTCAAATAAAACAACTAACAAATTCGAATGCATAGCGCACATAGTCAACTTTGACACATCTGCAGAAATTGAAATTGTTTTCAATGTAAACGCTCACATAGCACTGTATTTGAAAATCTATGCAAAGTCTTTAGTCTTAATCGACTCTAATAATAATGAAGTCGACTTAGGACTTGTAGATTTTCCACAATATATAAGTTCATCAAAGTGCATGTGGTTTTCCATTTCCAAAACATATTCAATGAAATCACAACAGATGTAACATATATCAGAACAATGAATATGCATTCATATATCAAGATCAACACAAAACATGTTCAATAAGAATTCAACCAATAAGTAACATAACATGTAACACATAACAAGACATGTGTTATTAATAATGTGTTGTCATCATCAAAAACTAGAGTGAATAAAGCACTGTGAGATTAAGGCTAGCTAAACCAATGCTTCCCTTATCAACAATCTCAACAATCTCTCCCTTTTTTGATGATGCACAACCATGATTAATAAACAACTTGTACACAAACAGCTCATAAAATCAATATCAGATTAAACAAACAGAGTTAACTGATTTTATCCAGTATCAAAGTATCAGAGAAAATGTATCAGATCAAGTTCAAAGTATATTTTACCCCAATTACTCTAAATAAAGCATTATCAAGCAAACAATCACATATCAAGCAAAATGAATCTTTCACAATATTTCTCCCCCTTTGTGCATTAGAAAAAAAGGTTTCCTTTCAGATATGGATATGCTGTTAACCAAAAAAATATAGAGATGCATCAGTAAGAAATAAGTATTTGAAACATGAAATGATGCTCCCCCTATCACAGATATTCACATGAGATAGATAAACTCCCCTAGAATGTAGGCATGTAAAAATTCTATGCTAACAAATAATGCTCCCCCTGTCATTATGCATACAACAAAATTAGATTTAGATGCACAATGAAGTCACACAGATATAAGAGCATACAATTAGTTTGTATCAAACTGTATCAGTATCATGATTGCACAATTCAATCAAGAAAAGATACAACTATCAACAATCTCACAATATAGTCTCATTGCAAAACAGTCATATAAGAACAGAGATATATTGAAGAAAACTGATATAAAAAGATCAAGAAACTTGATAACCAAATTCCAATAAATGGAATTTATAACCCTCTGTATTTGGAAGTCATTTGATTGAATAATACAGTCGATTTCATTGCTTTCCAGACAGTTATGATCCAGCAATGAGTTCCAAGCAATGTTTCCTGCAAAACTTTTCAGAGTCTTTCAAAGACCAAGCAATTTAGTATAGCAGTAATGCAAGAAAAAATAATCAGATAAGAACTGAGTATGCAAAACAATTTAATGTAACAGTGAATGCATGCATAGTCAACTTCAATCATCACAAAGTCGATTCAGATTCATTCCAAACATATTCAATCAAATTAAAGCAAACGATATTGAATCAAACTACTGATTTCATTTCTTGTTCATAAAGGGTATTACAATAGATGATCAGAACAAGAACAAAACAACCTAAACCAATCAAAACATAGAATGGTATTCTAAGCCATTATCTAAAAGAAATGAAAACAGAACACCTAAGACACCCCAAGACTCAAAACACATTTGAGTAAACAAGACTTTATTCTAATTCGGAAAATTCTTCAATCTTTTTGTCAGCACTGTTCTTTCCACTGTCTGAGTCATCTACTAATGTGTCTCCAAAGGCATTTATCTGTAGAGTATAATCCATTTTTCTATGCAACTTAGATAAAGACTTTTGCAGCATAATCATTTTATCATCCAGTCTGTCAAATCTTTTATCTAAAAATCTTTCAAATAAAGTCTGAGGATGAAACTTATATATGGAAGAATCAATATTCAATGGGTTCATTTCTTTTGTAGTAGGAATATCATCAATCAAAATCCAATCCTCCATTAATTTTCTAAAACCAATAGAGTCCAAGAACAACTTTCCTATGACATTCTTCTTGTTGCAATGGATAACATTCTCATTTGTGAGGTCCACTCTTTGTAATTTTAGTACAGTGCTTATAAAGACCCCATATGGCAGACATAGCCCTTTTCTTTTTGTGAACTTCATCATGTGATCACGAATTGCATAGGCCTAGTTTGTTGGAGTATCAGACAACAGAGTATATAACAGATATATGTCTTCTCCGTTCAGCAATGATTGATCATCCACTCTTGGAAGTAGTATCCAGGTGATCATATATGCACATAGGATTTCTTCCATTCGCAAGTTCTTGATGCTGAATAGTTCAAAATTATCAGCCATATCAGGATTCCTTAAGAGACTATTGTACAAGTCATTTTTGAAAAACCCTGAAATTCCATGATGTGCTAATATACCCTATTGTTGAATACCTACTACATTCTTCTAGATGAAGTAGACAATGGTGATATCAACACCTTTCACTCTTGACTTTAGACTGTTTCCTTCTCTTCTCAGGTTACAATAGAAAACTTTGACCAAGTTTGGATAATAGTCACCTTGCATTTCAACAAACTTCGTCAGTCCAGCCAACCATTCTTGAAATGAGAATCCTTCATTGCGGTAGAAAAGAATGCTGATGCATTTATGCCGCATTACTTCTTTGAAACCCCACTTGTAGATGAAATCAGTTCTTTGGTCATCATCACTGAACAAACCAAATGGATTCGCTTCACGTATAGCAGACATTGGGCATTTTCCAGGACGAGATGAAGAGGTAGCCATTTTACAGTGGTGTAGGGATCTCCTTGAATCAGAATAAGGGTTTATAGAGTGCATGAGTCAGAAGAGTGTAAGACTCACATATATATAAGGGCTCGCACAGGATTTCATTTAGAAAGTCCATTTTAAATTTTTGACTTTTTAATGGTCCAAAAATAGAGACACATAGTCGAATTGGTTAAGAAAACAGTTGACTATTGTATGACACATAAAATTCAAAACAGAGCACAGACACACAGTCGATTAAGTCCATAATTCAGTCGACTAAAAGTCGTGAAATTTGTTTTTCAGAACAAATTAATCATTCAAGCATATAGACAATCATACACACAACCAGACATCAAACAATCAATCAGATAATGCATGATACAACGAGGTAATACATGTTACCAGTTGTAGATACTCAAGATGGTTGATATAGCCATGTTAGTTCATCCTTGAGCTCTCACTGCACTTCCTTGCATCAGATTGTTATCCTGCAAAACAACTTAAGTTTTGGTTGCAGGTACCCATTTTGCTTTAGGTCCTTGATTGTCAGTTTTAGTTAGTTGTTCCTTTGGTTTCCACATATACAATCCTTTTGGAACACCAACAGTTCTATAATAACAGTTTCTAACAGTGTGACTAACACAATTACAGTAAAAACATGCATGCTTCACAGGCTTGCTTAAATCAATAAATTTCTTTAAATTGGTTCTGTTAGATTGAGCCTTATAGCCTATTCCTTGTCTGTAATTAGCTCTACCAGAAGACTTTAATACAACATTTAAGTTGTCTCTACCTTGAGTAAATTTGGCTAGCGTGCTAGTCAAGTAATCTATTTGTTCAATATGAGTAGGACATTTATCACATGCTTTCTCTACAGTAACAGTCTAAATTTTAACTTTCTTAGCAGACAATAAGGCATCATCTAGTTCTTTTTGTAATTTCTCATTATCAGCCACAAGGTTATTAATTCCATGCTCATAATCTCTTCTCTCAGAGTGAAGTCGATTAACCTTGTATTGTAGTCGCATAGCTTCAGCATGGATTTCTTTGAATGCTTCAATCAACAGATCATACTTCACCTCTATTGGTTCATTCTCAAGATCTGCATCATTGTCATAATCATCCCATGTTGCTCCAGCCATATAACATATATTTGATTCTTCTTCATGATCAACATCTTCATCACTTGATGTGTCAGAATAATTGTTTTCCTAAGCAATGTATGCTCCTTTGTGCTTCTTGTTTTTGTCTTGTGGAAACCTTCTATTGGCTTTCTGCTTTGGCTTTAATTCTAGAAAATCTAGTTTGATATGTCCTTATTTCCCACATTTGTAGCATTGGACAACATTTGATCTGAAGCCTTTCTTTGCTTTGCTGTGACCTGCATGGTTAGTAAGTTGACTATCATTTTTCATAAGTCGACTAAACTTCCTTACCATCATGGTCATCATTTCTTTATCGTCCATCTTTGCATCTGAATCATCCTCTGACTTTGAGGCTTTCTTGCTTTTTGCTTTCAGTGCAATGGATCTCTTTTCTTTAATCTCTTCTTCATCCTTCAATCTTCCAAGTTCTAACTCATGTTCTCTTAACTTGCCGAACAAGGTAGCCATATCCATGCTTGTAAGGTCTTTGGAATCAGAGATTGCAGTAACTTTTGGTTGTCAGCTTCTGTTCAGACTTTTCATTATCTTGATGTTGATTTCCTCTTTATCAAACACTTTGCCAAGAGCCATTAGATGGTTGACTATATGAGTGAACCTTTTATGGACTTCATAGACTATCTCTACAGCCTTCATCTTGAAAAGTTCATACTCTTGAATCAAAGAATTCTTTCTTAATCTCTTGACTTCATCAGTGCCTTCATGTGTGACTTCCAAGACATCCCACATCTCCTTGGCAGATTTGCATTGAGGTATCCTGGAATATTCATCAACAGTTAGTGCAGAGGCAATGATATTTCTGGCTTTAACATCATACTGTGCTTTTCTATATTGATCTTGACACCACTCAGAAAAATTTTTGAAAACAGTTTTTCCATCAACAATATGAGTTGGCTCAAAGGGACCATTCAAGGTTGCATCCCAAAAAGGATAATTTTCACCAACAAACAGAGGTGGTCTACTTGTAGATGTACCTTCACCAAAAGCTTGAAAATTGGAAGTCATCCCTAAGTATATAGTCGATTCAAGAAAAAACGAAGTCGACTAGTTTTTCAAATATCTTATGAAAACCAGGTCTGGTGCCAATTGTTGGAAAACAGGTAGGCTTCGTTTCAACACCAAGAGGGGGGGTGAATTGGTGAGGTTTCAAAATCTAAGTCTTTTTCACAAAGCAAAAACCTCTGCATAATTTCTTGAAACACAAGTAATAAAAAATTTAAGTGCAACAAAATATTAAAGTAGACAACGCAAATTATAGAGTCGACTGAATGTAAAAGTGTAAGGATAGAGAATTCAAACGCAGGTTTTTATACTGGTTCGGCCTCAATGCCTACATCTAGTGTCCTTCCAATCCCAGGAAGCAAATGCACTATAATGGTCAAGGTTTTTACAACAAGGTTTTTATAGAGACCACTACGTCAAAAATATAGGCAGAAACACACAAGAAGATCTCTCTAACCCTCTAACCAAAATATAGGCAGAAACACACAAGAAGATCTACAAGAAGATATCCCTTCTTCCACAATCTTCAACACATTTTGAACAATCCTCAAAGTGTCCAGACTCCACGAGTCTATCCCCTATAATCACAACAGGTAAAACAATCTCTAGCAGATTGTAACACAAGCCTTGATGATGGGTGTCGCACCCCATGCAAATTTAATGTGCATAAAGAATGCAGTATAGTACTAGGAAGTGACTCCTAGGTCTTCTCTCCAAATGTCTATGTGGGCATTCACCTACAAAACAATAAAACTTAGGCAGCAAATGTATCAGTCCAAAGGTGAGAACGCAGTGATCATCATCCTCATAATGTGTAACCGGCTCCCAAAGAGCACTCTCATGAGTCAGAGGATGAGTCATATTATTCTCAACATAGAAATCAGCAGGAGAATCATAATCAGAGTAACATGCAGGAGTAGAATCATAATCATAGGCATAGGCAGAAGAAGCAGTATCCACAAAATCAAAATAGGTAGACATAGATAAAGAAGGGGGAAGGTAGAAAGGAAATGCTAGAAATTACGAAACACACAAAACACAACAAAAATCAACATGCGACACGCACACACAATAACGCACACACAAAACAGAACATCACACTCACAACAAAAAACAAAACACAACACACACTAACACGACAAAAGACCTAAAACCGTACCGCTGGTCCCCGACAACGGCGCCAAAATTTGATGGGTGTCGCACCCCATGCAAATTTAATGTGCATAAAGCATGCAGTATAGTACTAGGAAGTGACTCCTAGGTCGTCTCTCAAGGACCAAATGTGGTTCGAGAATCAGGTCAAACAAGAAGTGGGGGGTTTTGTGAAAAGTTTAGTGAATGCAAATGAATTAAATTAAAACACAGATGCAAACAGAAATGTAAAATATTTGGTCATTAACTCAAGTACTATGCTTCCAATCACAGATTAACGACAAGAACACACTACTCTAATCCAAATCCAACAGGAATCACCCAACTAAGCGAAGGCTAATTCGGTTTTCAAAATTGCAAACTAAGCGAATGCAATGCTCAAATCCAATCAGTCATGCACCATACAGTCTACTCAACTAAGCGAAGATTAAACACCGATTAGGCAACTAAGCGTATACCCAATCGCAAGCACAAAACATATTAAATGTTGAGCGAAATCAGAGCAACAATATAACAATTAAAGTGCATAGGTCTCATGAATAAACTACTCTAGCCTCAAATCCAACACAGCTAACCGACTAAGCGAAGGCTAATCATGCTATCATAATCACGAACTAAGCGAACGCAATACATCTATTCCATCCTATGTGTTCTATACAGATCCATCAACTAAGTGAAGATGTAATCACCAACTGGGCAACTAAGCGTGTACCCATTGCAAGAACACAGTCAGATTTCATAGAGTGTCAGGCAGAGCAGAATAAACATAAAGACAGTCCAATAAATCTCAAGGAAACACTGTAATTTTATTAACAACCAACCAAAAGAAAAAGAAAAATCCGATCTAGCAGCATCCATCACTAGATGCCGTCATCTGAATCATCTTCGGATGTGCCACCTCCTCCATTAGCTTGGGCTTGGCCCCTAGGCCAAGATATGCGAGTGCTATGAAGTCCGGGAGAAGTAGCATATAACCTAAAAACACTCAAACACTAAAAACAAAATGAAATCAAACCCACACAATTATATGAACTAAAAAGAATGGTTTAGAAAACTGGGTTGCCTCCCAACAAGAGGTTATTTAACATCATTAGCTTGACACCATTAAGCTCAAATTTGATTTTCAATGTTGTTGTGCTTCTTTCTTTCATGACACCAACATAATCTCAGCAATTTTCTTGTCACCAACTTGACTCTCCTAGAGTAAGGAGCCTCAATCTCAATAACTCCCTTTGCTTTTATTGCCTTAATAACTCATAACCTGTTCTTGAATTTCACTAGTTTGCTAGGTTTGAATTCTTCAGTTTCAAGTACCGAGTCTTGATGAACTAGCTTCTCTGTAATATCTCCATCCTCTTCCTGTACCTATGGAAAGAAACAATTTTTACCCCTCTTGATTGATTAGGCAGCATGATCAGATATACTAGTCACTGGTAGATCTCCATCTGTGGTTTTAGGACTAGTCTTCTTTACTTGAGTAAGCTGCACATCATCGAGGATATTGAAAGTCACCTTCTCATCTTGGTCTTTCAGTGTTAACACTCCTTCATCTACATTAATGACAACCTTGGTTGTCTTCATGAATGGTCTTCCAAGAATTAGCGGAATCTCCACATTTTCCCCCATCTCCATCACTACAAAATCCACCGAGAATTTAAGTTTGTCAATTTCAACCACAACATCCTCCACTACACCATAGGGATTCTTGGTATATCTATCTGCCATTTGTAAGATCATACTTTTAGGTTTGACCTCAAGACCACCAATCTTCTTAAGCATAGATAAGGGCATCAGATTGATGCTAGCCTCCATGTCAACAAGAGATTTCCTTACATCATGATCTCCAATGGCACAAGGGATAGTGAAACTTCTTGGATCTTTAAATTTTTAAGGGAGCGTCTTTTGCTTTAAATATTTTCCATAAACAAGGATTTATTGCAATGCTTTAGTCAATGGAATAGTAATCTCCAATTTCTTGAAGATCTCCTTAAAACATCCAAATTGTTTCTCTTTTTCCTTCCTAGAATAATTCTTTGGGTAAGGAAGAATATTCTCAATTTTTTCTTTTTCTCTCTCTCTTCTCTCTCTTTTTCTTTTACCTCCCCCTCATCTTTCTCTTTTTATTTTCTCTTAGCCTTTTCTTTTCTCTCTTCATTCTCTTCTTTTTCTTTTAATAGCAACATAGCAATGTATTCAATCATTTTTCCACAGTCTAATCAAAATGCAAGATCATATTTTAAAATCAGTCTAAGAGAAGGCATGACACTTAGATCTTTGAATCAAGAGAGAAAGATACACGTATAAAATATCGTACTGTGAACACTAACCTTTCCTCAATATTTTAAGTACAACCTTTTCCACAGAGCTCCAAATGGGATGATTCTTTTTTTATTAGAAAATAGACTCAAAAATCTTTCCAATGACTACTAATTCGTAATTTTTGAAAAACAAGAGTAGCTGCAATAAAATTATTAAAATCAACGTTTTGATCACGCTCATGTATTTTCAGTTTTGATCTTTGCTGACTATTTTGCTCATAACTCTCCTTACCTAACTCTAAAAGAGATGATTCTTGTTTTATTGGAACATAAATGCAAAGATCTTTCTAAGACTACGAATTCATTTTTTTTAGACCTCTGTACTAGTCGCAGATAATTTGTCAAGATCAACGTTTTATCTATATTTCCTATGTGGTTACTCTCAATCTCTCTTTAAGTTTTATGTTGTGCATAGATTAAAGGGTAAATACTTAGACTGCAACAAAGGAATTTGTTAAACAAAAGATACAAGGTTTAATTTAGTAGTTAAAAAAATATAAAAAGCTATAGCAACCATGAGGTATTGTTGAAAATGATATGGCATAGTTTCTCATACCAAGAAAGGGGTGAATTGGTGAAACTTAAAATAAGAGTCTTTTAAAAATCTTTTTCACAAAAGGATGATCTTTCAAAACTTTCTTGAAGCACACAAAATACGATTTTTCAAATGTAGTGGAATATAGTTGTCTACGTAAAAATTAAAGTCGACTTTGAAAGTAAAAGTGTAGGGATAGAGAAATCAAACGCAAGTTTTTATACTGGTTTGGCCAACCTGCCTACATCCAGTGTCCTTCCAATCCCAGGAAGCAAATGCACTATAATGATCAAGGTTTTTACAACAAGGCTTTTATAGTGACCTCCACGTCAAAAATATAAAACACCTCTCTAACCCTCTAATCAAAATATAGGCATATACAAACAAAGACCAACAACAAGAAATTCCCTTCTCGTACTTTCTTCAACCCTTTGAGCAACACTCAAAGTCCAGAACGCCACACGTCCTCTTCTTGTAGTCAGAACAGGGCAAACACCAATCTTCAAAAGATTGAGAAAACCTGATCATGAAACAGAGACCTCAAAGTGTAGGTTGATCAGTCAGTCAAAGCACACAATTCTTGCTCTTCAAGTAATCACCAAAGATGAACACCACAGTCTTCTTTATGGATTCTGAGAGCTTTCACACTTTTTTCAAGAGATAAATAATCTGAAATAAAACAATCCAATCGTTAGAATCACAAAAGTCTTCGCAGAATTCAAATTTGGGTCTATATATAGTTTTCCATAAAACTGACGCTCCTAAGTCAACTTTGCTACTAATAGAGTCGAATGTACTTTGACAGTTATAACAAACAATAGCAGTCAAAACAATTTAATTGATTACGCAATTAATGCAGTTGATTCACAATTAATGTTTGGTCAAACACATTAAAAATATAGCCGTTAGACATGACAAGCACTAATAGAATTTCAAAACATAACTAACTTAGTCGAATAGCTTGCGCACACAGTCGACTATATAACAGTTCAATGCAGTTTTTAAAAAATTTCTCTTCAAAAATTCTCACAGCACACTTTGAAAAAGTTTGTGCAAAGCCACGAGTTTTAATCGACTTACTTCATAATGAAGTCGACTTAAAACTGCTGTTTTGCCACCACACAATTAAAGTTCAACAAAAGTGCATATGGTTTTTCTTTTCTAAATCATATGTCATGCATTTACAGATAAAATCTCATGTATAACATAGTGAAATGAAATGATCATCACAGAAACAAAAACAACATAAACATGTTCTCATATGATCACAATCATGTAACAGTAATGAACATGTAACACATATAACACATATACTCATGTGTTATTAATTATGTGTTGTCATCATCAAAAACCAT
Organism: Vigna reflexopilosa; assembly: GCA_027742785.1. NCBI lineage: Eukaryota > Viridiplantae > Streptophyta > Magnoliopsida > Fabales > Fabaceae > Vigna > Vigna reflexopilosa. Next base: position 18,049,905 of record CM050917.1, on the reverse strand, counting down.
AAGCTCTGAGATTCTAGGTTTAGCTAAACCAATGCTCCCCTGTCAACAATCTCAACAATCTCCCTCTTTTTTGATGATGCACAACCATGATTAATAAACAACCATGTTGTACACATCAATTTAGATTATCAATCAAAAAGAATAATAATAAAGAAAATGAAAACTCTGTTGTGTCATTTGATTAAAGAGAAGCCAACTTTGATCCAATTTTATTTGGGCAACATTCTTTGAACTTCACATATTTTATTATAAGGTAAATTGTATTGAACAAAGAACAATTAAGTAGAACTGCAGCGAATTCTTTTGGGAGAGGAATAGGGTTGTACTGAGAAGTATAATGAATTAAAGAAAACCAAGGACAAGTTTACAAAAGAAAAGACTTGTTCAAACATTGTGCAGGAAAATTTAGCACATTATATCAAATGGAAAAATCTTGGTTTCAAGTCAGAATTGTAGTGCTAATAAAGAGGATCATTCTCACAACAAAACCAACTAATAAGAAGTGACCATGGAAGAAGGCTACGATACATCAAAATGCATCATTCATGGCCAAAGACAAGTTGTCCAAAATAGTAGCTAAATTCTAACCAACATATATAAAATCATTTAATTAAAATCCCCTATTTTCAACTATACAATTTACGTGAAATAAAATTTTAAGGGGGAAGAATAGATGGAAAGAGTAACCCTTGGGAAAATAAATCAGAATTTGTCCCACCAACAACCAACCAACGTATGAAAGATTTTAAAGGCTAGTCACTCAACCCTTTGTCGTTGTTTTGGAGTAGTATAACAGAAGAGGAATAGATGGCCATGATCCAGTTCTTGTATATAAAAGTATAATTGAAGACATTAGCAAGTGAGTATTGTAAATAACTCATTCATTTAGTAGGTGTAAGAACTTGAAGCCATCAAATACTTTATATACTAAAGTTGTCCTAAGTATACACATATATTAGTCAACTAACGTAAAAACTTCTTTTGACAAAGAATGCATCAGATCAAACCATAAATAATTGAGAAAGAATGGGACATCTATATTTCGTAATCGTGAAGTAAGTTTAAAAGGTTTGGGCATATTACACTCACGACTAGATTTCAAACAAAATATGCACAACTAATGAGTAAGAAAACATGAGAAAGACAATTCCCTTCACTTCTCTTTAGGGGCTAGCAGAGAGGTATCACAACAACATAACAATTTTAGAGAAGAACATGCAAATAACATATATTGGAAATGAAGATCTCTCTTCTTTCACAAATTTCAGATCAACAATATCAACATAATCAAGCTCATATTCACAAGGTCAAGAAGCAAGACAAAGACATAAGTCAAGCAACAAATCCAACATACATCAACCATATGTCACAACATCAAATAGTAATTCAATACAGCGTTATAATGTTCAAGACCCATTAATGAATCAACAACCTCAATAACCAAGTCAACATGCTTGCTTGCATTCTTTGGTTTGAAATCATTGAAGAGAACCTAGTAATCAAATGAAATGTTAAGTAATATTTCAAGGACATTACTAGATGAAATTTTAACCATCATCAAAATTGAGGTAGGCTTATAGATTCATGTAGCTCCAAAAATACCTACACTACAAAAATAAGCTCCAAAAAAATTAGAATAAGACCCATAAAACACAACAACCCCTAAATGGTAAAAAAATTTAAAAAAACAACTCAAACCCACCGAACAATAACACAGGATTGGCCAAAGGAACGACGCGAACCTTCAAAAACCATGTCAATGGTGATTTCAGCGTTTGTTGGTGCTTCGAAACGGTAGAACGATGGTGGTGCTGTAAACGATGCAAACTCCGTGAATGACCGCTTCTGCTCAGGCGATGCTTGTGGGTGGGAGCACTTTCTCTCTAGGGTTCTCTCGCCAAGAGATAATGGTGAAATCAACCGTTATCACAACCCCAAACTTGAAACTTTTCTTGTCCTCAAGCAAAACAAAATATCACTTAGCTTAAACAAAATAGTAACACTACAATGGTTCAACACATCACAAAACTTTTTCTTCTAGATCAAGTAATCACATATGTCTGCTTATCATAGATATATCAGTCAAGATGCAATGATGCCTTAGCCAATCAAGCTCAACTATGGTGCTCACATACTTACAACATATACAACAGATGAAACCTTATAGATGATTAACAACCAAGCAAGAATGTTATCCTATAATGCATGGAACTTTTCCTCACCAAAGGTAGTGTTTCACTCAAGCTCAAAGGTGTATAGTGAGGTAACTCATTCACTCTACTATCACAATGTCACATAAATCAACTTTTCCTTTCATTTAAACACCATCAAACACACTCACAAGCAAGTTATCATCACAAGGACTTTTCTATGGCTTGTAATGTGGTTGGGCTAAGAAGAAAATTGAATTTTCTAGACAACAAAATTCCTTGAGTTAAGAGAGTAAACAATTCATAATTTCATCATTTAAGTACAATTCTCTTTCTCCTTTTTTTGAGAAACCATTCCCGACTTAATCCCAACTTTTTTTCATGTCAATGCTTAGCTCAATGTTTTTTCTTCTTTTTTTTCACAATTTTTTCAAATTTCCCAACAACCACAAACTTGAACCATTTTCCATACCATACAAATATTCTCTACTCAACTCAAGGCAAAGATTTCAAAAGGTTTTTCTCATATTTAGGCTCAAGGTTCAAAGGATAGAACAAACATTGCTCTTTGTTGGGTTAACATAATGCATGGGCTTAAGGGAAAAAAACAAATGGCCTTGATCATGTGTAACAAGCAAGAAAGTGGTTCAATCCTAAAAACTTAGGCAAAACCAATTATGAATCAAAGCAATAACATTCATTCAACTGGAGTTTTACTCCTCACAGGTTAATCTTAAGTTCCACAATTTTGATAAACATCCTACCCAGCAAATCAATCACAATTTAAATCATGCATCTGTTTCAAATAATTATGAGCAACCACCTTCCTATACAGCTAAACCATGCATTATCCCAACATAAATCAATACAATAAAGCAGCACAAGACAAAATTACTCATCACAACATCATATAATCAAACCATTGCAATACAATTCATTTAAGCCAAGTACATCATTAAGCTAAAACTAAAAACCAAACAAAGTTAAACAATGCATAAAAATAAAGAAAGCAAGAAATCCTGATCTAGTCGCATGCTAGCATCCATCAGTAGATGTTATCCTCTGACTCATCAACCCCTCCAATCTCACTCATTCCTAACTTTCCCTTTTTCTTCGCATTGAGATTTTCTTTTCATGATACCTTTTTCTATCTTTTTCATCTTTTTCATGCTTTGCTCAACACTTTAGCTCATGCTTAACTTTTTTTTTTCATATTTCCCAACAACCCCAAACTTGAACCTTTATCAATACCACACAATAATTCTCAACTTAACTCAAGGTAAACATTTTCAAAAAGGGTTTTCACATCCTGTTTAAGGCTTAGGCTCAAAAAAGGGTAGAACACATTGTGCTTTTGTATTGGGACGAAAATCATGCATTGGCTAAGAAAGGCTAATAAAAAATGGCCTTGATCATATGACATAGACATGCAATTCAATCAATCATAGAAACCTGGGCAATATCATTCATGCTTTCAAGTAGATAGCCAACATTCAATCAAAAACTCTGGAGTTTCAAAACCCCACATATAAGCTCCACTCAATATTCCAAATATCCTATATAAACACCCTGCTTAGCATCATAATCACAATCACAATATCATCAGGCATCTGTTCACATAGCTTGTGAACACTCCACCTGTATATCAGCATATTGTGCAATCTCAACATTATCAATATCAAGCATCATTAAGCAACACCCATCACGCAAAATCAATCAGTCAAACCATTATATTAGATAAGATATCCAACCAAGTACATCAAACCCTACACTACTAACAGAAGAAAATAAGTTCAAATTACAAAACTAAAAAGATAAGAAAAATCTTGTTCTAGTGTAGATAGCATCCATCAGCAGATGCTATCTCATCTCCTCATCCCATGCTATCATTGGAGTCCTCCTCCTCTCCTTCTTTTGCATCCTCAAAGACAGCATCCTCATCATCATCCTCCATCTCTAGAGCTTCAACTGCTCCAGCTCCACTAGCTTGTGCCTGCTTCTCTGGCCATGCCACCATGTTGTTGAACTCGTCCATGGTCCACCTGCTCTCTGGGGATGGATTGTAATCTGGCCTCTATTAGAGACATGTACATGTCTCTCATCTGGAAAAGGCTCTGCATCATGAGCCTGTGCATCTCGCTTTGGTGGAACTCTCCTACTAGGACGCCTCTGAGGCACTGGTTGGGCCGCCTCATCTCTTCCACAGTATTGCCTATAATAGGCCTCATCAATGGCTTTTCCGGGCCCCTCCAAAGGTGGAATAGAAGTATCCACTCCAGCTAGCTAACCCAAGTGTGTAATGAAAGAAGGATGCTCCAAAGGTGATTTTTTTGCTCAAAGTGAAGGCACAACTCTTTATCTCGTTTGCTATAACTTGGCCTATGTTCACATTCAATCCTCTCAGCACGCAGTACAAGAACATAGCCTTGGCAATAGTGATGTCCAAGACATGAGAGCAGGGTTGGATGTTAGCATGAGAGAGTGTCATCCACTACTGTGCTAGAGGCGTCAAGTAAGCCCTCTTGATGTGCACAACTGCACCATTACTATCCCTGTGAAAGTGCCATCCATGCACACATAGCACGCTCTCAATGTCCTCAAAGTCAGTCCCCTCCTCCAAGTTAAGTGCAAACTGGCACTGCACACCTATCCACTCAGTGTTAAGGAACCTGTTAATGGTCTCAGGATCATACCTAACAATTTGTCCACGAGCATAACTCATATAATCCTGAGTGTGGGAGTCTCCCAATGGCTTTGCATTGGTATAAAATTCCTTCACCACTGGAATATTAGTTGGTGCAGGATAGGTGGCTAGCTTCTCCCAGTGTCTACTCTCCATCTCATCTCCAAACTGTGGAGCCAAAGTTGGAATCCACCTCGCCTTGCGTTCCATCAGGCGTCACCTATCTTGGACAAGGTCGTGATGTTGCTCATGTCTTCTGGAGAGGAACATTTTGGAATATAATCTCTTCGGTTCCCTCCTCTTGTGTCCTACAATCTTGATCCTTTTCCCTGATGAGGAGGTCATCCCTGCATCAAATACAATTCACAAGACAACAAGAACTCCCATTAAGATTTAGTACAACACAATATCTCGTCTAAATATCCTGCTAATCAGCGTTGAGGGAAAATCGGGGCCCTTCAGCGTCATATGCAATCAGATCACACGGAAAAACACACAAAATCCAGTAGTTGCAGAAGTGGCGCTCAGCGCCAATTACCGCTCAACGGTATCAATTGCAGATTTTTCAAAATTAGCCCTAGATGACTTTAATCTCCACCCACATTCAAATTTCTTTGTTCTAGACCTCAATCATACAATTTAATCGATCTAAACAGTGTCTATTTCAATTAATTATGCACAAACATCAAAAGCCCTAAAATTTTATGCTTAGACAAACATTCTCACACAAAATCATGCTTTTTAAAACTCTAGAATGTAGAATGTATGACTTACTTGTGTGGAGAGACTTCAAATGAGTGCAAAATGTTCTGTGAATGTTGATGAATGAACCCCAACTGTTGTGCTCTCACAAAAACCCCAAACTTTGATGATGGAGTGGTGCAAAAATGGTGGAGAAAGGGTTTTTGAGAAGATGGGTGAATGGAAAAGTGAAGAGAGTGCCTTGGAGAAAGCTTGAGAGTGCCAAAAGAGAGTGAAGGTCGAAATGAGGGGCTTGGGAGAGACCTAAGGGTTAGTAAAATTTGCAATGGGCCAACTCACGCTGAGCCCAACTTAAAAGCCCAATCTGCATTCTACGACGTCATTGCTCAACGCCAGGTACCACTGAGCAGTGAGCGTGATTTCAATTCTTCCCTTTTTTGGCTTGCCTTAAGCATCATTGACCTTGAATCACTTAAAATAAACTCTCAATTTTCAATTGTCATGCAATTTCCACTCACTCCACTCAAACATGCAACAATTAAATCCTAAATGCAACTAGAACAGAATTAAAACATGTAACAAAAATAACTCAATCAATTGGGTTACCTCCCAGGTAGCGCTTGTTTAACGTCACGAGCCTGACCCAAACTCTTTCCAGCACCAATCAGTAGGTGCTAATCTTTCTCATCTTCATCAGCATTCATCAGTAAATGTTGTCAATGACACCCATAAGTAGATGCCTAATTGCATAACATCCTTTAGTAGATGCTTAATCACGTAGCATCCTTCAGTAGATGCTATTATTCATCATTCTCATCATAGCAGCATTCATCAGTAAATGTTGTCATCTGAGTCATTCTAGCATCCCTCAATAGATATTGTCCAACATCCATCAGTAGATGCCGTCATTACTGCAAAACAAAAATCAAATCCAAACCACACAAATAATTAATTAAAAATAAAAAAGTTAGAAACTAAGTTGCCTCCCAGCAAGCTCTCTTTTAACGTCATTATCTTGACCCAATAAAGATCAAACACCCATTAGTAAGTGTTGGTATTCTCCTTGCTTGCTATTTTCTTTCTTTTTCTTCTTCTTCTTTCTACCAAATTTCTTCAGAAATTTGATAAAACCAAGCACCTGTTTCCATCTCTCAATCATAGGAACTTTAATCTCTAATTTCTTGAAGATTTCCATAAAGCTCTCAAACTCCTTTTCCTTCCTATGATACTTCTTGGGATGAGGAAGGGGTTTTTCATATGATCTTTTCTTTTTTCCTCTCTTCCTCTTTTTCTTACTTTTCTTCTCTTTCAATTTTCTCTTTTTCTTTTCTCTTACTTTCTTCTTTATTTTCATACAGTTTCTCTTTTTTTCTTTTCTCTCAACCACTTCTTTTTCTTTCTCTTCATCTTCATTTTTCTCACTCAACCTTTCTGTTTCTTTTTCCTTTATCTTTTCCTCATCTCTCTCTATCTTTTCCTCATCAACAAACTTGTCACTTCTAGTGATATTGGCTTGACATTCCTCCTCTAGCTTTGCAATTCTTTCAGATAAGGAAGGTTGTTGTTCCCATTGTTGTTGTGATGGTCTATTGAATTGACCAGCTTGCCCTTGACCCATACTTGGGTGAGGTTTCCATCCTTGGTTGTAATTACTTGGACGACCCTGATTACCCATAAAATTGACTTCTTCTTGGGTATTAGGTACAACACATTGACCATTAATATGATCTCCACCACATAACTCACAAAGTTGTTGTTGAACCTGTGAAACATTCTACAACTCCTTTGGCAATTGAGAGATTTTCTTCATCAAAGTCTCCATTTGTTGAGTCATGATATTGTTTTACGCCAATAGAGCATCTTGAGATTGTAATTGTATAACTCCTTTCTATTGAAGTTGAACTCCTCTTTCATTATGCATCTCATTACCATTGGTAGCTGTTAAGACTCCGACAAGTGTACCGAATCGTTTCAAGTAATATAAACGGTAAGACCGACTATCGTTTTCCCTAGAGACTCATTGGCCTAGACAATCATGTGATTTGTTGATTATTTAAGACTTGAGAAACGAAATATAGGGTTTATAATGCAAGAACGAAAATAAACATGCATGCAAAAATTGATCAATTGACCAAAGAATAAACGTAAGTGAATGATATGGATGAATTGTGTTGTTGGAGTTTCTGACTTATCCTAATCCACTCTCATATATTTACGAATTCTACTTTTTCATTATGTCAATGCCACTTTCTCATTTTCCCTAATCCCAATGTCTTGGTGAAGTGAGCATACTCCTAATTACTAGTTTACAATGTCTTGTCTCCCTAGCAATTTATCATGCATTACATTCGCAAAGAAGCTTAAAGGCAATCGATCCTCCTATCCCTATGTCTAGGAAATATTTCTCCCGAAAGAATTCCCCCATGTCTAGATCTAACCATATGTGTCCATATAGATAAAATCAAAGATCAAGCTATTGAATGATTTAAACCAAGCATGCATAGAGAATAGAGGAAAAACTCTAACAATTAATGAAGTAAAGCATATGAATAAAGCATCAATTCAATATATGATAGTTTCAAAGGATTACATTGTTTCCCCAACAACAATGTAGGTTTAGTTCACCATAGACATGGTGAAACTAGATGAAAATAATGAAAAGAATGAAAAGATAAGACCTAGAACTTGTAAATTGGAGCTTTCGCATGCAAAATCCGCCTCCGAGGGGTGAAGAAAGTGTTTCTGCGCCTCTTTCTTTCATAAGATACCATCTTCGGGTCGTGTAAATCTATTTATAATTCATTAAAATCAGCAGAAACTGCCCCAGGCTAAAAAGACTAGCGCTTAGTGCCAGGTTACCGTTCAACGGTAGGCGCGATTCTCAAGAGTAATAGTCAGCATTGCTGCCCAAGCATCTGGCAGTGAACTCTCTAAAGAGGCTGGCGCTCAGCGGTGGATTTGCACTCAGCGGTGGCTGCGACACTTGATCTTCCCCTCAACGTTGAGGCTTAAGCATTGGCCAGTGGATGCATCATCAAGACCAGCGCTCAGCGGTATTTAGCGCTGAGCGGTGGCTGCGATTCTTTTTTTCTGCCTTTCTTCCACTTCTTCTGAGTTCAACTCCCTGCTACATCCAATTCATGTTTATTCCTGCCAAAACAACGAAAACCAAGCATAAAACCAAGAAAACCACCTTTGACTTTCTTATTCTCTAACGTAAGCAAAATGCATGATTTCAAGCTAGTTTCTAAGTCATAAAGGGTGTGTTTAGTGTCAAAATTAAGTATGAAAATAACGATTTTTGAACCGTTATCAGTAGCCATGTTTTCAATCAACTTATAAGCTTCCTTTGGAGTCTTGCGCTTGATATTACATCTAGCTGAGGCATCCAACATCAGTTTAGTCTGTGAGCTAATTCGTCCAAGGTATAAAATGACTACTGTAGGTTCATCAAAGCCATGTGTGGGTGTCTTCCGTAATAACCCTTTGAATCTGTCCCACACTTGACCTAATGTCTCATCCATGCCCTGCCTGAAAGAAGAAATTTCTTGTTTACCTTTATTTACCTTTGGCTATGGGAAGTATTTGTTCAGAAATTTAGCAACCACAACTTCCCACTCAGTAAAGCTATTTTTTGGAGAAGAGTTCAACCATATCTTAGCATTACCTCCCAAAGAGAAAGGGAACAAGCTAAGCCTAATAGCTTCATCTGGCACGCCATTTATCTTCACTGTATTGCATATCTCATTGAACTTGGTCAGATGTTCATATGGATTTTGATGAGATAATCCATTGAATTGGTTGCTCTTCACCAATTGAATCAAAGCAGGCTTCATCTCCATGTTTGCAACATTAACCCTCGGCCTTACAATGCTATGAAAATGATGATGGCCAATAACTATTGTATAATCTTCCAGGGTACGTCTACCATTCTACTCTTCAGCCATATCTTATGTTTCCTGGTCAGATATTTGAGCTGAAGGTTGTTGAAGAGTCTCGGGAGAAGGGAAAAGTTCTCTAGACGTCCTGTTCCCTCTCTTTCTTCTACTTTCGTCCAGACCTGTAAGAAGAGGTTCAGAAAATTTGCTTCTAGTCCGAATTGTACCCTGCATACACTAGAGCACCCAATTAGCCCAAAAAAAAATCAAAAATAAACAAAAATTAAAAACAATAAAAATAAAGTCTAATCGGTTAAGAATCACACAAAAGTATAGTTTAAACCACGAGTCCCCGACAACATCGCCAAAAACTTGTTAAGACCTCGACAAGTGAACCAAATCATATCAAGTAATATAAAATGGTAAGACCAAGTATTGTATCCCAAAAGACTCACGACACTAAATAGTCATGTAATACCATAACTAATTAAAACTTAAGAACAATTCCATTGGGTTGGAATGCAAAATGCGGAAAAAGTAAATATGAATGCAATTTGATCAATTGGGGCAAAACATAAAATGTGATTGGATGATATTGATAACATGAGATGAATATGTTGTTCAGGTTTAGATTTCACCGTCCTTACTCTCATCCATATAAGAATTTATCTTCTTCATTCAATTGTGAATGTCACTCTCTATATTACTTAAAACCCAATATTACTTAAAACCTGATCCCTCAGCAAAGAAAGCCTATCCTTTAATTATTATACCACAATCCCTTGCATCCCTAATAATTAATTCTGCATTACGAACAAAAGCTTAAGACAACCAAACCTCCTATCCCCATCCTTGGGCAATATTGCTTTTGGGAGAAATTCTCCAGATCGTGGCTTCTAGGTATTTCCCAATAACAAAGAAGACCATAAAATCATGCCATGAATGATCAAAACATAACAAGCATAGATCAAAGGAGAAAATCCCTACCAATTAATGAAAGAAACATATATTAATTCAGAACAAATTCAAATACATGAGAGTTTAGAGGTTACATCTTTCCAACAACAAATAAGGTTTAGTTCTCCATTGTCATGGAGAAACTAGGTGTACAATGGAATGAAAGAGATATAAAAACTCTAGAAACTGAAGAAGAGAGCTCCCACATTTAATTATGCCTCTAGAGGGTCGAAAAATGTGTTTTTGCGCTTTTGCCTCCAAAAGATACAAACCCTAACGTGTACACGTCCTTAAATAGATCGGAAAACAAGGTCCAAGCCCAAAACGTTGGTGCTCAGTGCCCCTACTTAGGGCAAGCAGGCGGTGGTGCGAGAGGAGTGGCGCTCAAGGCCTTAAAAGGGGCAACCAGACATCCTACGATGCAAGGAAGCTGACACTCAACGCCCTAGAAAGGGTGCCCAGGCGTTGATGTGAAGCTTTGGCGCTGAGGGCCTTAGAAAGGGGCGGCCAAGTCCCAATGCAAGACTTTGGCGTTGAAGGGCCCTAGAAAAGGGCAGTCAGACGTCCTGCGACCTTCTGTAGCCTTCTCTTCTTATGCTTGTTCTATCCCTTCTGGGTTCCAACTCCTTGGTACTTTAACTCCTCTTCCAAATCATTCCAATAACCTACAAAATCAAGGGAATTTAGTGATAAAATCATCAAGTATAACCTCAACTCTCTTTATTCACAAAATAAACTAAAAACAAGGGATTAAGCAAGTTTCTAAGTCAAAAAGGGTTCATTTAGTATCAAAATAGAAACACAGATAACGGTGAAATCAACCGTTATCACAAAGCCAAAATGAAGTTCTATTTTTTGAAACCCCAAAATGAAGCCCGCGAAATGAATCCCAGTCCTTTTATTTCCACGTCATTTTCGGTTTTAAATCGTTTTACACATGGACCAATCAGAGCACAACACGTGGTGGAGTCAAATGTTTGTTAAAATCAGGACTCGAAATATCATTATCCTTTTAATATATATTTGATGTTGCCAAACCAATTTTACAGCACTGGTGTTATCCTTTGAACTAATAAAACTAATGAAACAATTGGAAGAAGAACTTGAAAACTAATTCATTCATCTTAGTGTACCACGTTACAAGTTCCTACTTTGTCAGTTAGGATGAAAGATAAAAGTTTTAGGTCATGTGTAAATTATCGTCAGTTATATATATATATATATATATATATATATATATATATATATGCCTTGATAGACCAATTAAGAGGAGACTTTGTTTTTTAAAATAGATCAAACATTAAAATATCATCAATTTTGAATAAAGGTAAAAGACATTCAAAAAACTGCCTTCAAAATAAGGCATGACCATTATGAACATCAAGTTATCCTTTTGGTGTAACTAACGCTATTGCAATATTTATGATTATATCAACATGATTTTTCATCCCTGTTTAGAACATTTTGTAGTTATTTTTACAAATCACATTCACATTTTTTCTAATAACTTCATTATCATATATTGTTTATTATAATCAAAATCATTTAAAGATCTTTTGATTAAGATATTTTTGATATTGTATAGACTCAATAAAAACTACTTAGCTTTATTCTTAATGCTTTCTATCGTATGAACTCATTATCCTCTTACATTGGTAAGAAATTCTTTAGAAGCCAGTTTGGGCTAACAAATTTAGATTTTATTAATTCACCATGAGTTTTGGTATGGTTCGTTTGTTATTGTTATTGTTTTTTTTTTTCTCTTTTTAATAAATAGTAAATTTTGAGGTGTTAACTAGAATGTCAAAATTTCATAATAATATCAATTATCTTTTATTGAAAAGTATAATAAAGACCATCTTATAATTCACAAAAGAAGAAGAAGAATAATTTATTTGAAAATGAAAAACTAAAATATGAAAAATAATAGGAAAAACCCAAAGGATCTATTCTGGAAATGGAAGTGAAACTCTTAGAAATACTAGGAACAAAAAATCATTTTAAAATGAAAAAATAAAACAACTACCTAAAATTAAATTGAATGTCCCAATGACCTCTACATGTGAACTCATATTTATTTATGAATAAATGTATTGATCACTTTGTATCAGCCTCTTTAGGTTTTTCATATGTTGTAAGATACCAAACACATGGATTATGGAACTATAATCAATCCACCATGTGTTGTTATCAAAATCAACCATATTAATATCATAACAAACAAAAACAAATGAATTGGATGAAGGAAGTTGAAGTAGTAAAGAGTTGGACTCAAGAGAAGAAGGAAAAGTGCTTAAAAGAGGAATCGTGGATGGCGTTGAGCGCCAATTCCACTGCTGAATGCCAGCTTTGTTGAGGAGTTCTCTGGACGACGCTTAAGCTCCAACGCTGAGGGGAAATTGAAGTGTCGCAGCCACCGTTGAGCGGCACTTTTACTGTTGAGCGCCAGCCTCTTTAGTGAGTCCATTGTCACATGCCTAAGCGTCAACGCTGAGCATTATTCTGAAGAAGTCGCACCCACCGCTGAGCGGTATTCCAGCGCTGAGTGTCATTTTCATGGGCCTGGACCAGTTTTTCTGTTATTTTTAGAATGTATATAAGGTTTTAGTTGAACTAAAGGGTCCATCTTTGGACAGAAAGAGGTGCAAAAAAACTCTTTTCACCCCTCGGAGGCGGATTTTGGATGTGGAAGCCCCAATCTACAATTTCTAGGGTTCTATCTTTCATTCTTTTCATTATTTTCCTCTAGTTTCACCATGTTTGTGGTGAACTAAACCTCCATTGTTGTTAGGGAAACGATGTAATCCTTGGAAACTCTTATGTATTGAATTTATTATGATTATATATGATTTAATTCATTAATTGTTAGGGTTTTTCCTCTACACTCTATGCAAACTTTGTTTAACTCATTCAATTGCATGATCATTGATTTTGTCGATATGGACACATACGGGAAAATCTAGACTTGGGGAAATTCTCTCAGGAGCAATATTACTTAGACATAGGGATAGGAGGACCGATTGCCTTTAAGCTTCTATGCGAATGTAATGCATGATTAATTGTTAGGGAGACAAGACATTGTGAACTAGTAATTAGGAGTAGACTCTCTTCACCAAGACATCGGGTTTAGGGTAAATTAGAAAGTGGCATTGACATTAACGAAGGAGTTGAATTCGTAAATACATGAGAGTGGATAGGATAAAGTCAGAAACCCCAACAACATAATTCATCCATATATCATTCACCTGCGTATTCTTTTGGTCTATTGATCAACAACTGCATTCATAATTATTTTCTATTTTGCATTATAAACACTGATTTTTGTTTCTCAAGTCTTAAATAATCAACAAATCACATGACTGCCTAGGCCAATGAGTCTCTAGGGAAAACGATACTTGGTCTTACCATTTATATTACTTGATATGATTCGGTACACTTGCCGGAGTCTTAACACTAGGCAATGGAAAATCCAATTTTTCTTTTGTATATCGGCCCTTTGCTAGGCAATGGTCGAATCCTGTTTCTTTTTGGGATTTTGGCCTTCTGTTAGGCAATGGTCATACTCAAGGTTTTTGTTCTGTGATATCGGCCTTCTGCTAGGCAGTGGTCGAGTCTAGGATTTCGTTTCATGATGTTGGCCCTCTGTTAGGAAATGGTCGCATCCAGGTTTTCGCTCTGCAATATCGGCCCTCTATTAGGCAATGTCGAATCTAAGATTTTGTTTTGTGATATCGGCTTTCTTCTAGGTGATTGTTGAATCTTCTTTGTTGCATTATGACCTTCTGTGTTGATTTGGACAATCTTTTGTTTCGTACTCATCCTCCTTTGTTTCGCCTCCTTTGAAACCCAAACGAAATTAGTATTTTTATCTTTACTTATCTTTTACTCTCATAATATAAAAATATCATTTTGTCATATTATGTAATAAAATCTAAGTAAAGAAGAGCTGTTGTCAATACCAATTTCGTTTGGATTGGTAAATAAAGATTAATTCGAGTTAAGAAGAAATAATAAAACGTAAAATAAACTTCATGTAAACTTATTATTTTTTAAGCAAAGTTTTTTGTTATAGTTTTCCTTTCTTGTATGTGTTTATTTTATTTTATTTTTTATTTTTTATTTTTATTTTATTTTATTGTGTTTTGTTTTTATTTACTTATTTTCGTTTTTATTTGAACTTCCTTTTTTATTTTATTTTATTTTAATTATCACGAATTTCTCTTTTTTTGCTTTTTTTTTAAATTGAAAGAAAAAGTATTCTAAAATATTAGATAAAAACGTGTGTAATAGTTTTGTTTTTATATAAATAAAAAAAGAAAAAAAAAATTGAAAATAAGAAAATACAAGTCACCTTGTTTGTTTTGCTTTTGAAATACGACAATTATGCTATTGGGCAACAACGTTTTTGCGTTTGGGTTTCACTGGAAGAGCTGGGTTGCTGGGATCAAAGAGGAAGCTTTTGGGAAATAATTCAGGTAGTAAAAAGGGTTTGGCTGAAAAAAAGGAAAAGAGACAAAATAAAGGAAAATTCTAAGTCAAGACGAGAAGAGATCTTTCAGAAAAAAAAAAAGGAGAGCGTTTTCCTGGACATGAGTTATTTTCATTACCATTCACTCTCAGCCACGATGTGAGATCCTGAAAAATAAAAATATCTTTTATGTTTTTATATTTTTTCTAGTATTAAATATTTAGTTGTGGTATATTATTGGGTGATGAAATGAATTTGGAGAGGCATAAGAATTTATTTAATATTAGTTTTAATTTAGTTTTTAAATTTCCTAAAATTAGTTTTTTTTTGGGTTTGTATGCTTGTTGGGGCCCGCACACGTGGAGAAATTGAAAACAATTGTACAGGTTACGTATTTGGTTGTCAGAGGAGAGAAAAAGTTTCTCACTTTGTGATAGAATGAATAAGGAGTAGGCCCGTAGCTTGGTTAAACCAATGAGAAGAGAGAATGGGTCTTTTCTCGTGCATGGCTTAAGAGAGAGAGAGGGCATCTTTTATTTTAGTGTATGCTGGCCGGTGGGTTTTTTTTTTTAGGTTATTTGTTATTGTAAGGTATTATTATTGATTTTATTAGATAGAAGGGACGAGATAGAATTTTATTTCTATGCATGGGCCGCCTCTCTGATAAGCTTGGTGTAGTGTTTTATTTTAAAAAGCGATGATACAACGCATAGGAAATATTATTAGAGAGGAGATTTTCGGTTCCAAACAAATAGAGTAGCTATATTTATAAACTGTTTTGGGAACCCTAGCCTGGTGGTTTTCAATCTAGTGAGCATTGTGAGAGAGAGATTGGAAATCAATCTCACCCTCAACTTCCTTTGCCTACCCAAGAGAGAAAGAATCCTTATTTCTACATCACGGCTAGAGTGTGTTGGTGGATCAGGGAGTCAAAAACCGTGAAGAGTGACAAGTGTATCGTGAACAAATCTTTGGGGTCCAAGTAAGGGGAGTAGCTAGAAATGTCTTGTATAGATAGGATTTTGTGGTGTATGTTTTCATCAATGCATGTTGTGTTTGTGTATATATATATATATATATATATATATATATATATATATATATATATATATATATATATTGTTATTTGGTGTTTTGTTTTCACTGGTCGTGAGATCTTGGTAGAGGTAGCTTTATGTATTATGGGAGAGAAAAGAAATAAAATAAAGGTAGAAATGGTTCTGTAATAGGGGATGAAGTTGAAGTGTGGTTGGTGGAAAGGAAAGAAGAAAGGAATGACTTGTGGAGGAACCATGGATTTAATAGGACGTTACGTGAGAATGGGGATAGGACTGTGGAAGAGTTACTGTGAGCTCGGGATGTGATGTTAGTATGCTATATATTAATATAGATGTGTAAGCACTTTATGTTGGTGGGTGCAATGCGTCAATGGCATGCAAAGGTTGAGCTCGTGAGAGATGAAGATTATATGTGTAATATAGATTGGGGTACCGCGAATGGGAAAAAGAGGGAGGAAACCGTGAAGAATTGTAAGCGAGTTTTGAGGTTAAGTAGAAGAAGAGGGTTGAAGTTGGTGGAAGAAGATTCTCTTCGGCCGTGTGATGCAGGAAGAGAATAATTTAGTAGTGAGATTCTTCGGTCATGTGATGCGGGAAGATGATGATTTGGAAATGATGACTCTTCGGCCGTGTGATGTGGGAAGATATGATTTAGTGGTGAATCTTCAGTCGTATGATGCGGAAAGATGATGGTTTAGTAGTAATGACTCTTCGTCCGGGTGATGCGGGAAAGAGATTTTATTTGGATGTGTGATATGGGAAGAGGATGTCGTGTGACTCGTAGTGAATTGGTTATGGTGGTTAGGTGGTGTGATAGTGTAGAGGAAATGATTGATCATAGATCGGGCAACAATGAAGAGTTTTTAGAGTGACAAAAAGTACAAAAAGAATAGTGTAGGTTTCATGGGCTTGTATTTTTCCTCTTTTGCTTTCGTTTCATTTCTGGTGAGGAAACGTTTATAAACTCTTCATTTTCCTTTAGTACAAGCAATGTGGGACTTCACATAGCTTGGACTTAAAAGAAAGAAGAGTAATTTGTTTTCCATAGCCTGTAATACAAGTAGTCTTAGCTAGCTTTCATTCTTTGAACTTTAGGTTGCTAGGAAGCTTATAAAGCCTCTTAGAATGAGAGAATTAAGCAATGTAGGGCTAAGAAAGGCCTAGGAACGCTGCTCGTCAGACCTTGGCATTCAAGTCCCACATCTCTTAAATCTCTTCATCCAAGTCTCTCCAAAAACTATATATAGCAACCTAGGGGACTCTTTGTACACACCTTTGAATGAATTGAATTCTTGAGTTGAATTGCATTCTTGCATTCCTCTTAGAGATATTTTTATGTCTCTTAGTCCATTTTGGGCAGACCTTATCTTGTGCAAAGTGAGTGGCGGTCCTTCTTTAGCACTTATCTTGGAGCCTTCTTCAAGTGGCGTGTCTACGAGTCATAAGTTTCTTCTTCTCTACTCTTTTCCACTTTTTATTTCCTTTCCATTCTCTTGTATGTCATTTAGTATATCTCTCTAGGTATTCACTTCCCCATCACGTGGTATCATGAGCCTTAGGTTTTGATCTTATTAGGAATTGCATGCTAGAGTAGAAGTAATGCTTTTAATTCAGCAAATTTCGCTCAGCTATTTTCGTTCTCGCCCAGCGCATGCATGTTGTTACAATCAGATTGTTTGCCTTCGTTTCTTATCCGTTTTGCATACAATGTTATTTAAAAGTTTCGTCTACATGTCTACTTTCATGTCTAGTTTTTACTTTGTGTCAATTCGTTCTGTACTGTTCGCAATAAATTTTTTTCTTCACTGTGTTCATCCAGTATTCTGGTGTTGATACTCCACTGTTTTGCATTGTTGCTTACTGTTTGGTTCTGTTGGCTGCTGGAATAGATCAATGGCCTATGCTAGAACACCACCACATTCTTAAGCAAGGAATCAAAGCTTCAAATCAAGGCTTGGGGGTGTTAATCGCAGTTGTCTAGAGGCATGTGCAACCAATTGTTTCTTCAAACAACAATAATGCTATTGGAGGTCTTCAACAAGTAGGTTTATTCTTTCCATTTGTATGTTTTTCCAGCTTATATTTCTTGTCTTGGCTGGATTGTATGTGTCTTTTCTTGATTGTTTAGCTTTGAATTGAGTCATATGTGTTTCCTCCTTAGGAGTTTTCTAGAAAATAATTCTTGAAATTGCACTTGCTAAGAGTCCTTTTGCATCTTGGTTCTTGTATGCTAAATTGAGTTGGATCAACTTAAGATTTATGTGTGTATGCTTTGCTTGTATGTTCTGCACCAATAGAGGTATTAAGCAAATCAAATTACAGCTTTGTCAAACACACATATTAAAAAATACATGCTTGGTCGAGACTAGTTGCTGCACATTGCATTTTTTTAGCAATACCAAAACTGCACCTGTTTGCTTAATTTTGCATGGTCTGGCCGAGACTTTCATCTTCTGTTTGGTGTGTTTGACATATTCATTTTGCACCTCTCTTATCATAAATTTACAGAACATATAGATTTGAAGCATGCCAAATTAATTCCACTCAATTTTAGATCCTTCTCTTCATGTATGCATAGAATTTAGGATGTGAATTCTCTTATTTGTGTCAATTTTTTGCTGCTGTCTTGTTCACTTGTGCCACTGTTTTGACTCCTTATCTCTTGTTGTTTTGTCTTTCATAAATCTCTAGAATACTTTCCTTATTTTTGGTGCCAAGTTTCTTGCTTTTATAGGTTCTGTTTTGCCACTTTTGTATTGCGGTTTTCTTCACTTTTTGGCCTCTTGTAGTCTATGCTGTCTTGGTTTCGATTCTTTAGTGTGTTGAGGTTGGATTATACGTTTTTCCACTTACTTTTGTCCTTGAATTGGTACTCTAAAATACTGACTTGAGAGACACATTACTATTTTAAAAGAAGAGTGCATGTGAGTGGAGTGATCTTGCTTTGTTTCACCATAAAAATCGTGAGTTTGAGCTTAATTTTTTGGTGCTGCTGTGACTGAACCTTGCTTGTTGTTTACTTCGATTTTGCTGCTATATTTGGACTGTTTTCTAATCTGTTTTGTGTAAGTGTTGCTGCTATTTGCTTTAGAAAACCATGTTTGCAGGTTCAAGACAACTCTTCTTCCAATAGAACTAGTCATCATGGAAGTGCTTCTGGCAAATTTTACTTGATGAAGGCCTTTCAACAAATGCAACATCAACTTGATTCCATTAGCAAGCGGTTGGACCAAGAAGCAAAAGCAAAAGCAAAGCAACCTTATGGTCATGATCATGGTTCCTACAAGAAGAAGCAAGAAGCTAGAACCGTAAATGTATACCTTCCCTCGTCAAAGAAGCATCAAGAAGATACATCTATGGACCAAGGCCTTGCACTACCAAAGTTGAACTTGCCTACTTTCACAAGGGAAGCCGAGTCGTCTATTTTTCTAGATTGGATAGCTAAAGTAGATCAGATTTTTTATTTGTATAGTGTAGATGGACCTTTGCGTGTAAAGTTAGTTTCTTTAGCTTTAGAGGGATACGCCAAACAATGGCTACGTAGGAGATACTTAACCATGGCCTCACCCGCGAGTACATGGGAACATTTCAGGGACATTTTGTATGAACGTTTCGTACCTCCATACTACCATAGGGACCTTTTGATTAAGCTCCAACGACTTACTCAAGATAGACGAAGTGTGGAGGAGTATGCTCGCGAGCTCGAAGTGCTCCTACATCGTACTAAACTTAAAGAAAATAATCCTGCAAAAATAGTTAGATTTATTAGTGGACTCAATAAAAACATCCAAGATATTGTGAAACTCCATGATGATGAGACTTTAGATGTAGTGGTTCATAGGGCCATGAAAGTCGAGAAGAAAGTCTTGAAAAAAGAAGCTTGTCACAACAAATTTTCCACATCTTCAAGAGATGTTTTCTACAAATCCTCATCATCAAAGGATAAAGCCAAGAATGCTTCTAAGGAGCCCACTAAAAAATCTTGTCCTCCTTCTTCTTCTAACCGTTCCTCCTCCCCACCTACATCTCCTTCTAGACCACGTCACATTAAATGTTTTAAATGCTTAGGACATGGCCATATAGTGTCTGCCTGCCCCAGTAAAAAGGCAACATGCATTGAAGGTGAAGCCATTGTCACTAATGACTCTACCTCTTCCTTACCTTCACCAACTTATAACTCTTCTTCCTCATCAAGTTAGTCAAAAGAGAAGGTTATGCTTCGTTGTTTAAATAAGGACATTCACGATAGCAAGAGGAGAGAGTAAAAGAAGAGAGAGAAAAAAGAGAGGAAATAGAAAAAGAAGAAATGAGAGGAAAGCAAGAGAAGAGCGAGAAAAGAAAGAAAAAGAGGAACTTGTGAGAGAAAATGAAAAGGAAGATGTCGTACATACACAGGAAGTGCTACTGAAGGCACCTTCCACTCCCATCAGCAAATAAAAGTTGTTCTAAAGAAGGAATTTTAGTTTTCCATAAGCAAATAAATCCAATTTCAAAATACAATTCTTTAAATATTCCTTTTCTATATACATTGTTTGGTAAACATCAATTCATTCACAAAATGTTTGATGTTTTTAGCAGGTTAATATTTGATCTAGGAGGAGTTCGTTTGGACTATAAACAAAATAAGTCACTAATCTCTCTTTGTTGCAAGTTTTTCAAGATTCGAGGTCGAATCCTCTCCAACCTGGGGGGATGATATGATCATAGATGGGGAAACAATGAAGAGTTTTCAGAGTGACAAAAAGTACAAAAAGAATAGTGTAGGTTTCATGGGCTTGTATTTTGCCTCTTTTGCTTTCGTTTCTTTTCTAGTGAGGAAACATTTATAAACTCTTCATTTTCCTTTAGTACAAGCAATGTTGGACTTCACATAGCTTGGACTAAAAAGAAAATAAGAGTAATTCGTTTTCCATAGCTTGTAGTACAAGTAGTCTTAACTAGCTTTCATTATTTGAACTTTAGGTTGCTAGGAAGCTTATAAAGCCTCTTGGAATGAGAGAATTACGCAATGTGGGGCTAAGAAAGGCCTAGGGACGCTACTGGTCATACCTTGGCATTCAAGTCCCACATCTCTTAAATCTCTTCATCCAAGTCTCTCCAAAAACTATATATAGCAACCTAGGGGACTCTTTGTACACACCTTTGAATGAATTGAATTCATGAGTTGAATTGCATTCTTGCATTCCTCTTAGAGATATTTTTCTGTCTCTTAGTCCATTTTGGGCAGACCTTATCTTGTG
This sequence comes from Vigna reflexopilosa, assembly GCA_027742785.1. Classification (NCBI taxonomy): domain Eukaryota; kingdom Viridiplantae; phylum Streptophyta; class Magnoliopsida; order Fabales; family Fabaceae; genus Vigna; species Vigna reflexopilosa. Next base: position 18,028,769 of record CM050917.1, on the reverse strand, counting down.
CAAAGCAAGTGTCGGTCCTTCTTTGGCACTTATCTTGGAGCCTTCTTCAAGTGGCGTGTCTACGAGTCATAAGTTTCCTTTTCTCTACTCTTTTCCACTTTTTATTTCCTTTCCATTCTCTTGTATGTCATTTAGTATATTCTCTCTAGGTATGCACTTCCCCATCAGGAAATAGAACATTGAGTGGTGATGTTAATGTTGTGATGTTAATGTTGTGATGATAATGTTGTGAAGTTATATGTTTATGATTTGGTTATTATTGTGGTTAATATAATTGTATATTGTATGATATGATAATTCTGGTTACTAACCCTGAAATCTTGTGGTTGTGGTTTCCACCTACGATAATCGTACTTGTATGGGAGTAGATGATTTGCAGATAAGATCGGATCTAAGTAGCTGACGAGAGTTGGGATGTGATGTTCGGTGATTTTTTTTTTATTTTCTATTATTTAAATTTTTTTTGGTTTGGTATATTTATGTAAAAGTGATATTCTGAGATTTCCAAACAACATTTATGGTTATTTTTAGCTTTCGCATTTTTAATCAAATTAAGATTATTATCTTTCATAAATGTTTTATAGAAAGGTTTAGAAAAAAATTGCACCGTGACATCTCAAAAATTTGGGGTGTTACACACGACACACATGGGAGACTATTCTTCACCCATCATAAGCCACACTCACTCTCACTTAAGAAGAAAACACACAAAGAAAGTTTACAAAGACCTTATTGCTAGAGAATAAACACACCACTCTTGTTTTCTTCTCACCAAAAAAAAACACCAATCATCATTTCCTGCAACTATTCATCATTTACAACAAAGAAGAAAGAGTGTTACCAGAAATTACAAGGAGGACAAAACACAAACACAAGAGGTAAGTTCCCCTTCTTAAAGTTTCATCGCTCACATGCTATAAATGTTTGTATTATTGGTCGTATATGTTTGTTGTATGCTAATATTGAGGTGATATATGCTTCCACTTGTTTGATAATGATAATGTCTGGCTTTGTCTGCCCATATTTAAACATGTAATTATATTGGAGTATATTTGTTACATGATTTGGACCCGCGTGCTATTTGTCACTCATTCATCCCAACGACACAAACATGGCCTCACCCTGAACCCTCGTTGCAAGAAAGAAAAATTGAACCCAAGAACTGTGATCATCACCATAAAGACAGGATAAAAAAATGTTGGTACCATAAATGGTATGATTTGAAGAGTAAAGCGCAGCGGAATAAAACATAGAGTAAGCGGAAAGCGTGTTCGGTCACCTTTTTAAAATCAATTTGGTCCTCTTTAGAAAATCAATTTTCTTTCAGAAAATTTGTCGAACAGTTGATATACGTGAAAGATAAAGAGTGTAGGGAATAGAAAATCACACGAGTAATTTTTATACTGGTTCGATTCAACAGAATCTACGTCCAGTCGTTAATCACTATAAAAGTGATTAACAGTTCCACTAAAAATTTGTTTCACAGATTTCAAATATAATGAATAACAATTGATAAAATAAACCTTCCTTCGACGAACGAACCGGAAGAAGAACACTCTGCCAACTGGAAGAGAACCGCTCCGGCAATCGACCAACGATTCGCGAGCTTCTCCTTTTCACGAGACCAGGCAGAGCACCTTGCTAACTCGAAGAGAGCTTGCTCCGACTATCGACACAAGAAACGCAAGCCTCTCCTGTTCACGAGATCAAGCAAGGGAACTTTGAACTATAGCTTCTGAGAACTTCCTCTGACAAACAATATTCTGCTAAGCTTCTGTTCAAAAACGTTGCTTCTGAACTTCAAAAAAACCCAATATATAGCCAGCTGCTCTGAATATCAAAGGTCAAGTCCCAACTGCCAGTAATAATCGATTATTGTAAGTGATAATCGATTATCTCAGTCATACTCATGATAATCGATTATTGCTTCACATAATCGATTATTTCATAACATTTTCTAAAATAATACAAGTTTTACATAATTTAAAGACATTCCTACTACATTTAAATTCTACAAAGTTCGTTTAAATAATTCTAATATCTTCATCAAGTAAAACTTCTTGCAGCATCATCAAAACAATTTTCTTCAAGATTTACCAATACTCCTTATTGGTAACAATCTCCCCATTTTTGATGATGATCAAAAATTCAATTTTTAAAAGCAACTTTGGCTATCCTGCAGGACATACAAGCTAACAAACAACAAACTAGTTAGCAATACCTGTATTAATTTTTACTTCTCCCCATATTATTCTTCTCCCCCTTTTTTATCATAAGCAAAAAAGATTAATATAAAGAACTCCCCCTAAATATGATCTCCCCCTCAATTAATCAAGGTATGCATATAATCAAGAGATCATTTTCATTGATGAAAAGAAGGATTACATCATAATAAGAAACATAAAGGACATAAATTTATCATAGATGAAAGAACAACAACCAATCAACAAAGCATACAAACATAAAATCCTATTTCTAAAATTCAGGACTGGGGGATCTCTCGGGAGGTTGAATGTGAAGGTGATTCTCGATGTTAGATAGACGAACATCAAGATCAAGAAATTGATCAACCATATACTCATCAATAGATTGTTGCCACTCATAAATCTCCTCAAAGTGTGTTCTTTGTGCTAGACTCATATCCTCCAATTGCTTAGATAATCTAGCAAAATGTTCTTCCACAGATAGCGTGGAGGATGAGGGCATGGTAGAAGGACCAGCATCAGAAGGAGCAGCAGCACTAACTGGTTCTGCCATATGAGTATCGATGTCATCATCTTCATCTTCATCAGGATGGTCATCATCTTTATGGATGAGAACTCTTCCTCTGGTAATGAATCCCATCTGACGAAAGGTAGTATCTCCAATTTCCGAGCCAACAGCTTGAATGGCTTGGACAAGTTCTCCTTCAACATTTACACCTTTGTACTCCAAAATCCTAGAAATAAGAAGAGCATAGGGAAATTGATAGGAATGAGATTTCTTGGCTTTTACCATTGTGTCAGCAATGAGAGCAGGCCAATCGATGTGTATGTGATTTAAAATCCCATACAGAAGAAGCAGATCCTGCTCAGAGCATTGAGCATGGTTGGTTGCTCTAGGACACAGTATCCAGACGATCAAGTAGTGAATCATGCGTTCTTCAATCTTGAAACCCCCAACTAGCAATTGCCTTCGATTTGTCTGTTGTTCAGGATGACGCAAGAAGGATTGGAAAGTCATCAACCTATTGAAATCTTCAAGTCCTAGATGGACTTTTACAGTATCATCCCATATGGTAAGTTGGGCAACATTTATCCACACATCATCATCTAAAATTATGCGGACACCCTTAACTTTAGTGGATATAATCCCATCTCTATATCTCAAGTTGAAGTAGAAGACTCTTATGAGATCGGGATAAATGCAACCTTTTTGCTCCACCAGATTCGTGAGTCCTTGACCAGCAAACAGATCTGGAAATTGAAATCCATAGAAACGAAAAAAGTCAAGGCGAATATACTTTACCGCCATGATTCTTCTCTCTTGCCAGGAATTAACATAGTCTGCATGTTTTCCTTGATCTGAAATCCAACCATCGATGGTTGAGGACGTGGTTGAGAGGAAGAGGATGCGTCAACAGCTCTACGGCGATGTCTTCTTGAATCTGCCATGAAAAGATTTGAGGTAGAGAGACTTTGAGAAAATGAGGATAAATAGAGAGAATCTTAGCTCTAGATTTGATTTTAGCAAAGTAAGGGTGTAAAAGAGTGACTAACAATCGATTATGGGAGGCTTTTTATAGGAAAAATGGAAAAACTGGTCGTTTATGGCTGTTTATAGCCGTTAAGGGACGCTCCAACGGCTCTATTTTTGAATCTGTCAGAGTGATAATCAATTATGGCTCGAGATAATCGATTATCTGCTCAAAAGTCACTGCCCAGACATTGCATGATAATCGATTATGCTTGATGATAATCGATTATCTGTTCAAAAATTTCTCAGATTTGAGTTTCAAGTTTGAATAATCGATTATATCCTTTTGATAATCGATTATGAAGCGTTAATTTTATGAAAATGCAAAACTTTTCATAAGCATTGATCCTAAGACATGTCTAACACTCCTAACTCTCTTCTAAGCTCAAAAAATCTATCCTTAGGTAGTGCTTTGGTGAAAATATCAGCTAACTGATGTAAGGTATCAACATATTCAATTTAACAATCCCCCTTTTGAATATGATATCTTAAGAAAGGATGTCTAATCTCAATGTGTTTAGTTCTTGAGTGCATTATGGGGTTCTTAGTCAGATTGATAGCACTAGTATTATGACATTTTAATGGAATATTATCAAGGAAAATATCAAAGTCTTCCAGTTGTTGTTTCATCCACAGAATTTGGGCACAACAATTGCCAGCAGCAATGTATTCAGCTTCAGTGGTAGACAAGGCTACACATGCTTGTTTCTTTGAGTGCCAGGACACCAAAGAATAGCCCAGAAAAGGACAGGTTCCACTAGTACTTTTCCTATCAATTTTACAACCACCATAATCTGCATCAGAATAACCTATTACACTAGGTGAAGCATCAGAGGGATACCAAAGTCCAAAAGAAGTGGTTCCTTTAAGGTATTTTAAAATTCTCTTGACGGCAGTCAAATGAGATTCTTTAGGATTGGCTTGATACCTAGCACATACGCATACACTTTGCATAATATCTGGCCTACTAGCAGTTAGGTACAACAAAGATCCTATCATACCTCTAAACATAGTTTCATTTACTTCTTTTCCATATTCATCCTTATCTAAATAGCAAGTTGCCATAGGTGTACTAGCTTCTTTGCAAGTATCCATGCCAAATTTTTTAAGAATTTCCCTACAATATTTTTTTGAGAGATAAAAGTACCTCCATTCATTTGCTTTATTTGTAGTCCTAAAAAGAAATTCAGCTCACCCATCATAGACATCTCAAACTCACCTTGCATTACTTTTGCAAATTCTTCACACAAAGAGTCATCAGTTGACCCAAATATAATATCATCTACATAAACTTGCACAATCAGGATGTGTTTTCTTGCTTTCTTTATAAATAAGGTTGAATCAACCTTACCTCTAGAAAAGTTATTATCAATTAGAAAGGTACTAAGTCTTTCATACCAAGACCTAGGTGCCTGTTTAAGACCATACAAAGCCTTTTTTAACTTATAAATATGATCAGGATATTTGAAATCCTCAAAGCCAGGAGGTTGACTAACATACACCTCTTCTTTTATAAAACCATTCAGAAACGCACTTTTCACATCCATTTGATATAATTTAAATTTCATCAAAGATGCATATGTAAGTAATAATCTAATTGCTTCTAACCTGGCCACTAGTGCATATGTTTCATCATAATCTATAGCTTCCTCTTGACAGTAGCCCTTTGCAACTAGCCTTTCTTTGTTCTTTGTGATGTTTCCATCCTCATCAAGCTTGTTCCTAAAAACCCATTTGGTTCCTATGACTTGATAATTATCTTCCTTTGGAATAAGTTCCTAGACTTCATTCCTTTCAAATTGGTTTAGCTCTTCTTGCATAGCAACGCACCACTTATCATCTTGAAGAGCTTCCTTAATGTTCTTGGGTTCTATCTGAGACACGAAAGCTACAGTTAAACATAAATTATTAAGCTTGTGTCTAGTAGTTACCCCTTTTGATATATCTCCTATGATGTTGTCCAAAGATAGTCCTCTTGGTTGTTGAAAACTTTTAGGATCAACGGCTTGAGGTGTTTCTTGAAGTTCCGGAGGATAGTTCTCGTTTAGGTACATCTCTTCAAGAGCTTCCCTCAAATAATCCTCATCTCCTACAATTGGTTTATTTGACTCAAGAGGGTTTACCTCAAGGTCCAAAATTTCATCAAAGACAACATGCATTGATTCTTCAATTATCAAGGTTCTTCTATTGAATACTCTATATGCTTTTCTAGTCAAAGAGTATCCTAGGAAAATTGCTTCATCAGATTTTGCATCAAATTTTCCAAGATTATTTTTACCATTATTTAAGACAAAACATTTGCATCCAAATATTTTCAAATGAGATACATTTGGTTTTCTACCATTCAATAGTTCATATGGAGTTAATTTTAGAATAGGCCTAATAAGCATCCTATTTAACACATAACAAGCAGTACTGACTGCATCAGCCCAAAAATATTTTGGCACATTAGATTCATTCATAAGGGTTCTAGCTAATTCTTCTAATGATCTATTTTTCCTTTCAACAATACCATTTTGTTGAGGAGTTCTAGGTGCAGAAAAGTTATGTGCAATGCCATGTTCTTCACAAAATTTTTCAAAAGATTCATTTTCAAATTCCCCACCGTGATCACTTCTCAATGTTTTAATTTTCAAATCTTTTTCATTTTGAATATGTTTAGCAAAAGATTTAAAGGCTTTGAAAGCTTCACTTTTCAAAGTTAAGAAGAAGGTCCAAGTGAATCTAGTGTAATCATCAACAATTACAAGAGCATAGTAATTTCCACCAAAACTTTTAATTCTAGATGGACCAAACAAGTCCATATGCATAAGTTCTAAAGGTTTTGATGTTGAAATTATGCTTTTGGATGAAAATGAAGATTTTTTTTGTTTACCTTTTTGACATGCAGTGCATAATTTGTCTTTCTCAAATTTCAGTTTAGGTAAACCAATCACAAGATCCTTAGAAATTAACTTATTTAAATGTTGCATACGAATATGTGCAGCTCTTTTATGCCATAGCCAAGGATTTTCTTCTTTAGCAACTAAGCATGTTATACTATGACTAGATGCACTCTCAATATCAATCAAATATATATTATTATGCCTAACACCTTGCAAAGAAATAACAGCAGAATCTTTAAAGTAAACAGTACACTTATCACTTTCAAAGATTACCTTTAGACCTTTGTCACACAACTGACTTATGCTTAAGAGGTTATGCTTGAGGCCTTCAACATATAGGACATCTTTTATGATCAATGTGTTTTCCCCTCCAATATCTCCGGTACCCATGATTCTACCCTTGATATTGTCCCCATAAGTCACAAATCCTTGCTTTTTCTTCTCAAGGTGGATGAACCTTTTCTTGTCACTGGTCATGTGTCTTGAGCAACCACTGTCAAGATACCATAATGACTTCTTTGACTTAGTAGGTTCTTGACTTTCAGTATCTTCTGAGTTAGCCATTAGACAAATATTAGCTTCCTCATCTGAATCACCTGAGCTTGTTGAACTGGAAGCGTTGTCTTCCCAAGCTATGTAAGCTTTCTTTTTCTTTTGAAATTTTCTTTCCTTCTTTTCCTCACTTTTCCTGTTCTTTGGACATTCAGATTTCATGTGTCCTCTTTCTCCACAACCAAAGCATTTTACACTTAAAGGTGATTCTTGATTTTCTTTCCTTTCTTTGCGGAATTTGTCTTTTCCTTTTGCCTTCATAAACCTGGCAAACTTCTTTATCATAAGGCTCATGTTCTCCTCATCATCAGAATCATCATCTTCAATCCTTTTAGAGCTCTTTCCTTTAGAGATCTATGACTTGAAAGCTAGTGTCTTTCTCTTGCCTTGATCCTCTTCAGCAATTAGTCTTCTCAACTCTAACTCATGCTCACGAAGCTTTCCAAACAGAATTGGCATTGACATCTGAGTGAGGTTTTGAGACTCCGAGATGGCAGTTACCTTTGGTTGCAAGACCTGTCTAATGATTTTAAAATTTTCACATTTAATTCATCATTATCAAAAGTCTTACCCAACCCAGTCAAGTGGTTCACTATGTGAGTGAAGCGCTTTTGGACATCAGAAATTGTTTCTCCAGGTTGCATTCTGAACATCTCATACTCCTGAATGAGAGTGTTCTTCCTTGCACGTTTCATGGCCTCTGTTCCTTCATGTGTGACTCTGAGGACTTCCCACATTTCCTGTGCTGTCTTACACACTGAAATTCTATAGAATTCATCAAGTACAACAGCAGATGATATAATATTGGGAGCTTTAATATCAAACTGAGCTCGTCTATTTTCTTCAGCAGTCCAATTAAAGTATGGTTTTTCTACTTCTACACCATCAACTGTGCTCTTAGGAATATAAGGACAATTTTGTACAGCTTCCCAGATGCCTCTGTCAACAGACCCCATAAAAATTTCCATTTTGACCGGCATAATAGAAGCACCCTCGGCATATACAAGATTTTGGTTGTGACCGACCATTTTCGCAAATTTTGAAAGACTATCAAACAAGCTCTGATACCAATTGTTGGAACCAGAAATGGTATGATTTGAAGAGTAAAGCGCAGCGGAATAAAACTTAGAATAAGCGCAAAGCGTGTTCGGTCACCTTTTTAAAATCAATATGGTCCTTTTTAGAAAATCAATTTTCTTTCAGAAAATTTGTCGAACAATTGATATACGTAAAAGATAAAGAGTGTAGGGAATAGAAAATCACACGAGTAATTTTTATACTGGTTCGATTCAACAGAATCTACGTCCAGTCGTTAATCACTATAAAAGCGATTAACAGTTCCACTAAAAATTTGTTTCACAGATTACAAATATAATGAATAACAATTGATAAAATAAACCTTCCTTCGACGAACGAACCGAAAGAAGAACACTCTGCCAACTGGAAGAGAACCGCTCTGGCAATCGACCAACAATTCGCGAGCTTCTCCTTTTCACGAGACCAGGCAGAGCACCTTGCTAACTCGAAGAGAGCTTACTCCGACTATCGACACACGAAACGCGAGCCTCTCCTGTTCACGAGATCAAGCAAGGGAACTTTGAACTATAGCTTCTGAGAACTTCCTCTGACAAACAATATTCTGCTAAGCTTCTGTTCAAAAACGTTGCTTCTGAACTTCACAAAAACCCAATATATAGCCAGCTGCTCTAAATATCAAAGGTCAAGTCTCAACTGCCAATAATAATCGATTATTGTAAGTGATAATCGATTATCACAGTCATACTCATGATAATCGATTATTGCTTCACATAATCGATTATTTCAGAACATTTTCTAAAATAATACAAGTTTTACATAATTTAAAGACATTCCTACTACATTTAAATTCTACAAAGTTCGTTTAAATAATTCTAATATCTTCATCAAGTAAAACTTCTTGCAGCATCATCAAAACAATTTTCTTCAAGATTTACCAATACTCCTTATTGGTAACAAAAAACAGACTCGACACGCATTCACTACTCCGGCAACAACAAGAACGCCAAAACATACTCTTCTTTCATTTACATTCTTTAAACCGATAAAATCACGAAGAGAAATAGTACGAGACAAGGCCTTCATAGGATGCCTCTTATGTCATTGTCATCCTCACCAGTCATCACGAACTTCAATCTCCCTGCCCTAGAAACTCATCCCACGCAATCAATATGAATCATGCTATCACCACCTTCAGCATTCAAAGACCAGCGCTCCCTTTGCATAACCCAAACCTGCAAATTTATATCCCGCATTGTAGCCCAAATTCCAAAAGCCCATCCTTTGTCAATTCATCATCTTCCTATTCCAAACCCTCTCACTCTCTCACACATTGTTCTATTCTCCTTTAAGTAGTATCTTCAGTGTATGTCCACAATAAACAGCATCTCATCGCTCCCCTTTTGATTCTCACGCGATATGCAACCTCATTGCGAGAATTCACCAACCGGTTCTGAATCCAATGATATTTAGGAAACCCTAGCTTTGTCCCGTGTAGAGCTTAGCAGCGTCTTGTACATTGTTTTTGCATAGAAATTTTTGGTTTTTAGATCGGAAGCCATCCTCGTGAGATTGCATATACTCTTCCCTAGACCCTATAGGTGTCAAACCTCTATTAAGGCACAAAGGGAGAAATGTAGATTCTTATAACTCTCACATTGTCGTTTTGAAAATAACGATTTTGCATTTTCATACTATACAAGCATTTTGTTAGTCATGTTATTTTACGTCTCTATATCTTCAAGCATCATTTACATTTATCATTCGGTGACATGTTGGTTTTAGGGGAAATCACAGGGTTATTTGCTTGGTCTCATACAAGATGGAAGTTAATGCAAGACCCAATGCTACACAACAGACTGATTCTGCCATGTTAACAAAGAAACCTCGCTTGAAGACTGTTTAACCCCTGTCAAGTGTACCAGATCGTATCAAGTAATAATAAGTGGTAAGACCAAATATCATTCTCCCAAAGGACTCTTAGGCCTTATCTTTCATGTAAATTGATCTTATAAGACTTGAAAGCGAAATAATTTTATGGTTGTATGCAAAACGAAAATAAACATGCAAATGCAAGTGATTAAATTGGCAAAGAAAATATATGAATGAATGGAGTTGTTGGGGTTTACAATTTCATCTTATTCGTCATCTTATATCTACTTTTCTTATTTAATTCTCTTTATTATCTAATTATCATGCAAACTTTCTTTGCCTACCCTAAACCCGATCTCTCGGCGAAAAGAGTCGATCACTAACTACTAGTTTACTATCTCTAGTCTCCCTAAGTAATTAGCAATGCATATATCACAAAAGCAAATACAATTGATCGTCCTACCCCTATCTCTAGGTAGTATTGCTTAATCAAAGCATTCCCTATCAGTTCATGACTTCCCCGTACGTCTCCGTATCGACAAAGGCAAATATCTTCGTACCGAATGAGTCAAACATAAAAGCATTGAGCATAGATAAGAAACCCAACAATTGATAATATAGCCATAGCAATAAAACAAGAATTTCAATATAAGAGAGTTTCAAAAGATTACATTGTTCCCCAATAACAAAGGGTTTAGTTCACCATGGACATGGTGAAACTAGATGGAATTAAATGAAAGAATGGAAGAGTAAACCCTAGATTTAATAAATTGGAGCCTAAGCATCTAAGAAACCGCCTCCAAGGAGTGTGGAAGTGCTCTGGACGTCTCTGCCTTCCAAAAGAAGTACTCTGAAGATCGCACTAGGCTATTTATAACGCATAAAAGTAACAGAATTTAAGCCCAAGCCCAGCATTCCACCGCTCAGCGCCTAATTTGGCCGCTCAGAGGTTTCCCTCTAATCGCAGAACCGCTCAGCGCTCCATCTCACCGCTCAGCGGTTTGCCTCTAATCGCCTGGACGCTCAGCGGCATAACTTGAGCGAGAGGCAGTGACTGCTGCCTCGAATCTGGCGCTCAGCGCTAGAAAATAATGTTGAGCGGTGACTTTGACTATTCTTTTCTTCCTTTTTCTCCTTCTTTCTTGAGTCTAAGTCCTCCCTCTTTTACTTCCATCCTTAATTCTCATCAAAACCCTGCAAAACAAGCATAATATCTCTAAAAACAACTTTTGACTCTCATGTGACTGAACTAAGTGTTTTACTTTATTCTAAGCTCATGCTAAGCCATAAAGGTTGTGTTTTGATATCAAATTTAAATATAAAAATAACGGTTGTTAAACCGTTATCAAAGACTCACGGCGGAAACCTAACAAGGTTGATAAACTTAGGCAAATATTTGAAGACCATAAAGAGAGAAGCCTTCAAGAAGAAATATGGAAACTTGTTGGGTTTGATGAAAGTGGAAGTACAATTGACTGTCATCACGGCTCTTTCACAATATTATGACTCCCCGCTCAGGTGCTTCACATTTTAGGACTTCTAGTTAGTACCGATTGTAGAAGAGTTTGAGCACATCCTAGGTTTACCACAAGAGGGTACCACTCCTTATCAGCACTTAGAGTAACACGCCTCTATCCCCACCGTTGCTACCATAATGAAACTACATCCTAAAGAACTTGAAGATAGGTTGGTAACGAGGAACCAGGTGCTCAGACTTACGCAGGGATATTTGGAGCAATATTTACATCATCTAGCTGATAAAGAAGAGTGGGAGACCTTGTTAAACCCTTCGCAAGTGTACCAGATCGTTGTCAAGTAATATAATTGGTAAAACCCAATATCGTTCTCCCAAAGGACTCAAAGGCCTTATCTTTCGTGTAAATCAATATCGTAAGACTTGTAAGGAAAATTACGTTGTGGTTTTAATGCAAAAACAAAAAGTAAACATGCAAATGCAGTTGATTCAATTGGCAAGAAAAAGGTATGGATGAATGGAGTTGTTGGGGTTTACAATTTCATCTTATCCACTCTCTTATATCTACTCTTCTTATTAAATTCGCTTTATTATCTAATTGTCATGTAACTTTCTTAGTCTACCCTAAACTCGATCCCTCGACGAAAAGAGCCTACTACTACTTACTGGCTTATTATCCCTAGTCACCCCTAGTAATTAGTAGTGCAAGTACCACAGAAGCAAAATACAATTGATCATCCTACCCCCCTATTCCTATGTGGTATTTGTTGATCAAGAATTCCTTATCAGTTCATGACTTCCCCGTACGTCCCCGTATCGACAAAGGTAAACATTTATTTATCAAATGAGTTAAATGATAATAGCATAGAGCATAGATAAAGAACCCACAATTGATAATAACAACATATGCTAGCATATGAATAAAACAAGAATTTCAATAAAAGAGAGTTTCAAAAGATTGCATTATTCCCCAACAACAAAGGGTTTAGTTCACCATTGACATGGTGAAACTAGATGAAATACAATGAAAGAATGGAAAAGCAAACCCTAGATATGATAAAATGGAGCCTAAGCATCCAAGAAATCTTCTCCAAGGAGTGTAGAATAGCTCTGGACATCCTCTTCTACCAAAAGAATGATATTTGAATCGCACTGGGGCTATATATAGGACATAAAAGTAACAGAATTTAAGCTCAAGCCCAGCAGACAACCGCTCAGCGTCGAACTTTACCGCTCAGCGGTTTCCCTCAAGCCGCACTACCGCTGAGCAGTTTGCCTCTAATCTCTCTGGACGCTCAGCGTCACCGCCTAAGCGCCAAACAGCAGCCTTCCCTCGAATAATGGCGCTCAGCGGTGCATTTTGATGCTGAGCGGTGCATAGACTCTTCTTTTCTTCATTTTTCTTCTTCTTCCTTGAGTCTAAGACCTTCCTTCTTCAATTCCATTCTTAATTCTCATCAAAACGCTGCAAAACAATGCAAAACAAGCATAATATCTCTAAAGATAGCTTTTGACTCTCAAATGACTCAACTTAAGTGTTTTACCTGATTCTAAGCTCATTCTAAGACATAAAGGGTGTATTTTGATTTCAATTTAAGCATGAAAATAATGGTTTTTAGACCGTTATCACAACCCGAAACTTAGAACTTTGCTTGTTCTCAAGCAAACAAGACAAAACTTGGCTTTCCACTTTTTTCATCAAATAGTTCAACAATCCCAAAATTCATTTTTCCTATGACAAAAACTACTCAATTCAGATTTTTAGTGGAATCAAATCAAGATGTATACATGCTTTCTATTCAACTCAGTTCACATAATCACATATTTCTCAACAGATGTTTTATTTATGAATGATCAATCAACTAAGCATAGATGTAATCATGGAATTCAACAATTCTCACCAAGCAAGTGTTTCACTCAATCACTCAAGTGTTTAAGAAGTCACTCCACTCTTTACTATTCACATGTCACATGAAACAAAATTGTCATTCATATAATATAATCAACATTCTTACATGTCAATGCCATCACAAGGACTTTTCCAAGGCTTATAATGAGGCTAGGCTAACAAGGAAAATTGGTTTTTCTGGATCACAAAATCCTTGAGTTAAGACAGCTAATTTAACATTTAAAGTTCAAGTACAAACTCTCTTTCTTAATCAATCTCACTCATTCCCAACTTCTTCCCTTTCCTTTTATTTTTACATTGAGCCCATCTTTCATGCTTTTTCTTTTCTTCTTTTCTTTTCTCATGCATTTTTCTTTTTCAACACTTGAGCTCAATGCCTTTCTTTTTCTGCCATTAAAATTTTCCCAACAACCCCAAACTTGATCCTTTTCAACAATTATTCTCAACCTAACTCAAGGTAAATAATTTCAAATCATGGGTTTTCATCCTATTTAAGGCCAAGGTTCAAAAAAAAAGGGTATAACATTTTAATCACTTTAGATAAAAATTTGGCTAAGTATGGGTTTCCAAAAATGGCCTTGATCATATGACATAAGCATTCAATTCAATCAACTATCAAGACTCAAGCAATATCATTCATGCTTTCTTGTGAACACTACATATAGCAATGAATATTCTGGAGCTCAATACTTCACACAACATACTTTCTCACACATCATTCATTCATACACCCTGCTTAGCATCATAACCATAATCATAATTCATCACACATCTGTTTACATAGCTAGTGAACTTTTCACCTGAATATCAACACAACTCAATCATCATCCACATCCAATCATCATCAAATAGATTCATCATGCAATATCACTAAGTCAAACATTTTCAGAATTAGTGTTCAAGCCAAGCATAGACACTAACAATCAAAATTCAACCTATTCTAAAAAAAAACAAAAATACAAAAGTGCAAGATAAAACCTTGTCTAAAGCATGGGCATCCATCAGAAGATGCCCTCTCAATCCATGTCCTCAGTGTTAGCCCTAAACTAATTCTTTTCAGTGGTTTCTACCCTTTTGGACAGCTGACCAATTTGCATCTCCAATGATCTGAACCTGGCTTGGTCACTAGCTTGTTGAGACTAAAAGACTTTGAAAAATTTATCAAATCTATCATTCAAACTTCTAACGGTCTCTGTCAAACCGCTTACTTGCTGCAATAAAGGTGTTGGTTGCTGCTGTCGGAAGCTTCCTGATTGCCCAGCTGGGTTATTCTGATTTTGTCCAATACTAGGGTGGTTCTTCCAACCTTGGCTAGAGTTACCTTGGTTAAAATTACCTTGCCTATACTGGAATTGATTACCCATGTAATTGGCTTCCTACTGCATTTCCTCTGGCATAGCACATTAACCATTAATATGGTCACCACCACAAAAATCACAAAGTTGCTGTGTTTAGGAGACATTCCTAATCTCCTTTGAAAGTTGCGAGAGAACCTTCGTCAAATTATCTAGCTTTTGAGTCAGAAGATGATTATGGGCTACTATGGCATCATCTGCTGGCAAATGCAAAACTCCTCCCTTTTTTACAGGTGTGCCCCTCTCACTAAACGTTTCCTGCTCATTAGCGGCCATATTCTCAATCAAGTCATAGGCTTCGTCTTCAGTCTTTTTCTTGATATCACCTCCAGCTGAGGCGTCCAACATCATTTTAGACGACGTGTTTAGACCACCTAGGTAAGCAAGAACTAGGGTTGTCTTGTCAAACCCGTGAACTGGTGTCTTTCTCAATAAGCCATTAAACCTGTCCCATGCTTGGCCGAGAGTTTCCTCCATGCCCTGTTTGAACGATGAAATCTCCAACCTTCCCTGAGTAATTTTAGACTGTAGAAAATATTTGTTGACAAACTTCGTTGCCACAGTCTCCCATGTAGTAAATGTTCCTTCAGGAAAGGAATTAAGCCACGTCTTAGCATTGCCTCCCAATGAGAATGGAAACAAGCTAAGCTTTACTCTTTTGTCTGGTACTCCAGTCATATTCAAAGGGTTGCAAATTTCATTGAATGTCTTCATGATCATATGGGTTCTCATTTGACAAGCCATGAAATTGATTGCTTTGTACCAGATGGATTAGTGCTGGGTTCATCACCATATTAACTGTACGATCTGTAGGCATGGCTATGCTATTGAAGTGGAAAGGGCCCACAACATTGGACTGATCCGCAAGTGTGCGTCTTGGAGGAGGTTGATTCGCCATCTCCTCTAAGTTCAGTGTAAATGCCTTTGGTGAAGAATGTAAAAGTCTTTCAGGTGAGGGAAAGAGTTCACGTGATGGACGTCTAACTCCTCTTTCTCTCTTATCTGATATACCTTCAAGAAGAGGTTGTTGGCTTTTCTTACTTCTAGTTTGTATTGCTTCCTGCATGCACGAGAAACAAAAACCCTAAAAGCACTTTTACAAATAAGGAAAATAAAACAAAAACGAAATATATATATATATATATATATATATATATATATATATATATACAATAATTACAATAATTACACCAAGTCAAATTCAATCAATTTACACTACTCGAAAAGTTAAACCACGAGTCCCCGGCAACGACGCCAAAAACTTGTTAAACCCCTAGCAAGTGTACCAGATCGTTGTCAAGTAATATAATTGGTAAAACCCAATATCGTTCTCCCAAAGGACTCAAAGGCCTTATCTTTCGTGTAAATCAATATCGTAAGACTTGTAAGGAAAATTAAGTTGTGGTTTGAATGCAAAAACAAAAAGTAAACATGCAAATGCAGTTGATTCAATTGGCAAGAAAAAGGTATGGATGAATGGAGTTGTTGGGGTTTACAATTTCATCTTATCCACTCTCTTATATCTACTCTTCTTATTAAATTCTCTTTATTATCTAATTGTCATGTAACTTTCTTAGTCTACCCTAAACCCGATCCCTCGGCGAAAAAAGCCTACTACTAGTTACTAGCTTACTATCCCTAGTCTCCCCTAGTAATTAGCAGTCCAAGTACCACAGAAGCAAAATACAATTGATCGTCCTACCCCCCTATTCCTAGGTGGTATTTGTTGATCAAGAATTCCTTATCAGTTCATGACTTCCCCGTACGTCCCCGTATCGACAAAAGCAAACATCTATTTATCAAATGAGTTAAATGATAATAGCATAGAGCATAGATAAAGAACCCACAATTGATAATAACAACATATGCAAGCATATGAATAAAACAAGAATTTCAATAAAAGAGAGGTTAAAAAGATTACATTGTTCCCTAACAATAAAGGGTTTAATTCACCATTGGCATGGTGAAACTAGATGAAATACAATGAAAGAATGGAAAAGCAAACCCTTGATATGATAAAATGGAGCCTAAGCATCCAAGAAATCTTCTCCAATGAGTGTAGAATAGCTCTGGATGTCTTCTTCTGCCAAAAGAATGATATTTGAATCGCACTGGGGATATATATAAGACATAAAAGTAACAGAACTTAAGCCCAAGCCCAGTAGACAACCGCTAAGCGTCCAACTTTACCGCTCAGCGGTTTCCCTCAAGCCGCACCACCGCTCAGCGGTCAGTTTCACCGCTGAGTGGTTTGCCTCTAATCGCTCTGGACGCTCAGCGTCACCGCCTGGGCGCCAGACAGCAGTTTTCCCTCGAATAATGGCACTCAGCGGTGCATTTTGATGCTGAGCGGTGCATAGACTCTTCTTTTCTTCATTTTTCTTCTTCTTCCTTGAGTCTAAGACCTTCCTTCTTCAATTCCAGTCTTAATTCTCATCAAAACGTTGTAAAACAATGCAAAACAAGCATAATATCTCTAAAAACAGCTTTTGACACTCAAATGACTCAACTTAAGTGTTTTACTTGATTCTAAGCTCATTCTAAGCCATAAAGGGTGTATTTTGATATCAATTTAAGCCTGAAAATAACAGTTTTTAGACCGTTATCAGACCTTCATGGACATGCTAGCCCTTATCTTGTACGACATCATTTTGTTCCCCAAGATAAAAGACTTTGTGGACTATACTGCAGTAGATGTCTTCGTGGCGAGAAAGACAAGATCAAATAACCTTGCAACAGTAGTCCTCGTAGACTTTTATGGGACCATGAGTTGTTGCCACGAGAGAAAAGGGAAGAAAATTCTTTGTTGTTTGTCGTCGCTGTATGTCTGGATGACTCTACGTGTATTTAAGGGGGCAATCAATGTCAGGTGTTCGTTGGAACATCTGTTGCACCAAAAGCTTAAAGACAAAGGAGGAAATGAGTGGGCACAATTCTTTGCTGGTTTGAGTGGGGGAAATGTAAAATGGCGTCTTCCTTGGCTTGGGATTAGACCCTCAATCCATTATTATGGCAACTTTCCGAACATACCCCTCATAGGTGCTCGATATTGCATCAACTACAACCCTGTTTTGGTCGAAAGGCAATTCAGACATCCCATGAAAGGGATACCTTCACCTGACTATCTCACTGCATTATTCATCTATTATGAAGACGGACATTTCACTAAAATGTTGAGGAATGTCGGAGGTGCTTGGGAAAATGTTATGCGATCAGAGAAGGATCCGAGGACGGGGGTGGTGGATGGTAGAGTTAGTTATCACACCTGGATCGTAGAGAGGGTAACAAAGATTAAATTGCCCTTTAAGCCAATCAGTGCTCAGCCGACTTATGATGGTCAATCCCAAGACGTAGAGATTGAAGAGAGAAAAATGTTAAGTTGTCAAAAGAATTACAAAGCGCCCGCAATTATTTTGTAGATATGAGGAATGATAAAGAGGAAAAAGCACGGGCCTATGAAGAAATCGTTAGAAACCAAAAGACCGAGAGAGATTACACATTAAGATTAAAGCAAGATCTTACAGTTGCAAACACGGAGCTAGCCATGAGGGTGAAAGAGAAGAATGCAGTGTTAGAAGTGGAAAAATAATGGAAGCATCTCTATGAAGAAGCCAAAAGGGATAAAAGAGAAGCCCTAAAAAGACTAAGAGAAGCACAAATTCAATTAGAAGAAGTAGGCCATCAAATGAAGGAAATGTGATGGCAACCTGTTTAGGGACTTCCCATCCAAAAAATTATCAACTTAAACTAAGACTAAAGAAAGGGAAGTAGAATAAAGACTTACAAAGCTCTTTCCTTATCTAAGTCTTAGATAGATTCTCCTTAAACTAAATACTTTTACCTTATTTTGTAGGTTACCAATAACGATGAGAAATCATGCCATGTCTGCCAACCAAAGGAAGCCAAGAAAGGTGCAATTGCTGAATGGAAAGGATGCATTACAGATTGGAAAATCAGCACCAAGCGCCCAGCCAAAACCCTACATGGCCCAGCGATTTTCAACCAGCATAACACAAATTCAATCACGTGTTAATTGCGTTTTGTGTGGAACATACAACCAACTATCCAACTTCTCCTGCACGCCTCTTTTTCCTTCAAGCACCTTGCAAATATGCAGCTTCCTTTACACACTTCCAAGCTTCTCTTCATTTATAAAAGAGAGCTTGATCCATTGTAAAAATCAACTTGAGATTAATAATGAAATGCTGCTGAAATCCAATCATTCTCTCGAGTTCATTGCTTGAAGCTATTTTAGCTTGTTTTCCTCTAGCTCCTTTCCCCTAAGGAAAGCCATCTGAGTTAGAATTCCTCTCCTCACCACATCCAAACATTGCCACAGATTTTCTCAAACACCTTGCAAGCACCAAACATCTCCAACCAATCTCTATTCCGCTGACACTTCTGGCCTGAGAAGCCACTTCATTCTTGAAGGTGGATGTCGCTTCCATCATTTGACATTCAGAGCCAGGTCGTCCGCCCGTGATTTCAAGAGCTAAGTGATAACGGTTGGAAAACCATTATTTTTATTCTTAAATTTGATATTAAAACACACCCTTTACGGCTTAGAATGAGCTTAAGACTCAAGTAAAACACTTAGTTGAGTCACATGAGAGTCAAAAGTTGTTTTTAGAGATATTATGCTTGTTTTGCTTTGTTTTGCAGGGTTTTTATGAGAATTGACGATGGAAGTAAAGAAGGGAGGACTTAGACTCATGAAAGAAGGAGAAAAAGGATGAAAAGAAGAGCCAAGTGCACCGCTCAGTGCCAATTCCAGCGTTGAACGCCAGTTTCGTGGGTGAAGTCACTATTTCTCGCTTGAGCGGCACCGCTGAGTGTCCTGTGAGATTAGAGGGCCACCACTGAGCGGCATATTGGACCGCTGAGCAGTTTTGCGATTAGAGGCAAACCGCTGAGCGACCAAATTAAGCGCTGAGCGTCCATCAGATGGGCTTGGGCTTAAATTCTGTTACTTATATGCGCTATAAATAGCCCTAGTGCGATTCTTAAGGCAATTCATTTGGCAGGCAGAGACGTCCAGAGCTCTTCTACACTCCTTGGAGGCGGTTCCTTGGATGCTTAGGCTCCAATCTACCAAATTTAGGGTTTATTCTTCCATACTTTCATTTAATTCCATCTAGTTCACCATGTCTATGGTGAACTAAACCCTTTGTTGTTGGGGAACAATGTAATCTTTTGAAACTCTCTTATATTGAAATTCTTATTTTATTCATATGCTTGAATATGCTTATATTATCAATTGTTGGGTTCCTTACCTTTGCTTAATGTTTTTATCGTTTAACTCATTTGGTAATTGTTCTTTGTCTTTATTGATACGGAGACGTACAGTAATGTACACACTGTTCATTTGGTCATTTTCCAGCCAATGTGCAAAATCACCATTTAAACCACCAATTTTGCTTAAAATTGGAAATGGACCATTCATTTTGGGAATCTGAGTGTTTTGGTGTTGTTTAAATGTTTGTGCACGTATATTTGGTGATTTGAAATTTGTGTATATTGTTCCTTTGGTCAATTTTGAACCATTATACCAAATCACCACCCAAACCGTTAGCTTTGCTTGAAATTGGGAAGTGGACCAGTGTTATTCTGTTGTGGTCAATTTCTTTGTTGTTTAAGTGTTTGCATACATTAAAATTGATAAACTTGTTTGACGTATCCATTGAGTCTTTGAACCACTGCCAATCAATTTCACCACAGAAAGCACCATTTTCCAGCCAATTTTTATGGTGCAGGGTTCACTTTTGTCGCTGTTTGACATTGTTCATAATTAGATTCTCAATTCCGGATTGGCAAAAGCTGGTGTAGTGTTTCCAAATGAAATTACATGATCAAACAAGTATAATCAAGTCATAAAAAGCAATTAAACACCAAGCAATCCAGATTTGACCCTAAATTTCGAAAATTCCAAAATTTTGCATCTCTTTCAGGCATATTGTCAAACAGTTTTGAATTTTCATCAAACACTTTAAATGCACCTGATTCACTCACTGTTTTTCCGTTTTTATTGCTTTTGTGATCTGTTCTAGACCCTATCTAGGGTTCCTTTTGAGTGCCACCTCTTTTTCCAGCCCAAACATCATTAGAATTCAATTTTATTTGGCTTTCCAATGTGCTGTCAAGTTGGTTTGCAAGTATAAAACTGGTGCAGTACCAAATTTTTTGTGCTGATTGTTTGTTGTTGGAATATGGTTATGTGAAGTACTGGTGCAGCTTCTCCACTTCAGATTCCTTGCTCCAAGGGGGTAGCATCTTAGGGAGTAGATGAGGTGTTAAAAAGGCAACAAGCATGCAACTCCAAGAGCCACTTTACCTTCCGCAATCAGCAGCAGTTTTCAGTAACCACACCACTTTTTTTTGTTCATCATTTTGGACCAGCACATAGGAAACAGCAACCACACTTAGCTTTGCTATTTTGTAAACACTTTTTCCTTGTAATGTTGTGCTATATCACGGAACTTTGTGTTTAATTTGTTTCTTTTCCATTTGAAACTTAAGTGGCTTGGGAAAATGCTTTTCTAGCAATTCCAAGTCCACCATTAAACATTGTAATAGTCTAGTCTCCACATTTTAGTGTGAAAGTGTGTCAAGTGGCTCCAAGTGTCACTTGCACTTTCATTTAGGGTCGTGTCTCATTCTTCATTTCCATTTACATTCTCTCTTTCATATTTTTGCTTGTTGTTATTTTTGTTTTACGTCTCCGTGATATCTAGGTCCGCTTTCATATAGATAAACCTTCGTTTGGTTTCTAGGTGCATCTCATTGTCGCATTCAAAAAGTTTTTGAAATATTTCTACTTAGAAACTAGGGTAAGAAACATCAGGAGAAACTCTGGCTAAGGAAGGACAAGGTTCTTAAGCCTGTCCATTGTGATTCACCTCTCCTTCCTGGGAGCTATTCGGTTTCTTTTACCTCTAGAATCTTTCTAGAAATCTTTCACAAAAATCTAAAAATGTTTGATGTCTTGTTATACTTCCTATACGTCTTCTTATTCATATAGGTCCTCTCGGTCTTCTAGTTTTGATCAACCCATTAGTTTCACAGAAATTAAAAGAAAACTTGATGAAACTAGAAGAAGGACTTATTCATTCCATGAATTTGATAGGAAGGAGGATGAGTTGTATAAACAAGCTAGGGCAAATATTCCATTCTTTGGTGAGGATATTGGTGCATTAACATACCTAGCTTGGGAAAGAGAAATTGATGACATGCATCCATTCATTGCTAGAAAAAGTAAACCTAAATCTTATTTCCATTCTAGCAATAGTGCATCTTATATCCTTAGTCTCTACACATCTATATTTGAAGTGCATGCAAGAAAGTGGTGGAATGAAAGACAATATCATGTTAGGATAGGTAGAAAGTCCCCCATTCGTGATTGGAATGAATTAAAATCTTGCATGAGAAAAAAGTTTGTGCCTTCAATATTAAAAGAAACCTACAATTACTGAAAGATTACATTGAAGAGGGAAAAACATTTCTTGAAAGTTTAAATGACAATGGTTTCCTTATTAGAGAACTAGAATTTGAGATTAACCTTAAGGAGATGAAAGCTAAGAAACTCAAGTTGAAGGTTAAGAGAATACAGAGAGATGTTGAGACACAAAAAGAGGAAATAAGACAAGAGGAAGAGAAGAGAGAGAGAAGAAAGATAGAGAAGAGAAGAAAGAAGAGAAGAAGAGAGAAGAGAGAAGAGAGAAGAGAGAAAGAAGAAGAGAGAAAGGAAGAAGAGAAACAAGAAAGAGAAAGAAGAGAAAAGGAAAAGAGAAGAAAAGTATAAAAGAAGAAAGAAGAGGACAATAGAGAAAAAGATGAATTGTTATTGATGGCAAATTTAACTCTTCCAAAAATCATGAAACCTAAAAGGGAAGGTTTTCAATTCTTTACTTCTTTTCCAATCATTATTGAATTTTCAAAAATTAACTTCTCTTTTAAACCAATTGTCATTACATATTTTGTGCAACCCTTTTCAACATATGGCAATTTGACTCTTGAGTTAATGTTATCCTTGAGGAAACAAGTAACTCAAGATAAAAATAAAACAAGTTGGAAATGTGGAATTGTCCATTTTTCCAAGCCTAATTTTCAGAAAATCTTTTTCAAAAATACAAGACTTTTCTTTTGTCTTCTTATCTTTGCTTACATCTTCTTCATCATACTCATTTTTACTATCTTTTGTAGATATATTTTTGATCGAGGAGGAACATAAACCAAAGTTGTGCTTCTTTCTTTCTTCCCGATTTGAGGACAAATCATTTTTAAAGAGGGAGGGAATGATGGCAAACCATTTAAGGACTTCCCATCCAAAGAAGTATCAACTTAAACTAAGACTAAAGAAAGGGAAGTAGAATAAAGACTTCTAAAGCTCTTTCCTTATCTAAGTCTTAGACAGATTCTCCTTAAACTAAATACTTTTACCCTATTTTGTATGTCACCAATAAGGATGAGAAATCATGCCACATGTGCCAACCAAAGGAAGCCAAGAAAGGTGCAATTGTTGAATGGAAAGGATGCATTACGGATTGGAAAATTAGCACCAAGCGCCCAACCAAAACCCTACATGGCCCAGCGGTTTCCAACCAGCAAAACACAAATTCAATCACGTGTTAATTGTGTTTTGTGTGGAACATGTAGCCCGCTATCCAGCTTCTCCTGCACGCCTTTTTTTCCTTCAAGCACCCTGTAAATATGCAGCTTCCTTTACACACTTCCAAGCTTCTCTTCATCTATAAAAGAGAGCTTGATCCATTGTAAAAATTAACTTGAGATTTATAATGAAATGCTGTTGAAATCCAGCCATTCTCTCGAGTTCATTACTTGAAGCTATTTTAGCTTGTTTCCCTCTAACTCCTTTCCGATAAGGAAAACCGTCTAAGTTAGAATTCCTCACCACACCACATCCAAACACTGCCACACATTTTCTCAAACACCTTGCAAGCACTGAACATATCTAACCAATCTACATTCCGCTGCCACTTCTGGTCCGAGAAGCCGCTTCCATCAAAATGGCCACGTCGTTTGAGGCGAAATTGAACCAAGAATGCTGGAAGAACAGAGGTAGAGGAAAGGCATCAGGCCATGATAAAGCAAATGGAGGATTATATTGAAGAGCAAGAGAAGCGCTGGAGGTCAATGGAGTTTGAAGAAAGGCATCAAGCCTTGGTGAAGCAGATGGAGGATCACATCGCGGAACAATAAATGGTTGTGAAGCATTGGAATGAGAGTTTCTCCCTACTGGTTGCTTTAGCAAATAGAGCAATTGAGGATATTTCCAAAATGGTGTCGGAGGCCGAAGTGATGACCCATTTTTGTAACCCGCCTGAAGAGATAAAGCTTTTTATTAATCATTGTAAATGGTTACTAAGTGAAATGAAAGCCTTCATTGCTCGAGCTAGGGAATGATGTAAAAATGAGATACTCATATCTTGTTCCTTTGGGCAATGTAATGAACTGAGTTTCTTTAAATGAAAGATAAGGGATGTTTTGTATGGGATCAACTTGTGTTAATTTCCATCAGTAATGTTATCGTGACTCCGTGATTTCCACCTATCATTAGCATGCATCATGTTTTTCTTTTGTTTAAAATATTTCATTCTCATCTAATTCAAATTGACTAAAATAATAAAACAGTATAAAAGTGAGGAAAACAAAGAAAAAACTTCCACAACATCCTTACTGGACCAGGGCAAATTCAAGAATCATGAAAGACTAGGAAGAGGCACATGGAGTCATCAAAGCCGATATCAGACAATTGAAGTACTAAATTGGCCAGATCTTGGCGGCCTTGGAATCTCTAAAGACTTTGGGAGAGTCCTCGTCAGCATGGATGAAGGGGCATGCCCAGTCTTATCCCTCAATGCTTAACGCCTTAAGTTCGTCGATTCATTTCCCGATGTATGGTTTGCCCTTGGGTTACAGTCCTCCCATGGGAGATTACTCGGAAGCAAAACATGCTTCATTCTCTTTTTCCACATCCATTAATGTACCGTCAATCGACACTCAAGGTCTTGTTTCAGTGTCGGCTGATAATGGTTGAATTTACTGTTATCTATGACGTAATTTTGATATTAAATCAACTCTATTTGACTTAGAAACTTGTTTGACTTCTTGTTTTGAGTTTAATTGTGTGAATATGAGAGTTGAGGTTTTTACAACAAGGAATTTATAGAAGACCTCCACGTCAAAAATATAAATCTCCTCTCTAACCCAAAACCAAAATATAGCTGCAAAACAATACAACAAGACTTGCAGCAAGCATCCCCTCTTCTGCAATCTTCTTGTGCAAATACTGATCAATCTTTGTGTGTGTAGAAGAACCTCCCTTTGAATCTCTTTCAAGAATGATCACCACGGTCTTCTTGGAGAATTCTTGGAGCTCTTACAACAGAGAATTCAATCTAAAACAGAAATGAAATTGTCAGTTCATCAAAAGTCTCAACTGATTCGTGATCAGTCAATTGGATTATGCTACTAATTCAGTCGATTGGATTATGGCAGCTATAACAATCAGTCAACCAAAAACAAAACACATTTAATACATTTGACAAAGACATTAATGCTCAACTAACTTTTAAAAATATAGCCGTTAGAGTGCAAGAGCATAACAGAATTTCAAATCAGATAACTAATACAGTCGAATGTGTGGCGCACATAGTCAGTCGACTTCAATCATGTAAAACATTTTGAAATTCTTTTCTTCTCAAAAATTCACAGAGCACTGATTCTCAAAATCTGTACAAAGATTTTAGCATAATCGAATCCATTGATAATGTAGTCGACTACACTAGAACTTTGTCACATAGCACATAAAGCATATATACACATTTCACATATATATCAATCAATCAACATAGGAACATGTAACACAGTACATAAGAATGTTCACAGATATAACCATCAATTTGCATAAGAACATGTAATAACAGCAAACAACATATGCATGTTATTAAGCAATGTGTTGTCATCATCAAAAACTAGATTGATATAGAAATTGTGTTGTCAACAATCTCAATAGTTTGGATTTCTTTATTATTGGGAAATACCTAGAAACCATGATCAGGAAAATTTCACCCAAAAGAAATAATGCCTAAGGATAGGGATAGGATGTTTGGTTGTCTTAAGCTTATGTTCGTAATGCAGAATTTATTATTAAAGATGTAAGGGATTATGGTCTAATAATTAAGGATAGGCTTTTTATGTCAAGGGATCGAACTTTAAGTAATTTAGAGAGTGATGTTAACAATTTAATGAAGAAGATGAATTCTTATATGCATGAAAGTAAGGACGATGAAATCTAAACCCCAACAACATTATCATTTCATATTATCTAACATCATCCATTGATTCTTGTTTTTAACCTCAATTGATCAAATTTTACATTATGTTATTATGTTTATTTTTATTTCATTTAAAAACCAACAAAATAGTTTTTCAGTCTTAATTAGTTAAGTGATTACACAATTGTTTAGTGTCGTGAGTCTTTTAAGATACGATACTTGGTCCTACCATTTATTATTACTTGATACGATTCGGTTCCCTTGCCATGTCTTAACCTCAGCACCCATGGCGAGAGTAGGAATGAATGAGACAACCACACTTGCGGGAACGCGAGTGACTATAATGCCCTTTAATTCGTGCTGACGAGGACTCTCCCGAAGTCTTCAGAGATTCGAGGGCCGCCAAGATTTGACCGATCTGGTCCTTCAGCTGGCTGATATCGGCTTTGACAACTTCATGTGCCTTTTCCCAGTCTTCCATGATTCTTGAATTTTCCCGGGTCCTGTAAGGGTGTCGTGGAAGTTTTGTCATTGTTTCCCTCACTTTTATACTGTTTTATTATTTTAATCAATTTGAATTATATGAGAATGAAATATGTTAAACAAAAGAAATACATGATGTATGTTAATGATAGGTAGAAATCATGGGGTCACGATAACATTACTGATGGAAATTAACACAAGTCGATCCCGTACAAAACATCTCAAATCTTTCATTTAAAGAAACTCAGTTATTACATTGCTCAAAGGAACAAGATATAAGTATGTTATTTTTACATCATTCCCTAGCTCGAGTGATGAAGGCTTTCATTTCACCTACTAACCATTTACAATGATTAATAAAAAGCTTTATTTCTTCAGGCGGGTTACAAAAGTGGGTCATCGCTTTAGCCTCCTACACCATTTTGGGAATATCCTCAATTGCTCCATTTGCTAAAGCAGCCAAAAGGGAGAAACTCTCCTTACAATGATTCATAACCCTTTCTTGTTCCGCGATGTGATCCTCCATCTGCTTCACTAAGGCTTAATGCCTTTCTTCAAATTCCATTGACCTTCACCGCTCATCCTCTGCCTCCGCTAGCTTCCAACGTTCTTAGTTCAAATCCGCCTCAAACGACGTGGCCATTTCCTTCATTTGATATCCTACTTCTTCTGCCTGAATTTGTGCTTCTCTAAATCTTTTCAAGGCTTCTCTTTTACCCCTTTTGGCTTCTTCATAGATATGCTTCCATTGTTTTCTCGCTTCTAACGCCACATTCTTCTCCTTCACCCTCACGGATAGCTCTATGTTTGCAACTGCAAGATCTTGCTTTAATCGGAACGTGTAATATCTCTTAGCCTTCTGGCTTCTAAAAATTTCTTCAGAGGTCCATACTTTTTCCTCTTTATCATTCCTCATATCTACAAAATCATTGCACGCGCTTTGCAATTCTTTTGCCAACCTAACATTTTTCTCTCTCATCTTTTCCATTTTCGCCTTCAACTGCTTCATCTCTTCAGTCTCTAGGTCTTGGGATTGCCCATCATTAGTCGGTTGAGCACTAATTGGCTTGAATAGCAACTTAATCTCTATTACCCTCTCTACGATCCAAGTGTGATAACTAACTCTGCCATCCACCACCCTCATCCTCGGATCTTTTTTTGATCGCATAACATTTTCCCAAGCACTTCTAACTTTCCTCAGCATTTTAGTGAAATGTTCGTCTTCGTAATAGATGAATAATGGAGTAAGATAGTCAGGTGAAGGTGCCATTTTCATGGGATGTCCGAATTGCCTTTGGACCAAAACAGGGTTGTAGTTGATGCAATATCGAGCACCTATGAGGGGTATGTTGGGAAAGTTGCCAGAAGATAAGAAAGATTAGCATCTACTGATGGATGCTATATGGTTAGACATCTACTGATGGATGTCACTGACAACATTTACTGATGAATGCTACTAGGATAGCATCTACTGAGGGATGCTAGAAGATTTAGGTATCTACTAAAGGACACCAGGAAAGTACACCTACTGATGGGTGATGGTAAGGTTTGCACCTATTGATGGGTGCTAAAAAGGTTTGGGTCAGGCTCGTGACGTTAAACAAGCGCTACCTGGGAGGCAACTCAGTTGATTGATTTATTTTTGCATGTTTTAATTCTTGTTCTAGTTGCACATGTGAAATAAGTGATTTGGAATTGCATAAAAATTAAATTTTGAAAGTTGAATTTAAAGGTTTAAAGGGTTAAAATGTTTTAAAAAGAAAAAAAGAGAGGGGTGTAAACCGCGCCCACCGCTGGTCGGTGAACTCACCGCTGGGCCGTGGCGACACTCAGGGGTCAAAGCGTTTTAAAAGAGGGTTTTGTTCTTTTGGCCCATTATTTGATTTTTCTACCCCTCAGGTTCGCCCAAGCACTCTTTACCAAACCCATAATCTCTCTTTCACTTTCAAAAATCCTATAAAGATTTCCCAACACTTCTCCTATCATCCTCTCTCTTAAAAACCTAATTTTTATCACTTTTTCATCCAAATTTGGGGTTTTGTGAGAGCCCAGCTATTTGGGGTTCTTTCCTCCATATTCCTTGGAAGAACTTTTGTGTGCTACTAACGTTTAATGAGATTTGTTGTGGTTTTGTGAATTATACTTGATGTTGGGATGGCCTCCTCATCACGAAAGAGGATCAAGATTCTGGGGAACAAGAGGAAGGAATCAGAGTTGGAGCAGCTGAAGCTCCAGCTATGGAGGAAGATGATGAGATAGCATTTACTGATGGATGTTATTTGCACTAGAAAAGGATTTTCTATCTTTGGTTTTGTATTTATTTGTTTCTGTTTAGTAGTGTAGGATTGATGAACTTGGTTGGACACTATATCTGATGCAGTGGTTTGATATTGATATTTGTGCATGATGGGTATTGCTTGATGATGCTTTGATATTGATGATGTTGAGATTGCACAATATACAGGTGGTGGTTCACAAGTAGTGTGAACAGATGCATTGTGATTTTGTGATTGTGATTATGAGGCTAAGTAGGGTATTTGATTGAATGATTGAAATAAGCTTATGTGAGGTTTTTGAGCTCCAGAGTTCTTATTGATATATTTGCTATCTACTGGAAGCATGAATGATTTTTCCTGAATTTTTGTGATTGATTGAATTGCATGTATGTGTCATATGATCAAGGACGTTTTTGAAAAGCCCTTTTCTAGCCAAAAATTTCGTCCCATATGAAAAAGGAACATTCTATGTTCTACCCTCTTTGAACCTAAGCCTTAAACAGAATGTGAAAACCCTTACTTTGAAAATCTTTGCCTTGAGTTAGGTTGAGAAATATTTTTGGGGTATTGTTAAAAGTTCAAGTTTGGGGTTGTTGGGAGAATTGAAAAAGAAAAGAAAATTTAGGCATTGAGCTTATGAGTTGAAAAGAAAATGCATGAGAAAAGATGAAAAAGATAGAAAAAGAAAAAGCATGAAAAAAAAACTCAATGTGAAGAAAAGGGAAAGTGGGGAATGAGTGAGATTGGTAAAAAGAGAATTTGTGCTTGAACTATGAATGTATAGATAACTCTCTAAACTCAAGGATTCTGTGACCTAGAAAAACCAATTTTCCTTGTTAGCCCAACCACATTATAAGCCCTGAAAAGTTCTTGTGTTGACATGTGTGTGTGATGATATTTGATTGTGGTAAATGAAAGGCAATTTTGTTTTATGTGACATGTGGATAGTAGAAGGAAGGAGTGACCTCTTGAAACACCTGTGTGATTGAGTGAAACACTTTATCTGGTGAGGAATGATTCCATGAATTCATGATTACATCTATGCTTAGCTAATTGATCATTCATGAGAATAGCATCTGTTGGAAAATTATGTGTCTATGTGAACACCATGATGAGTAATTTGAATCAAAGCATCTGCACATCTTGACTAAATTCTATTGATGAGTTGATTTGAGTGATTACTTGTGTTGAAAGAAAAACGTTTTTGAATGTGATTGAACCATTGTGTTGATTTGTGGAAGACTAAGTTTCATCTTGTTTGCTTGAGGACAAACAAAGTTTCAAGTTTGGGGTTGTGATAACGGTTTTAAAACCGTTGTTTTTATACTTAATTTTGATATCAAATGCACCCTTGTTGACGTAGAAACTTGCTTTGACTCATCTTTTTCTTTAGTTTTGTGCATAAAAGAGTTGAGGACATGTTTTATGATTTTATCATTAAATTCCCTTGATTTTGTAGGTTTTTGGAATGAATTGAAAGAAAAGTTGAAGTACCAAATGGTTGGAGTATAGAAAGTCAAACAGAGTGCAGAAAAGTCAACCATCCAACTAGAAAAGTCAACCAGTCAACCAGAATGCTAAAAAGTTGACCAGAGTTGACCAGAATGCTGAAACGTCAACCAGAATCCAGAAAGAGTCAACCAGACGTGATTTGATATATTTTCTGCGATTTTTATGATCTGTTTGGGCTTGGACCTATTTTTTGTTATTTTTATAGCCTATTTAAAGACCTAGACACCTTAGAGAATGTATCTTTTGATGGTTTAGACACAGAAACACACTTTTCACCCTTTGGGGGTAGATTTGGAGATGGTGACAGCTCTCCTTTTCTCCTTTTAGGGTTTATATCTTCATTCTTTCATTCCATTCACCTAGTTTCTCCATGACGATGGGGAACTAAACCTTATTTGTTGCTGGGGAAAGATGTAACCTCTAAACTCTCTTGTATTTGAATCAAATCTTTTTATTGATATATGCTTACTTCATTAATTGTTAGAGTTTTCCTCTTTCCTTAATGCATACATCGTTTAACTCATTCGGTGGTATGATCCTTGATTTTGTCGATATGGGGACGTACGGGGAAATCTAGAACTGGGGAAATTCTCCCAAAGGTAGTATTGCCTAAACATAGGAATATGTGGTAATATGAGGATTGGTTGCATACACACTCTTGTGCTTCAGAATTAATTATTAGGGATGCTAGGAATCGTATGAACTCGTAGTTAAGGATAAGCTTTCTTACCGGTGACAGCGGTATTAAGTGTTTTAGAGAGTGGCATTAACATTAATGAAGAAGAGGAATTCTTATATGCATGAGAGTGATTAGGTGAAATCTAACCTCAACAACATATTCATCTTATATTCTAATCTTCATCCATCCATCCAATTTTGTGTTTAACCTCAATTGATCAAATTGCATTCATGTTTATTTTTCTGCACTTTATATTTAAAAATCCCAAAATATTATTTTTATAGTCTTGATTGATTAAGCAAAAGCACAACAGTTTAGTGCTGTGAGTCTCTTGGGAAAACGATACTTGGACTTACCAATTTATTATTACTTGATAACGATCTGGTACAATTGTCAGGGTCTGAATAGATCACGAAACGAAAACCTGGACTCGACCACTACCTAACAGAGGACCGATATCACAGAATAATGAAGCAACAGCAGCTCCACGCGGCGCTTGCGGGAAAGGCGCCTTGGACAGCATCTCCCTTTCGAATGTTTTTTGCGCCAACGAGAGTTGAGCAGTGGCGAAGAGCGAAATCTATGACGAAGAATGGAGAAGAGCGGACCGAGTGGGGGGCAAGGGTGTTGCAGCTTGAACCTAGGTGAGGTGAGCGCGGGTGCTATGACGATGATTAGCGATGGACGAACTTAGAACGTGCGGTATTGCGGAAAAAGGAAATATGAAACTTGTGGCAAAGTTTGGAAAATTTAGGGAAAAGAGGGAAAAAATTGAGTATTGGAGGGAAAATTTCGAGAAATTTGATGGGTGGAGGAAATGTAGAATAATAAAAAATGTATCTTAATTAATTTATGAGGTAATTAATCTTTTCAAAAATCAATTAAAACTTCACTATTATCAATTATAAGTTCATTATAATCATCTTAAATAATATTATTTTGTTAAGGATTTTTATAACTTTCACAAAAATAACTTTTGCAGAATAATTATTAGTAACTATAGGCAAATTGATAGTTGGAAAAGTCTTACTAGATCTTAGAGCAAACATCAATCTCATGACGTTGTCAATGATAAGCAGATTGGTGATATGGAATTTTTATCTATAAGAATGACATTGCAATTGGCTGACAGATAAGTCAAACATCATAATGGAATAATAGAATATCTTATAGAAAGGACGAACAAATTCTCTTTTCTGGTGGATTTTGTGATCATGGACGTGGAGGAAGATTCTAAAGTGTCATTGATCCTTAAACCATTTATGAAGACTATCAAAGTTATAATTAACGTTGACAATGTGAAATTGAATGTTTGAGTGTAGAATGAAGAAGTGGACTTTGACATATTCGAAGCACTAAAATATCTAGCTAAAAGAAAGGATTGCTTGAGGATGGATGTGTTGGACAAAAATTGTA
This sequence comes from Vigna reflexopilosa, assembly GCA_027742785.1. Taxonomy (NCBI): domain Eukaryota; kingdom Viridiplantae; phylum Streptophyta; class Magnoliopsida; order Fabales; family Fabaceae; genus Vigna; species Vigna reflexopilosa. The sequence goes on along the minus strand of CM050917.1, from coordinate 17,996,292 downwards.
TGGATTTGAGAAGCATACTTTCATTCGTTGATCCTCTACAAAAAGCCTTGATGAACATTGAACCAAGATGAGATATTGATGAAGAAAGAGACATCAAAGAATTGATTATAGAATTTGATAAAGAAAAGGAAGTAAAACCAGAAACACTCCCAACTGATGCAATCAGTGTTGATGTAAAGTTGTAGCCGCAGAAACCAGAACTGAAACAACTGCCACCTCATTTGAAGTATGCATTCCTTGAAAAAAATTGCAGAAAACTTTTCATTTTAAGAAACTCTCTAGCACCTGATGAATAGAGAAGGTTACTCGAGGTATTAAAAGCTAATGAGAAAGCCATAGGGTGGACTCTCACAAACCTGGAGGGAATCCCTCCATCCTATTGTATGCATAGAATCTTAATGGAGGACAATTACAAACCTATGACTCAGCCGTAGAGAAGGCTTAACCCTACCATGAAAGAAGTAGTAAGAAAAAAGGTGATCAAACTTCTAGTAGCAGGTATGATTTATGCAATTTTTTTATATCCAATAGGTAAGTCTAGTCCAAGTTATGCCAAAAAAGGGAGGAATGAAAATTATTTTCAACGAAAAGAATGAATTAATTCCCTCCAAAACTATTACCGGATGAAGGATGTGGAATGAATCAAACTTTAACTTCAGTTGTACCAACACACATTAGAATATACAGAAATAACTTACGCAACTAAAAATCATTTTTGAAGACTAATGAATCATTATTTTCTCATATTCACTTAGCTTTCTACACCAAATTTAATTATTGAATTGTGTTTAATTGTCCATTATTTTCTCAATTTTGCTATTTAGGCTTAATTCAACTAGTAATTCATATTTTAATTAATTTGAATCATCTAAGTTTAATTATTCCCATTATTATTTTTCGGGAAATTTTGGAAGTATATTTTGGACTTCAATATGAGCCACGTCATCTACCATTGTCTAGTTCATTTATTTTTATTTCGTTTGCTTTTATTTCCTTTGTATTTTGGGTCAGACTTAACACTTCCCATTTTTAGAATTAGGGAAAAAAACCCAATTTTGGGGCATACTTGACCTTGCCTAGGGTTTTGAACCCATGCAACCACATTTTCGTTTTTAACTTCTAAAAATGTAACAGAGAGCTCAATCTCTTGAACGTGAACAGTGGGTGCTGCTTAGGTTTTCGTTTTTTCTCTTTCATTTTCCCTTTCGTTTTGTTGTATTGTTGCTTTGTATTTTCCAGACCTTAATTAAGGAATAAATTACACTTTCTGTTCTTCTTTGTTTTGCATTTCATTTTAATGGAAGCTTAAATCTACTAGGTTGGTAACTAGGGAGATTGCATTGTTTCCTTGAAATTATTTCTCTATCATTGTAATTTTGCTCTTCTCTCCTTCCGTCATAAGTAATTTATTTTGTGCATTTGAAATTGGTTCACGCTTAGTGTCTAATTTGTATTCATTTAATCTCTGCTTAGTTGATTAAACGTTGCAGTTGCTTAATGGTGGCGCATAAGTGATTATATATGTGCATTGAGTTTGATTAATTCGTTGTTTTGAAAACCATTTTAGTCTCCGCTTAGTTTATTAATTCGTGTTGGATTAGGAATGAGAGAAGCAGATGAATTATTGTTAATCAGGGATTTGAGGCATTGTAATCGAACTAATGGCCCGTCTTTAATCAGTATTTAATTTGCGTTATTTGCTTTGTTAATTTCAATTTGTAAATTTGCTCACCCCCCACTACGTGTTTGATCCTTTGACGGAACAAAAATTGGTCCTTGGGAGACGACCTAGGAGTCACTTCTTATTATACAACACTTAATTTTACAACATTTAATTTGATCGGGTACGACCTCGATTCAAAAACCTTTTAATTTCCAAACTCGATAAGTTAAATTATCACAAATCATATTCAAATCAATCATTTAAACACAAAAATTTCATCAAAACTTTGAAATTAAATCTAAAATGCAGGCATAAATATTTACTCATCTCACTAATTTTTGGAGTTGTCCTTGACTCGAGAACATAGATGTCCTTATTAGGAGTAGTTTAAAAAATAAGACTAACTTTTGGAGTTGACCCTAACTCAGGAACAAAGATGCCCTTGTTAGGAGTAGTTTAAAGATACTCATACGAGATGTGCCAAGAGAAGTACAAGGAGTACCAAGAGTAGTATCAATATGAGACTGTTCTTATATGAAAGGGATAAAAAGATGACTCAAGAGATTCAAAAGACTTAACTTCAAAAGAACTATGCCCCTAAAGCTGAAGACATTTGTAAAAAATATGTAGTTTCATCAAAAGTGACACCTATGGAGGTAAAAGACTTTGACTCAAAGGATGGTAACAGTGATATCCCTTTTTATTAGATACATAACCAATATATGAATTTAAAAAATCTAATATCTAACTTTCCATGGATATGGTTATCAATATGGACAAACACAAGACATCCAAACACCTGACTATAAAGACTAGAGAGAAAAAGGAACAAATGGAAAGAAGGAAGACATGAACTCAATAAGACTCTCACCATCTAAAGACGAGGGTAATCAGTTAATAAGATAAGCAGGAGTGAGGACAAATTCTCCCCAATAAGAATCAATAGCATTCATTTAAAAAAGAAATGCTTGTGCCAACTCAAGAAGATTGTTATTTTTTCTTTCAATAGTGTCATATTTTTGTGGTGTATTCACACAAATAAATTCATGAACAACACCATTTTCAAAAAGGAATTTAGACATATCATGATTTACATGTTTCCTCCCATTATCAAAACGTAAACATTTAACTGACTTTTGTGTTTTTATCATATGAAAGAATTTGACAAAGAAAGTAAAAACTTCATATTTTTCTTTCATGGGAGAAAATTCATGTAACATGGGTACAATCATTAATAAACATCACAAAGCATTTAGCACCAGATATACTATTGTTTGACGTACGCCCCAACTGTTAGAATGAACTGAATCAAAAGGATGGACATTCTTTGTATTACTAAGAGGATATGTGGCGCTATGATGTTTTGCTAGTTGATATACATCACTTTTAAATGACTCAACATACTCTTTGGAAAATAAGGAAAGAAATGTAGACTTTAGAGCAAAAAATGAGGAATGTCCTAAACAACGATGAAAAATAAAGTTTCGAGAAAACTCAAAAATAGTGTAAGATTGCAAACAAGAGGTAATTATTTGTATACTAATACTGTCTTTAGTTCTCAAGTTGTTAAAACAATACAACTCTCCAAGTTTCTTAATAGTTCTAATCGTTTTCCGTGTGAGAAGATCTTGAAAAACATAATGGATGTGAAAGAAAGTTACAAAACACTTTATGTCATGAGTAAGTTTTTGAACAGAAATAAGATTATTAACAAGTTTTATAACATAAAGAACATCTTTAAGGTTGAGGAATGGTGAAAGAAAAACATTATGATGACATTTTTTTAGGATACGAGTCTCATTGACAATGGTAATGTGGTTATCAAAAAGGAAAACATATGATGTTTAAAGAGATGAATGAGGGGTTGAATGCTTTATGGAAATAGCCCTTACATAAAGTTTTAAAAACATTAGTTCTTACCAATCATGAATAAAGAGTAAGTATCCCAAGGTGACTTAGTGATAGACTCTGAGATATTTTAAATGTTCAATTTGAACACCTAGTGATAGACTTCATGAGAGATTTTAAATGTTCAATTTGAACACGTAATGCATGTATCTCCGAAGTTAGAAAATTAACATTGCTTAATAAAGCTGTCATGCTCAAGTGAATAATAGGGACTTCTTAACCCCTCATAATTAAAAGAGAACAATAAGACAAAAAGCTTTGGTGGTGATATTAGTGACAGCAATAATTCTGACGATGGCAATGGCGGGAGCCAACAACAACTCAGACAATATATTTGGTGCACTAGCAAAAGCTCCAAAAAAAATGTCCAACGAAGGTATAATGACAATTCCAACAAAGGTCCGACCTAAACTCCTATATTTAAAGACACATGCTTAGTTTATAAATACTCACTCAATATGTACCATGATGATGAAAAAGTAGAGTAGACTTAACTTGAAACGTACCAACCAATTTATAGAGCTTCAATCCATTGGGTTACGGACACAAACAAAAATCAGCAAAAACTAACGCCCACTCGTGATAAATTATTTATCATCCTTAGAATGAAAAGAAGGTATTTGAAAATTTCCATCTATTGAGGAAAACTATAATTTCATAAATGTAAAATCTCTCTCCAAAGTTGAAGCACAATAAGAATTATAGAGAAAACATTCTTCACATGAATGGCCATGTATTAATATTTGCACTCAAAGCTATGGCAAACAAATGGAATTCTATTACAATATGAATTACAAGTTCCTTGGCATCAAGGAAGCCTGAAAGTTGTAATGTGGATTGATTTGCCACAGGCTTATAGACAAACCAAATTCTTATGAACACAAATACGTATATAGAAAGAAACCACTCTTCAAGATACAGAAAACGATTAACTAAGAAATTGGAAGAGGAGCACCATTCCACTCTCCAAGGCATTCCAAAAGAGGATCAATGATTTTCCCTTGGCACATAGCAGTGAACACTTTGTCAAACTCTTCACCGGGTGATATGACCTTTTCACCAGTCAGCAACGATGTCCCTAACTCCTCTCTCACAAACTTGTACAAGGGGTAAGACCTGCATTCCTTGATCTTGTTGGGAACTGCACATTGGTCATTCTCATATGCAAGTCTTGCACCTTCCACTTCCTTAGGCAAGAGGGCCTTCAACTCCTCCTCAAAGGATGCAATCTTTTGGAAGATCGACGTGTTCAAGTTTTTCTCGTTTTCTCCATTAGCCAATGCATATTCCACAAGCACTTGCCTTAGTTTTTGCATCAAAGGGTATGTGCCACTGCAGGGGTCGTCAATGTAGGCATATGTGTACTCTCTATCAACAACTTTCAACAAGTCTTTCTCACAAAATCTTGAAGGATGAAGTTCTCCATTGACACCTGTGGTGAGAGTCCTCTTGGCAACTTGGCTCACAACATTCTTCACAGTGTTCTTCAAATTCTCCTCCAAATGCCTCAAGTCAATGGCCTGGCAAAGTGCAACGAGGAAAGTTGAAGACATTAGCTTGAGGATCTCAACAGCCTCATTGGTCTTCCTAGACGAAATCAATCCCAAAGAGTTCACATCTTGGTTGTGTTGCTCCGCGCTTTGGACATGGCTGGTCACAGGGTTAGCCAAATATTGGAGTTCGGAGCAGTAAGATGCCATGGCAATTTCAGCTCCCTTGAAACCATAATCCAAGCTGGGGTTTCTGCTGGCAGTGAGATTTGAAGGCAACCCATTATTGTAATAGTCATTGACAAGCTCAGAAAATTGAGCAAACATGAGTTTGCCAATGGAAGCAAGAGCCAAACGGGTGTTATCCATGGAGACTCCAATTGGAGTTCCTTGGAAGTTACCACCATGCAAGGCCTTGTTCCTTGACACATCAATCAAAGGGTTGTCGTTGACTGAGTTTATCTCCCTCTCAATGGACTTGGTAGAAAACCTGATCACTTCGATTTGAGGACCAAGCCATTGGGGTGAAGTCCTAAGGGCATAGCGGTCTTGTTTGGGTTTCTGCAAAGGATCAATGTCATGCAACTTCTTAGCAGCTTTGATGTAAGAGCTTCCATCCAAAATGTGTTCCATGATAGCTGCAGCCTCAATCTGGCCAGGATGGTGCTTTAGCTTGTGAGTCAAATGATCAGTGAACTCGGGCTTTCCTTGCATCACTTCAGCAAAAATTGCTGAAATAACTTCCGACAAGACAGACAAAATGTTTGCTTCAAAGAGAACAATGGAGGCCAAGCCAGAGCCAACAGCGGTACCATTCACAAGGGCAAGCCCTTCCTTAGGTTGCAACTCAAAGAACTCAGAACCAATGTTGGCAAATTCAAAGGCTTCCTTAGCATTCAGAATCTCCCCAGAGGGACCCACAGCCTTCGAGTTTGGTCTGCCAGTTAACAAACCGGCAATGTACGACAAAGGTACAAGGTCACCAGATGCTGTGATTGTTCCCCTAAGTGGCAAACATGGAGTGACGTTGTTGTTCAAAAGCTTGGTGATGGCCTCCAAAATTTCAAATCTGATTCCAGAGTACCCTTGGAGAAGAGTGTTCACTCTCACAAGCATAGCTGCTCTAGTTGCAGTGTGGGGTAGGGTGCAATTCGACTCTGTACCATTGCCAAATATCCCAGCATTCAAAAACCTGAAAGAAGAACAAAAGTTAAAAAAAGGATTAGAATTCTGAACCCTTTTTATAAATCACTCTCTTTAGCTAAAGTAATAAAGAATATGATGTAGTTGGGTGGGGAATTAGGTGAAGGCATCAACATACTAAACCAAGAAAAGAAATTCATGAACACTGACACCACGATAAAGATAAAAAAAAAAAGAAAAATAAATAATTGACATGACTAGTAAGCTGATGTCATAAAAAATTAAAAAAAATAATTAATTTTTAATTTTGTGTAATAAATTAACACAAAAATAAATTAGGAAATTGAGGTAATGAGTCAAAGATGGGGTGTTTGGACTGGGAAAGGTGGGAAGGGGTAGACAGTCTCACCAACCTCGCGTCACGTGCAAATAAACAATTGGCGTCGTGTTTTCCTTTAATATATGAACTCGCCACTCGGCCGTTTCAACTCAACAGGACCTCGAGTTCAGATCCAGGTACTGTATTGGATTCAGACAAATCTCTTTCAAGCCAGCTCGTTTTCTTGCTATTTAAAACCACGTTTATACCGCAAAATAGCTCATTATTATTAGGATTATAAATGGACACGTATTGATTATTATGATATATTTTTATATCAATCATTCGTCTGAAGAGTTTCTATTTTTATATTAAAAACAAATTTTTTCCAGTAAGTGTCATTGTTAAAGATGCTTTAAACAGTTAAAATATTTTTAATAACCATGAAATAGTGACGCTTTATATGTCGTCTGAAAGATGTAGTTTTTACCTAAAAACTCTCTAATCTAAAAGAAAAATATTGAGCCAACATAATACCAAACCTCAAAAAACACGTTTGAAAATGTTATCGTATTAGAAAAATATATAACTGTAATTAAAAGTAAAAGTACAGCATATTAAACTAATTTTTCTTTTAGTATAAGACAACAACTCTCTCTAGTAAAAAAATATTACCAAATATTTGTGTTAGGTGAGCCTACTTATCCACATCTTTTCTCAACCATTAGAAACAATAAATAACAAATAACAATTATATGTTTATTTATATTCGCTAATTATGTGGTGGTGAATGTTTTGGGTAACCTATAATTTACCAAAGAGAAATGAAAGCAGTAATAAAATAAAATAAAAATAAAAGACGCGTGGGTAGGTGCATGGGCAATACAAAATTATGTACGGACAACAAAAACAGAAGATAAAAAATATTTTATAATATATAAAGGGATAAAAGAATAATAATAGAAAAGGATAGAGGAAGAATAATAAAAAACGTAAATATTAATTAGATCGTCCATCCATAATTATTTCTCATAATGAAATAGGGCACAAAGGAAAGAAAAAATAGAAAATAAACCGAGAAAAGTAAAAAAAAAAAAATATTAGTCTAATTCATTAAAAGTCAATTAATTGTGTGGATTCAAAATTTTCCACACATATCTTATTTTTCAAACACGCTTACAGAAAAATAAAAAATAAAAATCTTGTTCAGCAATGAATTTTTGCAAAATAATTTGTTTTTTCTTTTTAATTTTATGATACATCATCATGCAACTTTTCTTCACGATGCTGCACCACAGTTACACGTTCGACAGAACCAAAAAAGAAAGAGATGTTACTTGTGAAAGACGTTTTAAGATCAGTACTAGTAAAACCGCAAGAAGAAAATAAAAGGAAACATCTAATTTGTAATACACAAATTTTTCTGTTTACGCATGACATGTTGAAAGATGTGGTAGAAAATTCGCCATTTTCTTGCGTTGATTCACGAGGTGCAACAACGCCAGTTGCAGATGAGTATGTGTAACGTAATAATGCATACAGAGAGAAAAGAGAGAGATTTTGTTGATAAAATAATGACCTGATAAGCTCCTTCTGCAAGGCACCACCTTGTTTGGTACGGCGGTGGGAGGTGGCACCGAAGCCGGTGGTGACACCGTAACTGTCGGTGCCCTTGTCCATGCTGTCCATGACCCAGTCACTGCTGGCCTTGACGCCGGCCCTGGCGGCCTCCGCCAGCTCCACCTTAAGACCCTGGTCGTGCGCCGCAATCGCTGCCACCTGAGCGACGGTGAGCGTCTCGCCGCCGAGGCGGACGGTGGGCTTGCGGTAGTCGGCGACCATGCGCTTGACCTCGTCGAGATGGCTACCCGAGAGCGCATCGGCCGCGGCGGCCCAGTTGAGCGGGTCCCCCGCGGCATTGGCGGCAGTGACGCAGAAAGCGTCTTTACCATTGGGGATTGTTGCGTCCATTTGAGTTAGTGGCGCGTTTGGGTGGGTGAGTGGAGGAAGCGGCTTTAAATAAAGGAATGAGGAGACTGAGACGGAGAGAGGAGAAGGAGGTCGTAAGCGTAATGTGGTGAATGATTAGTTTGGTTCGTGAAAGGGGTTATATATAACGGAGAGTGTTAAGGCCGTAGCGAATCTGGAGCGTTGGTGTCTGGTAGGTGGGTATAAAGGGTGGTAACGATGCACAAGGGCTAGTGAAGGGGGTTGGTGGAGAAATAATTACAAGCGTTGGATTACCAGCCTAGATCAGCGGCTCTCCTTCAGCGACGTGGCAATTTCTTTCCCCTTCTCTGGGTGCGATGTCACCCTTGAGAACTAAAACCCACTTAGCCACTCCCCTACCAACACAGGACGTGGAATACAACACACACATAAATAAATAAAATACTTATTTTTTTAATTCTCCTATTTTTCCAATTAACGTCAATCTATTTATTACAAGATTTAAAAAATTTGTTTTTTCTATTTACTTATAAGAAAGCTTTTATTATACGTGATGATCTTTGAGGTCTTGATTCAGAATGAGTTGGATTGGAAAACGATAGGAATGAGGAAAAGAAAAACGAGTGTGATGTGATTATAATAATAATAATAATAATAAAATAATGGAGCATGAAAAAGACGGGCCATGGCAGAGGGCAGAGGAAGGTAGAGAAATTAAGATGCAGCAAGTATTTATGGCAGGTGTTACTATTACGCAGAAAAGGTTCAAGATTAACTAGTGTTTCGGTTAGGGTTTAACTTATTCTTGCGTTGTAGATCAATGTTCAACTAAATAACTCCACCTGGGATTGTCTATATTGAAGTAATATACAGAACTGGGTCATGTTCTTGTTACTTTGCCTTCAAAATAAATGGTAAACATGAATAGAATCAAAAAACATGAATATATTGGGTTGGATTTTTTAGATTATATAGTATCCTTAAAAATTTGTTGTAACTAGAACATGTTTGTGACAGCTAGGGAAATACCTTTGTATGCTCCTCATTCCCGGGGTAGAAGGCAATGGTTTGGATCGTGAACATGGTCTCACGTGCCAAAGAAAAGAAACAGAAAAAACATGTAAAATAATAAAAGCTTTATGTTACCCAACATGCAGTTAATTATGGAATCACTAACTTCAGCAATTGCAAATCATACAGTTGTTACTGTTAGTTTTGGAACACTTGGGCATCCCATTTTGTTCAAAAACATTGAGTAATTTGTGCTGTAATTATGACTTCAGCAGTGGGTTCCACGCATCCAATCCTTTCATTAATATATGTCTGTCATATGAATTACATACAAAAACAAAACTTTTAATTAGAGTATAAAACTAAAATACTTATAAAAAAATTAGACAGGTAAAAAATAGTAACAACCTCTCAGTTAATTCGGTTTATTATGGATTTGGATGATTTGGAAAAATTTGTATTTTTTATGTAGGTTAATTTTTAATTCAGTTTATTTAAACTTGATTTATTTGGATTGAACTTGTGGTGAGTCGAGTTGATCCATCAACTTATCTATTTTTTTTTATTAATTTACTATATTATAAAACCCTAAAAAATATCATCTGGTTCTGCATTGTATTGTATTTTGTTTTTATTATTTTGAATTATCTTGAGTTTAACGTCATTTTGGAAGTGAAATTTATTTAGATTTAAATTACAAAAAGATAGTAATTTTTTTTATTTTAAACAAATTGTAATTAAATGAGTCAGTGAGCCCGTTTAACTCACCAACCCGTAGTGAGTTAAGCTGGATTCGAATATTTCTGACTTGCCAATAAATGAATCAGGTTGGACTGACTCATTAAGTGACCAATCCGTGGTAGATCGAACTGGGTAGGATCGGGTGGTCCGTTTTGACAACATTAATAAAAGTATAAATTTTTGTATTTTTTTTTAAAAAATAATAAAAAATAAAAAAAGAATAATATCAAATGAATATAAAAGATTGATGCATATTAAAGAATAATTTTTTTTTTTAATTTTATCAATGGATTAAATAATACTGTCATGTCACAGGAAGGATATCGATGCGACTCTTTACATCCTCATAAAGTGAATTAGATTCATTTATCTAGAATAACAAATAAAGTGATTTTTTTTCCATTTTTGGCTTTAAGATGCGATCCTTTAATTAAATTAATAAAAACAATATCTTTTATAAGTTATTTTTAAAATAATTTATATTTATAATTTTATAATTTATTGTTTTTAAATATAAATTTATTGAAATAGAAATAATCTTAAACTATATACAAACATAAATAAAGAGTAATTTTGGAAAGATTGAATGAGCAAACTATTCTTAGATAACTTCAAAGAAAAATGTTAATAAATAAGTTGTTTATAAGAAACATACTTAACATGTGTTGGTGTTGTTGGATTTTAGAAATTAATACTATAAAAAGTCATATATTTATCCATGAAATTTTATTGATATAAATAAATTCGTCGATAAATTTAAATTATTGAAGAATTTTATTAATAGATTTTAAAATTTTAATTATCGATGAATTTTACCAATATATTTATTATCAATGGATTTTACTAGACAGTGAATAGTAGTAGGGTTAGGCAAATTTGATTTTGTTATCCTACATAAGATAAAACCACAACAACTTGACACATCTGATTTCATGTGGACTTAGACTTTAAAGAAGAAACTCACAATAAAGTTTCATCACTATGACATTATCGCAAACCATCAAAAATCCTCCATGCTATTGCGATCAAACAAGTACCCACCATGCGTAAATAAATAAAAAATGAAACCCTAAAAGATAGAAGAAGAGATGAGAAAAAAATATAAATCAGATCATATTATTTACTAATGTAATTTATTGACGGATTTTTTCTTCAATAATTACCAACAAATTTTTCCTTTAGTAATTACTGACGTAATTTATCAACCAATATAAATTTCCATCAATAAATATTATCGACTACATTTTTTCTGATAGATTTAAGTTCATCAGGAATCAATCGGAAAAAAGTTGTTATCGACAAAGTTTTGACATTTTCAATGAATTTTAACGGTTAGTAATTTTTATTTTCTTTTAGTGTAAGTCAATCCGAACAAAATGTGAGTCATCCTATTGTTGGCTTGACCAAACTAGAAATTATATGAAACAAGTCTAAAGAGACTTATAAACTAAAACATTTTTTTAATTCATATGTGGATCATCTTATGTGGTCCATTCCTATCGTCATCCTTTAATAAAATTAAAAAATAAACTATTATAAATTAAGATTAATAAGCCATCTTTAAATACATTAAGCAAATTAATATTTTGTTTGATAAATCTCAAGCATTCTTAATTAAGAAACTTTAATTTCAATTAATACAAAATAATATATAACAAACAAACACTTTCAAACATACTCATTATATATATATATATATATATATATATATTATATCGTTAAAAGCTAACATTTGATTAATTTTTTTCTCGTTCGTATAAGGATCTTAACTGCAGAGATAATTTTACATTGAAGTATAATGATGGGTAGCAATTGTATATTAGTTTCTCAATCTATGATACTTTGATTTATTTGTAATTTAGACCACTACTGACGCAAGTAAATTTTCTTAATAGTTTTTCTTTTCTTCGATATATAAACCAAATATTAGCTCACCATAAGTATATATGATCTCAATAATCGAATATAATATAAATCGATACAATATAAATATTGTATTTCATTTAAATACTTATGTTCAACTCATCTATCTAAATATCTCTAATCACTTCAGATTATATAACTCGATCAAATATACCATCTTAAAATTTAATAAATTTGTTAGACAAAGTATAATTAGTTTGGCAAATTTAAATAACAAATTAACCAACTGCTCTTGAGTTCATATTTGTTGAATGAATTTTGATTTATTAATTGAGTTATGATGAACTAGTATAAACATGTATATTTTACATTTTCAAAATTTTCAATCGACAAGAACATTCAATAAACAATATAAATAACATCACAATATTATTCTTGAATATTTGGAGAAGGTTAGACACCTTTAAACTCAACTAAATGTACGACTTAATATGAACCATATAAATTTGTTACGATTAAATTCACACTTGCTCGATTTTATTTATTTTTCATATAACTAAGGATTATAGTTAACATTTAAATACAATGTTAAAATCAAAATAAAAACAGCACAAGTGTTATGGTTTGAATCTATGAATGATAATCTCATAATTAATTATGAAAGTATTAACATCTTGATTAACACTTAAACCACTATAATGGACACCCTAAGCCGACTAATAAAAAAATTCATTATAAGTTCTGAATTTTAATCTAGTTGGACCAAATTTAAATAAATGAGTTAGTCAACATTTTTGGTGAGATAAAAACGATACAAATTTGTCCCTTGCTCATTTAGGTTGGACATTCATTACCATGCTTTATATTTTGATTCAATATTGTTTAATAATATCTATATTTTGAAAACAGAACTTGTAAAAAAAATAATTCCGTTTATACACGACTACTAATGACTATTATAAGTTGCCCTAAACAATTTATTTATTTTAGTTAAGATTAGAAAGTATACGCAATTCATAATTAGTAATATTTTTTATTGTATATCTCAACAAATATAATTATAAAACTAATTCTCAAATACAAGGTGATAATTAGATAAAATATGAATTTGAATCATTTGGCATTTTAGGTCAAATTCGTTTAAAGTCAAGGTTCATTCTTACCTTCATTAATTAGCTAGTGTTTAGTAGTGAATAATTTATATATATATATATATATATATATATATATATATATATATATATATATTTTTAAAAAACATAATTAAATAAGTGTTTTTTAAAAGCATTTACAACCATTTAAGTAATTATGGTTCATATTCTTTTCAATCCTAGGTTTTAGTAAATCATAATGGTATTTTAGAAATTGTAATGAATGTGAAGAATATCCCTAATTAATATTCCCATGGTAATGATGTTAAATGAGTAGAATTATGTGTTAGCCTCTAGTTGTTAAGCACTAATTAACTAAGAATGAGTTAGTTGGTTGGTTGATGATTAATAATGGTATTATAACCTTATGCCAACAACATATATGCTAAATCTTATTTATATTTGTTGATGATGGTTTTCATACATGTACTTCACATTGAATATGACCCCTTTTCTTGAGCAACTATGATTATTTTTTAGGTTTTTATCTTACATTCATGCTCTATAAATTGAAGGAAAACATATATATTGCAAAAAAGAACATGAATGTATTGATTATAAGATATATATTAGTGTGTAGTTCACCAAACATGTAAATTTGATCCCTCGTGTGCATTATAATGTTATTTCAACTATAGGTTTACATTCAATGAGTTGGTCCCAACAAAAAATAAAGACTATAAGCTAGGTGAAGAAAAACATTATCACTCCTAATTGCATCTAACTAATATTTATTAAATGGTTATTAATGTTTTAGAGTTTTTATTTTATTAATTTAGGGTTTAATAAATTCAAACATAGCTACATAATTAATATTATTCTAAGTTATAAACGAGCCCGGCAAGTGGTTGGTTTCTTTTAGAAAATCTTGAAAAAAATAAAATAAAATCAAAGTGTTGCAGTATTTTATTATTAATATATTCATTAAAAGGAAAATAAGTATGAATAAATATCATTAAATTCTCTTTTCTTTTGCAAGAAAGTATTATAGAGTGGAAAATTACTGCAGTCACTGGAATTCCAGTTAGAAAAGTTTTCTCTCCCTGCATAATTATATCCAATTCAATTCGAATAAAATCGAACAGGTCAACCATAAACATTTATGTTCATTAACCATAAACATTTATGTTCATTAAATTAAATTGGTAAAAGAAAATGGTTGCATATTATGTTTCATTAGATATTTTTTGCATTAGATATTTTTTGCATGTCATATTATTTATCTTAGTAAAATAAAGGTTAAACTCCATTTCTATTTAAGGGGGTTTACGCTGGGTATTTCTAAGTAAGATTCTCTTCTTATTGAATTCTTCAATTTAGTCTTAAAAAATAAAAAATTAAGTTAATTGGGTTCCTGTCATTAAATTGGCTTAACAAGGTTAAATTTTTGACGACCTAAAACGTTGACGTAAGCCATTTTTTAAACACGACATTCTCATACATTTGTACGTGAAATTTGACAACATTTTAGATTTTAATAATAGGAATTTTTGAAATGGAATTTAGGGTTCATTGAACTTGGAATTAAAATTGGGATTTAAAATCTGAGAGTACATTGCATCGCTACCTTATAGAGTTTTATGAACAAGAAAAACTCAATTCCATTCATAGTCATGACACCACTCACCAAATAAACAGTTTTGGTAGCAATGAGCATTACGAAAACCAGAAAACCAGATGTTATGAAGCACTTCACTACCAACAGTGGCACCTTCAGAGGAACACGGTAAGGCCTTTCAATGGAGGGCGACTTCACCTTAGCCAAAGAAACGACGCAAAATCCAACAACATCCCCAAACTATATAAGAAATTCACCGAAGAAATGATGTCGGTGAAGTCCACGTAAGACACACCAATAGATATCAAAGTCGATAATAGAATCCCCAACCAAGGCGTATTGAACCACTTTGACCTAACTCCGAAAAACTTGGGCAAAATCCCGATCTCCGCCATGCCCAGAACCTGGTGCGCGCTACTGCTCAACTGGGCCTCGAAAAGACCAGTTGCCGATAACACTGCCCCGACTTCAATCCATATTTTCAACCACTTCCCTACGATAATTTCCACAGCCTACACGTGGAACCCAGTTTCCCATTGGCTCTGGTCAATCAATACTGCTCCATTGAAAGCGAAGAGAGGGATCAAGAAGGAGATGCAGGTGAAAATGACCGCAACAAAACGAGCCAAAAGGAAAGTCTTGTTCGATTTATCAACTTCTCTGGTGATGGCAACTCCTTTAGGAACTTTCCATCCCAAGAAGTAACAACTTAAACTAAGACTAAAGAAAAGGAAGTGGAATAAAGATTTCTAAAGCTCTTTACTTATCTAAGTCTTAGATAGATTCTCTTTAATACATTTAGATTGTTTTGTAGGTCACCAATAAAGGTTGGAAAACATCCCTATTAATCCTAGGAGGCTTGGCAAGCTAAAGAGAACAAAGGAGGCAAAGAAGAGTAGCTTTAAAGTGCTTTCCGGATTGGAGCTACTGCATTCTGGAATGAAAAAACAAGGCAGATTGCCTTCCGGATTGTACCTGGCACCCAGCCACCTGTAGATCGCGCCCAGCCACTACGAACCAACTTTTTCATTTACACACGTGTTGATTAGCTGGTTTCTGAACCGTGCGTAAGCCTTGTAGCTTCTCTAGCACACTTCTCTTGTAATTTTAGTAGCTTTCAAGGCACGTTTTAGAGTCTTCTCTTCCTCTATAAAAGGGAGACTCTTTCCTTTGTAAATCCAACTTGAATGCCATAAAGAATTGCTACTGAAATTAGCCTAGCATCTTTGCTTCGAGTTCATTGCTTCGTGCCTATTTCGCACGTCCTCCTCTAGCTTCCTTCCCCTTTGGAAGGTGTATGAGCTTGAGATTCAACACACACACACCTCCATCCTCCACAAAACATTTCATCAAACACCTAGTGTGCATTAGAACGTTCATCATTCTCTTCATTCCGGGGCCTACTTTTGGTTCGTGGTGCTGCTCAATCTTGATGAATGGAGTCGCTTCTATCATCCGGCTAAGGTACTGACGTTGTCCCAAAAGTTGAGGTTCCAGAAGAGCGTGTTGAAGAACAAGTTCCAATCTTTCTTGATGAGGTGTAATCTTGGGGATGGCAATGAGGGACATTAACACAAAGAGGGAGAGAGAAACCACAACGAGTAACACAACGACATTGCCCGTGATGATTTTTAATCATAATTTTAATCACAATTTCAATTTCAATAAACCCTAAATCCCATTTCAGAATTCTGTATTATTAAAATCTAAAATATTGTCAAATTCCATGTATAAAGGTCTAAAAATATCACGTTTAAAAACTGGTCACGTCAACGTCTCAGCAAATAAAAAACTTAATCCCGTTAAGTCAATTTAATGACATGGCTCAATTGACTCAATTTTTCATTTTTTAAGACTAAATTGGAAAATCCAATAAAACAGAAATTTAACTAGAAAAAATCTACATAAATAACAACTTCCGAAAGGGTTTAACCTAAAATAAAGATGAAATATAAAAGCTGATTAAAATTTTTTTATATTTAATTTCAACTGAAAAGTACAATTTCTTCTAATATAAATTTTAAAATATTATGCTGTACTAATTATTTTTAAACTATCTTAAAAACAATGTAATAGTATTTTTTATAATTGACTTCGCACATATTATATTGTAGAACAGCTATGATACTATATTTTTGTTACAAGTTACATTTTTTAAGAGGAATGAAATAGGATATGAAATTCACCAAAGTTTTGTGATTTTAATAAATTTAAATTAAATAAATAACTATTATTATTTTTATATAACATTGTAGTTAAAATTAAAAAATAAAAGAGTGTAGTGGACTTAGAAGTATATATGAATAGCCACCCCGTTTGAAATCGTAGTCGCTGACTGAGTCATGAGGAACGGCGCGCGATGAAAACGAGAATGCACAAAATAACTCAAATTTTATATTTTGTGACGGCTTTAACTAAATTGTTAAATAAATAAACAAATAGATAGGCTTTACACTTTATCTGTATCATGCTATAAAAAAAATGAAATTTTATATAACTTTCGATAACTATTTCTAGTGCCATATTTTACTTAGATATTTTTTTTATCAAATTATAATAATTTTATGAGTTAAATATATTTTTAATATCTTAATTTTTATATAAAACTAGAATTTATTTATATTTAAAATTTTAATATATTTTAGTCTTTAAATATTTAAAATAAATAAATATAATTTTTTAATATAATTATATTAAAACTTTTATGTGTTAACGTGTTTTTTAACTTATGAAACGAAAATATGTTAAAATTTTGATATATTATAGTTTTTAAATTTTTAAAATGAATGAAAATATATTAATTTTTTTATATCAAATATATTTTTTAACTTAGATTAAGTCGGAAACATGTTAAAAATGATATAAAAAATTTAAATGTTATTATGAAACTCTTTTGACACAAATAAAAAAAATTTAACGTAATTGAGTTAAAAAAATTATATTATTTTTTAAGTTTTGAAATAAAAATATATCAAAATTTAAAAATTAAATGAATTTTAATTTCTCGCAAAAATTTAAGAATTAAAAAATATTTATTGTAATTTAATTATTGAATAAAATGCACAACCTCTTTGAAAAAATTACGATGTATTCTCTTTTTATTTTAAAAAGAATTTTATAATTCTTCAACTTTTATTCTAAAATTTTATTTGTATTTAAATTTTCAAAAATATATTTCTTTCACATATTAAAATCCAGACTTCAAACACGAAATGACAAGAAATAATTACAAATTTTCCATCTTCATTACCTTTACGAAATGTTATCATTTCACATGTTCAAAATATTTCCTTCCTACAACATCTTGTTTGTAAGATGAAGATTATTTATGTTTATATATTAACTTATTATTAATCAATGTGACATTTCATCCATAATATAATATAATTTTCTTTCTAGTTGATATAAAATTATTGACACATTCTTCTCATATTTAAACATTAATTAAATATTTGTGAATGGTTTGATAATATAATAAATTTTATAAACATAATTGAGATAGACTCTTATATTTTATTAAAAAAAGTAAATTCAAACTTAAAGCATTTTTACAAAATTAATTTATGAGATGGAAATTAGCCATACTTTAATTTGATTTTATATATAATTGATATAAGATCTGGACCACACTTTTTATGAAAACAATAATAAATTTTAATTTATTTTCATATTTAAAAAAAATTAGACATTAAATTATTGTTTATACATTAAATTATATATTAAATAACAAGTAAGAACTAGACAATGTTCTTAAAACTAAAATTTCAGAATTAAAATATAGTTAAGTAAATATATAATTTGAATAATTAATTTATATTTTTATAAAGAATAATATTGTATACATGTCTGCATTGTATACAGAGAGCAATGCTATATTGTGAATAAAATCATTGGGAATCCTTAAGATGCCTTTTATGTTGTATCACTACTTAATAAGGATGGATTCAGATCTGATTCGTCTAATGATTCCATCAAATTGAGAGAAAAGCACGAATTAGTTTGAATTATTGAGTTGTTTTAGATTTTAACATTATTAATAAGAATTGCTTAAGTTGATTTGAGCACTCAGATTAATTTGAATATCCTCAAGCTCATTGTCCAATTCTATAATTTTCTTGTATGAGATGTAATTCTATAATTATAATTTTCAAACTATTCACTAATTTTATTTTATTATGATTTCACTAGTGTAAAAATCATTAGTGTAAAAATCACTAGCATAATTTTCTGTCACCTATCATAATAGGTTCGGTGTATTATGACAGATTTTTCACTTATCAATCATAATATAGTGAATTTATTATGATGAAACTGGATTTATCTATCATAATATATAATGTTTTATGATGTAGATTTTTTCACCTATAATAATATATACTTTTCATAAATAAGCTTTTATTACATACATTGTTTATCTATAATAAAAACTTGTTTTGTAAAAAAAAAACATTATTACATTTGACATATCCAATCAACTTATAATTAATTTCCTGTATTGTCATCTCATCAATCAATTTATAATCACTATAACATGAAATGAATATATTCAATTACTCTAACATAATGAAATTCATTTCAAACATTAAATTGTCTAATAATATTTAATACATAATTTGTACATCAAATCATATTAAATCCAAATTTCACATTAACCTACACTACATTGTAGTTAAGTTTCTACAATTTATCAATACTTAAAATAAAAGAAGCCCACACTAATGATCAACCTAAAATTTGAGCAAGTACCAATATACGAACTTCAATTTTACCCAAGTTCAGAATCTTCATATGTTTCATACCTATGAGGTTCAGTAGATTCTTAGGCATTGGATTCTTGGTGGGAGATGATCTGCTTGTTGTTCAGTGATCTTATACCTCTAGATGAGAGTAAGCTGAAGTTTTGAACGGTTAGGATGAGGCTCCACAACCTCCACGTGAATTTGGACTATCTGCAAAACGCTATATGAAAGGCTATCATCCATCCTTTTTATTTTCTGTTGTTGCTCATCTACATACCATTCTCCATTTCCCTTTCCGGTTTTTGTCAAATATATAGGTCCTTCTATGCCATATCTGTGAACGGGAAAGGATTAGGCAAACTATAAATGACAAACTAGTTGAAAGTAGAGATAACATATAGCTTCTTCAGTGGTTAACATTATTGACAATACTATCTCCTGCTCAGATTAAATCAAAAACATTCTTCCCTCTTTTTTGTGGTTCACCTTTACAACTGATATATCACAAAGGAAATCAAAAAACTACCTGCATATCACAATGATTTCTCCAAGTGATCATAGTGTCCCTGTCCAATAAAATGGTTTTGTTGCTTACCAGCTTAACATATGATCAACCTCCTGATCGAGTTACAAATATAAGAGCCTGACTAATAGTGCTCACTTGAATATAGATTGCAAATACAAGTTTTCTAAAATCATCATGAGCACTTTTTACAAGAGTTGCGACTCCAAAAAATCGTTGAAAATATAGCAGCCAAGATAAGTAAATCAACAAGGCGTCCAAAACAGCCAAAAGAAGAATCTATGTAGGAAACATTGGATAATAGCAGTAATGAGTCCTAGCTTTTCTTTTGGATTGAGCTTATCTTTCATGCTTTTCTTTTCTTCTCTTTTCTATTTCTCATGCTTTTTCATTCAACACATTAGCTCAATGCTTTTCTTTTGCTTCTCAATTCTCCCAACAACCCCAAACCTGAACCTTTATCAATACCATTCAATTATTCTCAACTCAACTCAAGGTAAAGATTTTTCAATAAGGTTTTCAAAGTGTCTCAGGCTAAGGTTCAAAAAGGGTAGAACACATGGTTCTCTTTACTTTGGGACGAAAATTTGCTAAGTAAGGACTTCCAAAAAAATGGCCTTGATCATATGACATAACATGTAATTCAATCAATCATAGAGACTCAGGAAAAATCATTCATGCTCTCAAAAGAATAACAAATATATCAATCAAACACTCTAGAGCTCAAACCTCACACAACTATGCTCACTCAACAACTCAAATATCAATCATATACCCTGCTTAGCATCATAACCACAATCATAACTCATCATGCATCTGTTTCATCAGCTTGTGAATAATTCACCTGTATATAAGCATGTAAAGCAATCTCAATCATCATCCACATCAAGCATCATCAAGCACACTCATCATGCAATCAACAAGTCAAACCATCATCAGATAAGATGTTCAAGCAAGTGTAATAAAACCTACACTACTCAATAGAAACAAACCTATTCTAAAGGTTCAGATTAAAAAATATAAAGAAAATAAAACCCTGTTCTACTGCAATTGGCATCCATCAGTAGATTCCATATCAACCCATGCTGTCGTTAGAGTCATCACCATCTCCAGCCTCTGCATCCTCGAAATCATCATTCTCCTCATCATCATCCATGGCTGGAGCTTTAGCTGCTCCAGCTCCACTACCCTGTTCTTGCTCTTGTGGCCATGCCATAGCATTATGGAACTCATCCATAGTCCACCTATGTGTAGGGGGTGTATCATACAACCCCACGATCATCTCGGCTGTGGCACAAATGTGTAGTCAAAGAGGGATGACCAAGTGGTGCCTTGCTGCTAACAGTAGTAGTGCAACTCTGAATCTCATTGGCGATGACCTCACCAATATTCACATTCAGATCCCTCAGCATGCAATAAATGGACATGATTCTGTGAAGTGTAATATCTGAAACATGAGAGCAAGGTTGGACATTAGCATGGGTAAATGCCATCCAATATTTAGCCAGGGGTGTTAGATCATGTCTCTTGATGTTGATGACCGCACCATTCGGATTCCCTTGAAAATGCCCTCTAGGCACACAAAGTGCACTCTCAATGTCTTCAAAATCCATGCCCTCCTTCACATTCGGTGCATACTTTATACGCTTGGAATATACAGGAAGTTGGTGGAATACTTTAGTTGAAGGCATAATGATCTTCATTTGATTAAAAATTTCTCTAAAATTCCCACAATGACTCTTTTTGTTTCTCTTCTCCTCTCAAATAAGAAAAATAACTCTCATTTTCTCTATTTTTTTCTTTTTCAAAATTTTTCTCTTCCATATTCTCTTCCTCATCCTCACTATTCTCTAGCTCAATAATTTCCTTTTTCTCTCCTCTCTCACTTATGCTCACAACAACTTTACAATCTTCTTTAGGTTTAACATCAGTATTAGCCCTAAATTGATTCTTCTCCGTAACTTCCACCCTTTTTGCTAGCTGCCCAATTTGCATCTCCAAAGTCCTAAAATTAGCTTCATGACTCGTATAATGAGAATCATACACCTTGAAGAATTTTTCAAATTTCTCATCCATGCTTTTGACATGTTCAGTCAAACAAGCCACCTATTGCCATAGTGGTAATTGTTGTGGTTTGTTGAATAGGCCTCCAGTTTGTCCAGATGGGTTACTCTGGCTTTGTCCAATAGTAGACTGATTCTTCCAACCTTGGTTAAAGTTACCCTAACGATACTGGAACTAATTGCCCATATAATTAGCTTCTTATTGTGCCTCTTCAGGTATAACACATTGAACATTAATATGATTACCACCACAAGAATCATAGAGTTGTTGTGCTTGTGAAACATTCCTTATCTCCTTCAGAAGTAGAGCAATAATCTTTGATAATTTCTCTAGTTGTTGAGTGAGGAGCTTATTTTGAGCTAGCAATGCATCTTTAGTGGGAAAATGGAGAACTCCCCTCTTTTGAACTGTCGCGCCCCTTTCATTATGAGACTCATTCTTGTTCACAACCATGCTTTCAATCAAACCATAAGCCTTTTCATGAGTCTTCATCTTGATATTGCCTCCAATTGAGGCATCCAACATGAGCTTGGACTGTGTATTAAGACCTCCATGGAATGCAAGAACCAAAGTTGTCTTATCAAACCCATGTACAGGCGTCTTTCTCATTAATCCTTTAAATCTGTCCCATGCCTGCCCTAGGGTTTCCTCCATGCCTTGTCTGAAGGAAGAAATCTCCAACTTTCCTTGGTTGATTTTGGACTGTGGGAAATATTTAGTCAGAAATTTAGACATCATAGCCTCCCATGTTGTAAAGCTTCCTTCTGGAAAAAAGTTGAGCCATAACTTAGCATTGCTTCCCAATGGGAAAGGAAACAAGCTAAGTTTGATCTTGTCGTCTGACAGTCCATTCATCTTTACTGTGTTGCATATCTCGTTGAATGTCGTGATATGATCGTATGGACTTTCATTTGACAATCCATGAAACTGGTTGCTCAACACTAGGTGTATCAACACATGATTCATCACCATGTTCAATGTGTTGTCCCTCGGCATGGCAATACTATTAAAGTGTAGAGGGCTAACCACATTAGATGCGTATGCAAGAGTGTGTCTAGGAGGAGCTCCTTCTGCCATCTCTTTTATGTTCTGAGTAGATGCCTCCGGTGAGGGTTGTAAAAGTCTTTCAGGAGAGGGGAATAATTCTCTCGATGGTTTTCTAACTTTCTTCCCCCTCTTGTCACTCAATCCTTAAAGAAGAGGTCGATTTTTCTTGCTTCTAGTGTGAATTGCCTCCTGCATACACAAGAAAGAAAAACCCTAAAAAACACTTTTATATAAAAAAAAATAAAAAATAAAATAATAAAAAAAATCAAGTCAAATTTAATCAAATTCACACCACTAGAAAAGTTAAACCAATGAGTCCCCGACAATGACGCCAAAAACTTGTTAACATCCTGGCAAGTGTACCAGATCGTATCAAGTAATAAATAGATGGTAAGTCCGAATATCGTTTCCCAAGGTACTCTTAGGTCTATACGTTCATGTGAATTGATCTCAAAAGACTTGAATGAAAGATAATTTGATTTTGTGATGCAAAGACGAAAATAAACATGTATGCAAAAGCTTGATAAATTGACAGATAAAGATATGAATGAATGATGTTGTTGGGGTTTACAGTTTCATCCTAATCCACTCTCCTATATCTACTATTCTTATTAAATTAAACTTTGTTATCAATGTTCATGCAACTTTCTAATTTACTCTAAACCCGATCTCTCGGTGAAAAGAGCCTATCACCAATTACTAGTTTACTATCTCTAGTGTGCCTAGTAATTACTAACGCATTAATGACAGAAGCTTAAAGCAATTGACCGTCCTATACCTATTCCTAGGTAATATTTCATAATCAAGATAATTCTTCATAGTTCTAGATTTCCCCGTACGTTCCCATATCGACAAAATCAATGATCATGACACTGAATGAGTTAAACAATGCAAACTTTAATCTCAGAGAAGAAAACCCAAACTATTGATAATAGAAGTATATGAATAAAATAAGAACTTCGATATAAGAGAGTTTCAAAAGGATTACATCATTCCCCAACAACAAAGGGTTTAGTTCACCATTGTCATGGTGAAACTGGATGAATTGAATGGAAAATATGAAAGAAATAACCCTAGAATTGAAAGATTGTAGCTTTCGCATGCAAAATCCGCCTCTAAGGAGTGAAGAGAGTGTTCTTCCGTCTTTCTCTGCCAAAAGATAACCTTAATAGGTCTTACAAATCTATTTATAAGTTGTGAAAAATTACAGAAAATAGGCCCAAGCCCAACTACAGCGCTCAGTGCTGGTTCCACCGCTCAGCAGCAAGTGCAGCACTCAAGTGGACGCTCAACGTTCACGCCCAGGCGTCTGGCAATGCTTTTACTGAGAAGGCCAGCGCTCAGCGGTGAGTCTGGCGCTAAGCAGTAGGTGCGATTCTTCCTTTTCCCCTCAGCGTTAGAGCTTAAGCATCTAACAGTGGAATTCTTCATGAAGCTGGCGCTCAACGCTGGAAATGACGCTGAGCGGTGGCTGCAAGTCTTCTTTTGCACCTTTTTTCATCCTTTCTTGAGTCCAACTCCTTCCTTCTTCACTTTCGATCATTCAATTCTCGTCAAATCTTGTCAAAACAATGTAAAACCAAGCATAATATCTCTAAAACCACCTTTGACTCTCTTGTAACCTAACTTAAGTGTTTTGCATGATTTCAAGCTCAATCTAAGCTATAAAGGGTGTGTTTTGATATTAATTTCAAGTATAAAAATAATAGTTTTTAGACTGTTTTCACATGCCTTGGTGGGTCAAAGAGAGACAAATGGCTAACAAATTGCCATGGACCTCCAACATTCTCTTTCCTTCCATCTGGAATTTCCTATATAAAAAAGAAGAAAAAGAAGACTAAATTAATGTTTCCAACTTAAAACGTAAGTATAAAGAGGAACCGATTGATTAAGCAATAAATTACTTACTTGGTATGCTACAACAAGAGATCGTAAACTACGCTTTGCAAACTTGTCTATCACTGAATGAACTCTACGTTCAATCTCTGCCTTATTGTGTGCAAGATTTAGGATCTAGGTATCATGTATAGATCGAATCACAATGAGAATACACAAGACCAACTGTTAATATAAAACTACGCAAGAAATGTTGCCAAATTACCTATTCTGGTGCACCTTTGCTTAATCTGTGCATTTTACCATCTTGATCAAGATAAGTCAATGTAGTCCGTTTGTCAGTAGGATTGAAAGGAAGAAAATGTACTTCTTGTATACCAGCGCGTGCCTTCAGTGGCCATAAGTTAAAAAAGAAAAAGCTAGATCAGCTTGAATTTCGAAAGATGTGTGTGAATGTGCACATTATAGCTGCAGGCTAGAAGCTAAAAAGTGCCTCTAGAAGAATGCAAGGGAATAATAAATGTATGAATATGACTAACCTCCTTTGGATCATCTAACATACCAACTATGGTTGTATCAATTGCATCTTAATTCTCAAGCCTCGAAGCTCGGTCAACCATCAAAATAACAGTATCTAGATCCACTCACTTTGCAAAAACCTTGATTAAAATTAAAAATTATTAGAAGAAATGGATATCAAACACAAAAATAACCAGCAAATAACACCATCCAGCCATTAATCATCCAACCTCAACTAGATTTTTGTCAACAATAAGCTTATTCAATGTCAGAGTCCCAGCTTATCACTACAAAGCACATCCATGCCTGCCATTTCTTCAATGGTTGTCATCCTCTTTGTTAGTAAACTTATCAGAAAATCAACACTTACTTCCTCATGAACAAGTGTCAACCTAAGGTGAGAGTAGCTCTTCATCGCTTTTGGAGAAGCAATATCTTCAGCTTCAGACCCTGATTCAGCTGTGGATGTGTCACTACCTTTTACCTGCAAGAAAGAAGTGACACAGTCAATAAGGTTACAAAATGAAAAGGGGCCTGAAGAGGTACAAAGGAATCAATTCAGCCTCCACCAGGTTCAAGCAATAATAAACCATACAACATATTACCATACAACTTGCTTCCATTCTTTGCTCTCTGCGTCGATGCCAGAAGCAAGCCACTGCCGCTACCCTCTCCTCCGACACACGCGGGAAGTAAATTGAGCAGAGAGAGAGAGAGAGAGAGAGGATTGGTAGTTACCTTCCACTTAACATGTGAATAACTCTCGAAAATAGATATCTTGGGAGTTCGAAACCCTAGCCTCTGGTCCTTAAGCTTGGAGTGCAAATCGAGATCCTCGATAACGGTTCCAATTTCTTCCTGACTACAATATCCTTGGGAGCCAAACCCTGGTAAAGGCTGGCAAGCTTAGCGCACGCCTCTCTCATGAGCTCGACCTCAGTGTTGGAGGGCTTCCTCCCTGCATGAACAGAGGCCATGGTGGAGAGAACTAGAACAATCTTGGCTACTCTCTTCAATTCGGCATCCTCGTCGACCTGGAAGAAACCCCACTCCTGTGAAACCCTAGCAATGTGCGACTTGCACTCTTCCCTCACAGTCTCATTACTCTCCTCGGCTGAGATCGAAGACCAGAAGCTCACAATGCTCGGTGGCCACCAGGAGACGACGTGGATGCTCCGACTAGTGTGCACGGACTAGGCTTGGAGATGTTGTGGGCTTGGAGAAGCTTAGGGCTTGGAGACGCTTAGGGGTTGGAGACTATGCTCTGGGATGAGAGAAAAAAATGCTTTGGGATGTGAGAAAAAAATGGAAGAAACGGTCAAGAGAAAGAAAAGTTGTGTGGCGAAATGGTGAAGGAGAAAGAAAGGTTGTGTGCGGAACAAATTGGAAGAAATGAAATGGTATGCCTAAGTAGAGCGAGATTTCTGCAGAAGTATTTTACCTATTATGATAGGTTTTTAAATATCTATCATAATATGGTTTTCCCACAATTACGAACTTGCCACCGCGTCCAGCTTATTATGATAGATGGTCTTTTACCTGTTATAATATATTTTTAACTTTTATTACGAAAATGCCACTGCTACACCTATTATGATAGGTTTTTTAAAATACGTTATAATATATCTTAGTTTTATTACAAAATTGCCACTGGTCAATGTATTATGATAGGTGAATTTCAACGATCATAGTATCCCATCATAGAATCCAATTTTTTCACTAGTGTTTTAGTTATCTTTATATTTTTCTCGTTCTTAATAACTATATTTATCTATATATTTTCCTGGTTCTTAATATTTTAAGACAACCACTCGTCAACCTACTTGAAAAAAAAAATCATATTGTCTCACCTTTGATACATTTATGAAATATCAAAAACATGTTTCTTATGACATAAAGAATACAAAGGGGTTTGCTTTTCACTTTGTGAAGTTAAGAGAACTTATCTATGTCCTATCCCACTTTCTTTATTCTGTATGTTCAAAAATTAGCAAGAAAAGATAACATCTTTTTGCAAAATAGGTGCAAGTTTTGTTATTAATTTTAAATATAATATTGCAAAAGTGTTGTGCCATCAGTTACAAATGTTTTTTCTGAGTTTGGACCGCAAGCTTTTTTGCTTCTAATGTTGGGTTTTGGAGATATTTTCCAAACTTTACGCTACCGACGTTCTTATTTTATTTGCAACGTTCCTCTATTTTATTAAAAAATTACTTTTTAGCAGATATTTTGCTAGATATTTTGGATATTTTAGATCATGGGCCTGGTTCACTAGCTCTATAAATAGAGCACTTCATTCACTCCAAAATCATAATTACAAATCATTCTTCTCTCATTCTCTCTTTTCTTAGTTTCATTCTTTGTTTTTTCTTCTTTTCCTAAATATATTTTGGGTTTATTTGATTCTCTTTTAGAGATCCTTGCTAGTTCTGAGATCCTCAAAAATTCTGAGAAGTTCCTGTTGTATCATAGGGGTCTTGCGCAGTACACTGCAGATAAGTCCTTAAGGACAATGATCTACATGCCTCCAGAAATCTTTTGTTCGTGATCTTTATTCTTTTATTGTCAACTTTTACAACAATCTTAAGGACTTATGACTAACAACAACAACTCAATCCCGGAGAATCAAAATATTGTTTTCAGAACTTAGACGATCTTCACGAAACCTTTCCCGGATGTATCAAAAATCGAGGTCTCCTCTAGTTAGAATTTTTGGCGTTGGCAATAACGCCCCTTGGACATGTACGAAGTCGCCTTTGCTCTTTCATCTTCAAAACCTGACTCCAGTTTCCGTCCAAATCCAAAACAAGTTGAAGATTTGGTTCATGCAAACAAGGTATGTCGCCATAGTTTACTTAGTGCACTCTCTAATGATTTGTTTGATGTGTACTATTCCTATAAGGAAGCGATAGACATTTGGGATTCGTTGATTCTTAAATACACTACTGAAGATATAGTCACACAAAGGTTCATTATTGGGAATTACTATCGCTGGGAAATAAATGAAGACAAAGACATTAAGTTGCAAATCAATGAGTACCACAAGTTTCTCGAAGATATCAAAGCGGAGAATGCTCTTCTACTAGATGAATTTGTTCAGAGCTTCTGATAGAGGAATTGCCACCTTCTTGGACTGATTAAAAGAAACAATTCAAACATAGACACCGACATATGTCACTTTCGGAGCTCATTACTCACATAATTATTGAAGATACCAACAGGAAAGAATGTGCTGCTGCAAGGGCCAAAACTTTGTCTGCAAAAGAAAACATGGTAGAAGACAGACCTGCTCCAAAAAAGTAACGAACACAAACCTGATCACAATAAGAAAAATAATTTTCAAAAATATCACCTAAACGCATCTAACCCCACCTTTAAGAAGAGAGGAAATTGCTTCGTATGTGGGAAGTCGGGCCATCATGCACCATAGTGTAGGCGTAGAGCAAGAAACGACAACCTTCCTAGGGCCAATATAGCCGAAGGAGATGACATTATTGTTGCGGTTGTTCCTCAAGTAAATCTGATGACCAATGTGAGCAAGTGAGTGGTAGAATCTGGTGCTACCAGGCATATCTGTGCAAACAGAAGTGCCTTTACCTCTTACACTAATGTAGGGGATGGAGAAGAACAAGTCTACCTTGGTGATTCCAGGACCACTCCTGTTTTGGGAAAAGGAAAAGTTCTTCTCAAACTCACATCTAAAAAGACTCTGGCTTTGAGTGATGTGCTACATGTTCCATCAATCAGAGTTAATTTAATCTATAGCACTACTGGGAAAAGTGGGGGGTTAAAGTGTCATTCGAGTATGTGATAACGGTCTAAAAACCGTTATTTTCATGCTTAAATTGATATCAAAATACACCCTTTATGGCTTAGAATGAGCTTAGAATAAGGTAAAACACTTAAGTTGAGTCATTTGAGAGTCAAAAGCTGTTTTTAGAGATATTATGCTTGTTTTGCATTGTTTTGCAGGGTTTTGATGAGAATTAAGAATGAAATTGAAGAAGGAAGGTCTTAAACTCAAGGAAGAAGAAGAAAAATGAAGAAAAGAAGAGTCTAAGCACCGCCCAGCGTCAAAATGCACCGCTGAGCGCCATTATTCGAGGGAAAGCCACTGTCTGGCGCCCAGGCGGTGACGCTGAGCGTCTAGAGCGATTAAAGGCAAACCGCTCAGCGGTGAAACTGATGGCTGAGCAGTGGTGCGACTTGAGGGAAACCGCTGAGCGGTAAAGTTGGACGCTGAGCGGTTGTCTGCTGGGCTTGGGCTTAAATTCTGTTACTTTTATGCCTTATATATAGCTCAAGTGCGATTCAAATATCATTCTTTTGGCAGAAGAGGACGTCCAGAGCTATTCTACACTCCTTGGAGAAGATTTCTTGGATGCTTAGGCTCCATTTTATCATATCTAGGGTTTGCTTTTCCATTCTTTCATTGTATTTCATCTAGTTTCACCATGTCAATGGTGAACTAAACCCTTTGTTGTTGGGGAACAATGTAATCTTTTGAAACTCTCTTTTATTGAAATTCTTGTTTTATTCATATGCTTGCATATGCTGTTATTATCAATTGTGGGTTCTTTATCTATGCTCTAAGCTATTATCATTTAACTCATTTGATAAATAGATGTTTGCCTTTGTCGATACGGGGACGTATGGGGAAGTCATGAATTGATAAGGAATTCGTGATCAACAAATACCACCTAGGAATAGGGGGGTAGGACGATCAATTATATTTTGCTTCTGTGGTACTTGCATTGCTAATTAATAGGGGAGACTAGGGATAGTAAGCTAGTAACTAGTAGTAGGCTCTTCTCGCCGAGGATCGGGTTTAGGGTAGACTAAGAAAGTTACATGAAAATTAGATAATAAAGCGAATTTAATAACAAGAGTAGATATAAGAGAGTGGATAAGATGAAATTGTAAACCCTAACAACTCCATTCATCAATACCTTTTTCTTGCCAATTGAATCAATTGCATTTGCATGTTTACTTTTTGTTTTTGCATTCAAACTACAAATTAATTTTCTTTACAAGTCTTACAATATTGATTTAAACGAAAGATAAGGCCTTTGAGTCCTTTGGGAGAACGATATTGGGTTTACCAATTATATTACTTGATACGATCTGGTACACTTGCCAAGGGTCTTAACAGTATGACAAGATTGTAATGACAAAAAATAATGTTTTTGTGGGGAAGGGATATTTTGATCATGGTCTCTTTGTACTTAACATTTCTGAAAATATTAATGAATCGTCTTCTTCTGCTTATATTGTTGACTCATATGATACATGACATACTAGATTAGGACATCTAAATTCTTCCTATGTTATGAAATTACAACGACTAGAATTAATCAATATGCATGATAAACAAAGTAGTGAATGTGATATATGTGTAGAATCTAAATTAACCAAGAAAAATGTTTTTCTGTAGAACGCCAAACTGAACTGTTAGGGTTAATTCATACTGATCTAGCTGATTTAAAACAAACCATGTCTAGAGGAGGTAAAAATTATTTTGTAACTTTTATAGATTATTATTCTAGATACACTAAAGTATACTTAATCAAACATAAAGATGAAGCATTTGATGTGTTTTTAACCTATAAAGCAAAAGTACAAAATCAATTGAATAAGAAAATTAAGAGGATTAAATCAAATAGAGGTGGTGAGTATGTGTTATTTAATGACTTTTGTGTTAAAGAAGGTATCATCCATGAAGTAACCCCACCATATTCACCTGAGTCTAATGAAGTAGTTGAGAGAAAGAATAAAACTCTTAAGGAGATGATGAATGCGATGCTTATTAGTTCTAGTGCACCCGATAACCTTTGGGGAGAAGCCTTGCTTACTGCATGTTTTTTACAAAATAGAATACTTCATAAGAAAACTGGTAAAACTCCCTGTTAGCTATGGAGAGGTTATCAACCTAACCTTAAATATCTAAGAGTGTGGGGGTGCCTAGCTAAGGTGATGTTACCCGATCCTAAGAAAAGGAAAATAGGCTCTAAAACCTCTGATTGCATGTTCTTAGGCTATGTTGAACATAATGCTGCCTATAGGTTTCTAGTTCTTAAAAGTGATATACTTGAAAGTAATTCTATAATGGAGACAAAAAAATGTTGAGTTTTTTGAACATGTTTTTCCTTTAAAGGTCAGTGAGATGTCTCAACCTATAGATAATAATAATAGTGATGTCTTGTGTGAGGAATTAAGAAGAAGGAAAAGACAGAGAAAGGAAACTTCATTTGGTAATGATTTCAATACCTATCTAGTTGATAATGATCCAAGTCGCTTTGTAGAAGCCATTAGTGCTCCTGATGCAAAATTGTGTGATAAAGCCATTAAGACTAAAATTGAATCGATTATGAAAAATAATGCTTGGACCTTAGTAGATTTTCCTAAAGGAGTAAAACCCATTGGTTGTAAGTGGATCTTTAAGAAAAAGTATCATCCCGATGAATCTATAGAGAAGTATAAGGCAAGGTTAGTAGCAAAAGGTTTTACTCAAAAACAATACATAGATTACTTTGACACTTTTGCCCATTCGAGTTTTGTTAGCCTTAGTAGTCATCCATAAGCTAGTGATACTCCAAATGGATATTAAAACTACCTTTTTGAATGGTGATTTAGAGGAGGAAATTTATATGACTTAACGTGAAGGGTGTGTTGTACCTGGTCAAGATAATAAAGTTTGTAAACTTTTAAAATCTTTGTATGGGTTGAATCAAACACCACAACAGTGGCATGAAAAACTTGATAATGTGTTGCTATGTGATGGTTTTTCACATAATGATGCTGATAAATGTGTGTACTTTGAATTTGAAAATGGTGATTGTGTCATTATATGTTTGTATGTGGATGACATGTTAATTTTTGGTACATGTAATGAGATTGTTGTTAGAACAAAACTGTTTCTAGGATCAAACTTTGAAATGAAAGACATGTGTGAAGCTAATGTAATTTTAGGTGTTAGAATCATAAGGAATGGAGATAATATATTACTATCCCAAGAACAATACATTGAGAAACTTCTTAAGAAGTTTGGGTATTATGATTTCAAACCCATGAGGAGATTCATTATCCGAGCCTCAATATGCCTAGATAATTGGGAGCTTACTACACTTGATGAGCTTTTCTAGACTTGATATTGCTTATGTAGTAGGTAGACTGAATAGGTACACTCAATGTCCAAATCAAGAACATTGGGATGCACTTTACAGGCTTATGAGATACTTAAGAGGTTTAATGGATTATGCCATTGAATATAGTGGATTTCCCACAATACTAGAAGGGTACAATGATGCTAACTGGATCTCTAATTCAGATGAGACAAAATCCACTAGTGGTTATGTATTCACACTTGGGGGTAGTGCGATTACATGGAAATCAGCCAAACAAACAATTATTGCAAGATCAACAATGGAATATGAGTTTGTCGCTCTTGAGATGGCTGATAGTGAGGTTGAGTGGTTGGAAAAC
The DNA here is from genome assembly GCA_027742785.1 of Vigna reflexopilosa. Taxonomy (NCBI): domain Eukaryota; kingdom Viridiplantae; phylum Streptophyta; class Magnoliopsida; order Fabales; family Fabaceae; genus Vigna; species Vigna reflexopilosa. The sequence goes on along the minus strand of CM050917.1, from coordinate 17,963,285 downwards.
TTCTTAGCAAATATTCCACTGGGAATAAAACCAACCCCATCAGTGTCAATACACTGTGATTGCCATTCGGCAATAGCTATAGCTAAAAAAAAGAATTACAATGGAAAGAATAGACATATCCAATTGAGACACAATTTGGTGAAGCGGCTGCTAAAGAGTGGAACTATTTCCATTGACTATGTAAAGTCAGAACTCTGACAAAACCCTTGGGAAGAAATATGATCTTAGAAACATAGAGGGAAATGAGACTTAAGCCATTGGCAAACAAACAAGTGATGGTAACCTAACCTTTGTGATTGGAGATCCCATGAATAAGGTTCATATGGGTAAAAATAAGTCGTTTGTTAGTTCTGATAGCACTAATTTGATTTTAAATCAAATATGTCCATTCCTATGGTGTGTGAAAGTGCTAGAGACTGCATTATTAAGAGGTTAAACTTAGTAATTAAACAAAGTTTTTAATGATTTTCTTATCCCTTATGGGTGATGTATGATTTGCAGCATAGACTTGAAGAAATCATATATATGAGTTTCAAGTGGGGCCACTTGCATGAGATCTTGGCATGATCTCTAGAGCACTCATGAATATCGGGCACGTGCATGACCTAGTAAGTGCATCACAGCGATAACAACAAGGATTGTGGGAACGTACTATGATTGATAAACCTTTAATACACTCAAGTGTCTTTGGTTCACATAACTTGCTATACCAACTACACTATATGTTAAGTTTCTTGATCTAGGACTGGTTCATATAGCTTGCTATACAAGCTCTGAGGCATTACATTTATAAAACCCAGGATTTTTCTTCTTTTCTTTCTTTCAATCTTTTATCTTTTGCAATATGTGGGGGATTGTTATTAATTTTAAATATAATATTGCAAAAATGTTGTACCATCAGTTGCAGATGTTTTTTCTGAGCTTGGACCGTAAGCTTCTTTGCTTCTAATGTTTTGCTTTGGAGATATTTCCGAAACTTCATGTTGCCAACGTTCTTATATTATTTGCAACGTTCCTATTTTATTAAAAAATCATTCTTTAGTAGATATTTTGCTAGATATTTTGAATCTTTTGGATCATGGGCTTGGTTCACCAGCTCTATAAATAGAACACTTCCGTCACTCTAAAGTCATCATCATAAATCATTCTTTTCTCATTCTCTCTTCTCTTAGTTTCATTCTTTCTCTTTTCTTCTTTTCCTAAAAATATTATGGGTTTATTTTATTATCTTTTTTAGAGATCCTTGCTAGTTCTGAGATCCTCAGAAATTCTGAGAAGTTCCTGTTGTATCCTAGGGAGCTTGCACAATACAGCGCAAATAAGGCCTTAAGAATAGTGATCTACACGCATCGAGAATCCTTTGTTCGCGATCTTTATTCTTTTATTGTCCGCTTTTACAACAAGTATTTCCAATTAAGTCTTTAAAATTGCCTTCTTCATATTTCTTCACACACATTAGATTCGTTTACATTTATTCAATTAGTGTATTTACTCTTGTTCTTTCCTTTTCTTTAAAAAAAAAACCAACTTAATACTAAAAATAAAATGAGATAAAAACACATAAAATTAATAAATCATCACATTAATGAAAGTAATATAATAAGGTTTAAATAAGCATATAGGCAAATACAGTAATATTCACTTTAACTTTCTTAAAATTATTTTGTATAATTTATCCTCAATATTTCAATAATTAAGATATCAAAGGAAAAAACCACGTTTGGTATATAAGTAATAGACAAAAACAAAATTTGTTAGAGATTAATATATAACTTGGTTTTTAATAATTGAAATAAAATATAATCAGTAAAATAATTCTCAGATATCATCTTATGTTTTATTTATTATTATTATTGTTATTATTATGTTATTGTAATCTATAAGCTCAAACGCATATAAGTGTACTTTGGAAACCCAGCATTTCGTTTTTAACTAAAACCTTATTTTATAAGAAGAACTAATAATTATAAAGCCGAACTTAATTTTTTTAATTATTAATACCTCCAATGAAAAATATGTATACATTTAAGTTATATATAATCGTGAATATATTTATAAAACAATTATATTATTGTAAAATGTAAAAAGTAAGAAATATGGAAATTAAAATGACCTATAAATTTGACATAGCAGGGCAGTTTTAAAAAGTTTGTTAATTGTGATTAAAAGATGATTTAGAGTCAAGTCTTGGACTAACTGTAAAGAGAGTGCTCCAAAGAAGAATTCATAGTGATTAAGTCAAAAATTGAAAATGATTTATTAGGAACAATCACTCACAGGTGGAAAAGCAATTTTCACATGGAAAATCAACCCAAAAAAGAAAAAAAAAACTGTCAGCGTGTAATAAACGTTATTTAGTCAAGTCCTAGGTTTATATTCTTTTCACATTAGATTTAGTATTTTACTAAATTAGAATACTGAACCATGCTCTGCATGCTCAGATAAACTAAAACACAGAACATAACAGTTACATAATGCAAACAGAGAAACTACAGATTGAAAAGGTTGGCATAATCATACATGATTATTATATAGAATGTAAAAGGTATACAATAAAATTATTTACATGTTAAACCTTTAATCAGAACACGTTATAAAGTGAAAGGATATAAATACATATAACTACTTGCACGTGGAAGTAAATATACAAAATTAATCACTTAGAATAAGTATTAAGTATTATATATTTTTAGTATACGAGTAAGAATATATTACAATTCTGAATACACTTAAATTAATAAATATAAAATGTAAATATAAATAAGTATTAATATTAAGACTGAGCTATAGTTTTTATATATATATATATTTTTTTTTCTTAGATTTGATAATGTATTTGTAAAGATTTCAACAACTTAATCTTTAATATTCAATATTTAAAGTCCTGGCCATTTTCTTTAGTACTGGTTTCGGAAAATGAATGAAAGTTGTAGAAGATATTTGGACGTTTAAATTAGTCTCTCTGGTAGAATATTAAATGTGTAATTGATTAAAACATAAATAAATTATTTTGAATGTGCTATTTATAATATTATTTATTACATTTATAAACCCTTGTCAGGATGAGTCTATATTTTGGTATAATGATCCATTTACCTATCATTATAAGTGTTTGAGTCAGGTCGCCACATACCATACATATTAAATATGTTTAGGTAAATGCATTTAGTATGTATTCAAAATTGTAATCTGCACAGCATTGTTCGAAAACAAACATATATATATATATATATATATATATATATATATTTATTTATTTTAGTGAAATGATTTTTTTATTATATTAGTGTAGCCAAATAGCAATATTAATTGAATGAAAATGTTTCAAATTATAATAGGTGAATGTAGGTGTATAGTAGGTCTTTATCAGGTCATCCATTGAAATGTGTGATATAACATGTTGGTAGTGATTAAACGGTAAACATTTAAAGTTTGTAAGATCTCGAAGTGATCGGTATAGTTCTTCATGAATGTTTATTAAGCACAGTGACAAGCATCTAAAACAGAAAAGTGTATTAACGAAAACAATTATTAATTATGTTTAAGATTGACTTAACAATGATTAACTCAATAATAAGTAAAGTCATAACAAAAACTATAAACAGGAGTTGTTGATAAGATTATTAGATTATTTTTAAAGTTATATTTAATATCTTTCTAATCAAATTATTATTAACTTGATCATCAAAATGCTTTTTATAAATATACTGGAACCGTCTTACTGAACGTCCCAGACTACCAAAGCTTGAACAAGAAAATCAATTGACAATAACTTATTCAAGTTTTTGTGGAACTTGATTGATCCTGTAGAAACAGTAGGATTAACAAAAATAATATATCCAATTAATTATAATTTTTTCTTGAAAATGTTTTCGTATAAAAACGACACGTGAAGATAAGAAGAGATAAACACTTTTACGTTAATCGTTTTATTACTTGTACAATAACTTTTTTATCATTTTATAATAAATAAGTTTACACTTTTTAGAATTATAAATTCTAACATAAGCTAAAAATAAAATTGTGAATTAATCTGTGCATGAGGTAATGAGCAAAAGATTTTCTTCCCTAATTTTGATTTTTAAGTTAGGCATAAATTAATTTTGACTGAAATAAAAGTTTTTGTTAGTTTTTAATTTGTGTTTTTTCTGTTTTTAAATTTGTCCAAATACAAAAGACTGAATGTATCTGAGAATGATTTGGTCTTAAAATTTGAATCCAGGTTCTGCAATATGTTGTTTGTCCATAAGAAAATGTTCATAAGAATCTGTAGTGTCACTTTTGCATATGAAGTTGTCTTTGACCTGAAAGAAGTTCAAAATTGGCCAAAGACTTGAGTCAATTCTGATTTCTGAACTTTGAAAATGAGAACAGTTTATATATAATAATTGAGTTGTGTGTGCAGATGAGTAGGTGTAGAAATCTTATCCACTTTGAGAAAGAAGTGCGCTATACTTTGTTGACCACGATACAAAGATTAAAAGATTTCACAAAATTAATTAAGTGCTTGATTGGAGAAATAGTAAAAAAAATATACAATAAATATGATCAATGATAAGAAAAAGAGAGTGGAGAATCCTGATTAGATATTTAGAAAAGGAAAATAATTCTTTAGATTGATGAAATAAAACCTAATATATTATTGTCAAAATGAATGTCTTTATGAATGTGATACTTTTCTTATAGCATCGTTAGAGAGGACATTACTGCTTGTAAAATTAATTATATCATTAGAACTCGGTTATTACATGATAGTATAGTTACCAACAATATTATATTTCATAAATTTAATAATTAATAAAAATATATAATATATTATTCATGGTCGTAATTTTATAATATGTTGAAAATAGTAAAAATTTGTTGATAAACACAATTTATTGATGAATACAAATTTGTCAAAAACTTTTATTGATGGATAGAGACATTTATTGGTAAGGACAGATGATTATAAATTTGTCGATAAATATATGTCGATAAAAATTTTGTTGATAGGAGGAACAATGTGATAGCTGTGATAACTGAACCTAATCCCTGTTATATTGTTTTTGATGATGACAACACATTAATAACGACAACACATTAATAGCAACAACACATGAATGTTGTCATGTCACAAAAGAAAAATGTTTTTGTGTTGTGTTATACATATGTGGAATATATAAATGCTTACTGTGTTATAATGCACATACTGTGTTAAATGCATATATTAAACATATTGTTGATTGATGCATACTTCTGTGATTATGAAGAGATTGTATTTGTGTATGCTCACTGTATGTTTATGTGTAAAGAAAACCACATGCACAAAAGCATATTTGCATGACATAATCGATTACAGTATTGTGATAATCAATTAAGGTCACCAGACAACTTATGTTTTGAATTGTGGCAAAACAATAGTTTGAATCGATTACATTAGTTGTTGAATCGATTAAAACTCGTGTGTTTGCATATATGTTTTTTAAATGTGCTGTGATGAGTTTTTGAGAAGAAAAGTTTTCAAAATTTGTTTAAGTGTTAAGCTTAATCGATTATCTATTTTGTATATTCAATTAAGTCTGTTATGTTTTATGCTAGTCATAACTGTTTTAACGGTCATATTTTTAAATATGTTTGACTAACATTTAATGTTAATCGATTACATTAATTGAACATTCAATTAAAAGCTGAGTTGGTTGTAATATTGTTACATCTATTTTATGTAACCGATTATATTGTTGATGGATCGACAAGAGTATCGAATAGCACAAGTAATATAAAATGGTGAGTTAGGATGTGTTGGAAACAAGATGGCTCAATTTCAACACCAAGAGGGGGGTGAATTGGTGAGGTTTAAAAATCAGAGTCTTTTTTAAAATCTTTTTCACAAAATATAAACCTTTACAAAGTTTCTTGAATCGCAAGTAATAAGAATTTTAAGTGCGGCGAAAATATAAAGTTTATTGTACAAATTGTAAAGTCGACTTAAAGTAAAAATGTAGGGAAAGAGAAAGAAAACACAGAGTTTTTATATTGGTTCAGCCTCAATGCCTACATCAAGTGTCCTTCCACAACCAGGAAGCCAATGCATTATATTAGTCAAGGTTTTTACAACAAAAATTATGTGGAGACCTCTACGTCAAAAGTATAGGCAGTCAACACAAACATCTGCAACAAGATATCTTCTCTTTTGCAATCTTCACCCACTTTGAACAATCTTCAAAGTGTCCAGAACTTCACGAGTTCACCTCCTGTAATCCCAACAGGACAGCAATAATCTTTCCAAAGATTGATAGAAACCTTGATCAAATGAAGAACACCAATTGTGCAGATTTTGATCAACCAGTATGTGCAAGTCACTTCCTCCTTAAGAAACTCTTCCAAGAAAGATCCCCTTCGTCTTCTTGATGAGTTCTTTGAGCTTTTTCACACAGAGATCACAAGCTGAAATATCAAATGAAAGTGTTAGAATCTTAAAGTCCAAAATTTCTCTGTGGTCAATAGAATCATGTCTATTTATATTTTTCTATAAATCAGACGCTCTTGTAGTCGACTCTGCCACTAATGAAGTCGACTGTCATCAGACAGTTATAACAGTTAAGTCAAATAACAGTAGTCATAAAAAACCAAATTGATTTCACATTTAATACAGTTGACTTTCATTTAATGCTTTAACAGACAATTGAAATATTGCCATTGTAAATCAAAAGCATTAACAGGATTTCAAAACAAATCACTAACTAAGTCGAATTCACTGAGCGTGCAGTCAACTTAGACACTTCAACTTAGTTTTGAAATACTTTTCAATGAAAAATCACTCACAACACTGCTTTTTAAAATTTGTGCAAAGTCTTGAGTTTAAATCGACTTACTTCATAATGAAGTCGAATTAAAACTTGTAGATTTTCCACACTATATAAGTTCAACAAAGTGTATGTGGTTTTCTTTTCTTAAGCAAATGTAATGCAATCACAAAAGATGTATCAAGTATAAAATCACTGAATACGCATACATATATGAGAAACAACACAGACATGTTCCTTAAGATATCATTCACAATAAAGAATTGAACATGTAACAAATAAGAATACATGTGTTATTAATAATGTGTTGTCATCATAAAAAACCAGAGCATTGTGAGATTAAAAGATTTATCTAAACCAGTGTTTCCCTTATCAACAATCTCAACAGGATGCACCTTTGAAATGTGGTTAGGGCGGTACACCGTCCAAAAGGCATTTTCCTATAAGTAAAGACACCAAATGGACATGTGAATGTCGTGTTTTCTTGATCTTGAGGATGCACGAGTATTGATTATAACTTGAGTATCCATTAAGGAAACAATAATATTCTTGTCCAACTAATCTCTATAGCATTTGATCTACGAACGAAAGTGGAAAATAGTACTTCCTTGTAGTGTGATTAAGTTTTCTATAAACAATACACATTCTCCATCTAATGAAAATTCTAGAGGGAATTAATTTATTCTTCTCTTTATAAATAATTGTCATTCCTCCTTTTTTTGGCACAACATGTACTGGACTCACTCATGGACTATCAAAGATTGGGTAAATCATGCCTACAAATAACTGTCATCCTTTCTTTGGCACAACATGTACTGGACTCACCCGTGGACTATCAAAGACTGGATAAATCATACCTACTTCAAGTAACTTGATCACCTCTGTTCTGACCACTTCTTTCATGGTTGGGTTGAGCCTTTAATTTGGCTGAGCCATAAGCTTGTAATTGTCCTCCATTAAGATTCTATCACGCAATATGATGGACTAATTCCTTTCAAGTCTGTGAGGGTCCACCCTATGGGTTTTTCATTAGCTTTTAGAACTTCAAGCAGCCTTTTCTCTTCATCAAGTTCAAGATGATTGGTTTACTACATTCTTTTTGTAGAAATGCATACTTTAGATGAGGTGGTAGTTGCTTTAATTCTGGTAATTGCTTCGCTCTAGCAGCAGACCAACGTGGTTGCAGCACTGCGTTAGTGTTGATTACAACCTTTGATATTGTCTCTTCATTTAGCTCTTTTGACTTGTTAAATTTTGCAATTATTTTTCTAATTCCTTCTTCATCAGTATCTCCTCCTATTTCAATATTCATGAAGGATTTTTTTGTAAAGGATCAACTAGTAAAAATGTGTTTGTTGAATTCATGTAGATTTTATCCAACACGTGCATTCTAAAACAATTTTTCCTTCCAGTTGGATATTTCAAAGCTTTAAATACATCAAAGTTCACTTTTTCATATTACACTAAAACCTTTAATTTCCAATTATCCATATCAATTTATAACCTTGGCAGTCTTCATGAATGGTCTACCCAAGATCTATGACACTTTAGAATCTTCCTCAATGTCCATGATCACGAAATCCACTGAGAAATAGAATTTGTCCACCCTTACTAAAAGATCTTCTATTATTTTATAAGGATGCTTGACTGATCTGCAACTAATTGTAGTGTTATTCTTGTAGACAAAATCTCCAGATCACCAACTCTTTTGATCATTGACAGCGACATCAAGTTAATGCTTGCTCCTAGATTTAGAAAGGCTTTTCCAACTGTAAATTTTCCTATAGTTACAGGTAGTGTGAAGCAACCTGGATCACGAGTTTTCTATGGTACAAACTTCTAAATAATTGCACTGCATCCAGCCTCTAATTCCATAATTTCTTCTTGAATTCACCTTTTCTTAGTTAATATGTAGGCATTTGCTTCATGACTTTTATAAATGGTACATTTATCTGCAACCTCTGAATCATATCCAGGAATCTAGTGAATATAGTGAATTATCCGAATAAAGTGGAATTTTATAAATTTTATATTAATTTTTACTTATAAAATAAAAATAGAAATAGAAATAAATATTCATAAATACATTTATTATTATTATAATTGAAAGAATAAATAAATATTTTAATTGTTTTAATATATACTTTACAATAAAAAATACATTATATTATTATAAATTAATTTTAAAAATATATTTTATTATTTAATTATTTTAAAAAATATTTATAATCTATCAAATCATTCCCAAATTTTAATAAACTTTCTCTTCACTTCTCCATTTTCCCTTTCAGTTTTTTTTTCTCTTAAATTCATTATAAGAAACTCGTCGGCCCAATAATAATGAGACGGCCCAAACTTTGGTGGCCCAAAAGTGAGAGACAAAAGTCTTTATCTCTCGAAGTTTCCCAACATCAGAATTAGGTGAGAAAGATGAGTGTGTCAGAGCTCGAGTCTTCAAGGGCAAGAGAAACACGACGCTGTTCACGAAACGATCTGGGGTGACCGTCAACGACAAAGGAATCTCCGATGCGGTGGCCAACGGTGGTGGCTGATCGGAAATAAGACGGCAAAGGTGAAGCATACACTTTGGAGGTATGTAATCTAAGCTTTAAGAAGAAAGGAAAATTTTTCATTAACTGTGATTCTCTTCATCTTACTATTTCTCAGACACTGGAAGCCCTTATATAGGGTTCCGGTAACAGAAAAAGAAAAACCCCAAAAATAGGTTAACCCTAAAAGCTAGATTACTGTTCACATGAATTGTAATCACAAACAGAATCATTTAAGTCCTAACCGAAACAATAAAAACACTTTTAATAGCCTCCCCTCAAGCTGGATGGTGGATATTCACCATTCCAAGCTTGGGAATAATCGATTTGAAACGATTGCGGTGAGGGAATTTTGTGAAAACATCTGCCAGATGTTCTTCTGACCGAATAGGTAGCAAATGTAGAAACTTGGCCTGTATCTTCTCTCGGACAACGTGACAGTCCAACTCTATGTGCTTGGTGCGCTCATGAAAGCTTTGATTATGAGCTATGTGTCTGGCAGAGTTGTTGTCACAATATAGGACAGCTGTAGCAACTGGCGTGACTTCAAGGTCTTGAAGGAGATAATGTAACCACTGCATTTCGCAAACCGTAGCAGCAAGGGCTCTTAATTTTGCTTTTGTGGAGGATCAAGTGACAGTACTCTGCTTCTTTGATCTCAAAGAGATGACAATATCCCAGGAAAATGCAATAACCAGTGGTGGATCTTCTTGTATTAGGACAGGTGGCCGAGTCTAAATCGCTGAAACCCTTTATCTGTATCTCCGAATCAACACCAAAGAAAAGTCCTTCAGAAGGACCTTATTTCACATATATAAGGATATGTTGTAAAGCCTAATAATGGTGTTTGGTTGGTTCCTGCATAAATTGACTCAAAAGATTAACTGTAAAACATAGATCAGGTCTAATGTTAGTAAGGTAGAAAAGCTTCCCTATCAGTCTCCGATAATCACTGGGATTATCCATGTAGTCTTCCGTCTTGTATAGGGAGTTGTTGTTGCTCAAATATGGTGTAGAACTCGGCTTGCTTCCTAACATCCCTGTCTCTTCAAGAATATCAAGTGCATATTTTCTTTGGCATAGATGTATTCCTTTCTTAGACCTTGCAACCTCAAAACCGAAAAAAATATTTGAATTCTCCTAGGTCTTTAATGTGAAATTGATTGTTCAAAAGGGATTTTATGAAATGGATCTCTTTCATTGAATTTCCTGCTAAGACAATGTCATCAACATACACAAGTAAAATAATGAAATTAGTAGAAGTATTTTTGACAAACAGGGAGTGATCTGACCTAGATTGAACATATCCAGAAGAGATTAGAAATGTAGAAAGCTTATCAAACCACTGTCTACTGGCTTGTTTCAAGCCATACAAGGATTTAGTCAACTTACAAACTTGTCCCCTAACATCAATATTTAAGCCTGGTGGAGGATCCATATATACGTCTTCATTCAAGTCTCCATGGAGAAAAGCATTGTCTACATCAAGTTGATGTAGGAACCAATTCTTAGAGGCTGCAAGAGTTAGTAACATTCTAACAGATGTAAGCTTTGCAACAGGGGAAAAAGTATCTAAAAAATCTATACCCTCTTGTTGGGTATACCCTTTGGCTACCAGCCGAGCCTTATACCTTTCAATAGTACCATCTGCTTTACGTTTTATCTTATAGACCCACTTACATCCAATAGACCTTTTTTCTGGAGGAAGTTGAGTCATGAACCAAGTTTTATTTGCTTGTAGAGCTTGGATTTCCTTTCTCATGGTATCGGTCCACTCTGGGCTGTTCTTGGCTTCTTCATAAGAGTTGGGTTCTTTGTCACCAGTTATAGCAAATGTATATTTCAAATGTTTGTTAGAAAGAGACTTGTAAGATAAAGCATTTGTTATAGGATAAGGAGTACTCAAAACATTCTTGGCAGTCAAATATGTAGATGGGGATTCATCTCCTTCTTAAACATAATTCTTCAAATATTCTGGAGTTCTTCTAACTCTGCTAGATCTTCTTTGAGCATTTTCTTCATGCTGTTCTGTTGAATTCGTGTTTTCAGTAGTAGCATTGCTCTCAGCTGAATTTCCCTCATTAGAATTATTCTGAGCAAGGCTCGGGTTCCCTCTTTCATTTTTTATAGAATCTTTCTCATACCTGCAGTCAATATGATCAAGGAAAAACATATTGTCTTTACCATAATTACCATTGTTTTTTTTTTCTTGTTTATCTTTATATGGAAACACCTCTTCATAGAAGATAACATTTCTGCTCATGATTATTTCTCTACTGTTAATGTCCAAAACTATATATCCTTTTACCCCACTTTTGTATCCTAAGAATATACCCTTCCTAGCTCTCAGATCGAGCTTGTTCCTATTGCTTTCCAATGTAGAAGCAAAACAAAGACAACCAAAAACTTTTAGATCAAGATATGTGGGTGAATTATCATTCAAGAGTTCAAAAGGGGTTTTATCAATATCAACACACCACTTTTGATGCTCAATTCCATTAGAGTTGCAAGTGGCAGAACAATTAAACTCAGGGCCATTATCTGTCCTAATGATTTTAATGGTTTTATTAAATTGAGTTTTGATTTTCATGATGAAAGCCTGTAAAAGATCCCTGGTTTGCCCCTTATTGTGCATGAGAAAAACCCAAGTGTGCCTACTATAGTCATCAACAATAGTAAGAAAATATCTATGTCCATGTATAGAGAGAGTAGAGATAGGGCCCCAAATATCACAATGAATCATATCAAAACAGTTAGCAGATAAGGAATTGCTCTTAGGAAAAGACAATTTGTGTTTTTTAGCATAATGAAAAATATCACAAGCACTATCATTAGTAATTTGAATGTAAGGAATGATTTTACACAATTTTTCAACAACTTTATGTCTAGGATGGCCTAGCCTACAGTGCCATAGGCTTACATTTTCATGTTCATAGGAAAAAATACAACTAGAGGTCAGGTTCCTTTCAAAAGATTTTAAGTGGTAGAGTCCTTTGTACACACTAGCATATTCAATCATCTTCAATGTAGCATTGTCCTGGATTTCACACATCTTAGATGAAAAAGTAAGAGTGTAGTTTATGTCTCTAGTGAGGCTTTGCACAGATATGAGATTAAAGGTAAATTCAAGTATATACATCAAAGATCACAAAATCCTTAGTAAAATGAATAGTTCCTGCATACTGGGCAGTAACTAAAGAGTTATTAGGTAATTTGACAGATATGGGATTGATTTTATAGAATGTTGTGAATTGATTCTTGTCATGGGTCACATGATTTGTTGCCCCTGTGTCTATAATCCAAGAGAACATACCTTGTGTGTCCTTTGTGTTGTTTTTCTGTATTTGACTAACATTGTGGGATGGGTTACCAGCTTTGTCCAGCAACTGCAATATCCTCTGCATCTGTTCATGCGTGAATGGGTTCTGAACAATGCCTTGTTGATCAGCTTGTGTCCCTGCATATGTAGAACAAGTGTTGGTTGAACTCCATTCCTTTTGTCCAACATCATTTTCACTATTCCCGTCATTTTTCTTGTACCATGGTGGATACCCATGCTTGGAATAACATTCATCAACAGTGTGATTCATTTTATGACAGTGGGAACACTGTTTCCCATAGTTGGGATTCCTTCCTCTTCCTTGATTTCTGGGTGGATTTCCACGTCCATAAGTCCTCCAACCTTGGCTGTTTTTCCATTGATTTTGTTTGTCAGTGGTGTTAACCAGTATCTTGTTGTCACTGTGATTAGAATTCCCTTGTCTTTCTTGCTGTATAATGAGTGAAAACACTCGATTAATGCTGGGTAGTGGTTCCATGAGTAATATCTGAGTCTTGACAGTGTTGTAGCATTCGTTCAAGCCTTTCAAAAATCATATGACGTGCTCCATGTCCCTATATTTGTGTGAGGCCTTGGACAAATCACAACTGCAAGGAATTTTATAGCTGCAACTAGGAATGGGTCTGAGAAATTCCAATTCTTCCCACAAAATCTTCAAATCAGTAAAGTACTGGTTAACACTTCGTTCACCTTGTTTTATAGAATGAATTTCCTGAAGAAGATCCGAGAATTTGAAATGGTCTCCTTTGGAAAACCTCTCCTTTAATTCCTCCCAAAGTTCTTGAGCATTCTCCACATAAATCACACTCTCAGCTATTTGTGGTGAAAGTGTCTTGGTGATCCAAGATAATACCATCATGTTACTTCTTTCCCAAGAATCAAAAAGGCTATCGTCTCTTTGAGGCCTTGTAATCCCGCCATTTATGAATTTGAGTTTATTCTTGGAAAGTAAGGCTCTTCTCATGTTTCTACTCCAAGAAGTGTAATTAGACTCATTGAGAATCTGTGAGATGAGGGAGGTCCCTGGATTTTCTCCTGGATGCAGATAGTAAGGGGTAGAAGGATTGTTGGCTTGATCCGTTTTCTCCATGATGGCAAAAATGGCAAAAAGAAGCGAAAGAGAGATCAAGAACGAGTGATACGTGCAGTGGAAACGCAGAACAGGTCCAAGACCTGCTCTGATACCATAAAGAAACTCGTCGGCCCAATAATAATGAGACGGGGCCCAAACTTTGGTGGCCCAGAAGTGAGAGACCAAAGTCTCTATCTCTCGAAGTTTCCCAACATCAGAATTAGGTGAGAAAGATGAGTGCGTCAGAGCTCGAGCCTTCGAGGGCAAGAGAAATGCGACACTGTTCACAAAACGATCCGGGATGACCGTCAGCGACAAAGGAATCTCCGACGCGATGGCCAACGGTGACGGCTGATCGGAAAGAAGACGACAAAGGTGAAACGTACACTTTGAGGTATGTAATCTAAGCTTTAAGAAGAAAGGAAAGTTTTTTTCATTTACTGTGATTCTCTTCATCTTACTATTTCTCAGACACTGAAAACCCTTATGTAGGGTTCCGATAACAGAAAAAAAAAAACCCTGAGAATAGGTTAATCCTAAAAGCTAGATTACTGTTCACATGAACAATAATCACAAACAAAATCATTTAAGTCCTAACCGAAATAATAAAAACACTTTTAATACCATCCAAATCTAATAATAATTTTCAAATGGTTAAAACAGAGTTGCTTGCAGCCACAAGGCAACTTCAGCCTTACCCATTTTTCACGCAAAAAATTACATGAACATTGAAGTTAAAATGGGTAACAGAAATCGACAGTGCAAACATCGTTACTCTAAATATATGTCATCTAAGTCTGATAGGATTTTTTATTTTTATTTTTTTATTTTGTTTTATTGTGAAAGAAAATCCCAAACCGTATTCATTTGAAATTTTTTGAATATATATAATATATATTTGAAAGGGTTGAAAAATTTGCATCTTGTGGTGGCGATGTACTCACCACCTACCAGTGGGATATTGCGTAGTTGTTGGGTTATGATGAAACGTGGTGCAGTGCAGTAGTTGTAATAGGATTACGACTATCAGCTACAACTTTTATTTTATTTTTTATCTCTCTTTTTTTAAACTAAACCTAACACCTTTAACCCATTTATTTAGTCATCCTCATATCATATCTTACAATATAATATTTTCAAATTAACTATAAAACTCCTTTTAATATTTCATATAAATATTTTGAAACTACTATATTGCATATACTTTTTTATAATTAATTACCAGATTTTTCATTTACTCAAAAATAAAGTGTTCAAAACAATGACAAATATCAGATCCGACACATGCACGCATTAAACTAAAAATTCGTACTTTGGGAAAACTTAAACGTCCTTTATAAAACTTTAAATACTAACATGTTTATATTTTTGTAAAAGTAAGAATAGTTATATTTAAAACTGGTAATACTTCATAATTTTAATAAATGAGATGTTAAAAAAATTAAAATTTAAACGGAAAAAATATATTAATAATTAACCATTGGTGACCAACGTTTTGTGACGTGTGCGGAAGTCACAGTCACACTAGCTATAACCTCCTCACTTCCCGCATAATCTTACAGAATATGTTAGATAGTTGCAACTTGCAAACCATTATTATTGTTATTATTATGATTTAATTAGTTAATTATTTTTTTGAAAGTTACAACCTAGATGCTAGTAGTTACATCTTATTAAAAATAATTATTCCTAAAAGATAAATCTAATGTAACTTAACTTTGAGTTTAAGATAAATGTGATGTAATATAATTTATCAGGTTTAGTTATTAGATGATACAACTCGATTAAATCCTATTTAATTAGATTTGGTTATATTTTATTTAGATTTAATTAGTAATTCGGTTTTGTATTTAAATTTTGATTTATTTTGTTTCTTATATTTGTTTTTAATTAAAATAAGTCCGTTTTTGTGAAAAGATGATGTGATTTTTTTATTAAATTGATGTTAATATTATTATATTTCAAAAATTAGGTCTATCATCTTTTATTTTGAAATTCTTTTAATTTTAACAAGTAACAGCAGGTAATTCACATTTTGATCACAAATCCATATTTTGATATATGATACTTCTAACCACATTAAGGATGATTTAATGGAATGAAATATATTAATTTATTTTTACAAATTGAGTTCTTTTATTAAAAAAACAAAGATTCAATTGAGTATAAAAAAAATATAGGAATCAAAACATGTCAAAAATCTAAATATAAATACCAAATTATTAATTGAATTATAAATTTATGATTAGGTCAAATCTGATTCAATGCAAACCAATACTTTTTTATATGGATCACGTGATGTATTTAGTATTAGTGATTCAATATCCAATTGAAAACAAACTCTTATACTATTATATTATTTTCATTTTCATGTCTTTTGAATTAGTGTAAACATGTATATTGTGGCTTATGTATTTACTCAGCATTAAATTAAATTTTCTAAATAGAAGAACAAATTTAATAAAGTTAGTTTAGGTTAAAGAAGGAAGCATAGTATGTTTATATGAATAGAAGGAATAAATAAGTGAGATTTCATAGGAAGTTTGTCTTATCATAATATATATTTTGTAAGAAATTCCGTATTTTCTTTTACGTATAGTTTGATAAGAAGATATCCGTTTAAGTTGATAATAAGATAGAAAAAGCTAAATGTTGCGTAGTGGTTGACAGATTTCAATTTTTTGGTACGTCTGATCACAGAACACCTTTTAGCACTGTGAGTCGAATCCGAATGAAAAGCAAGGAAGCACTAAGGTGTGTTTCCATTGGATGGTTTCACATTGTCTTTGTCCAATTACAGCCATTGTTGGTGTAGAAGAATCCCTTCTCTTTCACACCCTCCATCTCATCTTTTGTGGACAACGTTGTTTCAGTTGGCAACAACGAAAGCAATGGAATTGACCAAAACATGAAACATTTTCGCGAGTCTTATTATTATGTCAGGTTTTGGAGTAGGTTGTTGCCGCGTTATATATGCCTACTAACCCTCAATACATGAACTCGGTTCAAAAACCTTCCAATTTCTCATATACGAGAAAATCTCTTTACCTACCTTTTTCTCTTTTCCTCCTTGACAACTGAAAAATCAACCCTCTTTACAAATACTTCTCGACAAATATCAGAGAAAGCATGGTAAATGGATACGTGTCGCAAGCATGAATCATGCTGCTCAATGACTCATTTCATTAAAGGGTAAGGTGTAAATATATAAAATGAGGGAAGAGAGAGAAAAAGCAAAATAACAGAAAGATAACAACAGAAAATGATATTAGCACCCTATTCACACAGGAAACGTGAATCCAAAATTAATATAAAAACTAATTATGATTAAGTCCCCCCTCAAGCTGGGAATAGAGATTTAACATTCCCATCTTGGTACGAAGATTAGAAAACAGAGAAGAAGATAGAGATTTGGTGAAGATGTCTGCGAGCTACTAAGAAGAAGACACAAGAAGTAACTTGACCAATCCCGAGTGAACCTTTTCACGAACTAAATGGCAGTCAATGTTAATATGTTTGGTGCGCTCATGGAAGACCTGATTGGCAACAATCTAGAGGACAGATTGATTATCACAATAGAGAAGAGTTGGTTGCTTGAAGGGAATGTGTAACTCAGTTAGCAGATAAGTCAGCTATTGGAGCTCAGATGTGGTGGTGGCAAGGGCACGGTATTCAGCTTTTGAGGAGCTACGAGAAACTGTAGGTTGCTTTTTAGAGCGCCAGGAAATAAGGGAATCGCCAATATAAACTGAAAAACCTGTGATGGAGCGACGAGTGTCGAGACAACCTGCCCAGTCAGAGTCGCTGAACGCCTTTAATTGAATGGAGCTTTTAGTTGAGAAAAAGAGGCCTAAATAGGAGCCTGCTTTAGATAACGTAGAATGCGAAAAGTTGCCTGAGAATGTGCAGTCATAGGAGAGGACATTAATTGACTGAGATGATGCACAACGTAGGAGATATCAGGGTGAGTTGTGGTTAAATAAATTAGGCATCCAAGAAGCCGACGATATGAGGAAAAGCGTTATTCACACCTAGTTGTTTGAGATGCCAATTGAAAATTGTAGCTAGAGCTAATAGTAATCGAACCGTGGTGAGTTTTGCAACAGGGGAGAAAGTTGCAATATAATCCAAACCTTCCATTTGAGTGTATCCCTTAGCTACAAGACGCGCTTTGTAGCATTCAATGCTTCCATCTACATGATACTTAATTTTATAAATCCAGCGACAACCTATGACATGTTTATTTGGTGGCAGAGAGGTGAGATTCCAAGTTTGATTCAGGTTTAAAGCCTCCAATTCAGCTTGCATGGCCTTTTTCTAGAAATCATATTTTACAGCTTCAGCATAGGAAAGAGGTTCGGGAATTGTGGAAATGGAAGAAATAAATGATTGAAAATTGTTAAAAAGATGAGAATAAGACAAATGATCTTGAATGGGGTAGCACATACCTGGATGAAGATTGGTAGTAGTTTATGTGAAGGATTGATGGTAGTCTTGTAGATAAGAAGGGGGATGATGAGCACGACTGGATCGCCTTAATTGGTGTGAAGGGGAAATTGGTTGTATAGGAGTAGAAGAAGGGGAAGTTGTCTGGGCAAGGGTATTGGATGGAGAAGAAATGAAATCAGGACATAGGGAATTAGGAACAAAGGGAGATGGTGAGCCAGTGGAAGCATCAGAACCAGTAGATGAGAGATGAATGAATGGAAATTGGTCCTCATGAAAGTAGACATTGCGTGAGATGACAATGTTACGGTTATGAAGGTCATAGGCAAGGTATCCTTTTGTAGTGGGTGGGATTCCAAGGAAAACACAAGGATGAGCTCTCGGGTCTAATTTCTTACGATGGGCAGTAGATGTAGAAATGTAGCATAAACAGCCAAACACTTTCAGTGTAGAGATATCACATGTATGACCATAAAGCTTTTGAAAAGGTGTGTCATTATTAAGAAATGGTGTGGGAATAATATTAATCAAATAAGTGACATGCAAAAGTGCATAACTCCAAAAACATGCAGGTAAGTTTGAATGAAAAAGTAAAGCACGAATAACATTAAGTAAATGTTGATGTTTGCGTTCTACAATTCCATTTTGTTGTGGAGTTTCTATACATGATGTTTGATGTATGATTCCTTTAGAGGTAAAAAAAGTCATGCATAGAAAACTCAGAACCATTATCTGTGCGAATGATCTGGACATAAGAATTAAACTGTTTTTCAGCAAAAGCAATGAAGTGAACAATGAGTTTGCGAGTTTCTGATTTATTATTCATTAGAAAAACCCAAGTGAAACGTGTATTATCATCCACGATTGTGAGAAAAAATCTGTGACCATGCATAGATGAGGTGGAGTAGGGTCCCCATATATCCATATGCAAAAGAGAAAAAAATTTTGTGCATGTGAATGACTCAGTGAAAAAGGAAGCTTGCGTTGATTTGCATAATGACAGGAATTACAAATGAATTTATCATTTATGGTCAAACATGGATATGTTTTCTGCATAGTGTGTAGACGAGCATTGGATAAATGACCAAGGCGAAAATGCCACAAGTCAATAGGTAAAACATTCCAATTAGGATGAACAACAAAAGAATGGATGTGGTGAGGGTTGAAAAGCTGAGGAACCAGTTGGTATAGACCATTCTTCACATCAACTGAACCAATCTTCATCTTGGTTTTGGCATCCTGTATGAGACAAGATTCAGCTATGAAAACAATGTGGTAAGGAGCATTCAAAACTAATTTAGACAGAGAAATAAGATTGAATGTGAATGAGGGAACATATAGAACATCAATAAGATAAAACGTGGAAGTGAAGTGGACAGTGCCAGCATGAGTGGCTGTGACTCTATGGCCATTAGGGAGGTTAATAGTCACAGGAGCAATGGCATGATATGATGTAAAAAATTGAAGAGAATAGGAAACATGGTCTGTGGCTCCTGAATCAAGGATCCAAGGAGTTGTGTTGAATGTGTGTGTTGTGCAAATTGTGGATTGAATGTTACCTGAAGAGTGCAGTGTGTGTGTATGGAAGAAGAAACCGAACCAATTTGATTAATGTGTGCAGAATTGGAATTTGATGTTGAAGCCGTATTAGATGGTTGCTAAATCAAGGCCAATAAAGCTTGGTATTGTCGAGGAGTAAACCTAATATCAGGAATCTCAGAACTAGTGTACGTATCCTTATCAGCAACTTTGCCTTTAGTAATTGAGACACTGTTAGTAGAGGAGGATTTGGCATTAAAAAGACGATGACCAGGAGGATAACTATGCTTCTTATAACAGACGTCAATTATATGACCTGTTTTTCCACAATAGGAAAAGATTTTACCATGCGTAGAGACTCCTTTGCTGCTCTTAGTATCAGAAGTATTGGGAAATCCATGTTTCCGGTAACAAGTGCTTTCAGTGTGACCAGGGCGACCACAAAAATTGTAAATCGAAGCAGGAGTATGAACAATATTAACAACATTTATAGAGTTTGGTTTTGTCTTTGCATTAAAAATCTCAGGAAGAGAATACTTTCGTTCTTGTTGCGTTACATAGGAGAAGATTTTGGTAATAGGAGGTAATGGGTCCATCAATAAAATATGAGAGCGAACATTAGCATACTGATCGTTTAATCCTCGAAGAAATTGCATAGCTTTATCTTCCAATTTTCTTTGAGCAAGAATTGAAGAAAATCGGAAAATACATTTAACACCACAAACGCATACAGGATCTGGCCGAAAATTTTCGAGTTCATCCCAAAGAACACGAAGTTGAGTAAAATAGTCAGTGACTGTTAAATCACCTTGCTTAATTGAAGAAGCTTCAAGTTGGAGAGCAGAAATTCAAAGGAGATCTCTCTGCAAATACCGAGACTTGAGATCACACCAGATCTCCTCTACATAGTCCATCCAAAGAATGCTCTGCCTGATGGAAGAAGAAACGGAATGCACGAGCCAGGAGACAACCATGTTATTGCAGCGTTTCCAAGCTCCATAAAGACAATTAGAAGACAGGGGTTGTGGGGCACTTCCATCAACAAACTCTACTTTATTCTTGGCACTGAGAGTAGTGAGCATAGATCTGCTCCAGGAATGATAATTTGTTGAGTCAAGGGAAGGGGATATTAAGGACAGTGCAGGATTTTCATTGGGATGGAGATATAAAAAGTGATGGACATTAAGAGAAGGATCGGTGTCGTCACCCATGGCAGCAGATGGGGAAGAAGACTGTTAGGCTTTGGATACCATGACAAATATCAGAGAAAGCATGGTAAATGGATACAGGTCGCAAGCATGAATCATGCTGCTCAATGACTCATTTCATTAAAAGGGTAACGTGTAAATATATACAATGAGGGAAGAGAGAGAGAAAGCAAAATAACAGAAAGATAATAACAGAAAATGATATCAGCACTGCATTTACACAGGAAACGTGAATCCAAAATTAATATAAAACTAATTATGATTAAGACTTCTTCCTACTAATATGCTTAAACTCTTATTTCCTTAATTCTTGATTGGGAAAGTAGTTCAAACAATGAATCTTAATTTTCATTATATCTTAATTCAGGTTTTTATTTTCAAATGTTTATTATTTAAAAGTGTCAATATTAATAACGGTTGAGAATCCAAGTGTGAGTCTAAGTCTCACATTGGATAGAAATGAGAGTAAAACACTATATAAAGGTGAAAGACTCATTAACCAGATGTTTGCACCTACTTATATACTTTAAATTGGCCTTGTCTCTAGTCGAGACTTCCAACATACCCCATCACGCTGAAATATATACATCTCAAGCGTGAGACATTAAATAGGCTATAACATGCCTTTGATAATAATGTAAGAAGTGAACTTTAAGCCTAACTCAAGTCCTACATCGACTAGAGGTAAGGCCAATTTAGAGTATATAAGTAGGTGGCGTGTCCCGTTAAGATGAATAACGATACGAAGGGTTATTCGTGATTGTGGTTGGTTAGGAATGCTTCTGTTGAAGGGAAGTTACCAATGTGAAAGGGACTCACCCTTGAGAGAGATTGTTGGGAATCCAAGTGTGAGTCTTAACCCATTGCCTTAAGGTTTTAAGTGTGTCCCATTAAGATGAACGACGGTACGAAGGGCTACTCGTGATTGTGGATGGGACCCACCCTTGAAGGGGAGATTGTTGGGAATCCAAGTGTGAGTCCAAGTCCCACATTGGATAGAAATGAGAAAGTATAGTACTATATACACGTGAAAGACCCATTTTCTTAAGGTTTTGGGTAGAGAGTGGTGTCAGTTCCTCATATGGTTGGGTTGATATCTCATTGGTGTTTGTATCTTCTTAGTGAACCTTTTCCTCAATAAACCTAACTCTAATATCAAAATTATGGTTAGAGATAACACATTTGACTCGTTTTAATGAACCTAAAATATATAACCTTGGATCATAAATGTGAATTAGTCACTTAACTTAAAAAATTAAAATAAAAAAATATAGAAAAAAAGAAGTATGATACAACAAATTCAATAACATAGTAATTCAAAACAAAAAAATTAACTAAACAAGAGAATATTGTAGAGTATGATATTAGGGCCGAACGGTTACAATATATCTTATTAAAGATATAAAATAATCAAGAATATCTTATTTAAGATATTGATAAGCAGAAGATAATCAAAGGATAATCAATAATTTATAATTAAAGATATTTAGCAACTAACCAGATTTTCAGGTAAGTCTGTTTATATTTTATTTTGTTTATATTTTATTGGGCTATATCAGTTCAAGGTCCATGAGACAAATTATAAATAGAGAGCCAGGGCCACAAGCCAAGTACATTCTACTCACATTCAACCCATATTCTGAAATACTCAAATAGTGAAAACCCTTCACTAAATATTCAATCAAGAGCCGAGGCTCTTCAATACACGTCTGACTTCGGCGTTGGAGTGCCTTTTGCAGGTACCTCCCCCTCTCCACCGGGAAAGCGGCCGAGCGGTCAAAGCTTGAAGATCACTGAACGACCAAGATTGTAGGTGATCGAGTGGCCCAAGCAGAAAGAAGATAATCAAAGAACCCAGTTCAAGCATCGGAAAGCGGTAAAGCCACGACATCCAGGTTAGTGTCTCGGTCCCACAAAATATCTACCCGAGGGCCACAACCCTTCGGTAATTTCCGAAGGGCAAAAGCCCTCAGTAATTACTGTGGGCCAAAAGCCTTCGGTAATTACCGAAGGACAAAAGCTTTCGGTAATTACCGTGGGCCAGTAGCCTTAGGTAATTACCGAAGGGCAAAAGCCTTCAGTAATTACCGAGGGCCGGAAGCCTTCGGTAATTACCGAACGGCAAAAGCCCTCGGTAAAGCCTTCGGTTTCATCCATTGAAATATGGGTGATATTTGTCTTTTTTATCCAACCACACATACCTGCATAAAATGTTCACAACACAGACACACCTGCATAAAAGTTTCAAACCAAAAACAGACCTGCATATTATGCATCCCAAAATCATCCATTCATTGATGAAAAAGCATAATGTACATTATGTTGTAAGAATATCATAATGTAGCAAAATCATCCATTTCTAAGCAAAGATAATGTACCAAATCATAATGTACTAATAACATCCAAATGTATTAGTGATCCTAATGTAACAAAATCAGTACTATGTTCTAACAACTATGATGAATAACAAAATCAAACTAAAATTCTACATAGTCTTCAGATTGATCTTCATCATCTTGCTCCTCCACAAATGGCTGCACTTATGTGGGCTGGACTGGTGTGGGCTGGACTGGTGTGGGCAGGACTGCTGTGGGCTGGACTGATGAGGGTTGGACTGATGAGGTATGGACTGATGAGGGCTGGACTGATGAAGACTGGACTGATGAAGGCTGGATCTGATCCTGTTCACTTTGAGGCAAGACACTCATGACCAGGGCCTTAAAGTTTGTAAACTCTGCTCTCAAATCAGTGATCTCCTGGTCACGTCGCTTTAGTGCCTGCGTGAGGCGCACAACGGCCTCGTCAGCAGTAGTGGTGGAAGAAGAAGGTTGGTGCTTCAGAGTACCTCCTCTCGATGTTGTATAGTTTGCAACAAGTTGTCCTACACCATACATTCGTCCCTTCTTCTTCCCACCAACGATGTCGACCCAGCACTATGTCCTACGGATGTCGTCTTCTGCATTACTCGTGTCATCCGGTGTACAAGCTGACCCATGTTCAGAGTTAACCTGTGAAAGTTTCGTAGAAAATTCTTCCTGTTCAAACATTAAAAGCAATGTTAGGGAATGATACAATAACATAATGAAAGATTACTAATAGTAGCAGTCTTATTTGCTTACATTAGTCTTCCGAGATCTTTCATCAACAAATTCATTAGTGCCCTTCCGAACATGGGTCTGTGCAAAGACCTCATCAACATGGACCGCCCGTCCCAGAGCTTGTGCCTGTAACATAATTTAGAGTTAGAAGTGTGTATGAAATATAAAATAAATAAGTTATATATGAAAGAAACAGAAAAGTAAAGAAAGTTTACCATACGAATGGCATGCTCATGGACCGTGATCGACCCACCAGTATGTAGGGTGCCACCCTTTTCAGACGCTTTGTTCCTCTGGGCTGTAGCACACTTGTTGCGAAACTCTGCTGAATTCCAATGAGCAAGCAAGGAGTTCCAAATGATCTCGCCCAACCAGTAAGGGCGCTCCCCTGCAAGTCGGGCATCCCTAAACATGTTTCAGAGCCGATGAGATGCTTTCATGTGGAAATTTCTATGTATTTGTGTTTCATGTTCAGGTTTCCACTACACCTTCATCTGTACATTCATTGATAAACAAAACAAACATTGATTAATGACTCAATTATATAATACGAATGACAATTACTTTAAAGTTGTTTACCTTAAAACGCTCCCAGAATGGCTTTCTGTCGTCTTTAGGTATTGCTTCCCAAGTAGGCCATGGACTCATCCAAAATTTATGTATAAACTAAAATTTGCAATTTTTTCTATACATGGACTAAAACTTAAAATGAACGCTAAAACAGAGGAAGAATTGACAAGTGATAAATGATGGAATCCATTATGCAGGACAAACGTAGAATGCTAAAACCAACAATCGTGGAGGAACAAATAATGTCAGAACCGAAAACACCCCAAGCCTATTCTCCAGGACCAACATCAGTAAACATAGGAGGGGAGACAAGGAAGGAAAAGAAAACCTACAAGATCAAAGCAACAAACTCAGCGGATACACAGATGCAGAAAAACAACAATGCAGTAGAGAACAAGACGGCAAAGATTGAAAGGCTGAAAAATGGCTTTCAAATTTGCAAGCCTCAAGGAACCTTTGTATGGCCAAATATAGGTTTGTCCCCCATGTTGTGGCTAACCATGATGAGCAAACAGTGGCCCCTAAGCCACCATCAGCTTCCTCTTCTACCAGCTCAGCCCCAAAACTCATTTTCAAACCTCAGCCTCAGCACATACCATTACAAGTCCTAACCCGTCCTTCTTCCCAGTGAAGCCACTTGTAGAGAGGGGGCCCTGTGACCACAACTACTTTTACCCATGTTACTGGCCCATTCTCCCCTCATCTTTCTCCTCCATCAAGTACTCCATTATTAAAAATCACCACCACCATCACTATTAACCTCAGTGAGGCCCCTCTCACCCTAGACTACTGCTGCTTGCATACCGTAGCTCATATATATTTTAAAGAAGTCAAAAACATATTCATAGCTAGATAAAGACAACCAAAATGCCAAAAGAAAGAACTGACCTTAACGGCAGCGAAGCCCTTCTCACGAAGCTCTAATACCCTCTCTCGCGTAGCCCTTCTCACGCAGTAAAAGCCACTTTGTCACACGCCTTCCTCGCCAGCTAGAAGCTTTGCCCACGCCGCGACACCACCCTCTCACAACACCTCCTCACGCCGCCAAACCACCGTCGTATTGAGGACCTCCACAATGTGAGAAGCAGTGGCTGGAGAAAGAAGGGCGGGGTGAGTGCAGAGAATTTGAGAGTGAAAGTTGGGGTTTTTTTCGCAGAGGAGAGAATTAGGGAAAATGGAAGTCTGGCATCCCAAATTTTGATTTCATTAAGTGCATGAATATACCGACGGGAACAAAGCCTTCGATAAAAGCTCTACCCATTACCGAAGGGCATAAGTCCTTAGTAATCACCATCTAACGTGATAAAAACGCTGCCCATTACTGACGGACTGTAGCCTTCGGTATATTACCTTTACCGAAAGCTTGGGCCTTCGGTAATAATCCTTCGGTAATTAGCTTCTTTCTTGTATAATAACAATGAATTTGTTAAATTATCTTAATTTATTAGTTTAGCTAATGCTTAGAAGAAGAAAAAGAAAGAAATTAACATTTTTCCAATACATTTAATTTGAAAGCGAAGAAAAAGAGACATTCTTTTTCTATCATGCATGTGTATAGAAAAAATTACACAAAAAATTTACTATAACTTACATGTACGGCAGCATCTTGGTCGCTCGCTCCCTTCACTAAGTTCAAGTTAAATTAAAATAAAATGTTAAAAAGTAGTAAATAACGATACTCATTTATAAAAAAGAAAAAATAAATATAAAATCAGTTAAATAGTTGTTAGTTGGACACAAACTATTTTGTTGTATTTAAGAGTAATACATGTCGGTAAAAAAACAAAAAAACAATGATTCTAACAAATTTAATTCTTTAAATACCTAAATATTTTTCATCCATGTTAATGAACACATTTCATCTTATTAAATTGACAGAATCTTTGGTTAAACACATGCTATCATGGAACCTTAGCCATTGTAAATTAATTTATCTAAAACTAAAAAGAAAAAAAAAGCTTTTATAATTTTTAGTAGCAATATATGTATCAAAATCATTGTTCAATAAACTATACTATTATAAACGTTGTTGATATTATTATTATTATTATTATTATTATTATTATTATTATTATATTATTATTATTATTATTATTATTATTATTATTATTATTATTATTATTATAAGTACGAGAAGGTAAATAAACATTAAAAGGCATCACATAACTATTATAATCATTAAATTATAAACATGGCTTAATAGGGCAAATTTTTCTTAAGACATACATATAATATTATGCTCTATATTGATTAAACGTCCAAAATTTCACAGTTGCATGGGTGGACGTTATTTAAAAACCATTGCACGACTAATGATTAATTAAATTAGACAATGGTTTTTTTTTCCTCCTTTTTTTTTTCTTGATGTCATTAGTGAGTTTGAATTTAGTGATTTGAAATTGTCTTAATAAATCACAGAGTCAATAGAAGAATTACATTAGTTTATTCACTTAAAATTATTAATTTTAAATGTATAAAGAATACAAAGTGTTAAATCTACACTACTACAAAATTGGCTATAGATAACGCTCAATAAATAGCGCTTATTTGAAAAAGCGCTATCTATTCATGTGCGGAACAATAGATAGCGCTTTTTTAAATAAGCGCTATCTATTGATATATTTTAAATTATTAATTAAAAAATTAATATTAAATAGTTATAACGTCATGACCGCAATCACTCTCACAAACCAGGAAAAAGGACGTCTCAAGTGTAACCATTGTGGCAAGGTAGGCCACACGATTGACAGGTGTTATGCATTACATGGTCGCCCTCCTAGATCTGCTGCAATTGTTCAAACTACTTCTTCGTCACAATCACCTACTGAGGATCCTCCTTCATCTGATATCAGTGATGACTCTGTTATTTTCAGTAAATTTTTCAAATGGTATAAGGATCAACAACCTTCTAGTTCTACTGCATCTGTAGCACACACAGGTACATCTTTTATTGGTCTGAGTCCATCTTCTTCTTTTGACTCTTAGGTTCTTGACTCGGGAGCCACAGATCACATTACTGGTAATAAATCTTTGTTTTCCTCTTTGTCCTCTCCGAATCCTTTACCCTCTGTTACAATGGCTAATGGATCTAGAGTTTTAGCTCATGGTGTTGGGACTGTTAAAATTTTTCCTTTTTTATCCATTGATAATGTTCTGTATATCCCTGGGTCTCCTTTTAACCTATTATCTGTCAGTCATCTAACTCGTTCTCTTGATTGTGATATTTCTTTTAACAAAGATTTTGTTTGTTTACAGGACCGGAGTTCGAGACAGGTGATTGGCACCGGATGTGAGTCTCATGGTCTTTATCATCTTCGCCCCACTATACATATTGGTGCAGTTATGGAGTCTCCATCTCTTCTTCATGCTCAGTTAGGTCATCCCAGTCTTGCCAAACTACAACAACTTGCTCCTAGCTTATCCAAGTTGTCCAATTTGGTCTGTGAGTTGTGTCAATTAGGAAATCATATTCGTAGTTCCTTTCCTCGTAGTGTCTCACAACGTGCTTCGTCTCCTTTTACCTTAGTTCATTCTGACATTTGGGGACCTAGTCGTGTTAAGTCTAATTTAGGTTTTCAATACTTCGTTACCTTTATTGATGATTATTCTACATGTACTTGGTTGTTTTTAATGAAAAATCGTTCTGATTTATTGTATCATTTTCAAACTTTTTATAATGAAATTAAAACTCAGTTTGGTGTTTCTATTTAAATTTTGCGTAGTGATAATGGTCGTGAATATCTTTCCCATTCTTTTCAACAATTTATGGCTTCTCATGGTATTCTTCACCAAACTTCATGTGCTTATACACCTCAACAAAATGGGGTGGCTGAGCGTAAAAATAGACATCTTATTGAAACAACTCGTACTCTTTTAATTCATGGTAACATTCCTCAATATTTTTGGGGTGATGTTGTTCTTACTGCATGTTATCTCATTAATCGCATGCCCTCTTCTGTTTTAGAAAATAAAATACCTCATTCTATTTTATTTCCTCATGAACCTCTTCACCCATTACCTCTAAAAGTTTTTGGGTCTAAATGTTTTGTTCATAATTTTGGTCCTGGTCTTGATAAGTTAGCTCCTCGATCACACAAATGTGTTTTTAAGGCTTTACTAAATCAAAGAAAGGATACGAGTGTTTTTCTCCTTCTCTTGATCGTTATTTTATATCTGCAGATGTCACCTTCAATGAGTTTTCCTTTTATTTTAATGATCATTCTTCTTCTGATACGTCTCCTTCTAATATTATCAATATTGCTATCTATTGAGACACAATAGATAGCGCTTTTTAGGATAAGCGCTATCTATGATGATTAAAAAATTTTCGTATTCGCACTTCTAGGAGGACTACTCTTGCAATTTGACGTTCACTTCATCACTGCTTAGCGCTGCTTCTCAGTTTCATTCGCGTTGCTCCTTCGTTTCATTCGCGCTGCTCCTCCGTTTCATTCGCGCTGCTCCTCCGTTTCATCATTGTTAGGGCTCTTCTCCTTCGTTTCATCAGTGTTAGGGCTCCTTCTCCTCTGTTCATCAGTGCGTTAGGGCTCCTTCTCCTCCGTTTCATCAGTGCGTTAGGCTCCTTCGACGGTTCTCCTTCAATTTGACGTGTAGGTCTTTGCTCGCTCCTTCAACAGTGCGTGTGACCTTTGCTCCTTCGTTCAAGGCTTCCATTTTTAGGTATTATGTTCCCTCTCCCTCCTTCTCTTCTCGGCTTCGTTTCTCCTTTGCCTTGTTTTCATGAAAACACATTTTTATCAGGTGTTGATCGCGTCATTGGTGTATTGGGTGTAGAATCTGTGTTCGTGCACTGGGTTTAGGAACCCATTGTCACTCTCTTCGTTGTTAGGGCAAACCGTGAGGGAGAACGACACTCCTCTGGTGAGTTTTTTAAATTTTGCAATTGTGTTATAGTTATAGCTATTTTATTTTAGCATATGGATTGCGTGAATATTTGGGTTTGGTGACTCTATTTTGCACGAGTGAGACTAATTCTTATTGTAAATATGGAACAACAACTTGGATTAGTGTGTGTGAGAGTGTTAGGAAGAGGGAATGTAAATGTAACAGAGGGGAGAAGGTGCTCAAACAGTGTTAATAGTTTGTATATTATTCTGGTTTTGTTCATTGTAGAATGGCTATGAAGTGCTATTATGAATGGCTGCAGAAACGAATGATATCTGTTGTTTGGAGTGTAATTCGGGAACTTTTGAGTCAAGTTTATGATTCTAAATGAGATACATTATATGAAGAGTATGATTGTGAGTTTCTGAAAATTCTGGTTGTGCTTGATCTGAAAATTCGGGAACTATTTTTTTTAAGTTGTTATTGATATGAGTGAAATGTTGTTTTGCTTTCATGTTTATAAATTTATAAACCACTTAATAAATATGATGTTCGTCTAGTTTGTTTGGCTTATCTGTGTTAAGTCTGCAACGGTTATTCTTATTTGTTTCTGTTTAGTTTCTCTACTCCTATTATTTAGGAAGAATAAGTCAATTAGTTCCTTGATTTTAGGGATCACATCTAGGCATGTAAATGTGATCTGTTTCAGTTTTACTTTACTGTAACGACTATATATAGTCGTATAAACTTTGCTAATAAAAGGTGAGTGAACATTTCCAGTTCTTCTTTTGTATCTTAGAGTCTCTATACATATATATATTTAGGATTTCACATTTGGTATCAGAGCTCCGTAAGGGGCCTGATAATCCAAACAACCGAGAGCACCAACAAGAGAGGCAGAGTGTTGAATACCTGTGATTACTTCAAAATGACAACCCCTGAACAGTTCGTCCAACCTTCTATCCTAAGGTTTAATGGGCATTATGATTTTTGGGCCATGACGATGGAAAATTTCCTTCGGAGCAAGGAGCTCTAGAGCTTGGTGGAGGATGGTATTCCAACACCTGTTCTCAGTACAGGACCCAACAGTGAGACCCAGCAGAAAATGCTTCAGGAGGCTAAACTTAAAGATTTAAGAGTGAAAAATTTTCTCTTTCAATCTATTGATCGCGAAATTTTGGAGACGATCCTTGACAAAAGCACGTCCAAAACCATTTGGACATCTATGCGTCAGAAATATCAAGGCTCTACACGAGTGAAGCATGCACAACTCCAAGCACTACGAAGAGAATTTGAATTACTCACCATGAAAGATGGGGAGAAAGTAGACAGCTTTTTTGCTCGCATTATGACTGTGGTGAGTAAAATGAGATCGAATGGAGAGGTGATGGAGTCCAGCACTGTGGTGAGTAAGATCTTGCGGTCGCTCACCCCAAAATTCAATTATGTAATCTGTGCAATTGAAGAATCAAATGATATAAGCATTTTATCTATTGATGAGCTGCATGGGAGTCTTCTTGTACAAGAGCAGCGGATGCAAGGATTGCAGGAAGAGGAGCAGGTGTTAAAGGCAACACATGAGGAAGTTTCAAGTAGAAGCAATCATGATGATCGCCCTCAAAGAGGAAGAGGTCGGGGTACATTCAGAGGTGGCCGCGGTAGAGGGAGAGGCAGACACTCATTCAATAGATCCACTGTTGAATGCTTTAAGTGTCACAAATTGGGACACTTTCAATACGAGTGTCCAGATTGGGACAAGAAGGCAAATTATGTAGAAATTGATGATGAAGAGGAAGAGCTCTTATTAATGGCACACGAGGAGGACTCCCAAAATGTAGAAGAGAAATGGTACTTTGATTCTGGCTGTAGCAACCACATGACAGGCAATAAATTGTGGTTTGTAAATTTGGAGGAAGAGTCCAACAGAACTGTGAAGCTTGGGAATGATATGCACATGAAAGTAGTAGCTAAGGGGAGTATTCGAATGCAAATTAATGGCATTTCTCAGGTCTTGACTGATGTATACTACATTCCCGAGTTGACGAACAACTTACTCAGCTTAGGACAATTGCAAGAAAAAGGTCTAACCATTTTGATTTCAGATGGCACATGCAAAGTATTTCATGCCACAAGAGGACTGATTATGCAAACTAATATGAGTGGAAACAAGATGTTTTATGTGACAGCTTCCTCAGTGCCAAAACAACCAGTATGCTTGCAAACAAAAACAGTCTCAGAAAAAGAAGCTTTCCTGTGGCACTGCAGATTTGGACATCTTAATTATAAGGCGTTAAATATGTTGGCCTGCAAAGGGATGGTGGTTGGACTGCCAACATTGGAGTTTCAAGTAAATACATGTTCTACATGTTTAATTGGGAAACAGTCTAGAAATCCTTTTCCTAGTCAAAGCACCTGGAGACCTTCTAGACAACTTCAACTAATTCACTCAGACATTTGTGGTCCTATCCAACCAACTTCACATAGTGGTAAGCGCTATTTTTTGACCTTCATTGATGATTTTACTCGTAAGACTTGGGTGTATTTTTTACATGAAAAATCAGAAGTTTTTGATATTTTTAAAAAGTTTAAAGCTCGTGTTGAGTCGGAGTTAGGTACGCGTATATCTTGTCTCAGGACAGATAGAGGAGGTGAATTCCTATCCAACACCTTTGAAGAGTTTTGTCACTCACAAGGAATACGTCGCCAACTCACCACATCCTACACTCCCCAACAGAATGGTGTCGCTGAACGAAAAAATAGAACAATTATGAACGCTGTTCGAGCTGTATTGTCTGGAAAACAGGTTCCCAAAATGTTTTGGCCGGATGCTGTGAAGTGGTGTGTGCACATTCAGAATCGAAGCCCAACTGCAGCAGTAGAAAATAAGACTCCAGAGGAGGCCTAGAACGGTGTGAAGCCTGTGGTGGAATATTTTAAAATTTTTGGCTGCCTTGCATATGTGCATATACCAAATCAAAAGCGGACTAAACTGGATGACAAAAGCAGACCATGCATTTTCTTGGGAGTCAGTGATGAATCAAAGGCCTGGAAGCTATATGACCCAATTTCCAAATCCATTATTATCAGTAGAGATGTGGTGTTTGCGGAAGATAAAGGTTGGAACTGGAGTAATTTAGAGACAACGACACAACAGCTTGATCTTCACTATGAAGATGCCGATGGTAGGAATGAGGCGGAAGACAGCATTGAGACTGATGCAGAGGTTGAGACTGGTGCCGAGGTTGAGACTACTACAGAAAGTAGTACTTCATCTGCTATTTCTCCAGGGAGGGGTGCCCCGTACAAGGAGATAACCAAGATGGTTAGAAGACTATGAAACTGGTCTTCCCGAAGAAGATTGCTTCAATGCAATGACAGATAGTGATCCAGTCACCTTCACCGAGGTTGTGGTTAGTAAACATTGGAGAGAGGCTATGACAAGTGAAATGGAGGCAATAGAACAAAATCACACATGGGAACTCACTGTATTACCTCACGGAATTACACCTATTGGAGTTAAATGGGTGTTTAAGACAAAACTGAATGCAAAGGGACAAGTGGAGAAATACAAAGCAAGGCTTGTCGCTAAAGGTTATGCACAGCGACATGGTATTGATTATACTGAAGTGTTTGCACCAGTGGCTCGGCTTGACACAGTTCGAGTAATTTTGGCCACAGCTGCTCAATATAGCTGGGAAGTGTTTCAATTGGATGTGAAGAGTGCTTTCCTACATGGGGAGCTTAAGGAAAATGTCTATGTTCTGCAACCAGAAGGTTTTGTGAAAAAAGGACAAGAGGAGAAAGTTTATCGGCTCAAGAAAGCATTATATGGTCTCAAACAAGCACCCCGAGCCTGGTACAATAAGATTGAAGCTTACTTCACCCAGGAACAATTTGAAAAATGCTCTAGTGAACACACATTGTTCACTAAGTCACAAGGCAGCAAAATCCTAATAGTTAGTCTCTATGTGGATGACTTAATATTCACTGGTAATGATAGATTCATGTGTGAGCAGTTTAAACATTCTATGATGCAGCAGTTTGCTATGACTGATTTGGGCAGGATGAGCCATTTTCTTGGCATTGAAGTTCAGCAAAACTCCAATGGCATATTTATCTGCCAGAGAAGATATGCATGGGAGGTACTGTCAAGGTTTGGAATGCTGGACAGCAATGCAGTAAAAAATCCAATGGTGCTAGGAACAAAACTGTCAATAGAAACCGAAGGAATGAAAGTTGAAGAAACTCTATATAAGCAACTAGTTGGTAGCTTGATGTATTTAACAGTTACAAGGCCTGATTTGATGTACACAGTAAGTTTGATTAGCAGATTTATGACCAGTCCCACCTCAACACATTGGCTTGCTGTAAAAAGAATTTTAAGGTATGTGAAAGGCACAATCAATTTTGGGATTTGGTACAGAAAAGAGAGTGGTGATCCAAAATTACTAGCCTTTACGGACAGTGATTATGCGGGTGATTTGGCTGATCGACGGAGCACATCTGGTTTTATATTTATGATGGGTACAGGAGCAGTGTCTTGGGCTTCAAAAATCAAACTGTGGTAGCATTGTCTACAACTGATGCTGAATACATGGCAGCAGCTCTCTGTGCTTGCCAATGTATTTGGCTTGGAAGAATACTTAAGCAGATTGGAATTAAAGATGAATCTGGGATTAAAATTATGTGTGATAACAGTTCTGCTATACAACTATCCAAACATCCGGTATTTCATGGAAAGAGCAAACATATTGATGTGAGATTTCATTTTCTTAGGGATTTAGTTAATAATGGGGAAGTACAACTCAATTTTTGTAACTCTGAGGATCAACTTGCAGATATCATGACAAAACCACTAAAGCTGGAGCAATTTGAGAAGTTGAGAAACTTGCTTGGTGTAACTAGTATAGATGCATTGGTTTAAGGGAGGGAATGTTAAGTCTGCAACGGTTATTCTTATTTGTTTCTGTTTAGTTTCTCTACTCCTATTATTTAGGAAGAATAAGTCAATTAGTTCCTTGATTTTAGGGATCACATCTAGGCATGTAAATGTGATCTGTTTCAGTTTTACTTTACTGTAACGACTATATATAGTCGTATAAACTTTGCTAATAAAAGGTGAGTGAACATTTCCAGTTCTTCTTTTGTATCTTAGAGTCTCTATACATATATATATTTAGGATTTCACAATCTGCTGATTGGATATTCAGTTTTGATTACTCTTTTGTCTTGCCAATTCGTTTGATGCAATAAAATTCTAATGCATACCCTTCAGATTTATTTGACTAGTCCATGGTTTCCTTTGTTGAAACGGAACCAAGGGCATTTTTTCTCCATTGTACAGAAAAAATGGGAAGAAAACATATATGCCTAGGGGATCATATATATTTTCTTTGCCGGTTTCCAAACTACTCAACTGATGTTGGAAAAATCCATTCATTATTATTGTTTTTTTCTGCGGAATTCATTGTAACATTGTAGTACTTCTATCCTTTTTTTTCTTATTATTATATGGAACTGGTTTGCCTAAGATATTATGATATCATTATAGCTTTATAGTTTGTTATTTGAAAGATTAATGATGCAAACCATCTTTGGTAGGAGTTGCTCAGGGGTTCTTAACCTTAAGAACTTATATATAATAATTTCTTATATAAACAAGTGTTTTTAACAGTACTTAAGAATTGTAAAATAACTGTAGAACCTTTTTTAAGTTTTTAAAAGATTGTACTGTTGGATATGTTCTGAGAAAATCAGAAGCACATAACTCATGTATCCCCATATATATGTACCTTGGCAACTGTTTTTTATATATGTGGTGGCTCTCATTGATGTTGGAGTCTTTAAACCTTTACTGGTATGTGTTTAATTTTTTTGGGGAGTGGTTGGCTCTCATTGATGCTTTGATGTGTTGTGAATAGTCATAAGGGTAATGGATCGCTGGTAAAAAAACTATGATCAATAATAAGCAAGAACAGTGACAAGGGTATAAGTGAGCAAAAACAAATCTGGATATGCTTTTATTCTTCAGATATGATGTTTTTTTTTTCAGCATTTAATCATAAACATAAGCCTTCAATTGCTATATGTTTCTCTGCAGATGTGTTTCTATTATGTAGTTTAAGTTGGGTTTGAGTTTGTTATTGTAGAATTGGCTATCATTTATTTCTACTTTTATTATTATATTTTTCTTATCGTGAAAAGGAAAGCCCATGGATTAGATGGATGAATTCACTGCAGTGTTTAATATAGAAACTATCTATTGGTTCTTTTGGTTAAATTCTTGGATTAAATTGAGAGTTAATTATAAATTTTTTTTAATTTGGTGATTTTTGTGAAGAGGAAATTAGTTGGGCCGAAGTCTTTTTTTGGAAAAAAAAAATTAATTATGGGTCATTTAGCTTAAATAAAATAAGTCTGTTGATACACTTTTGGGGTGAAAAACTTAAAGAAACTTTGAATGGTGCAACTTTGTTTTGGGTTTGATTGGCCTCATTGCTTGTACGTTATATATATACTATGTTTATGATGACAGGAATCTATTACTGGCTTAGCTTTACGTTGTAGAGGTCTTGTAATTATAGTGCAAAGTATTTAAACATTTTTTTAATGTGTTTATATATACTTGCAGTTGATTTTCATTTACTTGTTGAATTTGAATGCAGGGTGCATTTTCATTTACTTATGATCATCTGAATTTGGTTTGTTTAATTAGATTTATAAATACTTGATTTCATTTTTACTAATTTCATTGTTATTCCTTTTGTAAATTGTAGTTGTGAATTTTTCTTACATATACGGTGTGTTCAAAGTTGAGATAGGATGAATATTGTTTTATAGTTTGTTATTACAAATAGTTTTAGCTTGTATATATTGCTATCAGGGGCTCAAAGTAAAGAAAGAGCATTAAACTCCAAGTACCTTTATACCCCCCTATAGAACAAGATATGGTAAGTCAGTTAAAATCATTTCAGATTATTGTGAATGTACTCTCTTGGCTATGATTGTGGATATTATGTGTGTCAATATATGAAGGAAATTATTACATACTATGAAAGAGGAACAATTTCAACTTATGTAAGTTATCTTTATTCTTATAATTAATTTGTAGTAAAATTTAATTAACTAATTCTACATTATATTTCTTTCTTGCAGTATTTTTCTAGTTGTTTATGCCAACATTATCATGAAAGTCAGATAATTGAAGTTAGGGAAAATTGGTGTTTACATGTAATTAGTACATGCATATAGGTTATATTATGGTGATGTACAGTACTAATAGGATATATATGTTATGGTTGTATATATTATCTTATAAAGCAGGAACAATTCCAACTGATGTAAGTTATCTTTATTCTTATAATTAATTTGTAGTAAAATTTAATTAACTAATTCTACATTATTTTTCTTTCTTGCAGTATTTTTCTAGTTGTAGATGCCAACATTATCATGAAAGTCAGATCATTGAAGTTAGGGAAAATTGGTGTTTACATGTAATTAGTATATGCATATAGGTTATGTTATGGTGATGTACAGTACTAATAGGATATATATGTTATGGTTGTATATATTATCTTATAAAGCAATGTCATGTCATGACATGTACTAGACGACTTAATGATTAAATTTTGAAATATTATTGGACAAATAATTTTTATTCATATTAATGAAAATTCTTTTTGAGACATTTGTCAATATTTTATACTTTTTGTATATAATATAACTAATATATAGTGTGTATTTGTATATAATAGAACCAATATTTTATATTTTATTCTAAAATTAATTATATTTTAAAAAAAATTTGAACCAATAGATAGCGCTTTTTTAAAGAAGCGCTATCTATTGGTTACTGATAATAGATATCGCTTTTTTAAAGAAGTGTTATCTATTGATTGCTGACAATAGATAATGTTTTTTTTAGAAGCGCTATTTATTAATAGATAGCTCACGCATAGATAATGCTTAAAAAGCCCTATCTATGAGAAAAAAAGTGCTATCTATGCACTTTTTTGTAGTAGTGCTAGTTAGAGGTTTATATTTGATTCATAATTATGTTAAAACTTGTTTAACCTTTTAAGTTTAGAGAATGACTAAGACTTCATTCTTCTTTCAAATTTGAAGATTGAGAAGGTAACGATATCTTGATGGAACTAAATCAATTACCTATAATTACTTATTTTTTCTTTTAACCTATTATTGATATATATATATATATATATATATATATATATATATATTCTTGTTTTTAGAGAGCTTTTATGTTGTTTAAGAAAGTATGAAGAAAATTCTCACTAGATTTTAAGATAACAATGTCGTGTAGATATAAATGTTCACTTCATAGAGACTGCAAAAGAAAAGGATGAATTCAAATTTGCAAAAGAAAAGAAACTAAACAATAACACAAGAACGACACATAATAGAACACATAAGCTAAAAATGAAAATAAAAAGATGGAAAAGAAAAGGAATGGAAAAGAAAGGGAATGGTGCTGACAAAAGAAGAAGATGAACATCTTGTTTCAATAAAGAGTTTTGATGATGACTTATGAAAAAGTGTGGAAGATGTCATGATTATTCATGGATAAGTGTTGAAGTCTTAAAAAATGTTTGGATTCAAAAGTTGCATTAAAGACTTAAAAATTTAATTGTTAAAGTCATATAATCTTTATATATATTATTTAAGATAGTTAAATTAGTAGATCAAAAGTCAAAAGACAATACTTACAGATGTTAGATGCTTTGGGAGAATGAATGGTTAGTTTTTGGCAAAGTTGTTGTTGTTTTATTGTGATTGTATAAATGTCATACTTTTATAGTTGTTTCTCTCAAGGATTGTAATATACTTTGTATTCTATATTACCTATTTTGAATATTAGTATGAAATTTCTTATTTTATTAGTTTTACATGATTAATTTTCTTAAACTGTCTAACTAGACCATATAAGATTAAATTCATATAAATTATTAGTAGTGTCTTCTCTTATATTAATTTAAAAATATATAAATTATTTTTTCAAAAGACTAGGAGGTAGTATATAATTTTTGTATTGAATCTTAATGGAAAACAAAAACTCTCTCAATACAACAACAATTTCAAACAAGCCAATATAAATAACCAATTAAAAATATAAATCAATATATTAGACATAAAAAAAATTAAACAATATATATTAAAAAATATTTCAAATAATGAAAAAAACATACAAAAATTTAAAAGTCAAATATGCTGTGAGAGAGAAACTTGGGAGCAGGAGAGAGTGAGAGCAAGAATATGAGAGACTGGGAGCTTCAAAGCCAAAACTGGCAAGAGAGAGAAACCCGGGAGCCGGAACGAGAACAAAAACAAAAGAGATCAAGACCGAGAGCAAGACCTTAACAATGGGTCACCATGGTGACAATGAGAGCACCCGAAATTTGTCACAATGACAATAGGAAACTTGGATTATAACAACACTAAAACAAACAAGAACAACATTAGAGTTTGTAGTGATAAATGAAAATAAAAGAAAGAGAAGAAAAACAAGAGGGAAGAAATAAATGAACCTCAACAAAGGACTTTACGAAGAAGAAGAATAATGATATAACACAATCCTCCAATCAAAAATCAACATCAACATCATCAATTATTTTGTTATTAAAGTGGAAAACAAATGAACGAACAGAGCAAGAACAATAAGTTGCGGTGTAGTGGGTTATTGTGTGTGGATGTGAGAGAGGATGGAGATGAAAGAGAAACAAATTGGATAAGTGAGGAAGGTGAATTAAGGTTAGGTGAGTTTTTCTGATTTTTCTCAGTTGGGGTTATTGTAGGGATGACAAAGAGAATGTTGGACTGAGAAAGATGAAAGATAAAGGGTGGAGAGGAATGAGTGATGAGAGAGAGATGAGTAAGAGTTTCAGAGTTTCTTGTTTTCTCTTTTTTTTCATTTTGAAAATGGAAATTATTCAAATACCTTTGACCTTAAAATTTAGAATTCGTAATATATGAGAGTATTTTTGTCTACTAAAACTCAATACATTTTGCTAAAATATACCAACTAAAAAAAGAGCTTACGTATGTTAGCAAATCCATATATATATATATATATATATATATATATTTTGAAGAAAGATAGGAACTTTAATCAATGTTGGTAGGATTTAATTACTGTCAGTTTTTTTTTTAGTTTTATAACATGTAAGATCTTAATTAGTTGCATATAAGTTTTTACTTTTTATAATAACATTATTTTTATTTTGTGAAAGATATCTAGTTGTCTTATCGAATGCATGTTAAATGATTACATACTCTAAATTCTAAATTCTAGCTTGATTATAAATCTATTTAAGTATATTTATGGAAGATGAGTTTGTTTAAGACGAAAAAAAAATTAGATGTTTTTAGAAAATATCCTTTTCTATATAAAACTAAAAGAAAATTATTAACATATTTTAAAACATAAATTATTACTTTTCGTTTAAATAATTTATTAATTCAAGGA
This sequence comes from Vigna reflexopilosa, assembly GCA_027742785.1. Classification (NCBI taxonomy): domain Eukaryota; kingdom Viridiplantae; phylum Streptophyta; class Magnoliopsida; order Fabales; family Fabaceae; genus Vigna; species Vigna reflexopilosa. The sequence continues at coordinate 17,923,350 of CM050917.1, read as the reverse complement.
GATTTCGTTACGATTTGCAGCGTTAGGTTCAATTCGCTTAACCCTTTCTTCGAATATTAGTTTGATGGGTTAGCCAATGGTAAATGATAACAACATTAGTATTTGTAAAAATTTATAAAATGTATTTGCTCACGAGGGAGTATTTGAATGAAAAACGAAATTGAGAATGGAAGGGGAAAATTCATAAAATAAAATGGAATTGTAGGATTGAGAGACTAACCTTTCTGATGTGTCTTATTGGCTTCCGAACGCTTGGTTTGTCTGAATCGCTTGCCTTCTTTTAGTCTGGACCGCTCGCTTCTTAATGGCCGCTCGACCTTCAGTGTGGATCGCATGGTTTTTGGCGTGGACCACTCAGTCGCCTTCTTGGCAAAAAGGGGGAGGGTACCTGCAAAAGGCACTCCAACGCTCAAGTTAGGTATGTGATTGAAGAGCTTTGGCTCTTAATTGAATACCTAGTGAATGATTATCATTATTTGAATATTTGAGAGTATGAATTGAATGTGAGTAGAACATACCCAACTTTTGGCCCTGGCCTTATATTTATAAGTTGTCTCATGGACCCTAAACTGACACAAGCCCAATAAAATATAAACAAACTTACCTTAAAATCTGGTAGGTTGCTCATAAACCGCCTATCAATATCTTTAGTTAGATCTTTAATCGAATATATTTGATCATTTTATCTTCGGTTGGACTATTGGCCAAATACTTAAACTTTGGCCCAATCATGGCCCAACATGAATGAACACCATTTGACCTGGTTGACCAGCGTTGCTACAGTGGATAGACCGAATGTTCTTGAATGTTAACCGCTCGGTCTCTATCATATACCATACATATGCCCCCCAAGTCTAAGTTAATCGTTCGGCTTTAGCCATGATTAACTATAAGACTTATGAGTTTGAGGAATACTGTATTTTCTGTATTGGGGAGTGTGCTTCTAGTCGTTTCTCATCTATGGACCGAAAGGAAAGCTTTATGAGTTCTGTTTTTGAACTTTGCCATGGGTCGAGCGGTAAATGATGGGTGTCATTTTTAGAACTTTTTCCCATGTTGATTAGCGACTTGATAGTATCTTGTTTATCTGTACTGGAGGAAAATAACAATCGAATATGAACTGTCAAAAAAGATTGTAGATGACTAACACATTTTATATGGATGGATGACCAAGCAAATGAGACTACTTTATTGAAGACGCTCGGTTGAGAGTGACCGCTACTTAGCTCTTAGTTCTTGACCTATGAGTTCTTGGAGGACTTTCCCATAGGCCAGAATGGTTGTCCGTGACCCAGGAGTTCTTGGAGAACTTCCCACTAGACGAAATTGGTCGTCCATGGCCCAAGAGTTCCTGGACCTAGTAGACGAGATTGGTCGTCCGTGGCCCAGGAGTTCCTGGAGAACTTCGCAGTAGACGAGATTGGTCGTCCGTGGCCCAAGAGTTCCTCGAGAATCTCCCAATAGACGAGATTTGCCGGTCGTGGCCTAGGAGTTCCTGGAGAACTTCCCAGTAGACGAGATTGGTGATCCGTGGCCCAAGAGTTCCTAGAGAATCTCCTAATAGACGAGATTGGTCATCCGTGGCCCAGGAGTTCCTAAAGAACCTCCCAGTAGACGAGATTAGTCATCTGTGGCCTAGGAGTTCCTGGAGAACTTCCCAGTAGACGAAAATTTTCGTCCGTGGCCCAGAAGTTCCTGGAGAATTTCCCAGTAGATGAGATTGGTCGTCCGTGGCCCAGGAGTTCCTAGAGAACCTCCCAGTAGACGAGATTGGTCGTCCGTGGCCCAGGAGTTCCTGGAGAACTTCCCAGGAGACGAAATTGGTGATCTGTGGCCTAGGAGTTCTTGGAGAACTTCCTAGTAGACGAGATTGGTCGTCCGTGGTTCAGGAGTTCTTGGAGAATCTCCCAGTAGACGAGATTGGTCGTCTATTGCCTAGGCGTTCCTGGAGAATCTCTCAGTAGACAAAATCTGTGAGGCCGAATGGTCGAATGCCTGAACACTAGAGGCCATGGAGGGCAAAATAGTTGAGGCCGAGGGGCCAAATACCTATGAGGTCGAATGGCCTAGTACCTAAGATCGAATGGCTGAATACCTGGGAGGCCGAATGACCAAGTGCTTTAGATGCAGATGGGCTAAATACCTATGAGGCTGAATGGCCGAATGCTTGAACACTTGAGGCCATGGAAGGCCGAACAGTTTAGGCCGAGTGGCCGAATACTTCTGAGAGTAAATGGCTGAGCAGTTAAGGCTGAGTGGCGGAACACCTGTGAGGCCAAATTGCTGAGTAGTTGAACACTCGAAGTCATGGAAGGCTGAGTAACTGAGGTCGAGTAGCCGAACAGTCGTGGTCGAGTGGCTGAATACCTGTGAGGCCGAATGGCCGAGTTCTTGTGATGCCGAATGCCGAGTACCTGATCAACTAAGGCTATGAAAGGCCCAGTAGTATGTTGAATACCTGTGTACCTGATCAACTAAGGTTGAATACCTGTGGAGCTGAATTGTTGAATACCTGTGAGGCCGAATGGACGAATGCTGGAACGTTTGAGGCCATGGAAGGCCGAGCTGTTGAGGCCGAGTTGCCGAACACCTGTGAGGCCGAATGGTTGAATACTTGTGAGGCCGAATGATTGAATGCTGGAACGTTTGAGGCCATGGAAGGTCGAGCGGTTGAAGCTGAGTTGTCGAACACCTGTGACGTCGAATGACCGAGTACCTGCGTGGGCGAGACGTTGAGCACCTGTGAGGTCGAATGGCCGAGCACTTGTGAGGCCGAATGGCCGAATGCTTGAACACTTGTGGCCATGGAAGGCCGAACAGTTGAGGTCGAGTGGCCGAATACCTGTGAGGCTGAGTGGCCGAGCAGTTGAGGCCGAATGACCGAACACCTGTGAGGCCGAATGGCCGAGTAGTTGAACACTCGTAGCCATGGAAGGCTGAGCAGTTGAGGCCGAGTGGCCGAGTGGCTGAATACCTGTGAGGCCGAATTGCCGAGTACCTGATCACTTGAGGCCATGAAAGGCTGAGTAGTAGAGGCCGAGTAACCGAATACTTGTGGGGCTGAATGACTGAATACCCGTGAGGCCTAATGACCTCTAGAAACACTTTTGTGACTAAGTGAAACACTTTATCTGGTGAGGAATGGTTCCACGAATACATGATTACATCTATGCTTAGTTAATTGATCATTCATGAGAATAACATCTGTTGGATATTATGTGATTATGTAAACACCATGATGAGTTATTTTGAATCAAGGCATGTGTACATCTTGACTGAATTCTGTTTGATGAGCTAATTTGAGTAATTACTTGTCTTGAAAGAAAGAGTTTTGGAATGTGTTAAACCATTGCATTGATTGGTGGAAGACTGAGTTACATCTTATTTGCTTGAGGACAAGCAAAGTTCTAAGTTTGGGGTTCTGATAACGGTTGAAATACCGTTATTTTTATACTTAATTTTGATACTAAAAACACCCTTTATGACTTGGAAACTAGCTTGAAATCATGGTTTTGCTTAAGTTGTGAGAATAAGAGAGTTAAAGGTGGTATTATTGGTTTTATGCTTGGTTTTCCCTGTTTTGATAGGAATTAAGATGGATTGGAAGAAGAAGTTGAAGTGACAAGGAGTTAGAGTCAGGAAAAGTTGGAAAAGTAGCATAGAGAAGAACTGCAGTCAGGAGTTATCTTTCATTCTTTTCCATATTTTCATTTAGGTTCACCATGTCTATGGTGAACTAAACTTCCATTGTTGTTGGGGAAACGATGTAATCCTTTGAAACTCTCATGTATTGAATTGATTATTATTATATATGCTTTACTTCATTAATTGTTAGGGTTTTTCCTCTATACTGAATGCTTGCTTTGTTTAACTCATTCAATTGCATGATTATTGATTTTGTCGATTTGGACAAATACGGGAAAATATAGAACTGGGGAAATTCTCCCAAAGGTAGTATTACCTATACATTGGAATATGAGGGTTGGTTGCATATACACTCCTGTGCTTCAGAATTAATTATTAGGGATGATAGGTGTTAAGACCCTAGCAAGTGTACCAGATCGTTATCAAGTAATATAATTGGTAAAACCCAATATCGTTCTTCCAAAGGAATCAAAGGCCTTATCTTTCGTGTAAATCAATATTGTAAGACTTGTAGAGAAAATTAACTTGTGGTTTGAATGCAAAAACAAAAAGTAAACATGCAAATGCAAGTGAATCAATTGGCAAGTGATTCAAATGCAAATATTGAAATGTTTTGATATAGTTTGTGAGTTTTTTACTAGGTGATTCATGAGTCACAAGGGATGCTTCTATATGCTGTAAATTCATAGAGGCTTTGTTGACGTTGATGGTTTCTTCTATCGGGACCAATATGTTGGGGTGTGGTTGACATGATGATGCTGAGATTGCGTCCTTGCTTGGTTCCTTGCGTTTTCAGTGGGATGCCCCCCGACCCCACGGTGGGCACCAAAATGTTTCGGTAGGGATTTGTAGGACCGAGAGACTAACCTTTCTGATGTGTCTTTCTTGCTTCCGAACGTCTGGTTTGCCTGAATCGCTTGCTTTCCTTCAGTTTGGACCGCTCGCTTCTCTATGGCCACTCAGCCTTCGGTGTGGACAACATGGTTTTTGGTGTGGACCGCTCAGTCACCTTCTTGGCAAAGGGGGAGGGTACCTGCAACAGGCACTCCGACGCCCAAGTTAGGCATGTGATTGAAGAGCTTTGGTTCTTAATTGAATACCTAGTGAATGATTATCACTATTTGAGTATTTGAGAGTATGAGTTGAATGTGAATAGAACGTGTGTAGAACATACCTGTCTTTTGGTCCTGGCCTTATATTTATAAGTTGTCTCATGGACCCTAAACTGACACAGACCCAATAAAATATAAACAGAGTTACCTTATAATCTGGTCCGTTGCTTATAAATCGCCTATCAATATCTTTAGTCAGATCTTTAATCAGATATCTTTGATTATTTTATCTTTTGTTGGACTATTGACCCAATACTTAAACGCTGGCCTAATCATGACCCAACATGAATGAACACCATTTGACATGGTTAACCAACTGCTAAAGTGAATAAACCGAACGATCTTGAATGTTAATCGCTCGGTCTCTATCTTATACCATACTGAAATGAAAATGAAAAATGCATAAATATTAAATAAAAACTGTACCTTTATAAAGTAAGAACAAAGTCTGGTTAGTTTGTTTATGTTTTCGTTAAAACATTTGATAACATAAATGATTATTTGAAAATTAGAGTTGAAAACCAAAACATGTGTTACTAAGCTAGTTTTAAATGGGTTTTTTCTAAATTAATTGTACTAATAACCAATGTAAAAAATATTATTTAAATTGCCTCTTAATATAAGACATAATATAAGGTCTTGTAAAGGATGTTGAAATTACATATTCTACTTTAGTTATTATAGAAATGATCGATTTAAAAGATTTTTCGGAAACAATTTTCTCTACGACTAACGAAAAGGTTTTCTCGAAATTTTCAAAAATTGTGATGGCGTTTGTTTCTGTTTAAAATTCTTGAAATTAATTTTTATACCAGATTTTAATACAAGTAACTAACAAGTATTTTTATGTTAGTTATAAGAGACGAGTTGTAAAATTAATGTAGATTATAATATTAAAAAAACCGTTACTATACATTTTGTTTACTCTAATTTTGTTGATGATTAAAAAGAAATATAATTGCTCTATATATTTTGTTCACGAGTGACAACGATGCACAAGCTATAAGAGAAGCTTGTCCAATCAGGATCGAATGACTTAATTTAAAATTTGAAAATTAAGTGTATTATAATTTAGAAAATAAATTTCAATTTCAGCTTTAAATTAGAGATTCAAAATATATTTATCTTTTTATTTATTTATATTAATGGAGTTGTATAAATAAAGGTGACGAAAGAATTTTGGGTGAAACACCCATGTGGCTGAAATTTTCAGTCATTAAGGCTTCGACCTTTTGTAGTAAAGTTTCCATTACGGCATTGATATTTTTGATTGGTGAAATGTGTACATAAAAACAAGTCTGGAATCTTCTTGGCCAAACAAATCTCATTTATTGAAGTTTGTAGTTTCCTTGTTTTGGATTTCATGTGACCTAATTTGCTTTTATTTTCCTTTCAAGGATGAGACAATAAAAAAGGAAACTAAGAAAACCCAATAAAATTTTTTGATTTTGGTGATAAATAATATCTAATAGAAAATCCAACTTCCTTTCAGTATCACATTTCTTTTTAAACACATTTTTTAAGAGGTTTGTTTGAATTTTAAAACTGAGTAATTTCTTAAAACTAGGATATGATGTGACCATTCAGAGGTTGATTAATGAGATTATCGTATGCAATAGTATTTCATATCATTGCATAATTCACACATCTTTTGGACCTTAAATGACTATTGTTTTAAATTTTGTTTTGTAGATTTGACATAAATATAGGTGATCAAAAAGTTTAAATAACCAACTTCGAATTAATAATTTATTGAATTACATAAACGAATATCAACATTAGAAAGATTTTCATAATAAATGATGAACATTATCAAGCTAAGTATCATAAATAAAACTAAAAAAGTCTAGTAAATAGTAAATAATAAATATTGTTAACATATGTCATATTTTATTAACAAATATTAAATATTAAGTTATCTATAATTTAGACATTGTTATAATTTATGTAGATTTGTATAGCTGTAATTCCTTTGAAATAATACATCGGAATTATTTTTTAAACCTTTTTATATGGTATCAAAGTCAAACATCGACACTCAACAATATAGGATTTTGTGCTTCTATATTTCATTGAATATTTCTGATGACTCCTTCTAATAAAAATCAATCGGAGAAACATCATTCTGGGACTTTCACTACTTCCAAGAGCCATATTTCTACTATTGCTGGATTTGTGACCAAGTCAGGTATATCTAACTATGATCTTATTCTTTCTATTGTTACTAGGGGTAGTGATTTGATAATTGATTCAGGTGCCACTGATCATATGCTTGTGATCCTCATAAATTTACTAATTTTTCTCCTAATTGTTCTAAAATTCCTATTATTAATGCCAATGGGGTCTCATCTTTTATTGAAGGTGTAGTTACTATATCCCTCTCACCCTCCGTATCGATTCCTAATGTTTTATTTATTCCTACATTGAACTATAATCTTATCTCCATCAGCAAGTTAACCAAATTACATTGATAACGGTTGAATTTACCATTATCTAATACTTAACTTTGATACTAAAAACACCATTGACTTAGAAACTTGCTTGAAATCATAATTTTTCTTAATAAGTGTTAATAAGAGAGTTGAAGGTGAATTTAATGATTTTATGCTAGATTTCCTTCTTTTTAATAGGAATTGAGATGATTTGGAAGAAGATATGAAGTATGAAGGAGTTGAAACTCAGGAAGGACTTGAAAAGCATCAGAAAGGAGGATCACGGACGCCTGAGCGCCCTTTTCAAGGGCCCTCAGCCCCAAAATTCACTGTCTCACGCCTGATTGCTCTTTTCTGAGGCCCTCAGTGCAGGAAGTTTCGGGTTGGCGCCTGAGCGCCCTTTTTGGAACGCTGAGCGCCACTTCCTCGAGTCATACCACGCCTGGGCGCCCTTTCAGGGGCGTTGAGTGCCAATACTTGTTGTTTCACACCTGAGCGCCCTAAGTGGGGCACTCAGCACTGGCGATATAGGCTTGGGCTGTGTTTTTGTTTTTATTTCAATCTATTTAAGGACTTAGACGTCCTAGGTGTTGTATCTTTTGACAGAAGAGGCGCAGAAACACACCCTTTCACTCCTCGGAGGCGGATTTGGATGTGAGAGTCTCCATCTTCAACTTTTAGGGTTTTTCTATCTCATTCTTTTCCATTGTTCATCTAGATTCACCATGATAGTGGTGAACTAAATTCTATTTGTTGTTAGGAATGATGTAAACCTTTGCGAAGTCTCATGTATTTGAATTGATTATTAATTACATATGTTTCTTTCATTAATTCTTAAGGTAATTCTTCTTTGCTTAATGCTTGCTTTGTTTAACTCATTCACAGCATGATGTATGATTTTCATGAGTACCGAAGGGTATCTTTCAATTCAGGTTTTGGGGAATTGCTCCCAAAAGCAGTATTGCTCAGGAATGGGGATATGAGTTTTGGTTGTCTTAAGCTACTAATCGTAATGCAGAATTAATTATTAGGGATGCAAAGAATTGTGACCTAGAAATTAAGGATAGACTTTCTTCGCTGAGAAGTCGGGTTTTAGTTATTTTAGATAGTGACATTGACATTAATGAAGAAGTAGAATTCGTATATACATGAGAGTAAGGTAGGTGAAATCTAACCCCAACAACATATTCATCTCATAATACTAAATTCATTCGTTCATCTTTGTGCTTCTGTTCAATTGATCAAACTGCATGCATATTTACTTTCCTATATTTGCATTTTAATCCAAAAGAGTTTGTTCTTAAGTCTTATTTAATCAAGAAATCAGATAACTGTCTAGCCCGTGAGTCTCTTGGAAAACGATACTTGGTCTTACCATGTTTATTACTTGATACAATTTGGTACTCTATGTGTGTGATTATTGATTAACTTTGACTTGATTTTTATTGTTTTAATTTTTATTTTGTTTTTGTTTTTGTTTTGTGCTAACAATTGCTTTCTAGGGTTTTATTTTTGTTGATTGATCGGCAAGTGTATCGAATCACACAAGTAATATAAAATGGTAAGACCAAGTATCGTGTCCCAAAAGACTCTCGGCACTAGACAATCGTGTGATAACTCGATTAATTAAGACTTAAAGAAAACGAGATCATTGGTTTCAAATGAAAAAACAGAAAATTACATATGAATGCAGTTTGATCAATAACAAAGTAGCACAGTGATGAACGAATGTTGTTTTTAATATGAGATGAGTATCTTGTTGGGGTAAGAATTCGCCAAGTTCCCTCTCGTGTATGTAAGAATTCTTCTTTATGCATTAATATTAACGTCACTTACTAAATCACTTAAACCCAATCCCTCGGCGAAATAAGCTTGTCCTTAATCACTAGTTCATGCAATTCCTAGCATTCCTAATAATTAAATGTGAAGATCAAGAACTTAAGACGACCAAGACTTATACCCTCATCCCTAAGAAATATTACTCTTGTGAGTAATTCAACATGACCTGAATTGTAAGGAACCTCCCGGCACTCATGCACTCATGCTATTTTGCCCAAAAGGGGGCCCAAGCTTTGTGCTTCTGACGCTCAAGCGCCCAAAAGGGGCGCCCAGGTGGTGAGCGACACTCTTCTGGCGCTTAAGTGATAAGTGTGAAAAATAGTTATTTTTACACTTATAAATGATCTTTAATCTTGTAATTATTCATGTTATTACTCAGTGAAAAGTTGTAATAGGAAGTAGATTGTTATGTGAATTATTGTTTAGGAAAGATGTATAAATTGGAATCTGTTAGCCAATTGTCACCGAGCGCAAGCCAAAAGTCGTAGAGCGAGAAAAAAAGAAATTCGCACAGCGTACCAGGGCCTGTGCGCTCTGCAAATAACAACAGTTAAAGAAGCCATCAATTTGGAAATTCGCATAGCGCACACCTACTTGTGCGCTGAGCGAATAACAACAGTTTTAGTGCAGCAATTAATAGAAATTCGCACAGCGCACACACTCTTGTGCACTGAACGAATTAATGAAGTTAATTGACTCTTAAAAGACGTGACAGAAAGACAAAAATGATCTTCTGACACAAGAAAAATAGAAAAACGCTATAGAGAAGTTCAGGAGACCATCAGGAGACCTCTCAAGACACCAAGACTGCACATTATGCAAGGAATTGCTGAAATGAGTAGGTTTGTGATGTCTAGGATAGGGTAAATTTTCTGTTCATTAGAATTGGTTGTATGATGATACATTAATGTAACTTTCCTGTTCAAAATATGTTTCTGTTCTTGTTCTTTTCTTGACTTGCTTTTGATTAGACGGAAGTATAAATCTTGTTAAAAGTTCTTTTGGTACTGGAAAGTATTTTTAGAACTAGAAACGTAAGAAAAGAAACTAAAAGTAACTATGCTAGGAATAGCTTCTGTGCTTTTGGTCATTCTAAACATCTAAACTTAATGCAAAATTATCTGTTAAATTAATTACGGAATTAATAATTTAATGGATAATTTTAGAACTTGTTTTAAGGAATTAAAACAAGATATCATTATGTGAATGCTTGAACAGAGAACGTATTTTGTACATGATGTTACTGAAATGTTAGTCAGAGACCAATTCCAGTGATCTTTTATCATATTTTTCAATCTTAAATTTTTACGTTGTTAAATTCTATGTCATTCATTCAAAGTGAAATCAAAATTTCATCAACAATAATTGAGCTTGATAAATAATATTTAATTGATTAACGTAACACAAGTTCCCTTGGGAGAATGTTACTCTTAACTTATCACTGTAGTACTTGTAACGATTTGGTATACTTGCCAAGAAGTTATCAAGTTTTTGGCGCCGTTGCCGGGGAATTTGATAGTTTTTGTTATTTCAATCAATAATTGTTTATCAATTTCAATTCTGTTCCATTTTCTGTAAATCCATTGTTTTTACTTGTTGTATATCTGTATATATTGTGTTTTGTTTCTGTGTTATTTCTTTGGGCTGATCATTAGAGATTGTCATTCTGCATGAGAAGCAGAACAAAATCTGAGAATTTATTATTTGATTCTGAGATTGAGAGGACTGCCCGTAGAAATAACGGTAGGCGTGTAAGAGAAAATTGAAAAAAAGAAGTTAGAGAAGCTAGCTTGTCTTCTACTTCCAACACTTTTTCTTCATCTAATCAAGATGATAAGGATATGGAGGGAAATCATGATGATGAACAACCAAGAGTTAGGCGTATGTTGGAAGATTATGCTTCTGTTTCTATACCTTCATCTTTCAACAGTATAGCTCGACTTGTGGTGAATGCGGGTCATAAGGAAATGAAGCCAGCATTGATTCATCTTGTTCAGAGTAACCAATTTACAGGATTGTCACACGAAAATCCCTATGATCATCTGACAACTTTTAATCAGATTTGTAACACTGCAAAACTTTTACATGTGCCAGATGAAGCAATCAGACTTAGCCTCTTTCCCTTTTCATTGGCTGGAAATGCCAAGCTTTGGCTAAATTCTTTTCCAGAGGGAAGTCTGACTGTTTGGGATGACGTTGTGTCAAATTTTTGCCCAACTATTTCCCTCAATCCAAGATAAATAAGGGCAAGCAGGAAATATCCTCTTTCCAACAAGAACCTGAAGAGACGTTGAGTCAAACATGGGATAGTTCATGGGGTTGCTTAGAGAAACTACAATTCATGGGTTTGACGTTCCCACTCAATTAAACCTTTTCCTAGGAGGTTTAAAATCTCACATAAAGTTAATCCTAGATGCCTTAGCAGGAAGTAACATTAGGTGGAAGACACCTGATGAGGCTCATGAAATAATTGAAAATATGGCATCTAGTGACAATGACGTACAAAGTGAGAGAGTGCAAACCCAAAGGAAGGGAATGTTTGAGTTGCAATCCCAAGATGCCTTGTTAGCCCAAAACAAAATCATGACTCAACAGCTTAAGTCTTTGATGAAAAAGGTGTCACAACTACCGAAGGATCTCCAAATTGTATCACAAGCACAACATTATCAAACTGTGCAAGGTTGTGAACTGTGTGGTGGACAACATCAAAATGGACAATGTACTATTCAGACAAATGCAAAGGAAGAGGTTTATTATATGGGAAATCAAGGTCGTCCAGGCAATTATGGAAATTATAATCAAGGATGGAGACCTCATCCTAGCATGGGTCAGGCTAGTTCTAGTAGACCACCACAACAACAGTTTCAACAATAACCTACTCTTTCTGATAGGACATCAAAACTGGAAGAAACTCTTCAACAATTCATGCAAATGTCCTTATCAAATCAAAAGAGCACATATGCTTCTATAAGAAATTTAGAAGTCCAAATGGGTCAATTGGCGAAGAAATTAGAAGAGAAGCCTGTAAATACATTTGGAGCTAACATTGAACCAAATCCAATAGAGCATTGCAAAGCTATAACTACAAGGAGTGGTAAAGTGTTAGAAAGTGTAGTTGTGAGGAAGGAGGATGAAAAGGAAAAATCAAGTGAAGAGTAGGAAGAGAAAGAAGAGAAAGTTGAGGAAGAAGAAGATAAAAGGAAGGAAGATGGAAGACAAAAAGAGAAATTTTTGGTGAAGCAACTTCCGTATCCAAAAAATACTTCACAGAAAGATAAGGAGAGACAGATGGATCGGTTCAAGAAGATATCTAATCAACTTGAGATTACTATGCCCTTGACGGAAGCACTGCAACAAATTCCTGCTTATGCAAAATATGTGAAGGATTCCTCAATAAAAAGAAGAAGTATTTAAATGAGGAAACAATTGATGTGTAGGGAAATTGAAGTGAAATTATGCAGAAATCTCTACCTCCAAAAATCAAAGATCCAGGGAGTTTGACTATCCCCTATACCATTGGAAATCATGATATAGGGAAGGCTCTTGTTGACTTAGGGGCTAGCATCAATTTGATGCCCCTATCTATGCTAAAAAAGATTGGTGACCTTGAAGTCAAGTCAACAAGAATGATCTTGCAAATGGCCGATAGGTCCATTAAGCATCCCTACGGTGTACTGGAAGATGTTGTGATTAAAGTTCATAAACTAAATTTCTTGTTGATTTTGTAGTAATGGAAATGGAGGAAGGTGTAGATATACCTCTCATCCTTGGAAGACCTTTCATGAAGACAACTAAGGTTGTCATTCATGTTGATGATGGAACTGTGAAATGAAAAGACCAAGATGAAGAGGTGACATTTAATGTCTTTGAAGATGTGAAGCAAAGCCAAAAGGAAAAGACTAGTTCCAAAGTAAAAGATGAAGTTTCAGCAATTACAAGTCTTCCAAGGCAAGTTGCCAAGTTGGCCAAAGAGAACCTTAATTGTTTCAATCCCAACGTGAAGGACAGAGATGAAGATAAGGAGGAGCAAAAAGTTCACCAAGAATTTGATGTGAAAAATGATGAGCTCAAACCTGGCAAACCTGTGAGTCATAGGAACATGTTATGGGTCATCAAGGACATAAAGGCAAATGGAGTGCTTGAAATTGAGGCTCCATATTCAAGAAGAATTAAGTTGGTGACAAGATAGTTACTTAGAAAATGTTGGTGTCATGTAAGGAAGAAGCACACCAACATCAAGAATCCAACTTAACCATGAATTGTCTGGGTCAAGCTAGTGACGTTAAAGAAGCGCTTGCTAGGAGGCACCCTAGCAAATGTCTGTTTATATGTGTGTTGTTGATTTTGTTTCTGTAATTGTTGAGTTTGAGTGTGGAGAAGAGGTCTGGAAGAAGTTTGAATTTGTTTTTGTGACGCTCTAGTCGTAGAGCGCACAGCTGAAGTGCGCTCAGGGACCAAAGTATTTTTTTTAAGGCAGTGATTAACTCGCACAACGAACTACATGCACTCTGCGTGAGAGAAAAATTGATTTTTACTGTATTGAAATTCGCAAAGCGCATGTGGTGCGCTTTGCAGCTCAAAATTTAATTTTCTCTCTGTAAGGTGATTCGCATATCGCATTGGAATAGCAAAGCGAGGAAAATCATTGGAGCAAATTGGGAGAAATTATATGTTAATTTGCAAAATGCACATCTTGCGCTATGCCAGTCTAGTTTGAGGGAGCTCTGTGAAAATATTCGCTTTGTGAATTTTTGCGTAGAGCGACAATCAATAGGAGAGAGGGTGTTAAAAGCGATCTTAATCTTCTAAGTGAGCGACACTTACAAAGTGAGCGACACTCTTCTGGCGCTTAAGTGATAAGTGTGAAAAATAGTTATTTTTACACTTATAAATGATCTTAATCTTTTAATTATTCATGTTATTACTCAGTGAAATGTTGTAATAGGAAGTAGATTGTTATGTGAATTATTGTTCAGGAAAAGATGTATAAATTGGAATCTGTCAGCCAATTCTCGTAGAGCGAAACCAAAATTCGCGGAGCCAGAAAAAAAGAAATTCGCATAGCGCACCAGGGCTTGTGCGCTGAGCGAATAACAACAGTTAAAAAAGCCATCAATTTGGAAATTCGCATAGCGCAAACCTACTTGTGCGTTGAACGAATAATAGCAGTTTTAGTGCAGCAATTAAAAGAAATTCGCACAATGCACACACTCTTGTGCGCTGAGCTAATTAGTGAAGTTAAGTGGCTCTTAAAAGACGTGACAGAAAGACAAAAACAATCTTTTGACACGCGAAAAATAAAAAAATGCTTTAGAGATGTTCAGGAGACCATCAGGAGACCTCTCAAGACATCAAGACTGCACATTATGCAAGGAATTGCTGAAATGAGTACGTTTGTGATGTCTAGGATAGGCTAAATTTTCTGTTCATTGGAATTTGTTGTATGACGATACATTAATGTAACTTTCCTGTTCAATATATGTTTCTGTTCTTATTCTTTTCTTGACTTGCTTTTGATTATACGAAAGTATAAATCTTGTTAAAAGTTCTTTTAGTATTGGAAAGTATTTTTTAAACCAGAAACGTAAGAAAAGAAACTAAAAGTAACTACGCTAGGAATAACTTCTGTGCTTTTGGTCATTCTAAACATCTCAACTTAATGCAAAATTATCTGCTATATTAATTAAGGAATTAATAATTTAATGGATAATTTTAGAACTTGTTTTAAGGAATTAAAACAAGATATCATTATGTGAATGCTTGAACAGAGAACGTATTTTGTACATGATGTTATTGAAATGTTAGTCAGAGACCAATTCCTGTGATCTTTTATCATATTTTTCAATCTTAAATTTTTACGTTGTTAAATTCTATGTCATTCATTCAAAGTGGAATCAAATTTTCATCAACAGTAATTGATCTTGATAAATAATATTTAATTGATTAACGTAACAAAAATTCCCTTGGGAGAACGATACTCTTAACTTATCAGTGTATTACTTGTAACGATTTGGTATACTGGCCAAAACGTTATCATTAAGCCTCCAAAAAGGGCACCCAAGCTTCGTGCGTTCTCCCTTCTGGTGCTTTTTCAGGCCTTTCTGAGCTCCATCTCCTTGGCACTTCATCTCTGCTTTTCGTATTATCTCATTTCTTGCCAAAACATGGGAATTTAGTCATAAACTCATCAAATTCAACCTCAACTCTCTTATTCACACAACTTAATAGTAAAACATGATTTCAAGCAAGTTTCTAAGCAGAAAAGGGTGTATTTAGTATCAAAATTACATCATAGATAATGGTATTTTCAACCATTATCACAACCCCAAACTTAGAACTTCCCTTATCCTTAAGAAAAACAGATTGTAACTCAGCTTTTCAGAACAATTACTACAATGATTCAACATTTTTCAAAAATTTTCCTTTCAGGACAAGAAATCACTTTTATCAACTCAGCATAAGGATCTCAGTCAAGATGTGCAAATTCCTTAATTCAATCAAAATCAATGTGATGCTCATATACTTCAACAGATGCTATCTTTAAGAATGATCAATCAACCACGCAAAGATGTAATCAGAAATTCAAAGAACTACTCTTCACCAAGGAAAGTGTTTCACTCAAGCACTCAAAAGTGTATCACTCAAGCACTCAAAATTAAAGGTGTATAGTGAGGTGTTGGTGTCTTTTTCACTCTGCTATCACAATGTCACACAAATTAACTTTGCCTTTCATTTAACCACAATCAAACATACTCACAAGCAAGTTTTCATCACATGGGCTTTTCATGGCTTGTAACTTGGCTGGGCTAAGAAGGAAATTAGTTTTTCTGGTCAGCCAAATCCTTGAATTAAGAGAGACATTTATGATTTAATCATTCAAGAACAAACTCTCTTTCTTTTTTCCAGATTTCCCTTACATTTAGCTTTTCTTTTCTTTTCTTTTCATTTTTTTCTTTTGCTTTTGCTTTTCAAGTACTCATTGCTTAGCTCAATGCTTTTTCTTTTCAATTTTCCCAATAACCCCAAACTTGAACATTTATAAATACCTCATAAATGTTCTCAACTTAACTCAAGGTAAAGATTTTCAAAAAGGGTTTTCAAAACATGGATAAGGTTCAAAGTTCAAAGGTTAGAACAAATTGTTTTCTTTTCAATGGGAAAAATTTATGTGAAGACTAAAAGAATAAGGGATAACAAAAGATGGCCTTGATCATATGAAACCTGCAAACAGTAGTTCAATCACAGAAAATTTGGGCAAAATAATTCATGCTTTCAAAGTAATAACACTTGTTCACAAAAACTCTGAAGCCCAATTCTCACACAGGTAAACTCACAAGTTCCAGAATTCAGAAAAACACCTTGCTCAGTATCTTAATCTAGTTTTACCTCAAGCACCTGTTTCATACATTGTGAGCCATCACCTGTATATCATCACATCATGCATCATCTCAAAATCAATTAGTAAACTAGAATATCACAAAGCAATAGTCATCACAAAACACAACACAATTGAATCAAAGCAGTGTAATTCATTCAAGCAAAGTACAATAATCCTACACTACAATCAAGAAAATAATGAAACAAAAACAAAATATAGTTTAGCAATCAAAGCAATAAAATCAGCAAAATAACAAAAGTCCTATTCTATAACAAAAGTGGCATCCATCAGTAGAGGCCAAGTACAACTCATCACTTCATCATCAGAGTCCTCTTCCTCCTCAGTTATGTCCTCCTCCATGGCTGAAGCTCCAACTGCCCCAGCTCTACCACCTGCATGTGTTGGGTCCTCTGGCCACGCCATGCGAGCTCTGAACTTGTCCATAGATATGCGGTGTCGTTCCTCAGGGGGATCATATAATTCGCTAATCATCTCGGCTGCCGCTATCTGGCCTTTGTGGAGAGGCTCCATCCATGCCTCCATCATGGACATATACATGTTTTGCATGTGAAATGGGGCGGCCTCATGAGCAGGCTCCTTAGCTGATGGTGGTACTCTCCTATGCGCCTTGGGTGGTTGTGGTGGTGGCATAGGTGGGCCTGGGTCATCCACTACACAATAATGTGTAAAGTAGGCAGTGTCCAACTGCTTTCTTGGACGCTCCAGTGGTGGTCTGGACACATCAACATTTGTAGTCTCACATCAAAAACAATCTTCTTACCCCTCACGTAGATAAAGTACATCTCTTGCTCTCCCCCTAATGATATCGCATTTGCATAGAATTCTTTGAAGATGGCAATGTTGGCGGGAGTGGGGTAGGTTGCCAAGTGGCCCAGTCTCTACTATTCAGCTCTCTCTCAAATTGAGGAGCCAAAGATGGTATGTTGGCCACCTTCAGCTCCATCAGCAGTTTCCTTCCCTACACAATTGGGAAGTATCTCTCATGAGCTGCAATTCTGAACTTATTGGAGTAGAAGTGTTCCTTTTCCTTCCTCTTGGTTCCTTTGTCTTTGCTACCAAGAGTCTTGATCCTTTTTCCTGATGAGGAGGCCATTCCTGCACATAGAGACTCACAAAACAGAAATAGAAATCATCAAACATTAGTCCTCAAAAATCAAATAACTCACAACTTTTTCCATTCATATAGAGGACGAAACAAAGAACCATCATTGCCATCTGCATAGAACCAAACAGCCAAGAAACAAAAAAAAAAGAAAACAGTTACTGTCGCGTTGCGCTTGGGCGCCCCTCAAGGGCGTTTGAGCAACGAGCGGTGCTGTCAAGCGTGGTTTTGCTGCATTTTTCACATTCCAATTCAATTTCTACTCAGTCCCAACCACAATTAACACAATTTAATCGGTCCAAACAGTGGAAAATCATGCATAGACAGTACCAATCAACAAAAATCAAGCTTTTTCATCAACATTCATCAAAAATCAAACTTTTAAGGGATTAAAACACTAGATGGCATGACTTACTTGGTTGGAGACAAATGATTAGTAGATAATGCTTAAACAAATGGAAGAAATTTGAACTTCTAGCAGCCACACACTCTAAAACCCCAAACTTGAATGGTTGAATGGTACAAAATGGGTGAGAACTAGGGTTCTTGGTGGAAGAATGAGGGGGAAAGGGAGGAGAGAACTTAGGAGGAGTGTTTAGGGAGGCTAGAGTGGAAGAATTATGAGAAAGGGAGCTTGGGCGAAACCCTAGGGTATAAAGAGAGTGAAGTGGGCCAAAATCCCGCTTGAGCCCACTTAAAAGACCCAATTCGGCAGATCGCGCCGCCCGGGCGCCCCTCATGGGGCGCCTGAGCGAGGGGCAGTACTTTTCTCCCTTTGCTATTTGGCTTGTTTTGGGTATTCCTGGCTGTGGGTTCTCAGATTCAAGTTAGAATTTTCAAGTTTCTTTTCCCTAGCTCACACAACAATACTCAAATCAAACAATTAATCTCTCTCCACCCCTCAAAAATTCAATTATTACAAACTATGAACATCGGAATCAAGCAAACACAAAATAAACAGAAACATAATTCAAATAACAAAAAACCCAAACTAAAGAAACAATAAACAAATAAAAATATATATATTTTTTTAAAACACTGGGTTGTCTCCCAGTAAGCGCTTCTTTAATATCACTAGCTTGACCCAATAAGCTCATGTCACATCTTTGATCTTGGTGTCATATTTTCCTTCTCCACAACAACTGATCTTCAACAGCTTCATGTTCACCTTTTTGACTCTCCTTGAAATAAGAGATTCAATCTCTATCAATCCATCAGCTCTGAGTTCGTTCACAACCCAAAGCTTTTTATTGAATCGCACTGGTATGCCTGGTCTAAGTTCTTCATGTTTCTCTAGGGAGTCTTGATGAACACTTTTTCCTTTGCTGTCCTTTTCTTCTTCCTTTACTTGTGACAAAAAACACTTTTTTACCTTTCTTGCCTACCTTTGCAGCTTTTGTACTCGTCCCTGGTGCATCTTTACATGCAGCTTTGAGACTAGTTTTCTTCACTTGGACCTACTGCTCAACATTAAAGACACAGAAAATCACCTCCTCCTCTTGGTCTTTAAGTGCTATAGTTCCATCATCAACATTGATGATCACCTTGTCCGTCTTCATGAAAGGCCTTCAAAGAATAATAGGGATCTCCAAATCTTCCCCAATCTCCATTACCACAAAGTCCACTAGGAATCTAAGGTTGTCAGTTTGAACCATCACATCTTCCACTAAACCATAAGGCTTTTTGGTGGATCCGTCTGCCATGAATAGAGTCATCCATGCAGGGTTTACTTCAAGACCACCAATCTTTTCAAGAACAGTTAAGGGCATCAAATTGATACTGGACACTAAATCAATTAGGGTTTTCCCTATTTTATGGCTCCCAATAGTGCAAGGAATGATGAAACTTCTTGGATCCTTAACCTTAGGGGGAAGTGCCTTCTACAAGATCACAATGCATTCGCCTTGTACCTCAATTGTGTCCTCCTCTACATATTTCTTTCTTTTGAGGAGTTTCTTCAAAAACTTATCATATTCAGGAATCTATTGCAATGCTTCAGTCACAAGAATTTTTATCCCCAATTTCTTGAAGATTTCATCAAAACACCCTGATTTCATCTCTTTTTCTTTTTTGGAACACTCCTCAGGGTGATGAAGATTTTTCTCAATTTTTTTCTTTTTTTCTCTCAACCTCTTCTTTTTCTTTTCTCTCTTCTTTCACAATCTTTTCTTTTTCTTTTCTCTCAACTTCAATTTTTCTCTCTTCTTTTTCTTCTCTCTCTTTTAACTCAACTTTTTCTTTTCTCTCTACTTCTTTGTCTTTCTCCCTCTCAACTTTGCATTCTTCCTTGGGGTTAACTTCAGTATTAGCCCCAAAACTTTTGATAGGTATCTCCTCCAACTTCTTGGCTATTTGACCAACCTGCATTTCCAAATTTCTTAGAGCAGCTTCTGTGCTTTTCTGATTGGAGAAAGTTGCCTGCATGAACTGTTGGAGAGTCTCCTCAAGCTTTGTAGTTCTGTCAGCTAGAGAGGGTTGTTGTTGCCACTGTTGTTGTTACTATTGTGGTGGTCTATTGAATTGTCCACCAGCTTGCCCAAATTAACCTTGTCCCTGTTAGAAAATAGGGAGGCTTCGTTTCAACACTAAGAGGGGGTTAATTAGTGAGGTTTCAAAATCAGAGTCTTTTCAAAATATTTTACACATAGTAAAAAACCTTTTCACAATTTCTTGAATCTCAAGTAATGAAAATTTAAGTGCAGCAGAATATCAAAGTAGAATACGTGATTTACAAAGTCGACTGAATGTAAAAGAGTAAGGTTAGAGAATTCAAATGCAGGTTTTTATACTGGTTCGGCCTCAATGCCTACATCCAGTGTCCTTCCAATCCCACGAAGCAAATGCACTATAATGGTCAAGGTTTTTACAACAAGACTTTTATAGAGACCTCCACGTCAAAAATATAAAAAACCTCTTTAACCCTCTAATCAAAATATAGGCAATACACACAACAAGATCTGTAGCAAGATATCCCCTCTTCTGCAATCTGCAACCCACTTTGAACAATCCTCAAAGTGTCCAGATTCCAAGAGTCTACCACCTGTAATCACAAAAGGTACAACAGCCATAATCTTTACGAAGAAATAGAGAAATCTTGATCAGCAAACAAGCACCACAATGTGCAGAGTTGATCAACCAATAAGCACAACATAATTCTCCTTCAGAACCTCTTCAAAGAATGATATCCAGTGTCTTCTTGATGAGTTCTTGGAGCACTAAATCATAGAGAAACAATCTGAAACAGAATATGAAAATGTTAGTTTTACAAAAGTTCTCTGAATAGTTCAGGTCGCGTCTATTTATAGATTTCTATATATCAGACGCTCTTGTAGTCGACTAAGCTACTAATAGAGTCGACTGTCCTCTGACACTAATAACAATTAAGTCAAAGTAGTAGCTTTCAAGTCAAACAAATTAATTTCACATTCAATACAGTTGACTCTCATTCAATGCTTAACTAACATTTGAAAATATAGCTGTTACTATTCACAAGCATAATAGAATTTCAAATAAAACAACTAAAGAAGTCGAATGCAAAGCGCACACAGTCGACTTTGACACATCAGCACATTTTGAAATTCTTTTCATTGTAAAATCTAACATAGCACTATATTTGAAAATCTGTTGATAACGGTCTAAAAACCGTTATTTTTATACTTGAAATTGATATCAAAACACACCTTTTATGCCTTAGAATGAGCTTGAAATCATGCAAATTGCTTTAGTTATGTTACAAGAGAGTCAAAGGTGTATTTAGAGATATTATGCTTGGTTTTACATTGTATTGACAGGATTAAATGAGAATTGAGTGATGGAAAGTGAAGGAGGAAGGAGTTGGACTCAAGAAAGGATGAAAAAAGGTGTAAAGGAAGAATCGCAGCCACCGCTCAGCGCCAGTTTCAGTGCGGAGCGCCAACTTTGGAGAAGAAGCCACTGCTTGATGCTTAAGCGCCAACGCTGAGGGGAAAAGTAAGGGCCACGCACACCGCTGAGCACCAAATTCACCGCTGAGCACTGGCCTTCTCAGAGACAGCACTGTTTAACGCTTGGGTGTGACCGTTGAGCGTCCCACTTGAGTGCCGCACCTACCGCTGAGCGGTGAATTTATGGGCCTGAGCCAAAATTCTGTTTTTTTTTCTGTATTATAAATAGACCCAGGGCGCACAAGAAAATATATCTTTTTGCAGAAAGATGGAAGAACACTCTTTTCACTCCTTGGAGGCGGATTTTGGATGCAAAAGCTCCAATCTTTCAATTCTAGGGTTATCTTTTTCATATTTTCCATTCATTTCATCTAGTTTCACCATGACAATGGTGAACTAAACCCTTTGTTGTTGGGGAACGATGTAATCCTTTTGAAACTCTCTTATATCGAAGTTCTTATTTTATTCATATACTTTTATCATCAATAGTTTGGGTTTTCTTCTCTAAGATTAAAGCTTGCATTGTTTAACTCATTCAGTGTCATGATCATTGATTTTGTCGATATGGGAACGTACGGGGAAATCTAGAACTGAGAAGAATTCTCTTGATTATGAAATATTACCTAGGAATAGGAATAGGACGGTCAATTGCTAAAGCTTATATCATTAATGAGTTATTATTTACTAGGGAGACTAGGAATAGTAAACTAGTAATTGGTAATAGGTTCTTTTCGCCGATGAATCGGGTTTAGAGTAAATTAGAAAGTTGCATGAACATTGATAATAAAGTTAAATTTAATAAGAATAGTAGATATAGGAGGGTGGATTAGGATGAAACCATAAACCCCAATAACTCCATTAATCCATATCTTTATCTGTCAATTGATCAAACTTTTGCATACATGTTTATTTTCGTTTTTGCATCACAAAATCAAATTATTATTCATTCAAGTCTTGCAAAATCAATTCACATGAACGTCTAGGCCTAAGACTCCCTTGGGAAATGATATTCGGACTTACCGTCTATTTATTACTTGATACGATCTGGTACACTTGCTAGGGTGTTAACATCTGTGCAAAGTCTTTAGTCTTAGTTGAATCAATTAATAATGATGTCGACCTAGGACTTGAAGATTTGCCACACAACATAAGTTCATCAAAGTGCATGTGGTTGTCCTTTTCCGAAACATATGCAATGCAATCACAACATATATAACAAATATCAGAATAGTGAATATGCATTCATATATTAAGATCAACATAAAACATGTTCAATAAGATATCAATCAATAAGCAACAGAACATGTAACACATAACAAGACATGTGTTATTAATATTGTGTTGTCATCATAAAAAACCATAGTGAATAAGCATTGTGAGATTAAGGTTAGCTAAACCAGTGCTTCCCTTATCAACAATATCAACAGTCCCGTGCTTGGATTAGATTTCCACCCTTGATTGTAATTGTTGGGATGAAACTGATTGTTGATGTAGTTAACATCTTCATTAAGATTCTCAGGCACTGCACATTGACCATTAATATGATCACCACTACATAGTTCACAAAGTTGTTGTTGAACCTGTTAGACATTTTGGCACTTCTTTGGTGGCTGAGAAAGCTTCTTTGTCAAGACCTCCAATTGTTGAGTAATAATCTTGTTTTGAGCAAGAAGGGCATCATATGACTGTAACTGTAGAACTCCCTTAGGTTGTGGTGGAGTTCCTCTTTTACTGTGTATCTCATTGTCATTGGTAGCCATGTTTTCAATTATTTCATAAGCTTCATCTGGGGTCTTGCACTTGATATTGCCTTCAGCTGAGGCATTTAGCATCAATTTTGTTTGTGAGTCAAGACCTCCAAGGAAAAGAATGACTATCGTTGCTTCATCAAAACCATGAGTAAGAGTCTTTCTCAGCAAGCTCTTGTTGATTTTTGATTGTGGGAAGTATTTGTTCAAAATTTTTGCAACGAGATCTTCTCACTCAGTAAGGCTTTTCTCAGGAAAAGAGTTCAACCCCAATTTAGCGATGCCTCCCAGTGAGAATAGAAACAAGCTCAGTCTAATAGCATTATCTTGCACTCCATTCAGCTTCACAGTATTGCAGATCTCATTGAAAGTGGTCAGATGCTCGTATGGACTTTCATGTGATAGTCCATTGAATTGGGTGCTCTTCACTAGATGGATTAAAGCAGGCTTCATCTCCATACTTGTGGCATTGACCGTCGACTTTGCAATGCTATTAAAATGATGAAGGCCAATAAAAGTTGTATAATCCGCCAAAGTACGTCTACCACCATTGTTGTCCACGTTTTTCTGATCAGATTTTGAAAGTGTCTCTGGAGAAGGTTCCCTAGATCTCCTTCTCGTCCTTCTGCTAGTCTCAAGTCCTGCAAAAAGAGGTTCAAAACTTTTGTTGCTTCTAGTCCTAATAGAATCCTACATAAACTAAATGCAAAACCCTAGAATACAAAGTTAGCATAAAAACAAAATTAACCGACACAAAACATATATTAAAAATAAAATAAAATAAAAAAATAAAAATAAAAATAAAGTCAAAGTTAATCAAGAATCACACAAATAGAATAGTTTAAACCTTGAGTCCCCAGCAATGGCGCCAAAAACTTGTTGATGGATCGACAAGTGTATCGAATCACACAAGTAATATAAAATGGTAAGACCAAGTATCATGTCCCAAGAGACTCTCGGCACTAGACACTCGTGTGATAACTCGATTAATTAAGACTTAAAGAAAACGACATCAATGGTTTCAAATGCAAAAACAGAAAATTAAATATGAATGCAGTTTGATCAATAGCAGAGTAGCACAGTAATGAACAAATGTTGTTTTTAATATGAGATGAGTATGTTGTTGGGGCTAGAATTCACCAAGTTCCCTGTCATGTATTTAAGAATTCTTCTTTATGCATTAATGTTAACGTCACTCATTAAATCACTTAAACCCGATCCCTTGGCGAAATAAGCGTGTCCTTAATCACTAGTTCATGCAATTCCTAGCATTCCTAATAATTAAATGTGAAGATCAAGAGCTTAAGACGACCAAGACTCATACTTTCATCCCTGAGAAATATTACTCTTGGGAGTAATTGAACAAGAACCTAAATTGTAAGGAACATTCTGGAACTCATGCTATTGAATTAATTAAACAAAGCAAGCGTTGTAACAGATGAATTACTCTAACGATTAATGTAAAAGCATATATTATTAAGAATCAATTCAAATACATGAGAGTTCACAAGGTTACATCATCCCCCAACAACCAATAGAATATAGTTTACCATAGACATGGTGAAACTAGATGAATAATGGAGTAGAATGAGATAGAAAAACCCTAAAAATTGGAGATGGAAGCTCCCGCATCCAAATCCACCTCTGGAGAGTGAAATAATGTGTTGTTGCGCTCCTCCTACCAAAGATACAAAACCTAAGGCATGTGGATCCTTTAAATAGAGCGAAAATAGAATAGAAACAAGGTTCAACCCATGTCGTTGGCGCTTAAACACCCCACTTAGGGCGCATGGGCGGTGAACGGTGGTTCTTGGCTTTTGGGCGACCAAAATGGGGCCCAAGCTTGTGCTTCTGACGCTTAAGCGCCCAAGAGGGGCGCCCAGGCTTCGTACATTCCTCCCTTCTGGTGCTTTTCCAAGTCATTCTTAGCTCCATCTCCTTGGCACTTCATCTCTATTTTTCGTATAATCTCATTTCCTGCCAAAACAAGGGAATATAGTCATAAAGTCATCAAATTCATCCTGAACTCTCTTAGTCACACAACTTAATAGAAAAACATGATTTCAAGCAAGTTCCTAAGCATAAAAGAGTGCTTTTAATATCAAAATTACATCATAGATAACGGTATTTTCAACCTTATCATATTTCTGGAGTATGCAAGGTACATTTCGCACTAGAAGCAAGAAAAACTCTAAACCTCTTCTTGAAGGATATTGGATGAGACTAGAAGGAAAAGGAGACAGAGAACGTCCAGAGAACTTTTCCCTTCTCTAGAGACACTTTTACAACCTTCACCTCAAAGATCTGACCAAAGCATGATAATGGTTTAAAAACTGTTATTTTTATACTTAATTTTGACACTAAACACACCCTTTATGACTTAGAAACTAGCTTGAAATCATGCATTTTGATTAAGTTAGAGAATAAGAGAGTCAAAGGTGGTTTTCTTGGTTTTATGCTTGGTTTTCCTTGTTTTGGCAGGAATTAAAATGAATTGAATGAAGGAAGCTGAAGTAGGAAGGAGTTGAATTCAAAAGAAGAAGGAAAAGTTCTTAAAAGAAGAATTGCAGGCACCGCTAAGTGCAAATCCAGTGCTGAGCGCCAACCTCCTGGAGGAGTTCTTTGGCCAATGCCTAAGCGTCAACACTGAGTGGAAAAATCAAGGGCCGCAACCACCACTCAGCATCAACTCCACCGCTCAGCGTTGATGCCTAGACATTGTCTAGTGAATTCATCCTCAAGACCACCGCTCAGTGGTGAAGTTGGTGTTGAGCGGTGGTTGCGACACTTGATTTTTCCCCTCAGAGTTGGCCGTTAGGCGTTGGTAAGAGAACTCTTCTAAGATGCTGGCACTCAGCGGTGCCTACGATTCTTCTTTTAATCACTTTTCCTTCTTCTCTTGAGTCCAACTTCTTCCTACTTCAACTTCCTTCATTCAATTCATGTTTATTCCTTCCAAAACAAGGAAAACCAAGCATAAAACCAAGAAAACCACCTTTGACTCTTTTATTCTCTAAATTAAGCAAAATGCATGATTTCAAGCTAGTTTCTAAGTCATAAAGGGTGTGCTTAGTGTCAAAATTAAGTATGAAAATAATGGTTTTTCAACCGTAATCTTAACCCCAAACTTAGAACTTTGCTTGTTCTCAAGCAAACAAGATGAAACTTAGTCTTCCACCAATCAATCACAATGGTTCAACACATTCGAAAACCTTTCTTTCAAGGCAAGTAATTGCTCATGTCAGCTCATCAAAAGAATTTAGTCAAGATGCACACATGGTTTGATTCACAACAACTCATCATGGTGTTCACACAATCACATACTCTCCAACAGATGCTATTCTTTTGAATCATCAATTAATTAAACACATATGTAATCATGAATTCATGGAATCATTCCTCACCAGATGAAGTGTTTCACTCAATCCCACAGGTGTTTCCAGAGGTCACTCCTTTCCCCTACTATCCACATGTTACATAGAACAAAATTGTCTTTCATTTACCATAATCAACATACTTACACACACATGTCATCACAAGGACTTTTTATGGTTTATAATGAGGTTGGGCTAACAAGAAAAATTGGTTTTTTCTAGATCACAAAATCCTTGAGTTAAGAGAGTTATAACAATTATCATTCAAGCACAAACTCTCTCTTTAATAACCAATCTCACTCATTCCCAACTTCCACCTTTTTGCATTGAGCTTATCTTTTTCATTCTATCTTTTCTATCTTTTTCTTTTCATGCTTTGCTCAACACATTAGCTCAATGATTATCTTTCTTTTTCAACTTTCCCAACAACCCCAAACTTGAACCTTTATCAATACCACACAATAATTCTCAACTTAACTCAAGGTAAAGATTTTCCAAAAGGTTTTCAATTCTGTATAAAGCTTAGGTTTAAAAAGGGTAGATCACATTGTGCTCTTTTTAATTGGGACGAAATTCACGCATTGGCTAAAAAAGGACTAATAAAAAATGGCCTTGATCATATCACACATACATGCAATTCAATTAATCATAGAAACCTAAGCAAAATCATTCATGCTTTCAAGTAGATAGCAAACATTCACAACAAGAACTCTAGAGCTCAAAACCTCAAATAGAAGCTCACTCATTATTCCAAATATCAAAGATAAACACGCTGCTTAGCATCATGACCACAATCACAACATCATGCATCTATTCACATAGCTTGTGAACACTCCTCCTATACATCAACATATAGTGCAATCTCAACATCATCAATATTAAAGCATTCATCAAGCAATACCCATCATGAAAATATCAAAAGTCAAACCACTGCATCAGATGAAATATCCAACCAAGTACATCAAACCTTACAGAAGCAAATAAGTTCAAATTACAAAACCAAAAGATAAGAAAAATCTTGTTCTAGTGCAGATCGCATCCATCAGTAGATGTTATCTCATCTCCTCAACCTATGCTATCATCGGAGTCCTCCTCCTCTCTTTCTTCTGCATCCTCAAAGGTGGCATCCTGATCATCGTCCTCCGTATCTGGAGTTTCAGCTGCTCCAGCTCCACTAGCTTGTGCCTGCTCCTCTAGCCATGCCACCACATTGTTGAACTCATCCATTGTGTGCAAGGGGCGTGTCATAAAGCCCGATAATCATCTCAGCTGTGGCCACCTGCCCTCTGTTGACAGACTGCAATCTGGCCTCTATCAGAGACATGTACATGTATCTCATCTAGAAGGGCTCTGCCTGATGAGCCTGTGCCTCTCCCTATGGTGATACTTTCCTCCTAGGACGCCTTTGAGGCACTGGCTGGGCCACCTCTTCTCCTCCATAGTATTGCCTAAAATAGGCCTCATCGATGGCTATTCTTGGCCTCTCCAAAGGTGGAATAGAAGTATCCACTCCATCTAGGTGACACAAGTGTGTAATGAGAGAAAGATGCCCCAAAGGTGCTTTTTTGCACAAAGTGAGGGCACAACTCTTTATCTCGTTTGCTATAACAGTGCCTATGTTCACATTCAGTCCTCTCAGCACGTAGTACAAGAACATATCCCTGGCCACAGTGATGTCCGAGATATGAGAGCAAGGTTGGATGTCAGCATGAGAGAATGCCATCCAATACTATGCTAGAGGCGTCAAGTGAGCCCTCTTGATGTGCACAACTGCACCATTATTATTCCTGTGAAAGTGCCCTCCAAGCACGCATAACACACTCTCAATGTCCTCTTTGTCAATCCCCTCCTCCATGTTAAGTGCAAACTGGCACTGCACACCTGTCCACTCAATGTTAAGAAACCTGTTAATGGTCCCACTATCATACCTAACAATTCTTCCACGAGCATAACTCATATAATCCTGAGTCTGAGAGTCTCCCAATGGCTTTGCATTGGTATAAAATTCCTTCACCACTGCAATATTAGCTAATGTAGGATGGATGGCTAGCTTCTCCCAGTGTCTACTATCCATCTCATCTCCAAACTGTGGAGCCAAAGTTGGAATCCACCCCACCTTTCGTTCAATCAGAAGTCGCCTATCTTGGACAAGGTCGTGATGTTGCTCATGCCTTCTACAGAGGAACTTGTTGGAATAAAACCTCTCTGGTTCCCTCCTCTTATACAATTCACAAAACCAAAGGATTTCTCATTAAGCGTTAGAAAACCACAAAACCAGCAACTGCACAGAGTGGCGCTCTACGCCAATTACTACTCAGCGGTATCAGTTTCAAATATTTCAAAATAAGCCATAAATGACTCTAATCTCCACCCACATGAAAATTTCTTCGTTCCAGACCTCAATCATACAATTTAATCGGTCTAAACAGTGTTTACTTCAACTAATTATGCACAAACATCAAAAGCCTTAAAATTTCATCCTTAGACAAACATTCTCATAACAATTCATGCTTTTGAAAACCCTAGAATGTATAATGTATGACTTACTTGGGTGGAGAAACTTCAAATGTATACAAAGTTCTCTGTGAATGTTGATGAATGAACCCCAACATTGTGCTCTCATAAAAACATCAAACTTTGATGATAGAGTGGTGCAAAATTGGTGGAGAAAGGGTTTTTTGAGAAGGGTGAAGGGTAAAGTGAAGAAAGTGCCTTGGAGAAAGCTTGAGAGTGACAAAAGAGAGTGGGAGTCGAAATGAGAGGCTTGGTGATGGGTTGTCGCAACCCACACAAATTTAATGTGCATTAAAGAATGCAGTATAGACTAGGAAGTGACTCCTAGGTCGTCTCTCAATGACCAAATGTGGTTCGAGAATTAGGTCAGACACGAAGTGGGGGGGTTTGTGAAAGGTTTGTGAATGCAGATGAATTAAATTGAAACACAAATGCAAACAGAAATGGAAACAGAAATGTAAAAACGGAATCAAATACAGAATAAAAACGATTGGTCATTAACTCAATCACTATGCTTCCTATCTTAGATTAACGACAAGTACACACTACTCTATCCAAATCCAACACGAATCACCCAACTAAGCGAAGTCTAATTCGGTATTCAAATTTTAACACTAAGCGAATGCAATGCACTAATTTAATCAGTCATGCACCATAAGTCTAATCAACTAAGCGAAGATTAAACACCGATTAGGAAACTAAGCGTATACCTAATCGCAGGCACACAACAGATTAAATATTGAGCTAAATAAGTGCAACAACATGGCAATTAAAGTGCAGAAGTCTCATGAATAAACTACTCTAGCCTCTAATCATGTTATCATAATCATGAACTAAGCGAGGGCTAATCATGCTATCATAATCATGAACTAAGCGAACGCAATACATCTATTCCATCTGATGTGTTCTATACAGATTGATCAACTAAGCGAAGATGCAATCACCAATTGGGCAACTAAGCATATACCCATTGCAAGAACACAGTCAGATTTCATAGAGTGCCAGGCAGAGCAAAATAAACACAAGAACAATCCAAGAAATCTCAAGGAAGCAAAGTAACTTTATCAATGACTAACCCGACTAACCTTAGTTAACATGACAGTTAAATTATCACTACAAAAAATACTAAACAAAATTAAAGTAAATGAAAATGCTAAACCTAACACTGCAATAGACAAATATCCAGACATAATTAAAGCTATTAACATCCAACACTCAATTAATTCTACCAAAAGAAATTAAAATTGCAAAAACTTCTAAATAAAAATCCTCTTTAACCGAGACATGTTAAAAGACGAGAAAATAAAAATGTGCTTCTCCAGATTGATTCCATCATCAGCCGTCTGCTCTTCCAAATAAAATCACAGTTCCGTAATGTTCTAGCAATTTAAATGCATGCTACATGTAAAATAAATTGCATCACCACCCGTGAATGCTGCACCTCCAAAAGTAAATCATTGTTTGCTAACAAAATAATTTAAATGGCATGATTGAAACCAAAGACCCATCCAAGGTCGTGCACCGCATCCACCTAATCCCATTTCATTAATTTCATCACTTTCAAGTGAAATGAAAGCAAGCACACATCTAATCACCGGACCCACCATTCATGCAATGAAGTTATGAAAGAAAGAGAAAACATTGTAAATGGCAAATGGAATTAGCACATGAAGCTACTTCTAAATGAAATCAAAGCACTAATTCCCCAAGCAATTAACATCACCGCATTTGGAAGAAAGAAAATTGAATTCGGCGTTTCATCCTCTCAAAGTCGTGACCCACAATCATGAAATATGCACCACCCAAGCAATGAATTTGTGCTCCCAGCAAAAGAAAGAATTAATGTGTGTTGCTTCCAGTCGTGACGTGCTACTACAAGGAAAGGGAGACCAAGCACCGTATGTGCCTCCCCTTGGAATGAAACCAATGTGCAAGTGTATTCAGGCAAAGAAAATGTTGCAGCAAATAAGCAATACAAGGCTTCATAAAATAAAACAAATTGAGAAGTGAAAGTGCTTCATTCATTCAACCAAAATCCATCACCGTGAAAACCATGTTCCAAGCTCAGCAAAAATAAAAGTGTGTGGCGGCTATGGCTCTACACCCTAATTCTGAATTTGGGGTTTTATAACATCCAAAAGACAAAAATGCCCTCCTAATGGGCCTAAAATCCTCAACCATGACCCAATGGCCTTATAGAACGAATATTGAGCTAGCTAATGACGTGGCCACCCTCTTGAAGTCCTAGAACGCGCTTTCAACACTGCTGTTGCGTTCCACTGACCCTGATCTAACCGTTCGGTAATTTCTAAGGGCGTTCGTTCTGTAGTGCTCGACCATTCAGTTTGTTCCTCAATAGACCGTTCGGTCTAAGCTTCAATAGCCCATTCGGTCTCAGTTCATTCGGTCCAGCAGCTCTGCAGCTTAGCTATGACCGTTCGGTTTCTATTTCTCAATAGACCGCTCGGTCTAGCACACCTTATCACACCATTCTATCAAGACTCTCATGCAGCCTCAGTACCGCTCGGTTAAGCCTTTAGAATACCGTTCGGTTGGCCAAATTCTCTGCTGTTCTGTACACTGCTTCACAAACCGTTTGGTCTTTGTCATCAACCGGCCGTTCAGTTCATTAATGCTTTACAGGCTCAGGCACTGGTGATCGGTGCAGATTCCATTAAGACCGTTTGGCATATAACTAATCAGACCGTTCGGTTAACCCTTCCGGAGACCGTTCGGTCAAGACTGGACCTCTTCCATGGACTCCTTTCAACAATGATGGTCCTGCACAAAATGATTGAAATAATTAAGCCTAAATATTTCAAATTAATCAAGGTAAGAATTAGTCTTGAAATTCAACCCAAATAGTGAAAATGAGATGAAAATGGAGAATTAAACACAATTCACTAACAAAATATGGTGCAGAAAGCTAACTGTATAATGAAGAATGATGACTCATCACTTGGGCGAGACCTAGGGTATGTATTTTGTGCAATGGGCCAACTCACGTTGGGCCCAACTTAAAAACCCAAAATGAAATTTTGCAGAACGACCGTTCAACGCTAGTTACTGTTGAGCGGTGAACACGATTTCTATTCTCCCCTTTTGGTTGCCCTAAGCGTCATTAGACTAAGTGTCACTCAAATTTAACTCTCAGTTTTCAATTTCATGCAATTTCCACTCACTCCACTCAAACATGCAACTAGATCAAAGTTGAAACATGCAAAAATAATTCAAACAACTGGGTTGCCTCCCAGGTAGTGCTTGTTTAACGTCACGAGCCTGACCCAAAATCTTTTTAGTACCCGTCAGTAGGTACAACCTTACCATCAGCCTTCAGTAGGTGTACCTTCCTTGTATCCTTCAATAGATACATAATCATCTAACATCCCTCAGTAGATGGTGTTTCTCTTTCCTAGATATTCTTTTCGTTTCTTTTTTTTGCTGAATCTCTTCAGGAATTCGATAAAACCAAGAACCTGTTTCCATGTCTCAATCATAGGAACTCTAATCTCTAATTTCTTGCATATTTCCATAAAGCACTTAAATTCTTTTTCCTTCCTATGATACTTCTTTGGATGAGGAAGGGGTTTTTCATATGATTCCTTCTCCTTTCCTCTCATCCTCTTTTTCTTACTTTCTTTCTTTTTTTCTGCTCTTTTTCCACTCAACTTCTTTATTTTCACACAAATTCTCTTTTTTCTTTTCTCTCAACCACTTCTTGTTCTTTCTCTTCATCTTTATCTTTCTCAATCAACCTTTCTATTTCTTTTTCCTCTAGCTTTTCCTCATCTCTCTCTATCTTTTCCTCATCAACAACCTTGTCACTTCCAATGATAGTGGCTTGACATTCCTCCCCAGGGTTAACTTTAGTATCAACCCTAGATTTGTCCAGTTTCTCAATTAAGTGACTAATCTTCATCTCAATCCGTTTGGATTTGCTTCAATGCTTTTTTGAGTGTAGATGGCATTTTGCATACATTGTTGAAAGGTGTCCTCCAACTTTGCCATCGATAGAGAGTGTTGTTGCTGCCATTGTTTTTATGGTAGTTCCTCAAATTGTCTGGCAGCTTGTGCAAATTGACTTTGATTCATGCTTGAGTGAGGTTCCCACTAGTGGTTGAGATCACCTTGGTAGAATTGAGTGCCCATATAGTTAAATTCTTGTCCAAGTTGCATCCTGCAAACATTAGGCACAAAACCCTAGAAAACATTTATTAGAAGAAACATAAACAAAAAAAATCAAGTAAAAGTTAATCAATAATGACACGAATAGAATAGTTAAACCATGAGTCCCCGACAACAGTGCCAAAAATTTGTTACGACTTCGGCAAGTGTACCGAATCGTATCAAGTAATATAAACGGTATTACCGAGTATCGTTTTCCCTAGAGACTTATTAGCCTAAATGTTCATGTGATTTGTTGATTATTTAAGACTTGAGAACGAAAATTTCGTGTTTATAATGCAAAAACGAAAATAAACATGTATGGAAAGGTTGATCAATTGACCAATAAAATACACAGGTGAATGATATGGATGAATTATGTTATTGGGGTTTCCGACTTTATCGTTTTCACTCTCATATATTTAAGAATTATACTCCTTCATTAATGTTAATGCCACTTTCTACTTTACCCTAAACCCGATGTCTCGGTGAAAAAAGCCTACTTCTAATTACTAGTTTACAATGTCTTGTCTCCCTAGCAATTGATCATGCATTACATTCGCATAAAAGCTTAAAGGCAATTGGTCCTCGTATCTCTCTGTCTAGGTAATATTGCTCTCGAGAGAATTCCCCCATGTCTAGATTTTCCCATATGTGTCCATAACAACAAAATCAAAGATCATGCTATTAAATGAATTAAATAAAGCATGCATAGAGAATAGAGGAAAAACTCTAACAATTAATGAAGTAAAGCATATAGATTAAGCATCAATTCAATATATGAGAGTTTCAAAGGATTACATTGTTTTCCCAACAAAAATAGACATTTAGTTCACCATAGACATGGTGAAACTAGATGAAAATAATGAAAGGACTGAAAGATAAAACCCTAGAATTTGTAGATTGGAGCTTCTGCATCCCGAATCTTCCTCTAAGGGGTGAAAAAAGTGGTTCTGCGTCTCCTTCTGCCAAAAGATACCATCTTTGGGTCATGCAAATCTATTTATAATTCATTAAAATTAGCAAAACTTGTCCCAGGTCCAAGAAGCTAGCGCTCAGCGCTGGTTTACCACTCAGCGGTAGGCACGATACTTATGGATGACGACCAGCGTTAACGCCCAGGCCAACGCTCAACGGTGGCTACAGTACGTAATTTCCCCTTAGCGTTGGTGCTAAGACGTTTGCCAGAGAATTCTTCCAAGAGGCTGGCACTCAGCAGTAATTTGCGCTTAACGATGCCTACGATTCTTCTTTTAATTACTTTTCCTTCTTCTCTCGAGTCCAACTCCTTCCTACTTCAGCTTCCTTCATATAATTCATGTTCATTCCTGCCAAAACAAGGAAAACCAAGCATAAAACCAAGAAAACCACCTTTGACTCTCTTATTCTCTAACTGAAGAAAAATACATGATTTCAAGCTAGTTTCTATATCATAAAGGGTGTGTTTAATGTCAAAATTAAGTATGAAAATAATGGTTTTCAATAGTTATCATCAAGGCACTAAACATGGAGGTGAAACCGGCGTTGATACAATTGGTGAAGAGCAACCAATTCAATGGATTGTCTCATGAAAGTCCATATGAACATCTGACCACATTCAACGAGATTTGCAACACTGTGAAGATCAACGGTGTGCCGGATGAGGCGATAAAACTTAGCTTATTTCCTTTCTCATTAGGAGGCAATGCCAAGATATGGTTAAACTCTTTCCCGGAGGATAGCTTTGCTACATGGGAGACTGTGGTGTCCAAATTCCTGAACAAGTACTTTCCACAGTCTAAATTCAACAAAGGTAAACAGGATATTTCTTCTTTCAGGCAAGGCATGGAAGAAACCTTAGGCCAGGCATGAGACAGATATAAAAGCTTGCTGAGGAAGACACCAATGCACGATTTTGATGACATCTCAGTAGTCCTATTTTTCCTTGGAGGTCTTGGGTGTCAAACAAAGCTTATGCTAGATGCCTCAGCTAGAGGTAACATCAAGTGCAAGACTGTAGAGGAAGCCTATGAGTTGATAGAAAATATGGTGGCTAATGATAATGAGACTCATAGTGAAATAGGCGTTCTACTTCAACAAAAGGGAGTTCTTCAATTGCCAACTCAAGATGCCTTGCTTGCACAGAACAAGCTTATTACTCAACACCTGGAGAATTTGACAAAAACACTCACTCAGTTGCCTAAGGAGTTGAAGAACGTTTCACAGGTGCAACAACAACTCTGTGAGCGATGTGGTGGTGACCATAACAATGGTCAATGTGCTTATCCAGAGAAGGCCCAAGAAGAAGTCAACTACATAGGCAATTAATTCCAATTCCACCAACGTAATTTCAACCAAGGGTGGAAACCACACCCAAGCATGGGTCAAGGTTAGATGGACAATCTGGACAAGCAGGAGGCCAATTTAATAGACCACAACAACCATCACTACTATGGCAACATGTATCTATTTTGACTGATAAAACTAACAGGTTAGAAGAGATGTTCCAACAATTTTTAAAGGCAGGTGACTCCACCAGGAAGAGCAATGATGCTACCTTTAGAAATCTGGAGATGCAGATTGGCCAAATAGCCAAGAGGTTGGAGGACAAAGCAGATAATCAATTTGGGGGTAATACTGAGGTTAACCCTAAGGAAGATTGTAAGGTCGTAGTGAGTGTTGTTGAGGAGACAGTGGAAGATTACCGTTGACTGAAGCACTCCAGCAAATTCTTGTTTATGCAAGGCGTATAAAGCAGTATCTTGGAGAAAAGATATATTTAGATGAGGAAGCTACTGATGAGCAGGGAAGTTGCAGTGTCTCTTTGAAGAAAGAACATCCTCCAAAAGTGAAGGATGTAGGAAGCTTTGCAATTTCTTGCACTATTGGGAATGTGAAGATAGCTAAAGACCTACTTGATCTAGGGTCAAGCATTAATCTGATGCCCCTATCTATGCTTAAGAAGATTGGTGGTCCTAGATTGAAGCCAACAAAGATTTCCTTGCTAATGGCGGATGGATCACCAAAGAAACCCTATGGTATGGTGGAGGACAGTGTGGTTCGAATGGAAAGACTTGAATTCCTAGTTGACTTTGTGGTGATAGAGATGAAGGAGGATGAAAAGATACCAATCATTCTTGGAAGGTGATGGGTTGTCGCGCCCCATGCAAATTTAATGTGCAATAAAATGCTGTATAGTACTAGGAAGTGACTCCTAGGTCGTCTCTCAAGGACCAAACTGTGGTTCAGGAATTAGGTCTAACACGTAGTGGGGGGTTTATGAAAGGTTTTTGAATGCGGATAAACTAAATTAAAACACAGATGCAAACAGAAAGGTAAACAAAAATGTAAAAACGGAATGTTAAAACGGTTGGTCATTAACTCAATCACTATGCTTCGAATCACAGATTAACGACAAGTACACATTACTCTAATCCAAATCCAACACGAATCACCCAACTAAGCGAAGGCTAATTTGGTCTTCAAAATTGCAAACTAAGCGAATGCAATGCTCAAATCCAATCAGTCAAGCACTATAAAGTCTAATCAACTAAGCGAAGATTAAACACCGATTAGGCAACTAAGCGTGTACCGAATAGCAAGCACACAACAGATTAAATATTGAGCAAAATAAGAGCAGCAACATGGCAGTTAAAGTGTAGAGGTCTCATGAATAAACTACTCTAGCCTCTAATCCAGCACAGTTAACCGACTAAGCGAAGGCTAATCATGCTATCATAATCACGAACTAAGCGAACGCAATACACCGATTCCATCCTATGTGTTCTATACAGATCGATCAACTAAGCGAAAATGCAATCACCAATTGGGCAACTAAGCGTATACCCATTGCAAGAACACAGTCAGATTTCATAGAATGCCAGGCAGAGCAGAATAAACACAAGTACAATCCGAGAAATCTCAAGGAAACAATATAATTTTGTTAACGACCAACCAACTAACCTAAGCTAACATCACAATTAAATTAACACAATCGAACAAAATAGACAGTAATAAAATAACTGAAAATACTGGAATTAGACATTCAATGCTAAAGTGCGTGAACAGTAAAATGAAATTCATCACAAAAAAAAACTCTAAAAAGAAAGCATTAACAGTAAACTAACTTGCAACGTTGAGCTAACAAATTAAATGCACATTGGAATAAAGCTTGAAAGCACCGTAATGTCTCCTAGCATTTTTCTCCTTGAACCCAGCGAACGCTCCTTTATAAAAGCAAGCAAAATGATAATCAAAATAAACCATTCACCCTAGATGTAACAACGACCTTGACCGAGCAGCAGAAATCAAATGGAAATATCTAAAAGCAAAATAAAATAAATCCAAAAAGTTGGTGGCAGTGTGTGCTGGAATAAATAGAAATCCAATGCAAAGTAAATTACTAGAACCGTAATAACATGTTTCTTTTCTCCCAATGAATCAGCCCTTTTTCTCTAAAAGAAATGGAATGTTAGCACGTGCATTCACGAAATTAAAGCACCACCGCTTCCTCCTTTCTTCAACAATTAAATCACCCACCGTGCTCTGTTAAAATAAATGTTGAACGTGGCAACAACAACATAAACCAAATCTTCAACTAAAAAGTGCATGAAAACCAAAAATGAAAAGGCAAGAGTGTACTTCTTCCATTCATTCAATGTAACAGCATAAAACAAAATAAAATCAACACTTCTAAAAAAAAACGAATGCTCCAAAAATAAAGTTTCATTCCAAGACGTGGTAGCGCTTAGACACCTATCCCATATCTCTCCATTCCATCCTCCAAAAATCCAAAGAAAGCTCTCTGCTCATGTGCGTGTGGCGGTTGTGGCTCTACACCCAAATTCTGAATTTGGGGTTTTATAACACCCAAAATACAAAAATGATTTCCTAATGGGCCTAAAATCCTAAACCATGACCCAATGGCCTTATAGAACGAATATTGAGCTAGCTAATGACGAGGCCACCCTCTTGAAGTCCCAAAACGTGCTTTAAACACTGTTGTTGTGTTCCACTGGCCCTGATCTAACCGTTTGGTCATTTCTAAGGGCGTTCGTTCTGTAGTGCTCGGCCATTCAGTTGGTTCCTCAATAGACCGTTCGGTCTAAGCTTCAATAGCCCATTCGGTCTCAGTTCATTCGGTCCAGTAGCTCTGCAGCTTAGCTATGACCGTTCGGTTTGTATTTCTCAATAGACCGCAAGGTCTAGCACACCTTGTCACACCGTTCTGTCAAGACTCTCATGCAGCCTCAGTACCGTTCGGTTAAGCCTTTAGAATACCGTTCGGTTGGCCAAATTCTCTGTTGTTCTGTACATTGCTTCACAGATCATTCGGTCTTTGTCATCAACCGGTCGTTCGGTTGATTAACGCTTTACAGGCACAGGCACTGGTGATCGGTGCAGATTCCATTAAGACCGTTTGGCACATAACTAATCAGACCGTTCGGTTAACCCTTCCGGAGACCGTTCGGTCAAGACTGGACCTCTTCAATGGACTCCTTTCAACAGTGATGGTCCTGCACAAAATGATTGAAATAATTAAGCCTAAATATTTCAAATTAATCAAGGTAAGAATTAGTCTTGAAATTCAACCCAAATAGTGAAAATGAGATAAAAATGGAGAATTAAACATAATTCACTAACAAAATATGGTGCGGAAAGCTAAGTGTATAATGAAGAATGGTGACTCATCAGAAGGCCATTTATGAAAGCGGCTAAAGTAGTCATCAATGTAGATGATAGGTTGATAATGATTAAAAACCAAGAAGAGGAGGTGATTGATGGGTGTCGCGACCCATACAAATTTGATTGTAATTTAGAAATGCAGTATAGCTAGAAAATGACTCCTAGGTCGTCTCTCAA
Source organism: Vigna reflexopilosa (assembly GCA_027742785.1). Lineage (NCBI taxonomy): Eukaryota > Viridiplantae > Streptophyta > Magnoliopsida > Fabales > Fabaceae > Vigna > Vigna reflexopilosa. The sequence goes on along the minus strand of CM050917.1, from coordinate 17,884,257 downwards.
GGACCAATTTTGCGGTTCAAGAATTAAGTCACACACGAAGGGGGGGGGGTTTGTGAAAATGTTGTGGTGAATACGGATGAATAAAATCAAATCACTGACGCAAACAGAAACACAGACACAGAGCTAAAAAAAACGGTTTCAAAGACAGACTAAAAATGGTTGGTCATTAACTTAATTACAATGCTTCCTATCACAAATCAACAAAATATAACCAACTTAAACCTCTAATCCAACACAATTAATCAACGAAGCGCAGTCTAATTATGTTTTCATAAAAGCGGACTAAGTGAATGCAATGTTAACGTCAAATCTAATTTACACGATGCAGTTTCATCGACTAAGAGACGACTCAACACCAACTGGGCAACTAAGTGTATACCCAATTGCAAGTGCAAATACGGATTTGATATTAACCAAGTTAGAGCACAATTACAAATACAGTCCAAAAATCTCAAAGAAGCAATGCAATATCGCTAATGACCAACACAATTAATTTAAGCTATCATGACAATTAAAGTGACACGACCAAACACATTAGACAACATTAAAACAAATTAAAATACTAGATACCAACACTGTTTCAATCAACTATCTAACACAGTTAAAATAATTTAAATGCAAAACTAAATTAAGGAAATCAAAAACAACTAATCCTACTAACTAAATTAATTAAAAACTAAAGAAACCAATAACCCTAATTTAATCCTAGCAAATTACTTGACTAAATGACAATTAGCAATCAATTTTAAAAGTCCAATTGTCCAAATAGAACCTCATGGTCGTGAGTCACCAAGCACCATATCCAAACTTGACTTTCTTGCTTCAATAAGCCACCAAATGTGTTGACTTCTTCTCCCATGTGCACCATTTTCCGAGGAAATTAACATGTGCCTTCCACATCATACAATACCGTCCATTCTCTCCTCCCATGCAGCAAATAAAATGAAATCCACAAACTAAGACACAATTGTCGTGAGCTAAAAAAAAAGCCTCTACAAAAGTTGCTTCAAAGACCAAAGTGCAAATGGAAGATACTTTGGATAGTCAAACCAATGTGCCATTTAAGCAAGGTCCAATGAAAATAAACACCATAAACTTCCATTCTCTTATGCTATTCTCGGCAGCCACAATGCAAGTAAAAGACAAAGTTCAAAAGTGGAAACCTTCCTTGAGTAAAAACAAGCATCTTTTTGTGTTGGTCCAAAAATGGCAAAAACTTAAATGCACCTTATCTCTCCCTTCCAATGCTCCATTTCGGTTTCTCCACCAAGACAACCCTTCAAAACCTTTTCTTCACCATACATTAACGTGAATACACCCCAAGGAACCAAGCATCAGCTTCAAAACAAGTCATGAACAATAAACCCAAAAATATGCTACTTCAACCCAACTAAATCTTCCATTTCTTCAAGTTTTTAGTAAAAAACGAAAATGAATCCCTACCCTTCAAGTCCAACACGTCCAGCCACCATAAACAACACAAAATTCTGGTTGTATTCTTTCTTCAAACATTAAAACCGAAAAACAAGAAGAAAGAGCCCAAACCACAACACCCACACATCAACTTAAGCTCTTTTCAACCTAAAACTCACATAAAACTCCATTTTTATCATCCAACCAACCAAAATGAAATGAAAACCGAGAGGAACAACAGCAAAGGGAGAGGAAAACGAAATATAAAGTTACTCAAACCCAACATCCACCATGGAAATGCAAGGACCAGATCCAAAACTCAAGCTTCAAGCATCAAGAACAAGCAAATGGAAGTAGAAATGAATGATTTTTCACCATCAATGAGCTAAGATAACCAAGAGTGAGTTAAGAGACAAAGAAAATCTGCATCTTGTTCATTGAAATGGCTCCAAACCAAAAACACCAAGCAAGCTCCCTTAAGGCATGTTCATACATGAAACCCTAGGAGAGAAAAGTTCTAAAACCAAAAGTATGAAGTGTTAAAAAAAAATGAAATGTCAAGTCTCCTCCCCTCTTGTGTGTCTCGGCCATTCTCACTAAAAAGCCATCCCACACCCTAAAAAAATGGTGGGGTCCACCTCTAAGAAACCCTAAAGTGTATGCCAAGTGTCCCACACAAGGTTTTTTACAAAATTGCCCATAAAAGGGTCCAAAACACCTAATTCTAATCAAGGGCTTCTAAAAAACGAAATTACAACTTTAATTAAAATTTAAATGACTAAATGTTGAGCCTTTGAGTGTTCCACACCATATCCTAATGCTCCAGATGATATTTCCACAATTTCCCTGTAACCTAAAATACGCTTAATCAGCTCAAAATATCCAAATTAGCGAAAATACGAATTTTCGACCAAATTAAGCAGAATTCGGAAAACGGGGAAATAACAGACAATTAAACACAATTCCCTGGTTTATTTAAGTGCAATAAACTAAATATGGTTCAAGAAATAACGACTCATCAGTGATCTATGATGTATTCAAAGATAACCATATTCAAGTAAAGATGATTAGTCACAAAGCTACATGGAAGGATGCACGAGTGACTAGACATAAATCTGCAAAGCCGGTCAAAAGTAAAAATTGTGTTTTGATGCAGGTTAAAGAAGAAGATAGAGTTAATAAAGGAGGGACAGTTCATCATGACTTTAAAGATGCACAATTCAAACTTGACACTCCCGTGAGATTCAAGAAAAATTTATGGGTTGTGAAAGGTTTTAAAGAGAACAAAGTGATAGAAATTGAAGCCCAATATTCTAAGAGAGTCAAAGAGGTGGACCAGAAGCAGTTGATGAGTTAGTGTGATGAAAGAAAGAGAAGCACCAATGATGAATATGGAACATGAGCTTTATTTGGTCAAGCTAATGATGTTAAAGAAGCACTTGCTGAGAGGCACCCCAATGATTTAAAAACAGTGTTTCTTTTGTTTTTTAATTATTTTGGTTTTCTAACTTTGAATATCTTTTAAACATTGTTTATTGGGTAGAATCTACTGAGGGATGCTAGATGATTATGTATCTACAGAAGGATACCAGCAGGTACACCTGTTGATAGGTGATGGTAAGGTTGCACCTACTGATGGGTGATAGAATGAGTTTAGGTCAGGCTCATGATGTTAAACAAGTGCTACCTGGGAGGCAACCCAGTTGATTTATGTTTGTTTCATGTTTTGATTATGTTCTAGTTTCATTTTATGGGTTTGAATGAGTTGAAATTGCATGAAATTTCAAAATTGAGAGTCAAATTTGAGTGGCACTTGGTCAATGATGCTTAGGGCGAGCCATGAAGAGGAGAGTATAAATCGTGCTCACCGCTCAACGGCAACTAGCACTGAGCGGTGACTCTACAGAATTTTATTTATGGTTTTTAAGTTGGGCCTAGCGTGAGTTGGCCCATTGTACAAATTACTTACCCTAGGTCTCGCCCTAGCCTCTCCATTCGGCCCCCACTCAACTTAGGCACTCTAAAGCACTCTCCAAATCATTCTCTCCATTTTTCCCTTCACCCCTCTTCTAAAAAACCCTTTCTCCACCATTTTTGCACCACTTCATTGTCTAAGTTTATAGTTTGGTGAGAGCACAACAATTAGGGTTAAGTCTTCTTCACATTTATCAAGCATCTTGCACACATTTGAGTATCTCCACCAAGTAAGTCATACATTTTTCATTCTAGGGTTTGAAGAACATGATTTTTTATGAGAATGGTTGTCTAAGCATAAATTTTTAGGACTTTTGATTTTTATGCATGATTAAATGAAATAATTGATGTTTGGACCGATTAAAATGTATGATTGAGATCTGGAACTGAAAAAAATTGCTTATGGGTAGAGATTAGAAGCCAGCTAGGGCTATTTTGAAAAGCTGAACTGATACCGCTCAGTGGTACCTGGCGTTGAGCGCTATTCTGGCAGTGTTGGATTTTCTATGTTTTGCTACGTGTTTTGGTTGCAGGTGATACTGAGGGGACCTATTTTGCCCTCAACGCTGATAGGTAGTGTTTTTGGACGAGTTTTGTGGTTTGCTAACGCTTAATGAGATTTCCTTTGGTCTTGTGAATTGTATTTGATGCAGGGATGACCTCCTCATCTGGCAAGAGGTTCAAGACTATTGGGAACAAGAGGAGAGAACCGGAGAGGTTCTATTCCAACAAGTTCCTCTTCAAAAGACATGAGCAACATCACTGCCTGTCCAAGATAGTCGACTCTTGATGGAGTGCAAGGCATGATAGATTCCAAACTTGGATCCACAGTTTGGAGAGGAGATGGAGAGCAGACACTGGGAGAAGCTAGCCACCTATCCTACACCAGCTAACATTGTAGTGGTGAAGGAATTGTACACCAATGCAAAGTCATTGGGTGACTCCCACACTCAGGATTATATGAGCTATGTTTGTGGGAAGATTATTAGGACTGATCCTGAGACCATCAACAGATTCCTCAATACTGAATGGACAGGAGTGCAGTGTCAGTTTGCATCAACAGATTATTGGAGAAGGGCACTGATTTTAATGGTATAGAAAGCATGCTTTGTGTGCCTGGAGGGCATTTTTACAAGAATAGTATTGGTGCAGTTGTGCACATCAAGAGGGCTAATTTGGTGCCTTTAACAGAGTATTGGATGACATTTTTTCATGCTAACATCCAACCTTGCTCTCATGTCTCGGACATCGTTGTAGCTACGGCCATGTTCTTATATTGCATGCTCAGAGGGATGAATGTGAACATCGGCCAAATCATAGCGAATGAGATCAAGAGTTGTTCCATCACTATGAGCAACAAAGCACCTATGGGGCATCCTTCTCTGACTACACACCTTTGTCAGCTAGCTGGGGTAGATATTTCTACTCAACCATTGGAGAGGCTAAGAAAGGCCATTGATGAGGCCTATTATAGGCAATACTGCGGAGGAGATGAGGCGGCCCAGCCAGTGCCTCAAAGACGTCCCAAGAGGAGAGTTCCACTACAGGGACATGCACCAGTTCATGAGGGAGAGCCTTTCCATATGAGAGACGTGTACATGTCTCTAATGGAGGCCAGATTGCAGTCCATCCACAGAGGGCAAGTGGCCACAGCTGAGATGATTATTGGGCTTTATGACACGCCCCCTGCATACAGGTGGACCATGGACGAGTTCAACAACGTGGTGGCATGGCCAGAGGAGCAGACACAAGCTAGTGGAGTTGAAGTAGCTGAAGCTCCAGATATGGAGAACGATGATGAGGATGCTGACTTTAAGGATGTAGAAGAAAGAGAGGAGGAGGACTCTGATGACAGCATGGGATGAGGAGTTGAGATAAAATTTACTGATGGATGCTATCTGCACAATAACAGGATTTTTCTATGTTTTCCTTTGTACTTTTGAACTTATTTGCTTCTGTTAGTAGTATAGGTTTTGATGTACTTGGTTGGAAACTTTATCTGATGTAGTGGTTTGACTATTAATATTTGCATGATGGGTGTTGCTTAAATGCTTTGATATTGATGATGTTGAGATTGTGCACTGTATGCTGATATACATGTGGGTGTTCACAAGCGATGTGAACATATGCATGATGTTATGATATTGGTTATGATGCTAGCAGGGTGTTTATCTAGGATAATTGGATTATTGAGTGAGCTTATATGTGAGGTTTTGAGCTCTAGAGTTTCTGTTGTGAATACTTGCTATCTACTTGAAAGCATCAATGATTTTGCCCAGGTTTCTATGATTGACTGAATTGGATGTATGTGTCATATGATCAAGGCCATTTTTTATTAGCCCTTTCTTAGCCAATGCATAAAATTTTCGTCCCAATGCAAAAGAGCACAATGTGTTTGTTCACACAATCACATAATCTTCCAACAGATGCTATTCTCATGAATGATCAATTAGCTAAGCAAAGATATAATCATGAAGTCATGGAATCATTCCTCACCAGATACTCAAGCACTCAAAAGTGTTTCACTCAAAGGTGTATAGAGGCCACTCCTTCCCTCTACTATCTACATGTCACATAGAACAAAGTTTCCTTTCTTTTGCCACAATCAAACATCATCACATACACATGTCATCACAAGGACTTTTCAAGGCTTATAATGTGGTTGGGCTAACAAGGAAAATTGGTTTTTCTAGATCACAAAACCCTTGAGTTATGAGAGTTATCTATACATTCATAGTTCAAGCACAAACTCTCTTTTTACCAATCTCACTCATTCCCACTTTTCCTTTTCTTCACATTGAGCTTTTCTTTTCATGCTTTACTTTTTCTATCTTTTTCATCTTTTCTCATGCATTTTATTTTCAACACATAAGCTCAATGTCTAACTTTTCTTTTCTTTTTCAATTCTCCCAACAACCCCAAACTTGAACCTTTAACAATACCACAAAAATATTTCTTAACCTAACTCAAGGCAAATATTTTCAAAGCAAGGGTTCTCATCCTGTTTAAGGCTTAGGTTCAAAAAGGGTAGAACATAAGATATTCTTTTTCCTGTGGGACGAGATTTTTGTCTTAGAAAAGGGCTTATAAAAAACGGCCTTGATCATATGACACATACATGCAATTCAATCAATCACAGAAACTCAGCCAAATCATTCATGCTTCCAGTAGATAGAAAATATATCAATAAGAACTCTAGAGCACAAAACTTCACACAAGCTTATTCCAATCATTCAATCAAATACCCTGCTTAGCCTCATAATCACAATCACAAAATCACAATGCATTTGTTCACACAGCTTGTGAACCACCACCTGTATATCAGCATATTGTGCACATTCTCAACAACATCAATATCAAAGCATCATCAAGCAATACCAATCATGCAAAAATATCAATATCAAACCACTGCATCAGATATAGTGTCCTGCCAAGTACATCAATCCTACATTACAGAAACAAATAAATACAAAAACAAAAGATAGAAAATCTTGTTCTAGTGTATATAGCATCCATAAGTAAATGCTATCTCTTCTCCTCATCTCCTTCCTCCATAGTTGGAGCTTCTGCTACTCCAACTCTAATTCCTTCCTTTTGTTCCCCACAGTCTTGATCATCTTTCCTAATGAGGATGCCATCTTTGTATCAAGTACAATTCACAAAACCACAAATCTCATTAAGCGTTAGTAGAACACAAAATTTCTTCCAATGAATGTGGAGGAATCAACCCCAAATAGCTGTGCTGTCACAAAACCCCAAACTTGGATGTTCAAAATTGATAAAATTTGGGTTTTCAAGAGAAAAGATGATAGGAGAAGTGATGGGAAAGCTTTGGAAGAGTGTTTGAAAGTGAAAGTGAGTTTAGGGATCTAATAGAGAGTGCATGGTAAAACCTTAGGGGTAAAAAAAATCAAATAATCTTTCTAAAACACATATACCCCTCAGCTACGCCACCACCTAGCGGTGAGTTCACCGCCCAGCGGTTTGCGCGATTTACACCCCTCTTTTTTTTTTCTATTTAAAACATTTTAACCCTTTAAACCTTCAAATCCAACTTTCAAAATTTAATTTTTGTGAAATTCCCAATCACTTATCTCGCATATGCGACTAGAACAAGAATTAAAACATGCAAAAAAAAAATAAATCAATCAACTCGGTTGCCTCCCAGGTAGCGCTTGTTTATCGTCACGAGCTTGACCCAAAATCTTTCTGGCACCCATCAGTAGGTGCAAACCTTACCATCACCCATCAGTAGGTGTACCTTCCTGTATCCTTCAACAAATACCTAAATCTTCTAGCATCCCTAAGTAGATGCTATCCCAATGGAATTCATCAGTAAATGCTGTTAATGACATCCATCAGTAGATCTCTATTCACCATCCTCTTTCATAACAACATCCATCAGTAGATGCTATCATCACTGCCATCAGAAGCAGCATATAACCTAAAAAAAATTAAACACACAAAGAAAAATCAAATCCAAATCACAGAAATAATTAAAAAGAAAAAGTTAGAAACTGGGTTGCCTCCCAGCAAGCGCTCTTTTAACGTCATTAGCTTGACTCGGTAAAGCCCAAACACCCATCAGTAGGTGTTGAAATTTTCTGTTGGCATTCTTCTTTCCTCCTTGACACCAACAACATCTCTAGAATTTTCTTGTCACCAACTCTAAGGATCCTCAATCTTCAGAATTCTGTTTGCTTTGATAGTCTTGACAACCCATAACCTATTCTCAAATTTTACTTGGTGTGCCATGTTTGGGATCATCACTTTTCACATTAGGGTGTTGGTGAACCAGTTCTCCTTCCTTATCTGCCTCTTGATGATCTTGTGCTCTGGGTACAAAATTTTTATCCTGCATACATTAAAGAACTGCACTAGAGCACAAAGTTAGCCCAAAAAATAAAAACAGTAAAAAATATTATTTTATTTTAATTTTCGTTTTTTTTAAATAAAAACAGAAAAATAAAAACAGAAAAAGATATATTATTTTTTTTTAAAGATAGAAAAACAGAAAGATAGATAAAAAGAAAGATAGAAAGTCTAATGAGTTAAGAATCACACATAGAATAGTTATACCACGAGTCCCTGGCAATGGCGCCAAAAACTTATTAATCCCCTGGAAAGTGTACCAGATCGTAACAAGTAATAATAAAATGGTAAGTCCAAGTATCGTTTTTCTAAGAGACTCATGGCACTAAACTGTTGTGCTTTTGCAAAACCAATCAAGACTATGAAAACCATATTTTGAGGGTTTTTAAATATAAAGTGCATAAAAATAAACATGAATGCAATTTAATCAATTGAGGTTAAACACAAAAGTGGATGGATGATGTTGATAATATGGGATGGGTTTGTTGCTAGGGTTCAGATTTCACCTAATCACTCTCATATACGAATGAATTCATCTTCTTCATTAATGTTAATGCAAACTTTCTAGTCTACTGTAAACCCGATCTCTTGGCGAAAAGAGCCTATCACTAATTACTAGTTTACCATCTTTAGTCTCCCTAAGTAATTAGCAATGCAATATATTACATAAGCAAATACAATTGATCGTCCTACTCCTATCTCTAGGCATTATTGCTTAATCAAGAGAATTCCCCAAATCGTGATTTGTAGATATCTCATGATACCAATCTTAGGGAGAGAAGAGGAGAACTGTCACTACCTCCAAATCCACCTACCCTAAGAGTGCGATATCTCCTCATGATATTCACAAATCATAAGATTTATGCCAGATATGAATAAATCATAACAAGCATTTGAGCAAAGAAGAATATCTCTAACAATTAATGGAAGAAGCATATATATTCAAGAACAATTCAAATACAAGAGAGTTTAGAGGTTACATCTTTTCCCAGCTACAAATAAGATTAGTTCTCCATCATCATGGAAAAACTAGGTGAACAATGGAATGAAAGAGATAGAAACCCTAAAAGGAGAAAAGGAGAGTTGTCACCATCTCCAAATCTACCCCCAAAGGGGTGAAAAATGTGTTTCTGTGTCTAAGCCATCAAAAGATACAAACCCTAAGACGTTCTCGCCTTTAAATAGGGCATAAAAATAACAGAAAACAAATCCAAGCCCAAACAGATCATAAAAATAACAGAAAATAGGTCCAAGCCCGCGTCCCCAGCGCTCAGCGCTCAAGAACGGTGTTGCCTCACTGGCACTCAGCGCCCAAAACTGCCGCTCAGCGCTCTCGTCAACATTCTGGTTAACTGGTTGACGTTTTTGGTTTACTGGTTGACTTTTCTGCATTCTATTTGACTTTTCTGGTTGACTGGTTGACGTTTCTGCATTTTATTTGACTTTTCTGCACTGCAACCCTTATACTTCAACCCTTCTTTGAAATCATTCCAAAAACCTACAAAATCAAGGGAATTTATTGATAAAATCATAAAACATGTCCTCAACTCTTTTATTCACAAAACTAAAGAAAAATCATGAGTCAAAGCAAGTTTCTAAGTCAACAAGGGTGAATTTGATATCAAAATTAAGTATAAAAATAATGGTTCTTCAACCGTTATCAGTGTTCTACCCTTTTTGAACCTAAGCCTTAAACAAAATTGATAACCCTTTTGAAAATCTTTCTCTTGAGTTAAGTCGAGAATTATTGTGTGGTATTGATAAAGGATCAAGTTTGGGGTTGTTGAGATAGTTGAAAAAGAAAAGATAAGCATTGAGCTAAGGTGTTGAGCAAAGCTTGGAAAGAAAAAGAAAGGAAAGATAGAAAAGATAGAATGAAACAAAGATAAGCTCAATGAAAAAGGGGCAAAGTTGGGAATAAGAGATTTGTTGTAAAAGAGAGTTTGTGCCTGAATGATAATTGTTAAATAACTCTCTAAAGGCAAGGATTTTGTGATCTAGAAAAACAAATTTTTCTTGATAGCCCAGCCTCATTATAAGCCGTGAAAAGTCCTTGTGATGACATGTGTGTGTGAGTATGTTGATTGTGGTAAATGAAAGGTAATTTTGTTCTTTGTGACATGTGGATAGTAGAGGGAAGGAGTGACCTCTTGAAACACTTGAGGGATTGAGTGAAACACTTTATCTGGTGAGGGAGGAATAATTCCATGAATTCATGATTACATTTGTGGTTAGTTAAGTGATCATTCATGAGAATAGCATCTGTTGGAGATTATATGATTGTGTGAATACCGTGATGAGTGTTATGAATTAAAAACATGTGTGCGTCTTGACTAAATCTTATTGATGAGCTGATTTGAGTGATTAGTTGTCTTGAAAGAAAGAGTTTTGGATTGTATTGAACCATTAGGATTAATTGCTGGAAGAATAAGTTTCATCTTGTTTGCTTGAGGACAAGTAAAGTTCTAAGTTTGGGGTTGCGATAACGGTTCAAAAACAATTATTTTTATACTTAATTTTGACACTAAACACACCCTTTATGACTTAGAAACTAGCTTGAAATCATGCATTTTGGTTAAGTTAGAGAATAAGAGAGTCAAAGGTGGTTTTCTTAGTTTTATGCTTTATTTCCCTTGTTTTGGCAGGAATTAACATGAATTGAATGAAGGAAGATGAAGTAGGAAGGAGTTAGACTCAAGAGAAGAAGGAAAAGTGCTTAAAAGAAGAATCGCAAGCACCGCTGAGCGCAAATCCACCACTGAACGCCTAAGCATCAACGCTGAGGGGAAAAATCAAGTGTTGCAGCCACCTCTCAGCGCCAACTTCACCGTTGAGAGGTGGTCTTGAGGATGAATTCACTGGATAACGCATGGGCGTTAACGCTGAGCGTTATTTATGAGAACCGCGCCTATCGCTGAGCGGTAATCAGCGCTGAGCACTAGTATCTTGGGTCTGGGCCAGTTTCTACTGATTTTAATAAACTATATATTTATTTGCACGACCCAGAGAGGGTATCTTTTGGCAGAAGAAGACACATAACCACTCTTTTCACCCCTTGGAGGCGGATTTTGGATGCGGAAGCTCCAATCTACAAATTCTAGGGTTTTATCTTTCATTCTTTTGATTGTTTTCATCTAGTTTCACCATGTCCATTGTGAAATAAACCTCCATTGTTGTTGGGGAAACGATGTAATCCTTTGAAACTCTCATGTATTGAATTGCTTTATTAATCTATATGCTTTACTTAATTAATTGTTAAAGTTTTTCCTCTATTCTCTATACATGCTTTGTTTAACTCATTCAATAGCGTGATCTTTGATTTTTTTGATATGGACACATACGAATGGGGAAATTCTTTCGGGAGCAATATTACCTAGACATAGGGATAGGAGGACCGATTGCCTTTAAGCTTCTGTGCGAATGTAATTCGTGATCAATTGTTAGGGAGACAAGACAATGTAAACTAGTAATTAGGAATAGGCTCTCTTCACCGAGACATCGGGTTTAGGATAAATTAGAAAGTGGCATTAACATTAATGAAGGAGTAGAATTCGTAAATACATGAGAGTGGATAGGTTAAAGTCGGAAACCCCAACAACATAATTCATCCATATATCTTTCACTTGCGTATTTCTTGGTCACTTGATCAACCTTTACATGCATGTTTATTTTCTGTTTTGCATTCAAAAACCTAAATTTCGTTTCTTAAGTCTTAAATAATCAACAAATCACATGACAGTCTAGGCCAATGAGTCTCTATGGAAAACGATACTCGGTCTTATCGTTTATATTACTTGATACGATTCGGTACACTTGTCAGAGTCTTAACAGAGCATCGAAGAGATGGCTGGGGAGAATAATGGCAAACACACTCTGGCAGATTACACAACAGTTGTTGGCCCTCATCATTTTAATAGCATTGCAAGGCCGAGGGTCAATGTTGCAAATATGGAGGTAAAGCCTGCGTTGATTCAATTGGTGAAAAGCAACCATTTCAATGGACTATCTCATGAAAGTCCATATGAGCATCTCATAATGTTCAATGAGATTTGCAACACTGTGAAGATCAATGGCATGCCAGATGATGCGATAAAGCTTAGTTTGTTTCCTTTTTCATTGGGAGGCAATGCTAAGTTACGGTTGAATTCTTTTCTGGAGGATAGCTTTACTGAATGGGAAGTCGTGGTTGCGTAGTTTTTAGACAAATACTTCCCATAGTTAAACATCAACAAAGGTAAACAAGAAATTTCTTCTTTCAAGCAAGGCATGGAAGAAACATTAGGTCAAGCGTGGGATAGATACAAAAGCTTGCTGAGAAAGACGCCCACACATGGCTTTGATGAAGCAATGGTAGTCCTTCTTTTCCTGAGAGGATTGGGCTTACAAACAAAATTGATGTTGGATGCCTCAGTTGAAGGTAATATCAAGTGAGGGACTCCAGAGGAAGCCTACGAATTGATTGACAACTTCAATAGAAGGGAGTTCTACAACTTCAATCTCAGGATGTTGTACTTGCAAAGAATAAGATTATTACTCAACAATTGGGGAATGTAACGAAGAAGCTTTCTCAATTGCCACAAGGGATACATAACATTTCACAGGTTCAGCAGCAACAACAACAATGGCAACAACAACCCTCTTTATATGAGACGACTATAAAGCTTGAGGAAACTCTTCAGCAATTTATGCAAGTTAGCGTCTCTTATTATAAAAATACTGAGGCTGCATTTAAAAGGATGGAGATGCAAGTTGGATAGATAGTAAAAAAGTTGGAGGTTTTTGAGGTTAATACTAACGTTAACCTTGTTGAGATTGTTGATAAGGGAAGCACTGGTTTAGCTAACCCTAATCTCACAGTGCTTATTGTTAAACACAAAATTGGATGGATGGATGAAGATTAGAATTTGAGATGAATATGTTGTTGAGGTTAGATTTCACCTAATCACTCTCATACATATAAGAATTCATCTTCTTCATTAATGTTAATTCCACTCTCTAAATCACTTAATACCGCTGTCACGGGTAAGAAAGCCTATCCTTAACTACGAGTTCATATGATTCCTAGCATCCCTAATAATTAATTTTGAAGCACAGGAGTGTGTATGCAACCAATCCTCATATTACCACATATTCCTATGTATAGGTAATACTACCTTTGGGAGAATTTCCCCAGTTCTAGATTTCCCTGTATGTTCCCATATCGACAAAATCAATGATCATTCAATTGAATGAGTTAAACAAAGCATGCATAGAGCAAAGAGGAAAACTCTAACAATTAATGAAGTAAAGCATGCTATCCCAATGGCATTCATCAGTAAAAGATATTACTTTTTTACTTTAATTTTCGTTTTTTTTTATAAAAATAGAAAAATAAAAACAGAAAAAGATATATTATATTTTTAAAGATAGAAGAATAAAAAAACAGAAAGATAAAAACAGAAAGATATTTTTGTTATTTTTTTTTTATATTTTTATTTTTTTAGAATAAAAACAGAAAGATAAAAACAGAAAAAGATATTTTTGTTATTTTTTTATTTTAATATTTTTTTTTCAAAAAAATAAAAACAGAAAAAGATATTTTTAATTTATTTATTTTTTTGGAAAGATAAAGAAAAATAAAAACAAAAAGATAAAAAACAAAAAGATAGAAAGATAGAAAGATGGAAAGATAAGGAGAAGAATGAGGAGAAGAATGAGGAGAAGAATAAGGAGAAGAACAAGGATAAGATATTATTTTATTTTATTTTCATTTTCTTTTAAAACAGAAAAATAAAAATAGAAAAAGAAATTTTTTTTATTTTCGTTTTTTTTTTTAAATAAAGATAGAAAAAAAAACGGAAAGAATGATAAAAAGAAAGATAGAAAGTCTAATCGGGTAAGAATCACACACATAGAATAGTTATACCATGAGTCCCCGGCAACGGTGCCAAAACCTTGTTAACACTCTCACTCTGGCAAGTGTACCAGATCGTATCAAGTAATATTAAATGGTAAGTCCAAGTATCGTTTTCCCAAGAGACTCACGGCATTAAACTGTTGTGTTTTTGCTTAAGCAATCAAGACTATAAGGATTTTTAAATATGAATGCAATTTGATCAATTGAGGTTAAACACAAAATTGGATGGATGGATGAAGATTAGAATATGAGATGAATATGTTGTTGAGGTTAGATTTCACCTAATCACTCTCATGCATATAAGAATTCCTCTTCTTCATTAATGTTAATGCCACTCTTTAAAACGCTTAATATCGCTGTCACCGGTAAGAAATCCTATCCTTAACTACGAGTTCATACGATTCCTAGCATCCCTAATAATTAATTCTGAAGCACAAGAGTGTGTATGCAACCAATCCTCATATTACCACATATTCCTATGTATAGGTAATACTACCTTTGGGAGAATTTCCCCAGTTCTAGATTTCCCCATATGTTCCCATATCGACAAACTCAATGATCATGCAATTGAATGAGTTAAATAAAGCATGCATAGAGCAAAGAGGAAAACTCTAACAATTAATGAAGTAAAACATATATCAATAAAAATAATTAATTCAAATACAAGAGAGTTTAGAGGTTACATCTTCCCCAATAACATATAAGGTTTAGTTCCCCATCGTCATGGAGAAACTAGGTGAATGGAATGAAAGAATGAAGATAGAAACCCTAATAAGGAGAAAAGAAGAGCTATCACCATTTCCAAATCTACCCCCAAAGGGGTGAAAAGTGTGTTTCTGTGTCTAAGCCATCAAAATATACAAATCCTAAGATGTTCTGGCCTTTAAATATGACATAAAAATAACAGAAAACAGGACCAAGCTCAAACAGATCATAAAAATCGCACAAAATATATCAAAATCACGTTCTGGTTGACTTTTTCTGGATTCTGGTTGACTTTTCCGCACCCAGGTCAACTCTGGTCAACTTTTCAGCATTTTGGTTGACTGATTGACTTTTCTGGTTGACTGGTTGACTTTTCTGCACTCTGTTTGACTTTTCTGCACTCCAACCATTTGATACTTCAACCTTTCTTTCAATTCATTCCAAAAACCTACAAAATCAAGGGAATTTAATGATAAAATCGTAAAACATGTCCTAAACTCTTTTATTCACAAAACTAAGAAAAATCATGAGTCAATGCAAGTTTCTAAGTCAACAAGGGTGCATTTGATATCAAAATTAAGTATAAATTTGAGAACTGCACCTACCACTGACGGCCATTTCTAGCGCTGAGCGCTGATTACGTGGGTCTGGGCTAGTTTATGCTATTTTCACCCCTCGGAGGCGGATTTTGGATGCAGAAGCCCCGATCTTCAACTTTTAGAGTTCTATCTTTCATTATTTTTATTATTTTCATCTAGTTTCACCATGTCTATAGTGAACTAAACTTCCATTGTTGTTGGAGAAATCATGTAATCCTTTAAAATTCTCATGTATTGAATTGATTATTATTATATATGTTTTACTTCATTAATTGTTAGGTTTTTCCTCTGCACTCTATGCATGCTTTGTTTAACTCATTCAATTGCATGATCATTGATTTTGTCGATATGGACACATACGGGGAAATCTAGAACTGGGGAAATTCTCCCAAAAGCAATATTACCTAGACATAGGGATTGGAGGGTTAGTTGCCTTTAAGCTTCTATGCGAATGTAATGCTTAATTAGTTGCTAGGGATACAAGACATTGTGAACTAGTAATTAAGAGTAGGCTTTCTTCACCTAGACATCGGGTTTAAAGTAAATTAGAAAGTGGCATTAATATTAATGAAGAAGATGAATTCGTAAATACATGAGAGTGAATAGCATAAGTCGGAAACCCCAACAACATAATCATTCCATATTTTATACACCAATCACCTGCGTATTCTTAAGTCAATTGATCAACACTTGCATTCATGTTTATTTTCTGTATTGCAAAACCTAAGATATTCGTTCTCAAGTCTTAAATAATCAACAAATCACATGACTGTTTAGGTCAGTGAGTCTCTAGGGAAAACGATACTTGGTCTTACCATTTATAGTACTTGATACGATTCGGTACACTTGCCAGAGTCTTAACACATCACTATTTCATAAATGCAATATTTTTGATTTTTTTGTGTGAGGCTTGTGTTATGGCAAAAGATCATCGTTTTGTGTTTCCTTTAAGCAATAACAAAACTGATTTTCCTTTTCCGTTAATTTACATAGATGTTTAGGGCCCTGCCCCACAATCTACACATAATGGAAAAAAATGGTTTATCAGTTTTGTTGATGATTGTACTCAGGTAAGCTGGGTATATTTTCTTAAACATAAAAGTGACGTGTGTGATGTTGTTTGTTCCTTCTATCATCTGATCATTACACAATTTAACACATCTATTAAGGTCATTCGATCAAACAATGGAGGGGAATATTTTAAGACTAAATTAATACAGTTCATGAACTCTAAAGGCATCTTGCATCAAACTACATGTCCTTATTCACCACAACAAAATGGAGTGGCTAAGAGGAATAGTAGACATATATTAGAGGTGACAAGATCACTTGATAGATGGTAATGTCCCATCTCATTTACGGGGTGAGGATGCGACCTCTACCTTTTATTTAATTAATCGAACCCCTTCTAGTGTGCTTAACTTTTGAAGGCCTTTTGATGTGTTGTCTGATCATTGTATCCTTCCTCCCATAGTTTATTTACCACCTCATATTTTTGGATGTGTTATATATGTTTACTTACACCCACATCAACGTACAAATCTTGAAGAACAAGTGATCAAATGTGTTTTTGTTGGGTATGGATCAACTCAAAAAGGTTATCGTGTTTACCATCCACCATCAAAGAAATTTTATATTTCTATGGATGTGACATTTAATGAGCATGAATATTTTTATGTCGATGATCCACTTCAGAGAGGCAATAAAAGTGAAGTGCATAATCATGATGTTAGTATGTTTGATATCTTAGATATAAAATTATATTGTGAAGATAAATTATCGTGTGAGGATGATTCTGTAGAATGTGAACCAATCTTAAATATGGACACTTCTTTTCTGGATAATACAGTATCTTCTGATCATAATCAATTGGCTCAATCTTCTCCATAGGTTCAACTTGACTCTTTAGAGGTACCTTCTGATCCTATCTCTGATAATACTAATTTAGATGAAATTGATCACGAAATTAATTCTTGTCTGTGTGAGACCACCAACATACCAAACACTAAGTCTACTACTATGCAATATATTCTTCCACCTCATTCTAACCATGGTCAACCTCTAGCTAAATATGAACCAAACCTCTAAGCCAAAGTTAAATATCCCATTAGTATATATGTGTCATCTCACAGGTTATCCCAGTCATATGTATCATTTGTATCTCAATCATCTTCAATTTCTATTTCTAGTAATATACAGGAAGCTTTGGCATATCCTAAATAGACCAAAGCAATGGTTGAGGAGATGGCAACTTTAGAAAAAAAACAACGCTTGGGATCTTGTGTCCTTTCCAAGACGGAAGAAAACAGTGGGTTGCAAATGAGTCTTTACAATTAGAAAAAAACAACGCTTGGGATCTTGTGTCCTTACCAAGACGGAAGAATACAATGGGTTACAAATGAGTCTTTACAATTGTGGCTAAAGGTTACACTTAGTCTTATGGTGTAGATTACCAAGAGACGTTCGCACCGGTAGCCAAGCTCAACACTGTGAGAATACTTCTATCGTTAGCTGCAAACCAAGATTGGCCTCTTCAACAATTTGATGTGAAAAATGCTTTCCTACATGGAGAAATTTCAGAAGAAATTTATATGGATTCTCCGTCAAGCATGACAGATTCAATTGGAATGAAGGTTTGCAAATTAAAGAAGGCTCTATATGGATTAAAACAATCCCCAAGAGCATGGTTTGCAAGGTTTACCAAGTCTATGAAGGCTTTTGGCTATAGAGCAAGTAACTCTGATCACACCTTATTTTTGAAGAGAGGAAAAGGAAAAATTACAGAATTGATTATATATGTAGATGAGATGATTGTTACAGGAAATGACCAAGATGAGATTTCTAGTTTACAAAAATACCTTGCATCTGAATTTGAGATGAAACAACTTGGAAACCTCAAATATTTTTTGGGTATTGAAGTAGCCAGATCAAAACATGGTATTTTCTTATGCCAAAGAAAATATACTATTGACTTACTATCGGAAACTGAGCTGCTTGGGAGTAAACCAGTTGATACAACAATTGAACAAAATCATAAACTCTTTAAATGCTCAAATTCAGAAATCATAGACAAAGAAAGATACCAAAGGCTGGTAGGAAAATTAATTTATTTGTGCCATACACGTCCAGATATCACCTGTGCAGTGAATGTTGTTAGTCAATTTATGCATGACCCACAAAAGCTTCATATGGATGTCGTTGAGAGGATTTTGAGATATTTGAAGTCCGCTCCTGGAAAAGGAATTTTGTTCTCAAATCATGGAAACTTAAAGGTAGAAGGGTACATTGATGCAGATTGGGCAGGTTCAAAAGATAATAGAAGATCTACCTCTAGATACTTTACTTTTGTAGGAGGGAATCTTGTAACTTGGAGGAGTAAAAAACAGCCTATAGTAGCAAGATCTAGCGTTGAAGTATTATTCAAAGGCATGACACTAGGTATATGTGAACTTTTGTGGATTAAAAATGTGCTATCAGATTTGGGCTTTAAACCAAATGAAGTTATGAGTTTGTATTGTCACAATACTTCGGCTATAGCAATTGCTCACAATACTGTGCAAATGATAAAACAAAGCATGTAGAGATTAATAATAATTTCATCAAAGAGAAGCTTGAAGCTCGAATAATTTCATTTCCTTTTGTAAGATCAGAATTACAGTTGGCTGATGTTCTCACCAAAGGAGTGTCAAGAAGATTGTTTAATGAGTCTCTATTCAAGTTGGAAATGTGTGATATTCATGCACCAACTTGAGTGGGGGTGTTAAGATATGTCAAATATTCTATTAATGGATATTAGGCAATCAAATGTTGTGTTAGTTATTAATTTATATATTATTACAATTTGTACAGATTTGCATACCTGTCATTCCTTTAATAGATGAAGAATTATAGGATCCTTTTATGTATATATATGATATTCTACTCTTTAAAGTAATATATCAAAATTATTCTTTAAACCTTTTAATAAACATTACACTAATTGAATTAATATGTCCTGATTAAAAAATAAATAAATGTGAAGATGTAGAATGAGTGAACAACCTAAATATGTTCCTTTATCACTTTTCTAATTAGTATTATCACGGTAAATATAACAACTAATTTAATTAGTAAATTATCATTAAATCTTCTTTTTTTTCGCATTGATAGTACGATTTCAATATAGTATGAAATAAATTGAAGTTATGTAAGAATGGGTACGACTTCAATTGTTCATATAATTCATTTTCAATAAATCATTAAAAATAGTTAAAAATTGATTTTTGTCTCAATATTTTTTTTGTGATAACTTGTTTTGATATATATATTTCATAGAGTAATTATTACATTTGATAAAATGGTCCTAGATTTTGAGATAAAAAAAATTTATTGGAGAAAAACTTTCAATGCTTATAACTTTTGATAGAAAGCTCAAATTAAGACTTTTATATATTAAAGTTGGTCGATATTTTACAAGAAACACTTTGGCCAGTCCTTGAAAGGGATTGGAGTTCCAAATTTCAAAAAATATATCACTCACTACTAAGTTTATTTTTATTATTATTTTATTATTTTTTATATCTTCTTTTACATTTTAGTATTTTAGGTGATATAGTACATATACTTTGTTAAAAAATTCTGAAAAATTTGTGATGTATCTTTATACTAAATAAAGTTTTATCATATATTTACATTTTAAATATTTCATACTTTATGTGTAAAATTCTTCATTTTGTGATTTTTGAATTTGCATTAAAAATCACATAATTGAAAACGTGTTATTATTATATGACTTCCGTTTATATTACGATATATAATGAAATGTTTCCACACAAGTACAAGTTTAATTAAAGTTTAAAAAGAAGTACAATTAAATGAAATCGTATCATGTAAGCATGATTTTACTTTAAGGAGTTAAAAATCGCGTCAAACTATAAGTCACACCAAACTGATATAACTTACCCAATTTTATAATTTTTTAAACCTTTCCATTTCAATAATTTAAAAATTAAATTGTTCTAATGATTTTGTCTAAAACATAAGTATTTAAAATAGGTTTTGGATATCATTTGAAGATAAAAAGATGAATAAAAATGAGTAATAGTATTTTGACCCCTTAAATAAAAATATCCATGTAACAACGTAAAATAATAATATTTTAATTATATCTATTTTTTAACTTAAAATCTTAATACAGTATTATATTATTACTTTTCAAAGAAAAATGTGAAGGATTAGTGAAGTAGGTAAACTGGTCAGTCTGAAATGGCTGGTGCGATCACGTGGGTGCGGTGGTTTGTTCAGTGTATGTTCACTTTTACGACAAACACCAACTTCAACCCTTAATATTAATAAGATATGACCTCAAAATGAAGGAAGTAATATTAGGGTATATTAAAATAACAAACAGTCGAATAAAAAACCTCACATAGTAATCATTCACATGAAACATCATGTGACGATAAAGATTGAGATATATAAAATATTGAAGTGAGAGTGAGTAAAAAATTGTTATTTTTAGATTTATTAATTATAAATTAATAATTAATAAACAATAAACACTTATTATTCAATTTTCTTTATAACAAAAGATGAAAATGTATATTTAAAAGATTGACTATTGAGAATAATTAATAAATTATTAAATTAGTCGTTGTTCTTTTTTCCTATAGAGCATTTTAAGTTTTTGTTTGATTTTTTTCTTCTCATGGAATGAAGAGAAAAGAAATAAGAATGATGTATGTGGTTACAAATATGATCATGACCCATTTATGTGAAGTTTATCAGTTACATTTCTTAAATGTTAATATTTTAATTTGGTCCTTCTAAAAATTAAAATATCAAATATGATTCTACACAATAATTTTTTCATAACATATCAAACGAATATATATTTATTTATTTGTGATAAGTGGGATTGTTAACAATTTTGGATCATTCATTCATATATATATATATATATATATAATATCATGAAATGTGTTATGGTCATGATATTTTATTAGTCAATTAATTGGGTAAATGTGACTAACGATGTATATGTTATAAAAAGATTATTGTGTAGAGATCATATTTAATATTTTAATTTGTTGAGGGGCCAAATTAAAATATTGAAGGGCCAAATTAAAATATTGAAATTTAAGAAAAGTAACTAACAAGGGTTATATAAAAGCATCATGGTCCCATTTGTGACTATGCACATCGTTTTTATTTCTATTTTTTTCATTCCATGAGAGAAAAAAATCAAGAAGAAACCTAATGTGTTTTATAGAAAAAAGAAATATATATATATATATATATATATATATATATATATGTATGTATGTATATATATCATTACAAATGTGTTAGACTTTAAGTTTAAAATTGCATTATATACAATAAGCATATCCAAAGATCGTATTCGTTGATTATATTCGCATATAGAACCAAAATAGTTTTAATTACATCAATCGCAATTAAACCTGACAATGATCATTAATGCTAAAAGAATCAAATGACATGGATTCATCGTGAAATGTGTAGCATGAAAATTACGTGAAGGTGACTTGTATATGTCTATTTGCAATTGATCCTTACTTTGTCCCAATGAGATCAATTCAATAAATTTAATATACAAAATGTAAATTTTGAATAATAGACCAGAATGTATGCATTCATGAAAACCAAACATAGAACATAAACACACAAAAGTGACTAACTCCCACTGAACCAAAGATTCTTCAAACTGTAAAATACCCATATGAGCAATACGTTCATGAAAGACTTTGGGTGTAAGAGCCTTATTAAGAGGATATACCATCAAGGATTTTGCCCCTAAGTGTTTTATGAAAATCCATTCATTTTGTACCCTTTCTTTAACAACTGATTTGATGTCACAGTATAACCTAAGTGGTCTTTCAATTCCTTTCATAATACGCAACCTTGTGACAAAAATCAACCATATACCTTTATTTGATGCCTCATAGGATGCTACAAATTATGCAATTAAGGTGGATAAAGCCATAAGGGTTTGCTTGGTACTGAGCCAATAAACCACACCACCAGCTAACATAAAATGTAACCTGAAGTGGATCTTAAACAATCTTGGTATCCTGTAAAATTGTGTTAGAATACTTAATGATCTCTAACTGGTTTGACCCTATATATGTGAGCAAATAAACCTTTGTTCTCTTGAAAAAGTTCATAACATTATTGGTTGCTTTCCAATTATCCATTCATGAATTGCTTAAATATCTGCCTAAAACCCCAACTGTGTATGTTATATCTAGACGCATACATACCTGGACATACATTAAACTCCCTATCGTGGAAATATAGGGAATCTTCTACATTTCTTGAATTTCTAAATTTCATTTTGGGCATTGATTGAGATTGAATTCGTCTCCCTTATCAAATGGAGAATCCCCTGATTTACTATCCTTCACGTTAAAACCTTTAAGTATGTCATCAACAACAAACCCCTTCCTTTTGACTATAGCTCTTTTTCCACTAAATGAACTTTATATCTCTTCATATTACCACTAGAATCCCTCTTTCTCTTAAATATTTTACTTACTACCAATGGGCTTCATACGTTCTGGTAATGTGACAAGTTCCTAAACCTTATTGTCTGGTATAGATTTATACTTCCCATGAAGCATAGGTTTCTGAGGATCTTGAGTTTGTTTTTATAGAGATTTTGAACTTGCTAGAGATTCTAAAGTTGCTCCATCATAAGCAATTTTGTGAATCAGTTCACTTTCACTGATTCTTCCTTTAACCTTATTCTTCCCTACAAACTCGATATCCTCAAAGAATATAGTTGTTCTCGTGTCACATATATCTTTAGTTTGAGATCATAAAATTTATAGTCCTTGATGTTGTTCTTTAGCTTTGTGAAGTCAATATAATGCTTAGTATAATGTAATTATATATTTAAGGATTCACAATAGAAAGTCATCGTATGATTAATATATAGATTATTATTTGTCAAAAGTAAATTGGTTCCAACAAAACTTGAATTTAAAAACAATTTGAATTCATTATTTCCAAACTAACATAATTAACAAAATTTGTCCAAATAAACAAATGAAATCAAATTCCGCCTAAATGACGGTACAACTAAAGTATCTTTCAAATCCAAAAATAGAAAACTAATACACAATAATAATCTAAAACATCCTATTATTTCCATATCTACCGATTTGTCATCCCCAAATTGATCCATATTTCATAATCAAGTGTTTCCAGTAGCTTAGGCAACCCTTTCTTTGCATGCCAAACATGATATTTCACACAATCCTTCTTTATGTGTCCAACTTTATTGCAAAAGAAACATTTATCAGATTGTTTTTTTTTTTAGCAGCATCATTCTAGGGATTCTCAGTTTTCTTCCTTTTCCCATTATCATTAGAGGTACTGGCTAAGTGAGCACTTTCAATCTTTTCTTGCTTTAGTCTCTCCTCTTCTTGAACACAATATGAAATGAGCTCATTAAGAGACCATTTCTCCTCTAGACAGTTATAAGAGACCTTAAACTGTCGAAACTGTATAGGAAGAGAGATCAAAACAAAATGTACGAGTAAACCTTCTGACAAGTCAAGTTTCAATGCCTTAAGTTTTGAAGCAATGTTCGACATCTTCATAATGTAATCTTTCACATTTCCTCTACTTGGGTACCTCATGGAAATTAAGCTTTGAAGAAGTGCACTTGTTTCCGCCTTATCACTTTTCACAAAGTGTATTTCAATCTCAGCAAGGAAATCTTTAGCACTTGTAATTTCTGCAGTTACAACACCTCTATAAACCTCTAGAATGTTGCGCTTAATGATCATCATGCAATTTGAGAGATCTCACTTCTCATATTCTCTCCTCTCGTCAAACGTACATGAGTTCGTACGAGAATGAGGTTTCTTAATCCATAACTTGTGGTCGAGATCCATGCATCCAAGAACTATCTTTGTGTTCTCTTTCTAGTTCGTAAAGTTTATATCGTTGAGGACCATAACTGAATTTTTCTTTGGCAGATATACAAGCCATTGTACCTGTATTTTGTACAAAAGAAATAAAGGAATTAAGCTCACACCATAAAATTAATAATTATATAAATATATTCAAATAATGGTTTATCCCATCTCAAGACACCCAATGCACCATCAATATCAAGTATTTGGCCAGTAACTACTAGAGGTATCTTGGTGTAATGATCAACACTGGTAATAAAAACATGTCCAATATAAAACCTATCTTTGGATTGATTGATCATTGGCACGTAAAAACTTATAATTATCACACGTTATCATCATAGGTGTGCATACAATCCGACCAAATATTAATCTTCTTTTGGGCCCACTAATATTCGCATGGATATGCATAAACACACACATTCATAATTTCTCTATGAACTACTCAGATAAAGAAGACTCACTTTGGTGATGTCTTAATCATCAATGGCTCATTAAAAATTATGAATAAGACCAAAAGTGAATTTTATTATTTATTCCAAAACCAAAATTAATTATTAATTTTACAATATTCAAAAAAAAAATTAATTCTTTATCCTGATCACACCATCCTAACGGACATGTAATGGGATCCTGACCTAAACTAGGATGCAACTACACAAGCCAACAATACATTGGGCCTAACCTAGGATGGTCCACCACAGTGTGATGTGTGTTCAGTCACAGTGTGCTAGCAACCACTATGAACTAGCTTCACCATCGGTGACTCGGCCAACCACCATTAGCCACCATAACAAACACCACGACTGTTGCAGTATACAACAATAACAACCCAAAAAACATATTTTCAACCACCACGAGAGCCATTGAAGAAAATAACCAAAAAATTGAAAACTCTTTCTCCTCTTTTCGAGCTACCATTGCCAGTAGAAACCAATGAAATCATGGTGCCGCTTGCACGAACCAGTGTGAACCATTGTGCCCAATCACCACAGGAACCAACGAACGAACCCCGAAAGAACCATAGATCGTGCCATTACCGTCACATCTGGTGCACCAAGGGGAAGGCCAAGAGATTTTCCATAGATCTGAACCTGGAGGATGAGAACCACCACAGATCCCACCACGAGAGAATGCAACCACTTGTTAGGGAACCAGAACAATACTGAAAGCCACCATTGTTGTGAGATAGGATGAGAACCACCGTGATGGAGAACTAGAGATCGCAAACAACCACTACGAAAGAGCCAACGCACCTCCAAGTAACCAGTGACTAGAATACTAAACTAGGAGTGCGTTATACTCGGATGCCATGAATAACTAGAATACTAGACTAGGAATGGGTTATACTCGGATGCCAGGAGTGGCTAGAATACTCAATCAGGAGTGTGTTAAACTCGTAATCTTGAAAAGATTAATGGAACCTCTTAAGAGTTCTTAAGAGAGAACTGAATGTAGCTTAAGTTTGATTGAACAAGTATAAATATTGTGCCTTAATATTTTCTTCCTTTAAACTATTGTTAAATCTTTTATGTCAATGTTTGAAAGAATTTATATTTGTTAATCTTACATACATAACATCTACACATAGTCCCCCCTACCTTTCGTCTAGTGTTTTCCTATGTACTTCATTGTGAACCTATCTACCACATAACTCAGTTAATAGATTCCTGTCAATCTTAACGTTATCATTCAACCCTAATAAACGTCCAAAGAGTGAGTTCTAAGTATAACACCTTTATTTCATAGTCAAACTTTTACTCAAAGCAACCTACTAATTTGGTTTGCAAGAATGCATACAAACAACTGCATAAACAAATATCCTTATAAGTCATAAAGACAAATAAGCGAAATTGTTAGTACTATCATACCAACACACATACCTTGCTATCATGACTACAATGAGCAACTTCAACACCTTTCTCTATTTCATAGAACTAGAAAAAAAAGGAAAAGGGAACCAACGAAAGAAAAAATAAGAAACTCTAGAAACAGAATCAAACAAACGAAACAGGGGACCCAAGACTGAACCCTAGAATGCCGCTTGCATGAAATGCATAACCAAGAAAGAAAGCAACAAACCCTAAAAGACAACCTAGGAGCAATGCGATGATCACCTCAAAAAATTAGGTTTTCTGAAAAAAGGTTTCGAAAACCCCAAAGTAGAGCACACAAAGAGTAAGACAATGGTGGTTGTTAAAAGAAGCTTAAACAAGGAACCCAGCGCGCAAACACGAAAACCAAACGACCAAGTAAAACCTAAAAAACCCAAAAATTGGGCATGAAGAAGGGAGGAATGGTTATGGAATGCAAAAAGCTCGGAGAACTAGGTTTAGGAAAGAAGAGTCACTCTCGAAAATATAAATCAATCAAACCCGTGAAATTCATATTCTGCTGAAATGAGTTCTCGCAGTCAACAACTTTTAATTAAAAAATAAATACACTTGGTCCAATCACGTTCTGACATGTGGTAGTGTTAAAACGTTGTCAACAAAAATGTTAACATATTGTTTTGCATAAAAAAATACAAGTTTTCTAGAAAAACTATATGGAATGAGAAATCGTTAGAATTTATCATTCAGAAGAGTTTAATATTTTAAATGGAAAATGTTTCTTTAATAACTTTGTGCTACCAACATTTTGACAACTCGAGGTGGTAGCCAAGATTGGTCTGTTTAAAATATTTTATTAAAAACAGAAATCTAATGTGGAGGGCATTTTCGAAAGGAAAAAGTGAAGTACGTAAAAAACACTAGAAGGGGGGTTGAATAGTATTAATGGACAAATTCTTTTCGCAACCCTTCTAATATAGTATGTTGTTGAGTTTTGAGTTTTTTTGATAAACGCTTAATGCTCAACCTAATAAGTGATTATAAAAGATAGTTGCTTTTATCATGCTATTCAGAATGTACAGTGCAAAATTTATAAAACTTTCTTAGTTGAAGATTAACCGTTTAGTGGGGAAGGTTCTTGTATTTAGAAATGAAAACTCAATGTTCGAGGTCGTACCCGAATCAAATTTAATATGTAATTAACTGCAGTATAATTCTAGGAAGTAACTCCTAGGTCATCTCTCAAGGACCAATTGTGGTTAAGGAATTAGATCGAACACTTGGTGGGGGTGTTTTTGGACAGATTTTATGTAACGAAATGGACAGATTAACACACAAATTGAACACGAAATTAAACACAGATTAAAGATAGGTTGGTGTTAGCCTGATTGCAATTGTTTCCAATCACAGATTTACAACAAATATCCACTCCTAAGACCCTTAATCCAACACGAATTAGACAGCTAAGCGAAGTCTTAAATGATCTTCATAAAAATGCGAATTAAGCAAACGCACTCATATAGATTCACTCAATGCTGCACAAACACACTAATCAACTAAGAAAATATTATCATTCTCAAATTAGACCACTAAGCGTGGACTAATTGCATAGAACAAATTGCATTTGTGTGGGAAATGAAGAACATAATCACAAATTAGCTTCAATAATCTCAAGAAAACATGTGCAAACTCACTAATCACTAACCCAGAAAATTCACCTCTTCATGAAAACAAGTTCTAAACAATTAAAACAGAATTGACGCATTAGCAAACTATCCCAATGAAAAAACGAAAATTCAATGTACCAAAAATGAAACCCAATCAACAAAAACGCAACCAAATCAACAAAAATGCAAACCCAAATGGAAAACGAAGTCAAACAGAATTGGAAGAGCTTAAAACGAAATTGCAATGCATGGAATTGAAAGTTCAGAAACTAAATTGCAAGATAAAAGAAGAAAACGGAATTGCATAATCAAAATTAGATTGCTGAATTGAAATGTGCTGAAAAACATAAATAAAACCTAAAACCCCAAAAATGGGGGAGCTCTCCCTTGTTGTCCAAAGCTGGAAAACATAAAATGAGAGAGTGAGAAAGTGTTTTGCCCCCATTGGGTCCTAAAACCCTAGTCCAAGGTCAGCTCACAAATTGGACCTTTAGTATTTTGACCCAAAATGGCCCAATGGTCCAAATCTGCCCAAAAATACACTAAAAATGAATTTACAAGTGAATTAAATCTAAAACGCCTATGTGGAGAGTGGTTGTTGACGTTCTTTCCCTCTTGAAGTCCCAAAATAATATTCCAAATAATTCCCTGCAATTAATAATGGAAATTATTAGCTTCAGCAAATTAATTAAAATAAGAATTATTGCTCAAATTAGGCCCAAATATCAAAACTGAGGAAATATTGAACAATTAAGCACAATTCCCTAATCAAATGCAGTACAATAAGCTAAGTGAATAGTAGAAAATATTAATTCATCACTCAGTCGCAGGTTTTAGACAAGAGAAGAGATAATTGCACAGACATTTTTATACTAGTTCACTCCAACTGAGTTACGTGCAGTCTCTTCTTCTTTTTTTATGCTCAAATGTTTTCCTTTTCTTGAGCTCTTTTTGTGCTATTGTTTTGAACGCTTCTCAAAGGATGAATAGTTTGTTGTATGCTTTCCTTTTGTTATCCTCTTTCTATCATCTTAATTCTTCATTTGAATTATCTTCTATTTAAAGGCTTTTGGGATAAGTATTCGTTAGACTAAGCTTTTGGCCTTGATTGTTATGTCTTCTCTTTCTTCGTGTACAATAGTCCTTGGTTGAAGTCAACTTGTCAGAGTAGGCATGCTTTTCCAGTACTTTGCTTGAAGTAGGTTGTAGTTTCTTTTAGACTTCACTTCAAGTGAAGAACATTCTGTGAATATCTCTTTTTCTCTAACGTCCACTTCTGATATTTTAATTTGAAGCTTGTTGATGGTTGTAGAGTAGCACATATGCAAAGAATATAGTAGATTGT
The DNA here is from genome assembly GCA_027742785.1 of Vigna reflexopilosa. NCBI lineage: Eukaryota > Viridiplantae > Streptophyta > Magnoliopsida > Fabales > Fabaceae > Vigna > Vigna reflexopilosa. The sequence continues at coordinate 17,855,030 of CM050917.1, read as the reverse complement.
GCATGCAACATATATGTTTTTTCTTCTCACTTTTGTGGTTTTGAACGTTGAGTATTTAATGTCATTTAATGCTTGCTCAGAACAATAAAGTGCTTTTTAATTTCATACTGTTGAGGTAGCTTTTAACAATTAAGCTTTTCTTCTAAATATACGAAGTGTTGAATAAAGACTTCATCGTTGGATGAAGTAATAGTTTAGCTCCCTGTATCGTTTCGATTGAGTAAACGCTTCTTGTGATTTTGTGACGGCATACTGCCTCATTAAATTACCTCATTGTCCTCTTGTACTTCTTTTACGTTTTATTGTACATGGATTTTACCTCTCTTGGAGCATGGGTTACTATAAATACCCATCTCCACCATTGTATCAATTACTTTTGAACATGAGAATTTGATTTCTGTGAGAAACCACAGATAAAATTCTCTCTCAAAAGTCAAGCTAGAGAATCCAAGAGATTCGCCTCTAGCCACCTTCCAAGCACATTCCTCCACTTCCATTCTCTCTCATCCTCCACGCTGACGCATCATCAGCCACATCTTCCTATTGCACGTGCATATCAGCACCTCAATGCAACATCCTCCTTCAGCACGTGTCAACAGCCACGTCCTCATTTCAGTGCATGAGGTTCGCATCCTCATTCATTTTTCTCTCGCAAATTAGGAAAATCTTCTTCTTTCGTGAAAATTCTTCCTTGTCCCCAATCATCCTCAATTCACAGATCTTCCATTTTTCTTCCATTTTCACCAGTAGGAATCCTTTTTCACCGTTTAAGTCCATCTTCTCACCGATTAAAGTCATCTTCATTGATTAAACTTTGATCTACATCGTCTTCTAGGGTTTCCATTCCTTTTCTGCCATTTCTTACCAATTAAACTCATTCTTCACCGTTTAATCAACTTTTCCACCATTCATTCTCCATTTCCACCATTCATTTTTCACTTTGAACCAATTAATCGGTTATGTTTTGCCCCCTTTTCTAGGGTTTCTGTGAGTTTGATCTCACTTCTAGTTCGTTCTCTTTCAGTCTTTGCCCTTCCTTAAGGTTTCTGCAAAGATAATCACACTTCTGTTTCATACATTCTTTCTCGATCTCAAGTCTTCATATCATTCCACTGCGTATTTCACTCTCGGAAGAAACTTCGAAGAGCTCGTGACACATCCAATCAGTCTTGTCCTCAGGTGCTGCGATCAGTTGGTATCAAGCCTAGTTCGAGCACGTGTCAAGAGATAAGTATCACATCTATCTTTTTGACTTGTTCTTGTCTCTATTTCATTTTTTTCTAATTCTTGTAATGTTTGAGTGTCATCTGTTGAATTTTTTTCAGTTTGCGTTGTTTCGTTCTAATTCCACCTTGTTAGTTAAATTTTTCTTTGATGTCTTGATCTGATTTAGTTTGTGCTGATTTGAGTCGAGTCTTATTCTCATTTTATTCGATGATTTCATGTTGTTTGAGTCTTTTATTTTCTGAATCATATTCAGTCATGTTTGTTAAGACTCCGACAAGTGTACCGAATCGTATCAAGTAATAATAAGTGGTAAGACCAAGTATCGTTTTCCCAAGAGACTCATGGCACTAAACAGTTGTGCTTTTGCTTAACCAATCAAGACTATAAGAACAATATTTTGGGGTTTTGAACGCAAAACGATAAAAGTAAATATGCATGCAATTTGATCAATTGAGGCTAAACACAAAAGTGAATGAATGATGTTGATAATATGAGATGAATATGTTCTTAGGGTTTAGATTTCACCTAATCACTCTCATGCATAAACAAATTCATCTTCTTCATTAATGTTAATGCGACTTTCTAATTTACCCTAAACCCGATGTCTCGGTGAAGAGAGCCTACTCCTAATTACTAGTTTACAATGTCTTGTCTCCCTAGCAATTAATCATGCATTACATTCGCACAAAAGCTTTAAGGCAACCGGTCCTCTTATCCCTATGTCTAGGTAATATTGCTCCGGGGAGAATTTCCCCATGTCTAGATCAACCCATATGTGTCCATATAGATAAAAGCAAAGATCACGCTATTGAATAATGTCTTAAACAAAGCATGCATCGAGTGTAGAGGAAGAACCCTAACAATTAATGAAAGAAAGCATATATAATAATAATCAATTCAAATACAAGAGAGTTTAGAGGTTACATCTTCCCCAATAACAAATGAGATTAGTTCTCCATCGTCATGAAGAAACTAGGTGTACAATGGAATTGAAAAGATAGAAACCCTAGAAAGAGAAGAGGAGAACTCCCACATCCCCAAATCTGCCCCCAAAGGGGTAAAAAGTGTGTTTCTATGCTTAAGCCATCAAAAAATACATTCTCTAGGGTCTCCAGGTCTTTAAATAGGGCATAAAAATAACAGAAAACGAGTCCAAGCCCAAAACAGATCATAAAAATAACAGAAAAATTGGCCCAAATCCACGCAAATGGCGCTCAACGCTCAAATACCGCTCAACGGTAGGTGCAACACTCAGAATAACTCTCAGCGTTGGCGCCCAAGTGAAGAACAGTGAAAAATTGGTCTCGAGACTAGTGCTCAGCGCCCATTACCGCTCAACTCTGGCTCTCAGCGCACATTTTCCGCTCAACGTTGCTTTTTCTGCACTCTGGTCAACTTTTCAGCATTCTGGTTGACTAGTTGACTTTCCTGGTTGACTGGTTGACTTTTCTGCATTCTAGTTGACTTTTCTACACTGCAACTCCTTGATACTTCAACCCTTCTTTCAAATCATTCCAAAAAAATCAAAATCAAGGGAATTTAGTAATAAAATCATCAAGTATAACCTAAACTTCCTTATTCACTAAACTAAAGCAAAATCATGAGTCAAAACAAGTTTCTAAGCCAAAAAGGTGCATTAAGTATCAAAATTAAGTATAAACATTACAGTTTTTGAACCATTATCACAACCCCAAACTTAGAACTTTGCTTTTCCTCAAGCAAAACTGTAACTTGGCTTGCATAAAATAGATATACTACAACAGTCAAGCACTTTAAAAAGCATTTTTCTCTAAGATAAGTAAATCAGTCATGTATGCTCATCATAGAAGATCAGTCAAGAAATAATGATGTCTTAGCAGATTAAGCTTCAATTATGGTGCTCACAACAACGAATACACAACAGATGCAAAAAGATGATTGATCAATAGCTAGACAAAGATGCTTCACTTTATTGCATGGAACTCAAAAAGGTAGTGTTTCAGTCAAGCACTCAAAAGTGTATAACTAAAGAACTCAAAAGTGTTTCACTCGAACTCAAAGGTGTATAGTGAGGTGTTGGTGTCTCTTTCACTCTACTATCACAATGTCACATAAATCAACTTTGTCATTCATTTAAAGACACCAAAACACATTCACAAGCAAGTTATCATCACAAGGACTTTCCATGGCTTGTTACGTGGCTGGGCTAAGAAGAACATTGGTTTTTTTGGATCACAAAATCCTTGAGTTAAGAAAGTCATTCACAACTTTCTCATTCAAGCACAATCTCTCTTTAAACAAACCAATCTCACTTTTCCCAACATTCCCCTTTTTGGCATTGGGCTTTTCTTTCTTTTCATTCTATTTTTTTTCTTTTTATTTTTTCATACCTACTCAACACTTAGCTGAATGCATATTCTCTTTCCTTTCTTTTTTCAAATTTCCCAACAACTCCAAACTTGACCTTTATCAATACCACATAAATATTCTCAACTCAAATCAAGGTAAAGATTTCAAAAGGAATTTTTTTTTTACAAATTTAGGCTTAAGGTTCAAAGGATAGAACAAACATTGTTCTTTTGTTGGGTTTGAAAACTGGATTGGCTTATATGGGAGAAGAACAAATGGCCTTGATCATATGACACATGCAAGCAAATAGTTTAACAGAAAAATTTATGCAAAATCAACTATGATTCCAAAGCAATAACATTCAACAATAAAACTCTGGAGCCCAACTTCTCAAAGGTTAACTTAAAGGTTCCACAATATCAATCACAATTGAAACCATGCATCTGTTTTAAACAATTATGAGCAACCACTATCTGTGCTTAATAGCTAATTCAAACATTAACTCAACCATGCATTTAAAAACCATAGAGCAACAAAAGACAATATTACTCATCACAAAATCGTTCATCACATAATAGCAACCATTGTAGAATTATTCATTCAACCAAGTTCATAGCTTATTAAAAACAAAATTCAAACAAGCATAAAAATAGAACAAATTTTGATATTATAATATCCATCAGTAGATGTTATCTTTCATCGTCAGCTTCTTCTGTAACAGTATCCATCAGTAGATACTGTCATCTAAATCTTCATCATCATGGCATCCATCACTATAAGCTTTAAACTAGTAGTATTCATTAGTAAATGTTGTCAATAACATCCGTCAATAGATTTCTAATCACATAGCATCCATTAGTAGATGTTAATCTTTCTTATCTTCATTGGTATCCCTCAGTAGACACCAATTTTTCTCATCTTAATCGGCATCCATCAGTAGATGCATAATCACCTAACATCCATCAGTAGATGTTGTAGAATCATCCATCAGTATATGCTATGATCACTGCCATCAGTAGCAGCATTTAACCTAAAAAGACTTACACACACAAAGAAAAATCACATCCAAACAACACAATTAAATCAATAAAAAATAAATTTTAGAAACTAGGTTGCCTCCCAGCAAGTGTTTTTTTAATGTCACTAGCTTGACCCAATTAAGCCCAATCCGAATTTCTGATGTTGGTGGTCCTCCTTCCTTCATGACACCAACAAAGTATCAACAATTTTCTTGTCACCAACATCACTCTTCTAGAATAAGGATCCCCAATCTCAAGAACTTCGTTTCACTGGTGTGCCAGGTTTGGGTTCATCACTTTTCTCATCAGGGTGTTGGTGAACCAGTTCTCCTTTCTTATCTGCCTCCTGATGATCTTGTGCTCCTAATACAAATTTTATCTTGCATACACTAAAGAACACTGCACTAGAGCACACAATTAGCCCAAAAAATAAAAACAGTAAAAGATATATATTTTTTCTTCTTTTTTTTTTTGGAAAGATAAAGATAAAAAGATAGAAAGTGAAAAAAATTAAAAAGAAAAAAAATGAAGAGATAGAAAGATAAAAAGATAAAAAGATAGAAAGATAGAAAGATAAAAAAAAATAAAGAGATAAAGAGTCTAATCGGTTAAGAATCACACAAATAGAATAGTTATACCACGAGTCCCCAGAAACTGCGCGAAAAACTTCTTAAGACTCCGGCAAGTGTACCGAATCGTATCAAGTAATAATAAGTGGTAAGACCAAGTATCGTGTTTCCAAGAAACTCATGGCACTTAACAGTTTTGCTTTTTCTTAACCAATCAAGACTATAAGAAAAAAATTTTGGAGTTTTGAATGCAAAACGATAAAAGTAAATATGCATGCAATTTGATCAATTGAGGCTAAACACAAAAGTGAATGGATGATGTTGATAATATGAGATGAATATGTTGTTAGGGTTTTGATTTCACCTAATCCCTCTCATGCATGAACGAATTCATCTTCTTCATTAATATTAATGCCACTTTCTAATTTACCCTAAACCCGATGTCTCGGTGAAGAGAGCCTACTCCTAATTACTAGTTTACAATGTCTTGTCTCCCTAGCAATTAATCATGCATTACATTCGCGCAGAAGCTTAAAGGCAACCAGACCTCCTATCCCTATGTCTAGGTAATATTGCTCCCGGGAGAATTTCCCCATATCTAGATCTACCCATATGTGTCCATATAGATAAAATTAAAGATCACATTATTGAATAATGTCTTAAACAAAGCATGCATAGAGTGTAGAGGAAAAACCTTAATAATTAATGAAAGAAAGCATATATAATAATAATCAATTCAAATACAAGAGAGTTTAGAGGTTACATCTTCCTCAATAACAAATGAGATTAGTTCTCCATCGTCATGAAGAAACTAGGTGTACAATGGAATGAAGGAGATAGAAACCCTAGAAAGAGGAGAGGAGAGCTCCGGCATCCCCAAATCTGCCCCCAAAGCGGTGAAAAGTGTGTTTCTATGCTTAAGCCATCAAAAGATACACTCTCTAAGGTGTCCAGGTCTTTAAATAGGGTAGTAAAATAACAAAAAACGGGCCCAGGCCCAAAACAGATCATAAAAATAACAGAACAATTGGCCCATATCCACGCAAATGACGCTCAACGCTCAAATACCGCTCAACGGTAGGTGCGATACTCAGAATAACACTCAGCGTTGGCGCCCAGGCGAAAAATAATGAAAAACTGGTCCCGAGACAAGCGCTCAGCGCCCATTACCACTCAGCTCTGGCGCTCAGCGCTCATTTTCCGCTTAGTGCTGCTTTTTCTACACTCTGGTCAACTTTTCAGCATTTTGGTTGACTGGTTGACTTTCCTGGTTGACTAGTTGACTTTTCTGCATTCTGGTTGACTTTTTCTGCACTGCAACTCCTTGATACTTCAACCCTTCTTTCAAATCATTCCTAAAACCTACAAAATCAAGGGAATTTAGTATTAAAATCTTCAAGTATAACCTAACTTCTTTATTCATGAAACTAAAGCAAAATCATGAGTCAAAGGAAGTTTCTAAGTTAAAAAGGATGCATTAAGTATCAAACTTAAGTATAAAAATAACGTTTTTTGAACCTTTATCAATGTTCTAGTCATGTTATTTGCTTATTTTGTTATTTTTAATCTGAGTTTAACCCTTCAAATTTCCAAGTCATGATTTAAGTTTATCTCTACCTTGTTTGAATCCTGTCAGTCATCAAGAGCCATGATATTCAATTTAATAAGCTCAATGACAGACTTCCCTTCGCAATTTGAATGATTGCCTTGTCATATTTGGTTTGAGTCTGGCTGTTACTCACAAATGCACACCATATGAACTATGAAAATTTTATCTAAGAGCTCGGGTGAAATTGTACTTGGCAGTAGTTAAATCTGACTTATGATTTGCAAGTTTCCTTTGATTTCAATGTTATCTGTGAACTGAGTTTGTTTCTATAAGTTGAACTACTAGCCAGTAACAAGTACACATCTCATAACAAATGAAATGCATGGCATAGCTTGATGGTACTTTGTGGAAACACATCACTCTCTTATTTCAATTACATCGAGATTGAATATGTCTTAGTGTCTTGTGTGTGTGGTTGTCTTCTATACTTAGTACTAGATCATTACTAAGTTTTTAACATCATTAGATCCTAGAGTCATTGTGTCTGAGTTCTTTAATTTCTTTTCTACAGAATTAAATTTGATTTGACTTGTGTTACTGCACCTTTTTTGTCAAAGCTGTTCTGGTTTAAGATTTTTGAGTGGTTGATGTTTAAGTCCAAAAATATGCATCATGTTAGCAGTACTTGTAATCTTGTACAAAACAACCACTAAATCTGTGATTTGAATTTAAACCAAGCAGTAACACTTGTAATTAGAGTTGCTTCTACTGATTTCATTGTGAAAAAGTGCATAAGGCTGAAAATAACAATGCTAGATGTTGCACTACAATTCTGAAATGAAGTGAATCAGTTTGAGCATTTGTTTTAAAAAAATTATGCAATTTATTTTTGATCTTTTTATTGTTTTTCAAATCTATTCTAGTTATATTCCTTAGGTTTTATTTGTTGTGCTTATTGATAATGATAATTCTTATCATTATTTAAGCATCAATTTAGTAGCAAAATCAATTTTTTTCTAGCTTGTAACTTGCTTAATCCTCTCTTTTATCTTAGTTTTATGAATAATTATGTTTTGGGCTACTTTGGTGTAATTTCATCTATAATCCCTTTATTTTGTAGCTAAAAATGTGCTTGGAAGAATCTCCAACAATGTATAGAGTTGAACCATCCATAAGAAGCACGCAGATTTGCAAAAAAAGAGAAAAAGATGTGGTGTCTAAAAGTTAGGTTGAGGGCTCTTGGTTAGGGGCCTTGAGCGCCCGCGCTAAGGGCCCTTTCAGGGGTGTTGAGCGCCATGATGTGGCTTATATTTCACGCCTGGGCCCCCCTCCAGGGGCGCTGAGCACCATTTGCGACGCAACTACGCCTGGGCGCCCCCTCTAGGGGCGCTGAGCGTTGGCGGTTAGGGTTTATTGTAGATATGTTCTATTTAAACCTAAAACACAAAGAGAAAAGGGTCTTTGGTTCTTTAAAGGCAAAATTCACTCAAAGGAGAGCTTGGAATGCAGCTAGGGTTTGTGGGAACACTCCCTTCTTCCTCTTCGGGTTCTTCTTCTTCTTCCATGGTCATTTTATAAACTTTAAGGCTCTCCATGGCCATGGAGAGCCAAACCCATCTTGTTGGGATTAGTTGTAGCCTATGAACTCTTGTGTATTTGTTGAATGATTCAAATATATATATGCCTTTTCCATCAGTTGCTAGTATTCTTGTTTCCAATCTCAATGCTTGCTTGTAATGGGAACATTCATGACTTGATTTTGGAGTTTCATGGATTATGGGGACGTGAGATGGAACATATTTTCCTAATATCCTAGTTCTTAATGCGGGTTTGCTTGTTAGATTTTCCAAGGGATTGGAGTTTAATAGCGAAAACCTAGGCTCTCTCACCTAAGGGATTAGGGCTAGAGTGTTTTTGTGGATTGACTTTAGTTAATTGATGGAGAGGAGATGAAATTTTGTATGCACAAGAGTGAATTGGTGAAAGATGTAACCACTGAATTTCATGTATTTGAATATCTTATGCTTCTTTCATTGAATGTTAGTGATTTTCTCCTACTCTTAATGCTTGTTATGTTTTTGGCCATTCATAGCTTGATGATTGGATTTATTTGTTATTGGGAAATACTCATGAACCATGATCTGGTGGAATTCACCCAAAGAAAATATTATCTAGGGATAGAGATAGGATGTTTGGTTGTCTTAAGCTTCTTTTCTTAATGCGAAATTGGTTATTAGGGATTCAAGGGATTGAGGTCTAATAATCAAGGCTAAGCTTTTTACGTCAAGGGATTAGGTTCTAAGTAATTTAGTAAGTGAAATTAGCATTCTAATGAAGAAGATGAGTTCTAATATACATGAAAGTGAAATTGGTGAAAACTAATCTTAACATTGTCATTCTGTACCAATTCTAGTCTTTTCCGCTCTTAAGCGTCTTCGGATACCAAAGACCACTTTTATTTTTTTGTAATTTATTTTGTTGCACTTATTCATATATTCGTTAATCTAAATGAGTTGTTAATCGTGCAATTAACTAGTGTTACACGAGTCTCTTGGGATACGATACTTGGTCTTACCATTTTATATTATTTGAACGATTCGGTACAGTTGCCGAACCCTTAACACTTACCTTTATTAACTAGCCTTGTTTCTTGTTTGTCAATTATTGTCTTGGTTTTGTCTCAGTGCACATGTATTCTGATCTGCTATTCATAATTGAAGCTTTTGTTTGGTTTATTCATCTAGTCTAGAGATTGTCTTGAGTCTGTTTTCTTTGTTGTCCTGTCATTTCCCATTGCTTTGATCTGTCCTATTTTGTCCCTAGTTTCTGACTTGCTTTAGCCTAGCCCTTTCTTAATCTGAGAAGTTGTTCACTTTGGTTTTTGGAATTTGAAAACGGTTTGTGTGCTTGGTAGCATCTTAGGTGGTGGTGGTATGAAAGACTCTCCAGCCTTGAACTGCCAAGGGGAATTTCTCTTCCCAAACCTTACATTTGTATGCTTTAAGTTTCTAAAGAGAAGCCTGAGTGTTGTGAGTTTTGTAAGGCTGAATTAGCCTAATTTCCTTGGCACATTTGAATGAGAAAATCAGTTTTTACCTAACTATGTTAATAATTGTTTACTTGTGCAAAATCAATAATCTGTTTGGTAAATAGAGCAAGCTACTACTGCAATCATCTCAACTTTTAGTTTAATTACTGCATTATATTCTACACTGGCCTGTTTGGGATTCTTTTAAATAGTTGCAACAAGTTGGGTCTTGAATCTGATAAAGATTGAGCTGATTGGACTTAAACAGCTAGAAGCAGTCATATAAGTTGAGAGGAAATTGTAATTTGAGATCAAAAGAAATTCCTTTAGCTACATCAGGATTGGATTGCCAGGAGATTCAATCGCATTGATTCTAGAAGCAACAAAGTTGAACGTGGATCGTAGCAGCATTGGGTCATAGCATAGGATTAAATTCTTTTATAATTGTTTGATTCAAGTTTGTTTATAATATTGTAATATACTTTGTTAGCCTTGTGTTTTTAGTTTGGTTTATTCCTCATTATAAACGCCCATTTAAAAGTTCAAGTGGATTGGAAGAGTCCATGGTTCTCTTTCCAACTCTTGGCAACTTAACTTTACTTTCTTCCTTTTCTTTACCATAGCTTAGACTGGTGAGTGTGTCTTATTAGCCAAAGCTACAAGCCTCACCATAGGAGTAGAATTTTATTTGATTGATTACCTTTGATTTGATTTGTGTTCATGTTTAGGGGTGATTTAGGCTAAAAGGGATTCAACTCTAAGCCTTGTCACATCATTAGAGTCCGAATATTAGGAGTCTAGTTTTGATTGTTTGTGTTTCTTTGTGAGTCATGTCCTTTGATTTTAAAGGTAATTTTAGTTTAAGAGGTAACTTGTTAGTAACCTAAGACAATTCTGGCAAGGTAAGACTTGGTACTTAAGTAGTCTTCTTGACTCACCTCTCTTATCTGGGACTTGTCTAAGTGTGAATCTTGTATACCTTTTACACTAGAAAAACTTTTAGCAAAAAAGATGTCTTGTTATAGTTCATATAGGTCGTCTAGTTCATATAGGTCTTCTAGAATTTCTAATTTTGACAAGCCACTTAGTTACAAAGACATTAAAATAAAACATCACAAAGATAGAAGGAAGACTTGATCATTTCATGAATTTGAGAGGATTGAGGATGATTTATATCATCAAGTTAGGGAAAATATTCCAGTCTCTGGTAAGAATATTGGTGCATTAACATACCTAGCTCAGGAAAGGAAAATTGATGACATGCATTCATTCATTGGTAGAAAAAGTAAACCTGAATCCTATTTCCATTCTAGAGATAGTAAATCTTATGTCCTTAGTCTTTAAACTTCTAGATTTGAAGAGCATGCAAGAGAGTGGTGGGATGAAAGACAATATGATGTTAGGATAGGTAGAAAGTCCCTCATTCGTGATTGGTATGAATTAAAATCTTGCATCAAAAATGAGTTTGTGCCTTTAACTATTAAGAGAAACCTACAATTACTGAGAGATTGCACTGAAAATGGAAAAATATTTCTTGAAAGTTTAAAAAATAAAGGTTTCCTTATTAGAGAATTAGAATTTGAAATTACACTTAAGGAGTTAAAGGCTAAGAAAATAGAGTTGAAGGTTAAGAAACTAGAAAGAGATATTGCGAGACAAAAAGAGGAACAAAGACAAGAAGAAGAAAGGAGAGAGAGAGAAGAAAGAGAGGGAAGAGAAGAAGAGCGAAGAAAAGAAGAAGAGAGAAGAGAGAAAGGAAGAAAAGAGAAAGAAGATAAGACCAAAAGAGAAGAGAAGAAGAAAAGAAGAAAGAAGAGGAAAATAGAGAAAAAGAGAAATTGTAACTGATGGCAAATTAAACTCCTCCAAAAATCATGGAACCTAAAAAGGAAGGTTTCCAATTTTTTACATCTTTTCCAATCATTGTTAAGTCTTCAAATATTAACTTCTCTATTAAACCAATTGCCATTTCATATTTTATGCAAAACTTTTCAAAATATGGCAATATTGAGTCATTGTTACCTTTATGGAGACAAATAACTCAAGACAAAAGCAAAATAATATTTTACTGCGGACTTCTAAACATTCTTAAAACTTCAAAACAAACTATAAGAAGTCCTTATTCTAAAGTTATTATTTTAGAAAATTTCTTTCTTCGATCAATATTAATCGCAGATATATTTGATGTGTATTGTAGATTCGTGTTTAATTTAGGAGGAAACCAGGTGGTTCTTGTTAACACTCCAACAAGTGTATCGACTCGTATCAAGTAATATAATTGGTAAGACCAAGTGTCGTTTTCCCTAGAGACTCATAGCCTAAACAATCATGTGCTTTCTTGATTAATTAAGACTTGAGAACAAAATCTTTTGGTTTATAATGCATAAAATAAACATGAATGCAAGTGTTTGATCAATTGACAATACGAATGCACAGTTGATTGGTTTGTAAAATATGGGATGATTATGTTGTTGGGGGTTTCGACTTATCCTATCCACTCTCATGTATTTACAAATTTGTCTTCTCCATTAATTGTTAATGCCACTTTCTAATTGACAATAAGATTACCACTTATCCTATCCACTCTCATGTCTCGATCTAGAAAGCCTACCCTTAATTACTAATTTACAATGTCTTGTCTCCCTAGCAATTAATTTTGCATTACTTACGCACAGAAGCTTAAAGGCAACCAACCCTCATAACCCTATGTCTAGATTTCCCCGTATGTGTCCGTATTGAAAAAATCAATTATCATGCTATGAATGAGTTAAACAAAGCAAGCATAGAGTATAGAGGAAAATCCCTAACAATTAATGAAGTAAAGAATTTATAATATAAACCAATTCAATACATGATACTTTCAAAGGATTACATCGTTTCCCCAAAAAAATTTAGTTCATCATAGACATGGTGAAACTAGATGAAATATGGAAAAGAATGAAAGATAAAACCCTAAAAGTTGAAGATAGTAGCTTTTGCATCAAAATCCGCCTCCAAGGGGTGAAAGGGAGTGTTTCTACGCCTCTTTCTGTCAAAAGATACAGTCTCTAGGATGCCCAAATCATTAAATAGCTCAGAAAAACACAGCCCATGCCCACTCGCCGGCGCTCAGCGCCCCACTGCCTAGGCGCGAATACGAGAGCTCAGCGCTCAGCGCCCCTAAAAGGGCGCCCAGGCATCACTTGCGATTCTGGAGTTGCGCTCAGCGCCCCAAAAGGGCGCCCAAGCAGCATCTACGACACTAAACTGGCGCTCAGCAGTACAAAAAAGGGTGCTCAGGCGCCAATGCGAGAGCTCTGCGCTGAGGGGCTCCAAAAGGGCGTTCATGTGCCATCTGCGACTCCTCTTTGTGCTACATTTCCAGCTTTCTTGAGTCCCAACTCCTTGCTACTTCAACTTCTTCTTCCAATTCATCTTAATTCCTGTCAAAACAAGGAAAACCAAGCATAAAACCAATAATTCCACCTTCAACTCTCTTATTCTCATAACATAAGCAAAAGCATGATTTCAAGCTAGTTTCTAAGTCATAAAGGGTGTTTTTAGTAAAAAAATTAAGTATAAAATAACGGTGTTTTCAACCGTTATCACAACCCCAAACTTAGAACTTTTCTTTGCTCAAGCAAAATAGATGTAACTCAACTTTCAAACCATCAATACAATGGTTCAACACATTCAAAAACTCTTTCTTCCAAGACAAGTAATTACTCAAATCAACTCATCATACAAATATCAGTTAAGATGTACAAATGCATTACTTCAATTAACTCAATATGGTGCTCACATAATCACATAATATCCAACAGATGTTATTCTCATGAATGATCAATTAACCAAGCATAGATGTAATCATGTGTTCATGGAACTACTCCTCACCAGACAAAGTGTTTCACTCAACACACACAGGTGTATATAGAGGTGTCTCCTTCACTTTGCTATCCCAATGTCACATAAAACAAAATTGCCTTTCATTTAACCCGAATCAAATATACTCACAGAGAAGTATCATCACAAGGACTTTCCATGGCTTGTAACGTGGCTGGGTTAAGAAGAACATTGGTTTTTCTAGATCACAAAATCCTTGAGTTAAGAGAGTCATTCATAAATTTCTCATTCAAGCACAAATCTCTTTAATCAAACCATTCTCACTAATTCCCAACTTTCCCCTTTTCGCATTGAGCTTTTATTTTTTTTTCTTTTCCTTTTCTTTTTTTCTTTTCATTTTTTTTATTTTCATACTTGGTCAACACTTAGCTCAATGCTTATTCTTTAAAACTTCCCAACAATCCCAAACTTGAACCTTTATCCATACCATACAAATATTCTCAACTTAACTCAAGGTAAAGATTTTATAAAGGGTTTTCATATCATGTATAAGGCTCAAGCTTCAAAAGAGTAGAACACATTGTTCTATTTTATTTGGGCTAAAATCATGCATTGGCTAAGAAAGGGATAATAAAAAATGGCCTTGATCATATGACACAAGCACGCAAATAATTCAATCATAGAAACCTGGGAAAAATCATTCATGGTTTCAAAAGAATAACAATCATTCACAACAAAAACTCTGGAGTTCAAATCATCACATACAATCCAATTTCAAGTTCCAGATATCTTAGATACACATCCTGCTCAGCATCATAATCACAATCATAACATCATGCATCTGTTCACACCTATTGTGAACAACCACCTGTATATCAGCATCTCATATATCATCTCAACATCAATTAATATCAAAGCATCATCAAGCAAATATGGTCACACGCAAATCATTATCAAACAATTACATCAGATATAGTTTTAAACTGAGTACATCAACACCTATTCTAAAAACAGAAGCAAGTAAAATTTAAAAAGACAAAGATAAGAAAAATCATGTTCTACTGCAAATAGCATTCATCAGTAAATTCTATCATCCTCTGTTATCATATGAGTCGTCATCCTCCTCTTTGTCATCTTCCTCTTCCTCTTCTTCTTCATCATCACCATCTTCATCATCATAATCTTCATCATCCTTCATGGCTGAAGCTTCAGCTGCTCTAGAGCCATCAGCCTGTGTATGATCCTCTGGCCACCCCACACAAGTGTTAAACTCCTCCATCGTCCACTATCGTCTAGGAGGTGTATCATAAAGTCCTATAATCATCTATGCAGTAGCCACATGCCCTTTATGCAATGCCAACATCCTAGCCTCCATCAGGGACATATACATATCCCTCATCTAAAAAAGCCCAGCATTTTGAGGTTGTTCCTATGGTGGTGGTGGTCCCCTCCTATGAACTCTAGGAGGCTGTGGTGGTGGCATAGGCTGGCTTGCCTAATCCAGCATGTAGTACTGGGTGTACTATGAAGCATCGATCTCCTTCATGGGTCGCTCCATAGGTGGTGTGGAGGTGTTTACTCCAGCTATCTCAATAGATGTCTAATCAAAGATGGGTGTTCACAATACTGACACAAGATTTAATTTCATCAGCTATCACCTGCCAAATATTAGTATTTAATTCTCTGAGCACACAGTAGAGGAAAATGGTCCTGCTGGTGGTGATATCTGACAAATGAGAACAGGGATGAATGTTGGCATGAGTGAATGTCATCCAGTATTTTGTCAGAGGAGTCAAATAGGACCTCCTAATGTGAATGGGTGCATCATTCCTATTCCTCTGGAATCGTCCTCCAAGCACACACAATGTTCTCTCAATCTCATCATAATATGCTCCTTCCTCTAAAGTCAGTGCAAACTGACACTATACACCATTCCACTCAGTGTGTAGAAACCTTTTAATAATGATAGGATCATACTATATAGTCTTCCCTCGCACATAGCTAGTGTAATCCACTCTCTGACTGTTGCCAAGTGCGCTTGCATTGGTGTAGAATTCTCTGACAACTGCTATGGTTGTTGGTGTGGGATAAGAAATTACATTCTCCCATTCTCTTCTTTTCAATTCCTGTCCAAATTGTAAGGCCAAGGTTGGTATCAACCCCACTTTTATCTCCATTAAGAGTCTTTGATTCTGGATTGTTTGGAAGTGTTGCTCATGCCTATAAGAGAGAAACTTGTTAGAATAAACACGTTCCGACTCCTTTCTCTTGTGTCCCATGGTTTTAGTTCACTCCCTACAATAAACATTACTCCTCATTCTGATAAATGGCTTCTAGCTCAGCATAGAAGAAACGTCTCAAGACGTTGGGACAGAAGAGTGTTAGGCGTGTCCCTAAGCTAAATGGGTGGATCAGTGATGATGAAATGCAGTCAAAATTTTTGGACTATTGGAAGATGAGGAGTTTGATATCCCACAAGATTATGAAAGTGAAATTCTTCAAAGATGAAGGCTTCAAATTTCACAGGTGGCTCAGACGTTAGGGATTAAAGAAATTTGTGGAAATGGCAGATCCTTGGTACCCTGACCTAGTGAAAGTTTTCTACTGCAACCTGAGAATTGAAGATGATATTCTCTGCTCTAGGGTAAAAGGGATTAATATCAGACTCACTGACAATATATGGAGCGATATTGCTGGATTGAAGCTTGGTGGTGAAAAATGCCATTTGGGCATAAAAGTTTTCCATAAGTATACTGAGTATCAGAATACTCTCAGGAATCTTGATGACTGCAGGGACTATTCCAGTTACAAAACTGGTGGGATGAAGATGAATGATTGTCTTGAAATCTTCGTTATCTCCTGGATTCTAATGCCAAAAGGTGAAAACCACGTGCAGGCTACTACTGAAGACTTGTTTTTATTGAAGGCTTTGAAAGAAAACATTCAAGTTGACTGGCCTACAGCGATATTGGATAACATCATGAAGGTTATTAGACTAGAATCAGCAAAGCTACCGTATTGTGTCTTCATATCAAAGGTGCTAGTTCAATACAGTATGGACTGTATTGGAGAGTCAAGCGAACCATACCACAGAACAAGTTTGATTGACAAATCTGTTCTGCACTTGATGCAAATGACAAAAATGCCTGAAGGATAGGTGTACAAAAATGAGGTCCCTAATGATGAAGATGAATTGGAATCACTTCCAGGAAGCCAATACAAGGCCAAGTCTGAATTTGAAAGGATTGTATTGAAAGTTCTAAGAATTGTGATAAAGCTGCAAAAAGAACAAAGGGAACGATCACAGCCCAATGCAGAAATGTCTCAAGAATCAATATCGGAGGAAGAAGACTCTCCTGAAAACTCCAACAGAGAAAGTGAAGATGAGAATACAGAGGAGGAAAGGACAATGGACAGTGACTATGATATGATCCTTAACGAATTTGTTATTAAAAGGAAGAAGAAAATTTAAGTTGAAATGTTTTGTGTCATATGTTTTTTTATTTTTCTTTTGTAAATGGCTTAGATTGACATTTCATGTTTTGTGTCTTGTTCTCTTCTTACCAATTGTAATATCCTTTGAACAAGAAATGAAAATCAGTGTTTGAATCATATTCAATTGCTTTAATCAGATTCATTATATCTGCTCTGTTTGAATGATTGATTTAACTGCATGCTGAATGAAGTTGACTATGCATGTTTAAATTGTTACATTTTTTCTACATATTAACTTATTATGGATTATTTTTCTTGCATAACTAAATTGCTTGATCTACAAGAGATCTTTGAAGGGTTTTGCAGGAAAAACATTGCTTGGAACTCATTGCTGGAAATACAACTCACAGAGAAGCAATGAAATCGACTGGATTACTAATTCAATCGACTTGTCCTCAATAGGATTATAAATTCCTACACTGGAATTTGGTTATAGTATTGATCGATTATTTTTCTGATTATCTGCAATATATCTCTGATTCTGATTGTGTGCTTCATATTTGAGATTATATTGTGAGATTGTTGATAATTGTATCTTTGCATGATAGAATTGATTGATATCTTAACTGTGATACAATTCTGTGTTATGATGTTTTTATGCTCTGATTGTACTGTACTGCATTGTGCATCTGATTTTAACTGTGAAAATATGCATAATGACAGGGGCAGCATTACACATTTGCACATATTTCTTCACATGCTATACTTCAGGGGGAGTTATCATTTTCATGTTAATATATATGATAGTGGGAGCATCACTGCATGTTTTAAAACTGATTATACATTATGTTTGATGCATCTCTTTTTGATTTATCAGCTCATTATATCTAGAAGCATATCTTTTTTGTTAATGCACAAAGGGGGAGAAGTATTGTGAAAGCGATATGAAATGTTATCTGCTTATCTGCTTGATATTGTGTTGATTGTTTGTGTGCATTCAGAGTATTTAAACTGAAATCTGATTGTTATATCTTGTGATTACTCTGAATCTGATTTGATATTGTAAAAACATGGTTGTTTATTAATCATGGTTGTGCATCATCAAAAAAGGGGGATATTGTTGAGATTGTTGACAACACAATATCTATATCACTCTGGTTTTTTATGATGACAACATAGTTTTAATAACACATGTATTGCTGATGTGTTACATGTTCTATTGCTTATTGATTGATATATTGCGGAACATGTCTTATGATATGTGAATGCACTTTTACCGAGTTTATATATGTTACCTCATATCTGGTTGCATTTCACATGATTTGAAAGATGAAAACCACATGCACTTTTATGAACTTACATTGTGTTGCATATCTGCAAGCTGTAAGTCGACTTCAATATGGGGGAAGTCGAATTAAGCTCGTGACTATGCACAGATTTTCTAAAACAGTGGTATGTGAGATTTTACATTGAAAAGAATTTCAAAGTGAACTATAGTGTCAAAGTCGACTGTGAGCGCCACGCATTCCACTGTATTAGTTGCTTGTTTTGAAATTCTATTATGCTTATGAACTACAACGGCTATATTTTTAAAAGTTAGTTAGGCATTGAATGTTGGTCAACTGCATTGTTCGGTGTAAAGGTGTCTCCTTTCGATGAAAAAAGGAGTCTTTCGAAGTATCAAGTTGCATAGAACCATAAACTCATGGGTTATGATTCTCTTTGTTGAGATTGTTGATAGGGGGAGCACTGGTTTAGCCAAACCTTACAATCTCAAAGCTTCTGGTTTTTTATGATAACAACACATAATTAATAACACATGTGTTTATATGTTTTTATGTGTTACATGTTCATAGCTTTCATGTTTATGATTATATGAGAACTTGTTGGTGTTGTTTCTGTCATTGCATGCAATTCACTGTGTTATAATGCAATTCACTGTGTTATACTACAATTCACTGTGTTATAATGTAATTCACTGTGTTATATTGAAATTCACTGTGTTATACATGATATGTTATTTGTGATTGCATAACAAATGTTTTGAAAAAGGGAAAACCACATGCACTTTTGTTGAACTTAAATTGTGTGGCAAAACAGCAGTTTTAAGTCAACTTCATTATGAAGTAAGTCGATTAAAACTCATGGCTTTGCACAAACTTTTTCAAAGTGTGCTGTGAGTATTTTTGGAAAGAAAGTTTTTCAAAACTATGCATCTAACTGTTACAAAGTCGACTATGTGCACAAGCCATTCGACTTAGTTTGTTATATTTTGAAATTCTGTTAATGCTTGACATATTCTGTCTAACGGCTATATTTTTAATGTGATTGACCAATCATTAATTGAGAATCAACTGCATTAATTGTGTAATCAATTAATTGTTTTGACTGCTGCTATTTGTTATAATTGTCTGAGTATATTTGATTCTATTAGTAGCAAAGTCGACTTAGGAACGTCAATTTTATGAAAAACTATATATAGACTTGAATTTGAATTTTGCAGAGACTTTTGTGATTCTAACAATTTGATTGATTTGTTTCAGATTATTGATATATTGCAGAACATGTGAAAGCTCCAAGAATCCATAAAGAAGACCGTGGTGTTCATCTTTAGTGATTGCTTGACGAGCAAGAATTTGTGCGTTTTGAATGTTTGATCAACCTGCACGTTAAGGTGTTTACTTCGTGATCAAAATTTCAATCTTGTGAAGATTGGTGTTTGCCCTATTGTGACTATAGGAAGAGGACGTGCGACATTTTGGACTTTGAGGATTGTTCAAAGTATTGAAGAATGCAGGAGAGGGGACATCTTGTTGTTGTTCTTTGTTTGTATATGCCTATATTTTGATTATAGGGTTAGAGAGTTGTTTTATATTTTTGACATGGAGGTCGCTATAAAAGCCTTATTGTAAAAACCTTGATCATTATAATAAATTTGCTTCCTGGTATTGGAAGGATACTGGATGTAGGCAGATTGGTTGAACTAGTATAAAAATTTTCACTTGATTTCTTTATCCTTGTATTTTTACTTTCAAAGTTGACTTTAATTTTTACTTATTCAATTGTGTTTCGCTGCATTTGAAATATCTTATTCCTTGCATTTCAAGAAAGTTTTGAAAGATCATCCTTTTGTGAAAAAGAATTTTAAAAGACTCAGATTTTAAGTTTCACCAATTCACCCCCTCCCCCCTCTTGGTGTGAGAAACTGATGGCATACCCCTTGCCATGACCTAGCACATTCTTGAAGAGTTGGAGACATCTATGGAAGATGGGCCTAGAGTCTTTCTCTTGGGACATCTTAAGTCATCATGAAGATTTAGTGGACTAAGAATAATTTTGGGCCTTGTATTTTGGGCCAAGTAGTCTAGATTTTATTTGGGCTTTGTATTTTGGGTCAAGTAGTCTAGATTTTATTTGGGCTTGGTATTATGGGCGTACTAGTGTAGGATTTCAATTGGGTCTTGCATTTTGGGCCAATTAAAATAGGATTTTGACCAAACAAGTCAACAAAGGGTCAAGGCCCAAAGTTGACTATGCTTAGACCTCCAAAATGGGTGTGTTGACCAAGGGGTCAACATTTTGGCTAAGCTTGGAGAACAAGGGAGAAGAATTTCGTCCTAGACATGTGGAAGCTTCCCATTGGAGACTTTTCCTCCTAGTTAGTGGCCATGTGTCACTCTAGGAATGGAGAATTTTTCCATAGGTAGTGGCCACATGTCACTCTCTCATTTAGGAAGATTTTTGCCACTTGTCTCCCTCCTATTCGAGAGGATTTCTCCTTGCTCTCCAAGACAATCAAGGTGGCTCTTTTAGGTTAAAGTTTCAGCCCATTTTGAGACACCTTAGCCTATAAATAGAGGTGTTCTCCATCATGTAATCAACTTTGATTTAGAGTAAAGTTATGTTGCCATTTTTGTGCCATACAACTCTTTTAAGGTCACCCTAGGCTAGAGCAACCCAAGTGGCCTCCTCTAGCCACCTTCCTCCAAGAGTTGGCCCAACCTCTCTTAGAGAACCACCAAACACACCTTCCATCACCATACAACTCATCAAAACCATGAGCTACCAACACCTTTCACCACCACCAAATTCTGCAATCTTCATCCATGAACTTATGGCTTGATTTGCTTCTAGATTTGGCTTGTCCTAGCTAGAGCATTTTGCCATCAGAAACTAGGCCATACTATTTTCAACAATTAGCACCAGAACTGGTTTTCATAAGATATTTGAAAAACAAGTCGATTATCTTTTTCTTTAAGTCGACTATTCCAGGGAAATGGCTTTTAGATCTCAAACCTTTGGTGAAGGTGCGTCAACAAATTGACCACCATTATTTGCTGGTGAAAACTATGCTTTTTGAAAAATTCGGATGCAAATCTTTCTTGAATCCGTGGATAAAGGTGTTTGGGATGCAACATTGAACGATCATATGAGCCAACTCATGTTGTTAATGGAAAAACTGTTTTGAAAATTTTTTCTGAGTGGACTCAGGATGAAAACCGTAGAGCACAATATGATGTCAAAGCACGTAATGTAATTGATTCTGCACTAACTATGGATGAATTTTTCAGGATTTCACAGTGCAAGATAGCAAAGGAAATGTGGGACGTTCTGTAGGTCAGTCACGAAGGAACAGATGAAGTAAAGAAAGCCAGAAAGAACTCATTGATACAAGAGTATGAACTGTTCAGGATGAAGGCTGGAGAGACTATATATGAAGTGTAGAAAAGATTTACTCACATAGTCAACCACCTGATGACTCTAAGAAAAGTGTTTGACAAAGAAGAGATCAACATCAAGATATTGAAAAGTCTGAACCGAAGTTGGCAACCCAAGATTACTGCAATTTCTGAATCAAGGGATCTTACAAGCATGAATATGGCAACCTTGTTCGGCAAGCTGAGAGAACACGAGTTGGAAGTAGGAAGGTTGAAAGAACAGGAAGAAATTGAAGAAAAGAAGTTCATAACCTTGAAAGCCACAAATAGAAAAGTCTCAAAGATTGCACAGTCTGAGGATGAATCAGAAGCTGAACTGGACAACAATGAGTTGATGAGTATGGTGGTAAGGGAGTTCAATCGATTTATGAAAAATAAAATTCAGCTTACTAACCATGAAGGTACTGGAAAAGCAAAGAAAGCTACAAGATCAAATATTGTCCAGTGCTATGAATGTGGAAAGGAGTGTCACATTAAATCTGAATGCCTTGACCTGAAATTCAAACAAAGAGCAAGCAAGAGATTTCCTCAAGACAAGAATAGAAAGCAGAAAAGCACTTACATTGTCTCGGAGAACAGTGATTCAAATTCTTCAAGTGATGAAGATTGTGATCGCGAAGAAGAATCTAATATTTGTTTCATGGTTGGCTCAACAAAAGATGAATATGATAGTGATGAAGAGTTCGAGAATGAGCCAATTGAGGTCAAATACGACATGTTGCTTGATGCATTTCAGGAGATACATGTTGAGGCCATGCGACTACAATATAAGGTCAATCGATTAAACTCTGAAAGAAAAGACTATGAGCATAGAATTAACAATATATTAGAGGATAATAAGAGATTGGAAAAAGAACTAGATGTTGCTTTACAATCAGCTAAAACTGTGATTACTGAGACTATAATAGTAGAAAAGAATTGTGAAAAATGTCCTGCTGATATTGAAAAAATTGATTACTTAACTAATACGTTATCTAAGTTTACTAAGGGTAGAGACGATCTGGATGTTGTTTTAAGGTCTTCAGGTAGAGCAGTATATAGACAGGGTATTGGTTACAAAGCTCAATCTAATAGGACAAATTCAAAGAAATTTGTTGATTTAAGCAAACCTATCACACATGCATGTTTCTATTGTAATAACATTGGAAATACTATTAGAAACTGCTTCTATAGAAAGGTTGAAGTTCCTAAAGGATTATATAGATGGATTCCTAAGGAAGTTATTAGATGATGAATACGTGTTGTAAAGGGTGTTGGTGATGAATTTAATGTATATGTTATTGTACGATAATTTTTTGGCACTAGTGAAAGTTGTGATTTGGTTTTTTACTCACTTGTTGTTATTGTCAATATAGATAAATGGAACCAGCAATGTAAGTGCAAATCAAGTAATTTTAGTTTTCTGTATTGTTGATTAAGTGTTATGGAACCATCAATGTTATGAAGTTTATTATCTTTTGTCAATTTTTTGAAGTGGCGTGTGCGTGCATGAAAACTGTGTTTACAAAAGAGAGGATGCCCATGAAATGAGTGATATCCGTGGAGCATCACCCCCTCTGCAAGAGAGTTGTTCTATAATGTTGACACAAGTTATGAACGACATCCGAGATTTTTGCACGTTTGTTGGGAAAGAATTTGACAACATCGACGCTCGAGTAGGACACCTAGAGGGACAAATTTATAGAAAAATGCCATTTGGGTTATGTAATGCCCCTGCCACATTCCAGAAGTGTATCCAAGCAATCTTTGCAGATTTCATGGAGAAAAGCATAGAAGTCTTCATGGACGATTTTTCAGTATTTGGGGATTCTTTTCAAAAATGCTTAATCAACCTGGATGTTGTTCTTAAAAGATGTGTTCAAACAAATCTTATTTTGAATTGGGAGAAATGCCATTTTATGGTTACAGAAGGAATTGTGTTGGGACACAAGATTTCAGCCAGGGGGATTGAAGTGGATAAGGCAAAAGTGGAGGTTATTGAAACACATCCACCACCAACAAACGAGAAAGGAATTCGAAGTTTTCTAGGCCATGCTGGATTCTATCGGATGTTTATTAAAGATTTTTCAAAGATTGCTAAGCCATTAAGTAATTTGCTTGTTAAGGATACACCATTCGTAATGAGTCCAGAACGTGTGCAAGCCTTTAATGTTTTAAAGAAAAGCTTGATTTCTGCTCCAGTTATTATGGCTCCAGATTGGAATAAAGATTTTGAGCTTATGTGTGATGCTAGTGACTATGCCATAGGTGTTGTGTTGGGTCAAAGAAGAGAAAAGGTATTTCATGCTATTTACTATGCTAGTAAAGTTTTAAATGAAGCCCAACTGAATTATGCTACTACAGAAAAAGAATTGTCGGTTATAATCTATGCATTGGAGAAATTTAGATAATCTACAGATCTGAAGTGATTATCTATACGGATCATGCAGCTATAAAGTACTTATTGACAAAGCCAGATTCAAAGCCACGTTTAATTAGATAGGTGCTTCTGTTACAAGAGTTTGATGTAGAGATTCGTGATAAAAAGGGAAGTGAAAATCTAATTGTTGATCATTTATCTCGGCTAGTCAACACTGAAGTAACAAGCAAGGAGAAAGAAATCTGGGAGTCTTTTTCAGATGAAACTCTCTTGTACATTCAGCAAAGGCCATGGTTTGCTGACTTGGCCAACTTTAAAGTTGCAGGTGTTATTCCTGAAGAATTGAATTGGCAATAGAAAAAGAAGTTCTTACATGATGCAAAGAAGTTTATATGGGATGATCCGCATTTATTCAAGATTGGAGCAGATAATCTTTTGAGGAGATGTATAACGAAAGAAGAAGCAGAATGAATTTTGTGGCATTGTCATAATTCCCCTTATGGAGGTCATTATAATGGAGAGCGAACTGCTGCAAAAATTATTCAATCAGGATTTTATCGGCTGACTTTGTTTAAAGATGCTCATAATCATGCAAGGAATTGTGACAAATGTCAAAGGACAGGGGTTATTTCACGAAGACATGAGATGTCGTTGCAAGGCATTTTTGAAGTTGAAGTCTTCGACTGCTGGGGTATCGATTTTGTTGGGCCTTTTCCTTCATCTTTCAATAATGAATATATTTTGGTGGCTGTTGATTATGTAAGTAAATGGGTTGAAGCTCTAGCATGCCCTAAGAATGATACTAATACTGTGATCAAATTCTTGAAAAGGCAGATTTTTTCACGTTTTGGAACTCCCAAGATACTCATCAGTGATGGGGGGTCTCATTTTTGTAATGCTCAACTGGTTAAGGTACTTAAACACTATGGGGTTAGACATAAGGTGGCAACACCTTATCATCCGCAAACGAATGGTCAAGTTGAAGTTTCTAACAAGGAGATCAAGAGAATTTTAGAAAAGACAGTTGCTTTTTCAAGGAGAGATTGGTCACATAAACTAGATGATGCTCTCTGGGCATACAGGACGACTATGAAAACTTCTATGGGATTATCACCTTTTCAGATGGTATATGGGAAAGCGTGTCACTTGCCAGTAGAGATGGAGCATAAGGGTTTGTGGGCTATGAAATTTTTAAATTTTGATCCTCATGAAACTCAAAGCAAACGTAGAAGTCAATTATTGGAGCTTGAAGAGATGCAGTTACATGCATATGACTCATCCAGGAGTTATAAAGAAAAGGTGAAATTTTATCATGACAGGAAGCTGATAAAGAGAGTTTTCAACCCGGGGCAGCAGGTGTTACTGTTCAATTCACGGTTAAAGTTATTTCCTGGAAAGTTGAAATCAAAATGGTCAGGACCTTTTGTGATAAAGCATGTATATCCAAATGGAGCAGTGGAATTGGAGAATCCAAATGATCATGGTCAACAGCAGAGTTGGGTGGTGAATGGTCAGAGACTCAAACATTATTTGGGAGGAGAAGTGGAACAATTCTCCACGGTGATGATGTTGGTGGATCCATGAGGTTCGGGTCAGGCTCGTGATGTTAAACAAGCGCTATTGGGAGGCAACCTAGGTTTTATCGTTTTCTTTTGTACTTTGAGTTTTTAGAATAGGTTGAATTTTATTGTAGGTGTCTGTGCTTGGCTTGAACACTATTTTTGACTATGGTTTAACTTGATGTTATTGCATGATGAGTTTATTTGATGATGATTGGATGTGGATGATGATTGAGATTGTATTGCATGCTGATATACAGGTGAATGGTTCACTAGCTATGTGAACAGATGTGTGATGATTTATGATTGTGGTTATGATGCTAGGCAGGGTGTATGAGTGATGTATGAGAAAGCATAGTTGTGTGAGGTTTTGAACTCCAGAGTGTTTATTGATATATGTGCTATTCATATGGAAGCATGAATGATATTGCTTGAATCTTTATGATTGATTGAATTGCATGTTTATGTCATATGATCAAGGCCATTTTTGGACGTCATTCTTAGCCAAATATTAACCCAAAGAAAAGATAACCATGTGTTCTATCCTTTTTGAACCCTAGCCTTGAAACAAGATCAAAACCCTTGCTTTGAAAATTTTTACCTTGAGTTGGGTTGAGAATAATTGTATGATATTGTCAAAGTTCAAGTTTGGGGTTGTTGGGGAAATTGAAAGGCAAAAGAAAGGCATTGAGCTCAAGTGTTGAATGAAAGAAAAGCATGAAAGATGAGCTCAATGTAAAAATAAAGAGAAAAAGGAAAGAAGTTGGGAATGAGTGAGATTGATTAAAAAGAGAGTTTGTGCTTGAACTTTGGATGTTAAAATAACTCTCTTAACTCAAGGATTTTGTGTTCCAGAAAAACCAATTTTCCTTGTTAACCCAGCCTTATTATAAGCTTTGGAAAAGTCCTTGTGATGACATTTGTATGTGAGAATGTTGATTTTAGTAGATGCAGGGCAATTTGGTTTCATGTGATATGTGAATAGCAGAGACATGGAAAGACCTCTTAAGCACTTCAGTGATTGAATGAAACACTTGCTTGGAGAGGATTAATAAATTGTATGGTTGCATCTTGCTTAGTGGATTGATCATTCATAAGTAGAGCATCTGTGGAAAAGTATGTGAATATGTAAACTGAATTTAATAGAAGCATGTATGCATCTTGATAAGATTACACTGAAAATCTGAATTGAGTGATTCTTGTTGTGAAAAAAATGGATTTTGAAAATGTTGAACTATTTTGATGAAAAAAGTGCAAAGCCAAGTTTTGTCTTTTTTGCTTGAGGACAAGCAAAGTTTTAAGTTTGAGGTTGTGATGACAGTATGAAAACCGTTATTTTTTTACTTAAATTTGATATCAAAACATACCCTTTATGGCTTAGAATGAGCTTAGAATCAAGTAAAACACTTAGTTGAGTCACATGAGAGTCAAAAGTTGTTTTTACAGATATTATGCTTGTTTTGCATTGTTTTGCATTGTTTTGCAGGGTTTTGATGAGAATTGAAGATGGAAGTAAAGAAGGGGGGACTTAGACTCAAGAAAGAAGGAGAAAAAGGAAGAAAAGAAGAGTCAAAGTCACCGCTCAGCGCTATTTTCCAACGCTGAGCGCCAGATTCGAGGGAGCAGTCACTGCCTCTCGCTCAAGCGGTGCCGCTGAGCGTCCAGGCGATTAGAGGCAAACCGCTGAGCGGTAAGATGGACCGCTGAGCAGTCCTGCGATTAGAGGGAAACCGTTAAGCGGCCAAATTACGCGCTGAGCGGTGGAATGTTGGGCTTGGGCTTAAATTCTGTTACTTTTATGCGTTATAAATAGCCCTAGTGCGACCTTCAGAAAAAGATGTTTTGGCAGGCAGAGACTTCTATAGAACTTCTACACTCTTTGGAGGCAATTTCTTGGATTCTTAGGCTCCAATTTATCAAATCTAGGGTTTACTCTTCCATTCTTTCATTTAATTCCATCTAGTTTCACCATGTCCATGGTGAACTAAACCCTTTGTTGTTGGGGAACAATGTAATCTTTTGAAACTCTCTTATATTGAAATTCTTATTTTATTCATATGCTTATATTATTAATTGTTGGGTTTCTTATCTATGCTCAATGCTTTTATCGTTTAACTCATTCAGTAAGAAGATATTTGCCTTTGTCGATACGGAGACGTACGGGAAAGTCATGAACTGATAGGGAATTCCTTGATTAAGCAATACTGCCTATAGATAGGGTTAGGATGATCAATTGTATTTGCTTATGTGATATATGCATTGCTAATTACTTATGGAGACTAGTGATAGTAAACTAGTAGTTAGTGAGAGGCTCTTTTCGCCGAGAGATCGAGTTTAAGGTAGGCAAAGGAAGTTTGTATGACAATTAGATAATAAAGCGAATTAAATAAGAAAAGTAGATATAAGAGGGTGGATAAGATGAAATTTTAAACCCCAACAATACCATTCATTTATATCTTTTCTTGCCAATTGAATCACTTGCATTTGCATGTTTATTTTCGTTTTGCATACAACCACAAAAATTATTTCTTTTCCAAGACCTATAAAATCAATTTACATGAAAGATAAGGCCTAAGAGTCCTTTGGGAGAACGATATTTGGTCTTACCAATTATTAATACTTGATACAATCTGGTACACTTGCCAAGGGTTTAACAGTAATTGATGAAAATTTTTGTTATAAGTTTACTAGCGCGTAAACTGTATCTGTGATTCATTGTCATTCCTAAATGTAAGTCTCACGTTTTTCTCTTTCATTCATTTCCATCTTCATCTTTCTATTTCTCTTTTTGTTAACTTTTTTTTCTCTACCTTTCCAATTTATTTATTTTTTCATAATTCATCTCCTTAAAAATTTGATCACACATTTTTATAGTAAAGCTGTCAAAATGGGTCACAATCCACGGGTCAACCCGGTCCACTACAGGTTCGGGCCGGGTTGGATTTGAAAAAATTGTATTTTTTTATGCGGTTCAGATTTCAACCCGACTCATCTAGGTTGAACCCGTGGTGGGCCGGGTTGGCCCACCAACCCACCTACCAAATTTTATTTTATTAAAATTTAATTTTAATTTAATAAAAAAATATTTATTATATTTTGTTGAGATTGTTGATAGGGGGAGCATTGGTTTAGTTGAACTTACATTCTCAGAGTTTCTGGTTCTTTAGATGACAACACATAATTAATAACACATGTGGATATGGTGTTACACGTTCACTACTTTTATGATTATGATTATATGAGAACATGTTTATGTTGTTGTTGTGTTGCTTGCATTTCACTGTTATATATAAGATTTTATCTGTGAATGCATGATAAATGTTTTGGAAAAGGAAAACCACAAGCACTTTTGTTGAACTTTAATTGTGTGGCAAAAAACAGTTTTAAGTCGACTTCATTATGAAGTAAGTCGATTAAAACTCCTGTCCTTGCACAAAAGTGTTTGGGATGCAACCTTAAACGGTCCATATGAGCCCACTCATGTTGTAAATGGAAAAGTTGTTATGTATGTAGTTGAATGTATCACTGATTACTATTGCATTCATACATTTGCACATACATATTATACCTGTAACAATTCATGTATTACATTGATTCTAAAATGCTTGATCTAGAAAGATCTTAAAAGGTTTTTGTAGGAACATTACTTTCGGATGAATAAAACTGGAGCTTCATGATGGGGAAGTGCATACCTAGAGAGAATATACTAAATGATATACAAAGAAATGGAAGAGAAATTAAAATGGAAAAAGATTAGAGAAAGGAAACTTAGGAAATGAAGATGCGCCACTTGAACAAGCTTCCAAGATAAGCATCATGAAGAGGACTGCCACTTGCTTGAGCAAGATAAGGCCTGCCCAAATTTGGGACTTTAGAGACAGAATTCTATCTCAAAGAAGAATGCAAGATTGCAATTCAACTCAAATTTCATTCAATGCAAAGGTGTGTACAAAGAAGAACCCCTAGGTTGCTTATATAGCTTTTGGAATGACTTTGGTGAAGAGTTTCAAGAGATGTGGGACTTGGAAGGCTCCAAGTTCTGTCCAGCAGCAGCTACAACATCCCTAGGTGCATGGGAGCCCCACCTTGCTTAATTCTCTCATTCCAAAAGGGTTTATAAGCTTCCTAGCTCTCCTAGAGTTCAAAAACTAACACTAGTTATGCTTCCTAACTCCTACACGCCTAAAAATGCTCACTTTCTCTTCTATTCTTTTTAAGACCAAGCTATGGAAAGTCCCACATTGCTTACTCTTAAAGAGAAAGAAGAGTTTATAAGCCATTATTCACAAGAACTAAGAGAAAGAAATCAAAAGGCAAATACATGCCCAAAGAGAACCTATTCTACTTTTTTTGATACAAACGTGTAAAGAAGACAAGAAGTAAAATGATTCCCTTTAGTCATGCTTCTTGTCATCCTTTTATTCTCTTCATTACTTGGCCCATCCATGATCACATCACTTCAACTCATAGAAAAAGCAATGAAGTCAATTATGACTTTAGGACAATCGATTATCTTTAACAGGGGTTAAAACTTCCATATTTGGAATTCTGTTACTTTTTCTATTCATTATATGTTTTTAACTGTTTATATCTATGTGTTATACATAATGTGGAATGATTGAGAGATCATATTGTTTTTTGATGAATGATATTGTCTCACTACTGCATTGATGTGTTTGCACCATTTCTGAACTGATACAATTCTGTCATATGCCAATATATGCTCTGATATAATCTGTGCATACTTCATTGTGCATCTGAGTTTTAAAAATAAAACATGCATAATGTCAGGGGGAGCATTGCATATTCTTTAATATATTTCACATGCCTACATTTAAGGGGGAGAATATATCTTTATATGTGATTATCTATGATAGGGGGAGCATCATTGTTTGTTTTTTGATTATTTACAGATGCATCTCTGTATGACTATTGTGTTTACCTTTTTTTTATAATGCCCAAAGGGGGAGAATGATATTGACTGACATGTGATTGATAATATGTATGGATATTTAATTTGTACAACATGGTTGATTATTAATCATGGTTGTGCCTCATCAAAAAAGGGGGAGATTGTTGAAATTGTTGATAGTGGGAGCACTGGTTTAGCTGAACCTACAATCTCAGAGTTTCTGGTTTTATATGATGACAACACATGTGGATATTGTGTTACATGTTCATTGCTTTCATGATTATGATTATATGAGAACATGTTTGTCTTGTTGTTGTGTTGCTTGCATTTGACTATGTTATATATGAGATTTTATCTGTGAAAGCATGACAAATGTTTTTGAAAAGAAAAACCACAAGCACTTTTGTTGAACTTTAATTTTTTGGCAAAACAACAGTTTTAAGTCGACTTCATTATGAAGTAAGTCGATTAAAACTCGTGTCCTTGCACAAACTTTTTCAAAGTGTGCTGTGAGATTTTTCAGAGAAAAAGTTTTTCAAAACTATGCTTTATACTATTACATAATCGACTACATGCTCCATGCATTCGACTAAGTTTGTTATGTTTTGAAATTCTGTTAATGCTTGACTTAAAATGTCTAACGGTCATATTTTTATTTTGGTTGACCAAGCATTGAATGAGAATCAACTGCATTAATTGCGTAATCAATTATGTGTTTTGACTGCTACTAACTAATATAACTATTTTTTTACATTCGACTGCATTAATAGCTAAGTCCACTTAAAAACATCAGAATTGTGAAAAACTATAAATTGACACAAGTTCGATTTCTGTAACAACTTTGGTGAATCTAACATTGTGTTGTGATATCTTTCAGATTAATGATGTTACAGAAGAGGACACTCCAAGAATCCAACAAGAAGACCGTGATGTTCATCTTTTGTGATTACTTGAAGAGCAAGATTGTTGTGCTTTGAAAGTCTGATTCATCTGCACTTTGAGGTGTCTGCTATGTGATCAGGATTATCAATCTATTGAAGATTGGCTTGTTTCCCTGTTGTGATTACAGGAAGAAGGATGTGCTGCGTTCTTGACTTTGAGGGGTTGCTCAAAGGGGTGAAGACAACAGAAGAGGGGATTCTTGATGCTGGTCTTTTTGGTTTTATGCCTATATATATTTTGATTAGAGGGTTAGAGAGGTATTTTATATTTTTGACATGTGGTCGCTATAAAAGTCTTGCTGTAAAATCCTTGATCATTATAGTGCATTTGCTTCTTGTGATTGGAAGGACACTAGATGTAGGCAGGTTGGTTGAACTAGTATAAAAACCAGTGTTTAACTTCTCTTATCCCTACACTTTTACTTTTAAGTCGACTTCATTCTGCATTAAATCCCGTTGTACTTAAAAAAAAATTTTCCTTGTGTTTCAAGAAAGTTTTCAAAGAACATCCTTTTGCCAAAAAGATTTGAGAAAGAATCTGATTTTGTGTTTCACCAATTCACCCCCCTCTTGGTGTGAGAAACTAAGCCATATTATTTTAACAGATGCTATGATGTCACTAGAACAGGATTTAGTGCTATCTTTTATTTTTATGCTTTTCTTTATTTTGTTTTAGATGTAGGTTCTGAGTTGAAGCTCCAGTTTTATTGATCCGAAAGCAATGTTCCTGCAAAAACCTTTCAAGATCTTTCCAGATCAAGCATTTTAGAATCAATGGAATACAAGAATTGTTGCAGGCATAATATGTATGTGCAAATGTATGAATGCAACAGCAATCACTGATACATTCAACTACATACATAACACAATCGACTTTACTCAGATTAGGTAACATTTACAACACTGATTGATAAAATCAAAACATCTGATTTCATTAATATTCAATTCAGATTAGAATCCAAGCAGAATGGCATAAAAAGCCATCAACTACAAAAGAAACACTCAAAACATCCAAGCAAACAAACTAAAACAAACAAAAGAAAACATCAACAAACTAAACCATTAGTCAAGCTATCCTAATAACCCTAGTCTGATTCAGATGTTTCCATAGAATCCTCATCAAAAGAGTTTTCTTCCCTTCGTTGTTGAGCTTCATCAAATTTTCTTTCAAGATGATTGAATTTATCATTCAGAGTTCTAAATTGTCCAGCTGCAAATCTATCAAAATTTGTTTCAGGAAAGAAATTTGTGCGGTCTTCATTTCCAGCTTGTGTACTTCCAGAGTTATAGACAAAATCCTCTTCACCCTTGAAACACCAACCTCTCATAGTCTTAACCATTCCAAGAGACGCAATAGAATTTCTATTGATTATGTTTGTATTATTGCAAGAGCACTTTTGCTCACCTCTGATATCCACTCCTTGAATCACCAGTATTTTTCTAACAAACAAAGCATATGGCAGATAATGAGATCGTTTGAATGTAGCATTTTTCATGTGGTCTTTAAGAACCTCCACTCAGATTGTTTGAATGGCATTCTTGATAGCATGTAACAAGTAAACATCTTCAGTGGACATCTTGTCCCTTATCAATCTCCCTGGCAGAATTACCCACGCGAGAAGATATGTAGTAATCTTTTCCTCCATGTTCAGCCCTTCATGTACAAAGAGTCTCTCAATTGTATATCTTCTAGGATATCTTAGCCAACTTGTATATAGATCCTTTTTCTTCAGCCATTGGTTAGTTTCATAGTTTGGCAAATGAGAGGATATACCTTCTACCTTTAGCCTAGTAACTAGTAGTCAAATGAAGTTGTCGATGTGAATATCTACCCCTTTCACTCTTGACTTAATATCACCATCTACAATCTTCATATTATTGTACAATGCTCTTACTAAGTCAGGAAACCAGTCTCCCTTCATCTGAACAAATACAGAGAGTTCCTGCATTTCAAGCCACCCCGGAAACAAAAAGCCTTCCCTTTTGAACAGACCAAGGTTAAGGGCCTTGGGTGAAACAACTATTTTGGCTCTTTCATCCAGGAATCTTTCTCTAGTTTCTTCATCACTGATCCATCCTACGGGATCAGGATTTCTTGCTGCTACAACTTCTTTTCCTTTGTTTCCTCCAGATGACCTATTTGGAGACGCCATGTCATTCAGAGTTCTTGGATTATTTTTCTTCAGTTTAGGGTTACTAGATAATGAGAACAGAACACAAAATTTTTGAACATATCATATATAAAAACGCGAACGAGACACACTCAAATAGGCCCATTTAAATTTTCAAATACAGAAAGCCCATGATAGAGACTTCTAATCGGTTTCATTAAGTCTAAAGTCGACTCATGTATTTCAGAAAGTTTTCAAAAACTGAGTTACACATACTTCAAATGTATTCGACTTCACAATTAATTAAATCGATTAAAAATCGAGCAGAACATATTTTCACATAAAACAATCTCAATCAATCAATCAACAATCATGCATCCATCAAACAATCATTCAAACAAGTTTTATGCATGATGCAATGGAATAATAATAGTTAACACTTGCAGATACTCAAGAATTTTGATATCATCAAGTTACCTCATCCTTGAGTTATGCACTTCTATAGTAGCATCTGCTACCCTACAAAATAATTAAGATTTTTCGATGTTGGTAACCATTTGAATTTGGGTCCTTGCTTGTTAATTGCAGAGAGTTGTTCCTTGGGAATCCATCTGTATATCCCTTTAGGAAAACCAACCTTTCTGTAATAGCAATTCCTAATAGTATGCGCAACATTGTTGCAGTAAAAACATGCATGACTAACATGTTTGCTAATATCAACAAATTTCTTTGCATTCGTCCTATTACTTTGAGCTTTGTATCCTATTCCCTATCTCCTACCAGATGACCTTAAAACAACATCTAAATTGTTTTTACCCTGAGTAAACTTGGCTAACATGTTAGTTAAGTAATCAATTTGTTCTATGTGTGCAGGGCATTTTTCACATTCCTTTTCCACTGTTTTAGTTTTAGTTATAACAGTTTTTAAAGACTTTAAGCCAATATCTAATTTCTTTTTTAGTTTTTCATTATCCTCCAACAGATTATTAATTATATGTTCATAATCTCTTCTATCAGAGTTGAGTCGATTAACCTTATACTAAAGTCGCATTGCCTCTGCATGGATTTCCTGAAAAGCATCGAGTAACATGTCATACTTGACTTCAATAGGCTCCTTTTCAAATTCTTCATCACTATCATAATCATCTCTTGTTCAGCCAGCCATGAAGCAAATGTTGGATTCTTCTTCATGATCACAATCTTCATCACTAGAAGAATCTGTATCATTGATGTGTCCTTCTTTTCCACATTCATAGCACTAGACAATAATTGTTCTTGCAATTTTCTTTCCTTTTTCCAGTACCTGCATGGTCAGCAAATGAACTTTTGTTTTTCATGAATCGATTAAATTTTCTTACCACCATGCTCATCAATTCTTTGTTGTCCAGTTCTATCTCTAATTCATCTTCAGATTCCACCTTCTTTGAAGCATTTCTGCTTGTGGCTTTTAAGGCAATTGACTTCTTCTATTCAATTTCTTCCTCTTCTTTCAGCCTTCCAAGTTCGAGCTAGTGCTCCCTGGGTTTACCAAACAAGGTTTCCATATTCATACTGGTGATATCTCTTGACTCGGATATAGCTGTGACCTTCGGCTGCCAACTTCTGTTGAGGCTTTTCAAGATTTTAATGTTGATCTCTTCCTTGTCGAAAACTTTCCCAAGAGCCATAAGGTGGTTGACTATATGTGTGAATCTTTTCTGCAGCTCGTAAATAGTCCCCCTTGCCTTCATTCTGAACAATTCATATTCTTGTATAAGTGAGTTCTTTCTGGCTCATTTGACTTCATCTTTTCCTTCATGAGTAACCTCTAGGACGTCCCACATTTCTTTGGTTGTTTTGCACTGTGAAATCCTAAAAAATTCATCCATAGTTAGTGTAGAAGCAACTACATTTCTAGCTTTAACGTCATACTGTGCTCTAAGATTTGCATCTTGAGTCCACTCAGAAAATTTTTTTAAAACAACTTTTCCATTTACAACATGAGTGGGCTCATATGGATCGTTTAAGGTTGCATCCCAAAAACCTTTGTCCACCGATTCAAGAAAGATTTGCATCCTAATTGTTGCTCTGAGAACTAAAAGCCATTTTTCAGGATCAGTCGACTTAATGAAAAAAGTAATCGACTTATTTTTCAAATATCTTATGAAAACCAGCTATGGTGCCAATTGTTAAAATAGTATGGCTTAGTTTCTCACACCAAGAGGGGGGTTGAATTGGTGAAACATAAAATCATAGTCTTTTTAAAATCTTTTTCTAATTGTTGCTCTGAGAACTAAAAGCCATTTTTCAGGATCAGTTGACTTAACGAAAAAAGTAATCGACTTGTTTTTCAAATATCTTATGAAAACCAGCTATGGTGCCAATTGTTAAAATAGTATGGCTTAGTTTCTCACACCAAGAGGGGGGTTGAATTGGTGAAACATAAAATCAAAGTCTTTTTAAAATCTTTTTCGCAAAAGGATGATCTTTGAAAAATTTCTTGAAACAGAAGGAAAAAGATTTTTAAGTGCAGCCGAATACAGTCAATTTAATGAAGAATGAAGTCGACTAAAATTAAAAGTGTAGGGATCAGAGAAATCAAACACTAGTTTTTATACTGGTTCGGCCAACCTGCCTACATCCAGTGTCTTTTCAATCACAGGATGCAAATGCACTATAATGATCAAGGTTTTTACAGCAAGGCTTTTATAGTGACCACACGTCAAAAATATAAAACACCTCTCTAACCCTCTAATCAAAATATAGACATACAAACAAAAAGACCAGCATCAAGAATCCCCTCTCCTGCTGTCTTCACCCCTTTGAGAAACCCCTCAAAGTCAAGAACGCAACATGTCCTTCTTCCTGTAATCACAACAGGGAAATAAGACAATCTTCAATAGATTGATAATCCTGATCACGCAGCAGACACCTCAAAGTGCAGATGGATCATACTTTCAAAGCACAACAATCTTGCTCTTCAAGTAATCACAAAAGATGAACACCACAGTCTTCTTCTTGGATTCTTGGAGCGTCCTCTTCTATAACAGCACTAATCTGAAAGATATCCCAATACAATGTTAGATTCACCAAAGTTGTTACAGAAATCAAACTTGCGTCAATTTATAGTTTTTCACAATTCTGAAGCTCTTAAGTCGACTTAGCTACTAATGTAGTCGAATATAAAAAAATAGTTATATTAGTTAGTAGCAGTCAAAGCAAATAATTGATTACGCAATTAATGCAGTTGATTCTCATTCAATGCTTGGTCAACCAAAATAAAAATATAACCGTTAGACACATTATGTCAAGCATTAACAGAATTTCAAAACATAACAAACTTAGTCTAATGCCTTGAGCATGTAGTCGACTATGTAATAGTATAAAGCATAGTTTTGAAAAACACGAGTTTTAATCAACGTAGTTAATAATGAAGTCGACTTAAAACTATTGTTTTGCCACACAATTAAAGTTCAACAAAAGTGCTTGTGGTTTTTCTTTTCCAAAACATTTGTCATGCATTCACAGATAATATCTCATATATAACATAATGAAATGCAAGCAACACGGAAACAACACAAACATGTTCTCATATAATCATAATCATGAAAGCAATGAACATGTAACACAAAATACACATGTGTTATTAATTATGTGTTGTCACCATCAAAAACCAGAAACTCTGAGATTGTAGGTTCAGCTAAACCAATGCTCCCCCTATCAACAATCTCAACAGCATCCATCAGTAGATGTTATCCTCCAACTCCTCAGCCCCTGCTTTCATCAGAATCCTCATCATCATCTTCATCTTCTTCTTCCTCTTTTTCCTCCACATCTTCATCCTCATCCTCCTCATCATCGTCCTCGTCCATGGCTGCAGCTCCAGATGCTCCAGCTCCTCCACTAGTCTGTGATGGATCACTAGGTCATGCAACACAGGCTAGGAAATCCTCCTAAGATATGACTATGCGCTCAGGAAAGGCAGATGTCAAGGTCCTTAGTATCTCTTGCTCGCCTCTATATAGCGCCTTCATCCTCGCCTCCATCAAAGACATAGTTTCAGGTGATTCTGGGATTCTGGTAAGGATGACACGCGAGGAAGGTTTGTGCGAGGTCGATGGTGATGGCCATGGAAGAAGGTTGCGACATGGTGGCTCTGTTGTGGAGATTGAGCGGTGATGCTTGTGGCGCGACGGCGATTGGGGTTGCCATGGTTGTCGGATGAAGAAGCTCGCGTGTTGATGGTGATCGCATTGGTTGTCTTTGCAGCGCTGATTGGAGTTGGCGGCGACGATTTGGGTGGTGGCTACCAACGGCGCTAGGTTAGGTTAGGATGATGGAATTAGGGTTTCTGTTTGGAGAAGATGATGATGTGTCAAGGGTGGTGATGTGGCAAAAAATGGTTTGTCTATTTGGTGTGCAGAGGATTAATGACGTGGCACCTTCTTAATGGTAAGATCTGTGTGTGGAGGATTTGGACACGTGGCTGAATTTAGTGGAGTCTGATTTAGGAGGGGTAGGAATAGGAGACTTAGGGAGACAAACCAGGGTGCAATTTTGGGTCTTGACTTGCAATTTTGGACCAATAAAGCTTAATTTCAACTGGACAAATAAACATTAGAACA
Organism: Vigna reflexopilosa; assembly: GCA_027742785.1. NCBI lineage: Eukaryota > Viridiplantae > Streptophyta > Magnoliopsida > Fabales > Fabaceae > Vigna > Vigna reflexopilosa. The sequence continues at coordinate 17,816,849 of CM050917.1, read as the reverse complement.
TCCAAGAATAACTTATGCGCTAAAACTCACCTTTTACGTCTCTTTAATTTCCAAACCCAACAATTCCAATCATCACAAATTCACTTAAAATCAATCATTTAAGCACAAATATCCCATCAAATATTTGAATTTTAAAGCATAAATATGCACTCATCACACCACCCAGACAATGGTTCTTTATGTTGGTTGTCATTGGGTGCCACCTAGTGTCGTTGGGCACCACTTTCTGGAATTGAATCCTAGAAACTCCAATGGTGTTTTTGTTGGGCGAGCATTAGGCTTATTGGGTGAAGAAAGTAGTGTTAGGCACCATTTGGTTGGCGCTAAGTATGAATCTTGAAGTGGTACCCCTAGTTGAGTGACGTTGGGCAGTGGTTTGTGGCATCAAGTGATATCGATACCTTTCTTTTCTTGTTTGGAATTCTATAAGGGGTTAGTTGATATGCATTATGTAAGTATGATAAAATATAATGAGTATAGTTAATGGTATGTATGATGTTGGTGTAAAAAGGATGAAACAAAGTCACCTTGAGCTTGATATAAGGAATTTATAAGGAGAAAATCCTAGTTGTTGTAAATGTATTTAGTGTATGCATTAGTGTTGGGATTCAATATTGGAGGTTATCCTACACTCTGATAATCATCCAAACTCATCGAGTAGAATGACTTATGTAGTGTAAGTAGAAGAAGATCCTAATCTAAGAGCTTTCCCATGGCCTAAGACAGAGAAAAGACTAAACTTGTGTGTGGTAGAGTGAAACTTATTGACAATTGTTCTGCATAACACTAGATAGCATCACAAGTGCAAAACTTACCTGAATCTTATATCAATGCATGTATTTGGATAATTTAATCTAAAAGAGTCTTTAATTGAATAACTTATGTCTTTATAAAGGTCTGAATTACTTTATATGATAACACTACAAAAAAATCTTCTTAAATAACAATAAATTTTAAATACAAAAAAAAATTAGTTATAATATTAACTAATTTATATACTAATTTATAAACGTAAAATTATTAGTATCTAAAATAATCTCTATTGAATAAAAAATTATTATTAATTTGTGAATTAAAGTCTAAATTAGTCAATAATATTAATTACTAAAGTTTTGAGTACTAAAAAAATTAGTATGTAAATGGATCTCTAATTGCAAATTAATTATATTATTATTATTATTTTCATAATAAGTGTTACAATATTTAGGCCTCGTTTTATTCGGTAACTACGCTTTTGCACCTCATTGTTTCTTCCTATACTTTTATGAGGTAATGAAAAAGTTAAAATGCTCATGCTTCACATTTTTAGATTCTGATAGAAATACATTCCCTGGATTGCGAAATTGAGAATGCATATTCTAATTTCTTAATTTATAATACATTTTCATATTTTGAATTACATATTCCAAATTTTTAATTTTGTAATCTAAAATGTATTTTCAAGATACATAATCTAAAAGCATATATTAGAATATTGAGTTAAATATAATTTTTATCTATTAATTTTAGTAAAAATTGAAATTAATTCTTTTCATTTTTATAATTTGGTCCAATTTAATTTTTTAATTTAAAAAATACGTAGATGTAGTAGTGCGTTTTGCTGAATTGTATAACGCATTCCATCATAGATGATTGAAGATTGACCACGTCATTATAAACATGCAATTTTAAATTATTTTTGGAATAAATTAAATTGAAAAATAGAGTCTCTTTGGGCCTGGGTCACCCAACGTTTGCAAGGACTTATGTAAACCCGACGCATTTAATGTTTTTTTTATTTCAATATTAATTACATCATATATAAAATAAGAATTGATACGTGAGTACAATGATCTGTCAAAATACTAAAAGCCAACGGTGGAACTCACTTAGAAAATTCAGCAAAACTTTTAATATTCTTGGATTTGAAAACTAAATTAATGCATTTTTAAAGTAAGACTAAATAAATTAAAAAAATAAGAATTAATTTTAATTTTCATTAAAATTTAAAAAAATAAAAATATATTTAATAATCTATATGCTCTTTTATACTATATAATTTAGAAATATATTTTAAAATGTATAATTTAAAATTACTTTAAAATGGTATAATTTAAAATAATTTTTTAATAAAATTATATTCTAAATTATACAAATTTTTAGATTATGTATTTTAAAATATATTTTTTAATTCTATATTACACCGTCTAACATAAAATTTTGAGTTATGAATTCAGACTATTTCCAACATGTGGATAATTTTACCTTTTCTTTAAGTGAGTCAAAATTAGGGCTTGATTGATGTATAAGAAGCCCATGTTATTGTCGTGGACCTTTTTAGTTTTATTGATTATGTAACATAAATTATATATAATCAAGATCAACATTACTAATATGTATACTATGGGAGCCTTTTTAACTTCCAATTCTATAAAATTCTTAGAGCACTTTCTATTCTTTCTGGAATCAACACATTCTAAAAAGTCCAATCCAGATTCAAAGGAACTTGTTTAAGAATTTTATGGGCTAAAAAACAAATAACTTACTATGTGATATGACTTATTTTGTTATGGTGAAATTTTATAAAATGAACTAGAAAATTTTAACCAAAAACATTGAAAACTATTTGAAAATTTAGGTTCAAGAAAATATTTAAATAGCATTAAGTTAAGAGAGATAAATTAAGAGAATTTTTTTATAGCACAAATATAATATTTGCATTAAATGGAGGTGGAAACGTATACATGACAGACAATTAGGGGCTGGGCATAATTCAGCAATATTCTACTTAAAAAAAAACTACTGTTTTTTATTAAAATTTAATTCAACTATTTTATTGTTCTTTTAAAAAACTGAACTTTTTATATTTTGAGTCCAGTTAACTTAAGAACTTTTTTTTTTACTTTTCTATTCAATTGATCTTTTTGGAAAAGCTTATCTATTCTTCCTTAAAATGTATCTCACTCAGGACATAAGGCCTGTTAATTAATATCAGAAATATCAGCAGCAACAGGGAATTAATATCAGCACCAGGAACCTTACCCAGATAATGACCTGATATCAGAAATGCTTATAGTATAAAAAGTTCTCAAAACAACAATATTTACTCAGCTAGCTGTAGGAATAAATGAAGCAAAGAGGATTAGATATGTATTCACCAATTTGATCTTTAACAATTTCAATTTTTAGGCTTGAGAGAAAAGCAACCATTTGAACTGGCCTTATGTCCTGTTTCATGTGATCCCATTATATAGATTCTATCATTCAAAATCAGAACATATGAAATAATTGAGTCAAAAAGCATACAAAATGCATGATCATATAAGAGCAAGAAATTGTAGGTTTAAAAGACAAATTTGGGATACCAAAACTGACACATTAAGCTTATCTATTCCTACAGCTAGCTGAGTAAATATTGTTGTTTTGAGAACTTTTTATACTATAAGCATTTCTGATATCAGGTCATCATTATCTGGGTAAGGTTCCTGGTGCTGATATTAATTCCCTGTTGCTGCTGATATTTCTGATATTAATTAAGCAATGAATATGTTATAATTGCCTGCTGCTGTAGTTAATAAAGTATAAATCTAAGACTTGATTTTTTTCCTATGAAAGGATCGAGAATTTATATTGTATTAAAAACTTAAACCTCATGACTTAAAATTAGTCTAATTAACAGTTTAGTTTATACTATAGTTTAGTTTAATACAGTTTAATAAAACAAAATATAATTCAATTCAATTCATCTAAACTACATTTTAGTTCAGTTTAAATGAACTATTTTATGGTTCAGTGTAGTTTTTAATAGCGTAATTCAGTAAAGTTCTTTCTGTTCACCCTAAAAACAATGGAATAAGCTAAAGTGGATTTCACACTCTGTTATCTTATTGTGAAATATAAAATGAATTCAGAGTTTAAAAAAACATAAACCCAATTCCATTGTCATCCACTTTTACTGGACCATTCACCTTGGTTTACGGTCTGATGGATCGGGTATTTATATCAGGAAGTATTTTGAGTATAGTTATTTTAAGAAATCCGGTGTCAAAATGGGGAAAATTATGGAAGCAAAGTATAATTTATGAGCTGGTTGGGTTATTGAATCCAGTTCGCAATAGATAATTTGTTAGAGAAGTTTGAGAATCAAACAAAACTAATGCATGAAATGTTTACATGGAGACTAAAACTAATGCATGAAATGTTTACATGCAGACTAAAACTGAAATGCATTTGGGTGTTTGCTTTAAGTGACTGTTGACAGAAACTCACATGAGCAGAAGATTAAATATGGTGATTTCAAATAACTGGGCCAACCGAAAAAGAGATCGGAAAACTTGATAAAACGAAAATTTGGCAACCAAGCCAAGTGCCACAATAACACATTTAAAAACATGTCGACAGTATTTTTTTTTTTTCATGGTATAGAAGACCACATGTCGACAATTTTTTTGGCCGCTTTGTTTGCTGTTTCCCCACCTTGCATGCAGTTGCGAATGGAGTGATGAAAAATAAGCCAAAATGGTAGAAGTCAGCTTTCATCTAACCATTTTTTTTCCTTCGATTCTGTTGCAATTACATATAGTAATTCTAACCCTATCATGTGTATATAACATACAAGGAAATAAAATCTGAAGCGAGGATTGGTACACGGAGACAGCAGTTCTGAGGCGACAAACTGCCCATGGTATCCTTCGATCTAAAGCATGAACTGCTTCATCACAAATCAAAACAGTCCAAGGAACACTGCTTTTGTTAATGCTAAGAGTTGTATGGTGCTGATGTGGGAATCTTGCGAATCCCTTCTTGAGTGCCAACTGGTTTGTTGGATAATCTACGCTTGTACCGTTTGAGAACAGATGCTAAATTCTCCTTTCCCATTGGGAAGGCTACATCACCAGCAGCAGTTCCAGTACGACCTTTTCGGCTAGAGATTGCTATCTCCACATCCTTCACCATCTCAAACACCACAGACGCAGTGGTGCATTTTCCGCGGCCTGGTTTTGAAGCTGGTGGCAGCATCCCGTTGGAAGGAGGTGAGCTTGATTTTATCTGGTACGTCATGGGTACTTGAAGGCAAAAGCATGCTGTCATGGGACTACGAGGCTTGGAGAAAGCCAGATCAATTATACCCTGATTCATAAAGGAGAAAATTTGGTAAATAAGATCAATGAAAAAAAAAACAAAACTATAGAGAGTAGACTTGACTCTACAAGAGGCAAGATTTTATATCTGATATTTTATGACATGCAACAAACAACACTCATTGTAGTGCCTATTTAATGGATGGATTCTATATTGACGAGTAATGATTGCAAATAAACATAACATTGGAACAACATATCCAGGTGAGCAACCACCAAAGGAAAAGGATATATTTAGGAGAATAAATATCAAGTTCTCAATGAGGCATGAAACAACCAATATCTCCACAAATACAGCACCTGAAACTCAAACGACAGGGTTACTAAAATTATACCTGCAAGCGATTAAGTACATAAGTGTACTTGCCCCACAGCTCTGGTCGGCTCTCCATCAGTGAGAGGTCAAGAACACGATGGATACACCACACCCCAAAGCTTATAATTATGTCTGCTCTCCATACACATCCATCCCCACAGTTGGGGATTGAGGTCACAGAAAAATTAGACCAATTTAACTCATTATTCTTCATTGAAGATAAAGACTTCCCATCAGAAGAAAAATAGCGACCCTCTCCCATAGGATTTGCCTGATTCATCTCTGTAGTTTCAACTTCAGAGAAAAATTTTTCCCTAGCAGCAACCCGGTCAATCAAATCTTCATCACCCCCATCATTCTGTTTAAACAGCCAATCAGAACCTTCCAGTTTTAAGAGTTTCAAAATACAACTTCTAAAAGATTGAAGAAATCTGCCATCTACATCCACAACCGAAGTAGTTTCTTGAGTAATTGCACTAGGTCTATTTCCAACATCTTCTGTTGCAGCATTATGAACTTTATCATCCACCCCAAACTGCTCGAAAGGCTGTCTGGACCAGAGGGATCCAGTACCCAAACCAGAACTCAACTGGGAAGAAAGTACATTGGTGTAGACTTTTGATGGAGAGAGTACATCGAAGGCTAAAGGAGCTCCTGTCCTTGATCCGGAATTTGAAAATAATGACTGTTCATGATGAGTCCTACCCGCAGAAGATCTATAGCCACCAACAGAACCATCCCACATAGTACTCTTATCAGATACGTAAGCATCCCTGTGAGGGATGGCATATCCTGAAATGTCTGGCAAACTATGGTACTTCTTAGCATTAACTGAACTGACTGAATTATCCGCAGGTCCATAACAGGACCTCTCAGATGGCAATTGGCTATTCTTAGGGACAGCAATGTTGTGGAAGCCTGGGGGTTGGCTTAAACCTGAACCATTTTGCAACTTTTGCCCCATAGCAAGAGCGATAGAATTCCTGTAGTTGTTTGTATTACTAATAGAATTCCTGTAGTTGTTCATAATACCCATGGAAGGGGATTCCATCAGATCATTTAAGTTATCAGAATTCGTCTCTTTACCAACCTGATTAATATATGATGCAACCTGATAACCATGTACAGTAGGTGGCGGATTATCCCAGGACCCGGATGTAGGTAGATTGCGCACACTGAAATAACGCCTTTCACCAGCACTGAGGAGATTGCGGTTGGAAGTCTGAACATATTCATCCATAAACTGCACGGGATTTGTTCTCACTGAGTGATAACTCCTTCGAGGCTCATAGGAAGGCTCAAAATTACTTTGCACCCTATGCTGCTTGGGAGAGTCATATGGAGCGGAGCTCATCAGATTTTCCTGTCTACTTCCTGCAGACATCCAGTGCCCAGAATGTTCCTTTCCACATGTATCCATTTTCTGCAAAGAACCAGTGAGTCTTGAATCCACTCCCAGTAAAATATCAAGTTTCTTAGCCTTAGCTTCCAGGGTAAATTGACCATGAAAATCATAAAGCTGCCCCCAGAATTCGTCAAGAATAGCAGCTAGTTGACGTCTTGCACCACGCCCTAAACCTGCTAATCTTGAAAGACTTCCAATGCTATTACCTCCATCATCACTTTTCCCACTAAGACTCCTGAATGATGCTGGGCCATCCGGTGCTGAAGATGGGGCAAGTGAGACCACTTTTGATATTTCTTCAGTTTCCCATGAATCTCCATCATCATCATCCCTTTCGGCATTTGAATCTCCTTCAACTTCTACAGTTTTCTCAACAGGAGCACTAATTTCTGTTTTTAAAGTTTTGGCATCTCCCAAACTAATACCAGAAGTATCAGTACTTGCAGCTGGCACTGCCTCTGGTTCTGAAGTGGAAGTTGATTCCTTAACAACAGGTGTTGGGGAGCAAGGAAATGATGTAAATGAATGAGTCTCTCTTACAGTAGTCACTGGAACATCAGGCTCCATAATAGTTTCAGGTAGTTCATGATGAAAACTTGCAACAGGTAATTCTGAGTATTCCAGGGTCCTTGTTAGAGCTGGTGATGGTTCCATCACCTGAACAGATGCATCTCCATGATACCTTGTTTCATTTAAATCTGTTTCCTTATTATCAATCCGTGGTTCTTGTGTAGCCTGTGGCATGTCCCAGTTCCATGCTTCATCTAATTGAATACTTGCAGATTTTAATGGTGTGGCAGCTAACCAAAGCATCAAACAGAATGATGCAAAAGCAATGCAAAGAAGAACAAAATATGAGAGAGAGACACCATTCCCCACGTTCCATTTCAAATTGCCCACCCAATCACTACTACCAAATATCATTTCTACAACAAAGACAATATTCAAGACAAGCATCCCAATAAATATGATCAAGGCTGAAAATTCCACAAATTGAGGGATCTTGTGTACCCCCATTATTGATCTAGATGAGGCTATCCGAAAAAGGGGGATCACAGAAGATGGAAGTTGCAAAGCTACCACAATCTGAGTGAATATAAGTAGTTGATACATCCCTTCAGCTCCTGAACTCCAAACACAATAAAGGGCGGGCAAAACAGCAATTACTCTAATTGTAGCATAATGAAGCCAACCCGGAATGTCCAATTTTAAGAAATTATGCACAACTACTTCTCCACCAAAACCCCAAGTTAATGCTGTTGTTTGGTTTGCGAAAAACAGAATGAGTAAAAAAGCAAGCATGGCTATTGGACTACGTAACACCTGCAATTAAGAACTTAGAATTAGCTTTATTCAGTGGTTAAGACAGACGTGACTTTGTCAGTTGGAAATAAATATCTGGATGTAGATCCATTATGAGTGGAAAGGATACCTGTTCCATTGGAGATAATGCGTCCTGAAATGTAGTTAAAACAAGACCCATACTGTAGAACTCATTTGCTCCAGCATTCATCAGCACATTATTTACCAAATAAAGGCCACTGAAGACACATATGATGGCCAAAAAATGGTTATGACATAAAGCATCCTTAGAAATAGTAGTTGATCCCTGATGCCACTGGAAAAAGTAAACAAAATCTCAGATTTGACAAAAACAGCAATGGGTATGAAATGGTACATTCTGTGCAGTCCTATACGAAAAAAATACTGGAAGCTGGTTAGACCAGACAAGCTTAAAAATATATGTTCGCCCAAGGATTCCTAAAAAAGACCAGGCAAACCAAATGTAACCTGACTTAGCCAAGCCTGAGGAAGGGGATGTGATCATGCCCTCCCCACTCAGCTATTTATACAGGGAAATTAAAGATGCTAACACAGGCTAAATTAGAGGAATCGCAAAAATTTAGTGATTCAACTTTCTTAAGTTCTTCCAAATCTAATAGATGAAAGGATGACTTTCACATAAGTGAGCTCATCCTAAAAGAGTGAATAGATAAAATAGAAATTTCTGAAATAGAGTAAATTGATCATAGTTGTGATTCCCTTTTATAAATTTACATCAAAACTAATTTCCTGTCTTCTTTGAACACAAGATTGATTTAAGATAACAGATCTCTAGCAGTATGTGACATGTAGCCATGGAAGACTACTCCCATGTGGCAGGATGCAGACATGTAATTCTTAAGAACAAGCAAACCACACGATTTAAACAAATTCAGAAGAACACAAAACGAAAGATAAAAGCTTGGAGGCAGGCTACGGATGCTGATGCAAGAAAAATTAGATATGACAGGAAATAATACCTGTACAATAGAGGAATGAAGGTAGAAGTTGTGAGGCACAAGAGTTGCTCCTAAAAGACTCATCAGCACAAATGCACTCTCCCCACTCAACTTTGTTAATATTCCATTAATGGATAATGGAATGTCTGCTTGATTAATGAGTGTTCCAAATACAAATGTAAGAAAGACAAAACATGACACAAACAGGCCCACGATCTTGGCCTTCTCAATGTCCTAGACAAAGGATATATCGTAAGTGTATTGTGAATCAATAGAAATTGATGAATAATCACATAATGATACTTACAAGGAGGACAAAAAGAAGGAGATGGAAAACAGCACCAGTAGCAGTTAAAAAGACACAAGTGAACAAGTCCCACCCAAAAAGAATATTTAATCCATGTGCCATGCCCAATATCTAGCAAAACAGAAAAAATCACAGGGTCAAGTCAATAAAAGTTCAGCCATGTTAAAGCAAAGATAAATTATATTCTTTGCTAAAGAGACAGGCAATACTGAAAGGTAATAATCAAGAGTGAGAAATATTACCAAGTTAAGGTCTAGCATGATCACCGAAAGTTCTGCTTGAACTCCAAGGAGCATGCATGTCCAGTTGTCGTACTCATCACTGCAAATCTTTGGCACAAAGAAGGTGGAGCTCCATGAGAAAAAAAACAACGATTTATGCAAGAATAAAAGCATACAAGAAAATTGATTGGACCACAACTTGAGACTAGTTTTCACTCAATCTCAAGCCGAGTAGATAAGATGAGTGATCAATTAATCCAACAATAAGTATAAATCAATTAAAAAACTTTATAATTAAAAGCAAACATTCATAAATAAAGATAGTACCAAATACAAGAGAGTTCAAAGTGATTGATATCTCACTCCAACACCTAGTAGATTTAGCTCTTCATAGTGAATAGAAAGAAGTTACAACATAGAAGAAAATTCATCTCCTAGTCCTCTAAAGATGTTCTTTAATTACAGAGGAAAGGTGTGAAGAGACTCTCTAAGTCTCTCTCTAAAATCTCTCAAAAAGCTCTCTAAAAAGCCCTCTAAAAGGTTTCCAAAAAGTCTCTCTAAAACAAAGCAAAAAATTATGTTTTCATAGACTCTAACAGTGTGGCTGCAATGGTGGAATCCATGGCTTCAACTGTGAGGTTTCCTTCCAACGTGGATTTCCTTTATGGCTTAAATTGTGTAGTTCTAGGTTGGAGCCTCGTGAGATTGTTTCTAAGTGAAGGATTCTTCATGGCTTAAGCCAAGTCAGGGCTCGAGGAAACCTTCCAAGATGAGTTTTCTTCGTAGCTCAAGCCCTATATTTTAGCATTGTATTTGTGTTGTACCAGTTTGTTATAAAGTGCTTTGCAAAACAAGTAAAATTAGGATTATTAACATAGATATTTTACATAAATAAGACAAGATAAGTGTCAAATTAATATTAAAATCAACTCATCTTGGGCACTTATCAAACATCATCCAGATGAAAGTTAACTTTGCATAAAGTAAGCTAGAAAGATTAGGGGTAGACTAATGCTCTTTGAAAACGTTTGCAATTATGCTTAATAGAAAGCTTATTTAAATCATGTTCATATATTTGGAATTAGTAATAAAAGGGAGCCCTAAGAAAGCCCAACTTTTGGATGTTATGATAAGTAAACTATGCAAAAGGTTGGCAAGATGGAAAGTGAAACAATTATCTTTGGCTGGTAGAGCAATCTAGTAAAATTGGTTTTTAATGTGTTTCCATTGTTTTATATGTTTTCCTTCAAAATCTCGATGATGTTGGAGAAGAATATTATAAAAATTCAAAGGAACATTTTATAAGGATGAGAAATTCAAAAATAGAAAAGGATAGACATTTTTAAATCAAAATGATGTAGGGAATTATGTCTTGAAGGATATAAAAATCTTAATGACACTTTTAGCAAAGTGGAAAGGGAAGATTAAAATCAAGAAGTTAGGCTATGGAGGGATATCCTTGAATCAAAATATGGGAGTTGGATAAATCTTTAGATAAGTAAGAAATCACAAAACAACTTATCATAGCAAAAGGATCTAAGGAAGGTCTATGGGCTAGAGGATCAAAGGAATAGGTTTGAGGTAAATATTCTTGTGGAAAGTAGGAACATGTGTAACAACTATATTATGGGAAAATAAATGGATTGAAAGGATACTATTGGTACAAAAATTCTCTAGGTTGTAGAGAAATATCATGAATACGATAGGAAATTGAATTAGTAATAAGTAGGAGTAGAATTTTGAATGGAAAATAGATTGATAACAATAAGATATCTACCATGAAATTATGATATGAGGTAAGGCAAGTTAACTTAAGGGAAGAAGATACAATAGAGTTTATTATGTTGTCAAAAATCAAAGCAATGCCATTAACTTTGCTTTTGTTTGGAAAATGATGTAAAAGTGAGTGACGAATAAAGAAAATTTATCTCGTAATGGAATCATAGTAGGAAACAACATGTGTGTAATGTGTGGCTTAGTAGAAGAATTAGTAATCCATGTATTCTTTAGTTTCTAGATGGCAAACTTAGTGCGAGAATAGTCTCTCGTGCTTAGCCTAAGGAGATTTTATTATAGTTTAATTTGCATGCTTAGGTTATAAAGGGAACATAATAGAGAATCTTGTATGGGTAACAATTATGTGGGGTATTTAGAATCAGATAAATGAGATTGTTTTTAGATTTTCAAAGGTAGATGGAGAAGAAATTTTTGTTTAGGCACAAATGAAGGTTTGTCATGGATCACCTATAAAGTCCTAAGTACAATATTTTCTCATTCAGATTGGTGCTTAAGTTCAAAGGCATGTATATTACCTCCCTTAAAGTAGGAAGGTTAAGGAGTTAAGAGAATTATAAAAAAGTAATAGCCATGGCTACCTAGAGTTTCAAGGAGGTATGTAAATGAAAGGAAATAAATTTAGTAATGCATTTAAATTCAGGTAGAAGTTTGAATTATGAATTGGTGCAAATCTAAGCAAGGTAGGAAAGTAATAAGGATTCATCAACACATCTAGTTGATAATAATACCTTATGCAAGATATTGGTATAGAAATAGTGAAAATTGGAGGACATTAAAAGAGAAATAAGGTATAATTGTGAAGTAAAGAGTAAGTTGTTTGTTGGGGCATAACAATATTGTTAATTTCAAATGTTTATTTGTATCCTAGGACATCAATGGTCAATACATCTTTGAAAGTTTACTATTCCTCTATCTTTAGGAAGTCAAAGGAATCTAGAAGGTTGTAGTAACTTCACTTTCATTTTGTGTTGTTAACTATCTAAGATTACCCATTTATACCTTTTTTCTATTAAAGGTAATTTGCAATTGATTAATCATGCTTATTTATATATTTATGTTTGTATAGGTATCTTCAAAGTTTATTTTTCATTTCAAAATTGCGACAAGGCTTCCCTTTTCCAATTTTTTCTTTAGTTTAGTCCATTATTCATGTAATAGGTGCAATTATGAAGTTGGGATTTTTGCATGGATTGTCCACACCATCTTCCACTTTAGATAACTTTAGCTTAAAGGATGTAACTTATTGAAGGGTGGATCTAGAAATGTATCATCTAAAGCTTGATCTCAAAGCACAAAGATGATATATAGATTTTCAAATCTCCCATAAGTTGTCAAAACAAGTTACAAGTTGAGTGTTGTTTGAGTTATCACATGAAGGTGTGTATGAGGTTTTGTTGTTAAATTCAAAGTCTTTGTTATTGTTAAAGATTAAGCACAGAGTATTTTTTGTAGGGTATTATAAAACTTTTTTATAGCATTTGTTTGATTTGGAAATGTTGTTTTATTAGGAAGTAAACTTTAAACTTAATTTAATTTTGCAAAATTGACTCATTAAGGCGAGGTTTACGCCTATTATAATTTGGTCATATCTTTAATCGATGTGACACACTCTCACATTGAGGACATTGAGTATTCACACGAAAGGCACCGAGAAGGAGAATAAAGAGGGACTTGATAAAAGTGATACAATAACTAATCAATCTCTCTACAATAGGCTATTAATAAACTCTGATATTATAGTACAAAGTAGACTTTAAGTGTGACTTAATATCGTAAAATTGACTTTGTAAAATGAGATTTACACTCACTTATATATTATAATTTGACTTTATCTCTGTTGAGATTATTGATAGGAAAAACACAGGTTTAGCTTAACCTTACAATCTCAGTAATATTTGTTTTTGATTATCACAACACATAATTAATAACACATGTGTGATATGTGTTACATGTTCTATGTTTATATGCTATATGCTTTTGATCATGGGTTAAATCTGTTCAAAGCATTTTTAGGAACATGTTTGTGTTGTTCATTGCATATCACTATGTTACATATGTGATTTTATATGTGATTGCATGAAATATGTTTATGAGAAAAGAAAACCACAAGCACTTACGTTGAACTTTAATTGTGTGGCAAAACAACATAAGTCAATTTCATTATGGGTGAATCGATTAAAACTCGTGTCTTTACACAAACTTTTTTCAAGTGTGCTGTGAGATTTTTCAATGAGAAAAGTTTTTCAAAACATGCTTAACATTGTTGTATAATCGATTGCATGCGTGCTATATTCGATTAAGTCTGTTATTGTTTTGAAATTCTGTTAATGCTTAACATAATTGTCTAACAGTCATATTTTTAATTGTGTTGACCAAGCATTAAATGATAGTCGACTGAATTAATTGCACATTCAATTAATTGTTGTGATTGCTGCTAACTGTTATAACAAAATTGTCATATTCAATTACATTAGTAGCTTAATCGATTAAATTGCGTCTATGATGTATTATTCTATAATAATGGTAAGGATCTTTGGATGCAAGTGTTTTGTTTTAAATAATGGTAAGGAAAGTCTTGGTAAGTTTGATTCCAAGGCTAATGAAGCTATTTTTATTGGCTATTCTCTCACAAGTAAAGCTTATCGAGTTTATAACAAAAGAACAATGTGTGTTGAAGAATTTGTTCATGTTGCCTTTGATGAGTATATTGATATTGTTACTAATCCTGGACAACCTAGAAAGTCAATTGATGCAAATGATTCCGCGGGAGAAGAAGAAGAAAATGAAGAGATTCTAGAGGAAGAAAATTCTAAAAATTTAATTGATCCACCAAGAGCTGAATCGATTAAGGAATGGAAAATGCCAAAAAATGTCTCAACAAGCAACATAATTGGTGATATCACGAGAGGAGTTTCCACTAGGCGCCAACTTAATCAATTTTGCATGAATGTAGCATATGTTTCTCAAATTGAGCCTAAAAATATTGAAGCTGCTGTTGCGGATGAAAATTGGATGATGGTCATGCAAGAGGAACTAAATCAGTTTAAGAGGAACAACATGTGGGAGCTAGTTCCAAGGACTGAAAACTTACAGGTTATAGGCACTAAATAGGTCTTCAGAAATAAGATGATGATTCAGGAGAAATCGTAAAGAACAATGCAAGATTGGTTGCTAAAGCTTACAACCAAGAAGAAGGAATCGATTATGATGAGACATATGCACCAGTGGCTAGACTGGAAGCAATAAGAATTCAGCTTGTTGTGGTCTTTGTGATGAAGTTCAAGTTATACCAAATGGATGTCAAGAGTGTGTTCTTAAATGGCTATATTAAGGTAGAAGTCTATGTTGAACAACCACCAGGGTTCCATAACTATGAGCACCCAGATTATGTCTTCAAACTCAAAAAGGATCTGTATGGGTTAAAACAAGCTCTGAGGTCGTGGTACGAGCGCTTAAGTGAGTTCTTGGTAAAGAAGTTATTCTCTAGGGGTAAATTTGATTCAACTCTTTTTATTAAGAACTCAAATAAAGATAGACTATATGTGCAAATTTATGTTGATGACATTATCTTTGGATCAACTAATCCTACTTTGTGCAAAGAGCTTTCTAAGATTATGCAGGATGAGTTCGAGATGTCTATGAGTGGAGAACTCACATACTTACTGGGTCTTCAAGTCAAGTAGACCAAGAATGACATCTTTATTCATCAATCTAATTATTGTACTGATCTGTTAAAGAAATACAAAATGTTGGACTGCAAAGAAGCTGCAACTCCTATGGCAACAAACTGTTATCTTGACCTTGATGAAGCAGGCAAAGTAATTGATCAGAAAATGTATAGAGGTATGATCAGATCTCTTTTATACTTAACTGTCAGTAGACCAGACATCATGCATAGTGTCTGTCTCTATGCTAGGTTTCAGTCTTTACCAAAAGAATCACATCTAACTACTGTAAAAAGAATTTTGAAATACTTAAAGGGAACCAAGAATCTTGAATAGTGGTATCCTAGTGGTTCAAATATTTTTCTTGAGTTTTCTTAAGGGTTATAGTGATTCTAATTTTGGTGGTTGTAAGCTAGAAAGAAAGAGCACTAGTGGCACATACTAGGATGTTCACTAGTTTCTTGGAACTCAAAGAAACAAGCTTGTATGGCATTACCTACCACAAAAGCCGAGTACATAGCTGCTAGAAGTTGTTGTGCGCAGTCTCTTTGGATTAAGAGCCAACTAGACGACTATGGCATATCATTAGATCATATTCCTTTAAAATGTGATAACACGAGTGCAATTAATTTGATAAAAAATCCTATTCTTCACTCTAAAACTAGGCATATTGAAATACGACATCATTTCATAAGAGACCACATTCTCAAAGGAGAAATTAAGGTTAAATATGTAAATACCTTACATCAATGGGCAAACATTTTCACAAAACCATTGAACAAGGAAAGACTTTCTACAATTCGAAATGAACTAGGTATTCTGGATGATAATAGTATAAAATAGATTAAAATCGATTTAAGTATGCTTGTATGCGAATGAGTTATTGATTAATGTCACATTCTTACATTTGCATACTCATATATTACCTGTGATAATTCCTGTACTATATTGATTCTAAAATGCTTGATCTAGAAAGATCGTGAAAGGTTTTACAGGAACATTGCTTACTGGATGGATAAAACTGAAAAATCAACTCACAGGACAACAATGTAGTCGATTAAGACTGAGATCAAATCGATTGTGTATAAACAGGGGTTTAAAGATTCCAAAAATTGGAATATCTGATATCTTTAAATCTTGTTTTAAATGTTGATTAACTGTTTATTCTTCTTATATCTCTTTGCTCAACTGATATACATGTTTTGAGATGATAAAAAGATTAAACTATTTTTGATGAGTGAAATTGTATCAATATTGTTATGATATTATTGTGATATATTTGTTCTGATACAATGCTGATATATGTTGATACATGATCTAATTTATAATATGATTACTGCATTGTGCATATGTATTTTGAGATTAAAAATGGATAATGAAATAGGGAGCATTGGATATTCTAAATATGTTTCACATTTCTTCATTTAAAGGGGAGAAAACCCTAGATAATGTGAATAATATTGTCACGGGGGCATCTTGTTTTATTTTGATTATTATCTGATGCATCTCTATGTAACTGATTATCTGTGTCTCAATTACAGTGACCTTACCTTTTTTGCTAATGCCCAAAGGGGGTTGAATTATGATGATTTTATAATTGATTGATAATCTGTTTGATTTGTGCAACATGGTTGATTATTAATCATGGTTGTGCATCATAAAAAAGGGGGAGATTGTTGATAGGCAAAGCACATGTTTAGCTTAACCTTACAATCTCAGTAATATCTATTTTTAATGATCACAACACATAGTTAATAACACATGTGTGATCTGTGTTACATGTTCTATGTTTACATGCTACATGCTTTTGATCATGGGTTAAATCTGTTCAAAACATTTTTTGGAACATGTTTGTGTTTTTCATTGCATATCACTATGTTACATATGTGATTTTATATGTGATTGCATGAAATATGTTTATGAGAAAAGAAAACCACAAGCACTTATGTTGAACTTTAATTGTGTGGCAAAACAACAGTTTTAAGTCGATTTCATTATGCGGTGAATTAATTAAAACTCGTGCCTTTGCACAAAATTTTTTCAAGTGTGCTGTGAATTAATTAAATGATAGTCGATTGCATTAATTGTGCATTCAATTAATTATTGTAATTGTTGCTAACTATTATAACAGAATTGTCATATTCGATTACATTAGTAGCTTAGTCGATTAAATTGCGTATGTGATGTGTTATTCTATAAATTGATGTGAATTTGAATTCTGTAAGAACTTTTTGTGATTCCAACATTTTTTATATCTTTTGTAGAAACTGTAATCTTATAGAAAGAGAGAAAGAGGTTCAAGAAACAAGAGTGACCGTGGTGATCAACTACTTGTGAATTCTTGAAGAGCAAGACTGTTGTGTTTTCAAAGGCTGATCAAATATTCACATTTGGGTGTAACTGCGAGATCATATTCTGCAATCTTTGGAAGATTGGTTTAAGGTTTCCTGTTGTGATTACAGGAAGAAGAGTGTGTGGCGTTCTTGACTTTGAGAGTGTCTCAAAGGGTTTAGACAGTAGGAGAAGGGATTCTTGCTGATGGTCTAGTTTTATATTGCCTATATTTTGATTAGAGGGTTAGAGAGGTGTTTTACATTTTTGACGTGAGGTGTTCTGTAGAAACCTTGTTGTAAAAAGCTTGATCATTATAGTGCATTTGCTTCCCATGGTTGGAAGGACACTGGATGTAGGTAGGTTGGCCGAACCAGTGTAAAAACGTAGTGTTTGAATCTTCTGATCCCTACTCTTTACATTTATCAACTTTATTCTGTATTCATTCAATTAAGTTTCCGCTGCATTAGAAAATATTTTACCTTGCATTTCAAGAAACGATTAAAGGCATCTATTTTTGTGAAAAAGATTTTAAAATATTTTGTTTTTATATTTCACCAATTCACCCCCCTCTTGGTGTGAGAAATTGAGTCATTCTATTTTAACAATCTCTAGTTAACGTGATATTTTTAACATGTTTTATTATGATTGTTGAGAATAAGTTTTTCAACTAAGATATGTATATTAATCTTAAGTTAATTTGTTTGACTAAGAGACTAAGTGATGAATGTATATTTATGCTTTCATTTAATGTTTAATTTTTTATTTTTAAATATTTTTTTGTGTTTAAAAGATTGATTTAATTAGAATTTGTGATAATTAGGTTTATTGAGTTTGTGAGATAAAATTGTCTTTAAAAGTATTTTTTTAGTTGCCTAAGATATTTTTTAGTATTCTAATGTTTGTTTATGAAGCTAAAGTTAAGATTAAGCTCATTTAAGATGTGAAAATAAATTGATTAAAGCTAAAAAAGACCTTTAAACAAGGATATAAAATCAACAAGTTCCAAAAATTTTGCTTTACACCTCCTGATTTACTTATACACTCCACATTTTTTAGATGGGTCACGTAGAAACCTAAACCTACACTCCTTCATTCATATGTTACCATGTAGCATGATCCTTCACTAAAAAATCTAACCAATGTTCGGATGTCACATGGCCATAATCCTAACACAGAAAATCTAGCCAACCAAATTTTGTCACATCATCATCTTCAACCTCTCAACCCAACTAGATTTGCACACATCAGGACTTTATGACGCAACCAGATGATCACCACAAGCTCCACTACATCACCACAAGCTCCACTACATCGCCTTATCGGAGAAAACCATTAGTACCTGAAAAATGGAAAATCCATACCATAAATGTACAATTTAGTGGTTAGACAGATTTAGACTTATGTACGAGAATGATGTTGAAGCATTATAAAGGCAGAATTGGAAGTTAAACACAAATTCAATTAAATATTTTTAAATAATTAATTTAATTATATTAGAAAAGGTCAACCAATCATATTTGTCAAGTGTTTCATTTATATACCAAACTATTTTTACCAAAAAAACTAAAAAAAAGAAAAGATTTATATAAAGTAAAAAATGAATTATTAGTGCTTAGTATTAGGAGAAAATTCGTTAATATTAAAAGAAGTGAGAAAACATGAGTTAAAGCATAAAAAAATAAATGACAACAATCCAATAAGAAAGATAAACTAAACAAAAAAAGATATCTTTTTCCAAACATGTTATATTTCCTGTTTATTAATATATCTATAAAGGTTTAGTAGGTGATTAGGGTAATATATTTTGAAGTTTGGTTTGGGTTTGAAATAGGTTAAAGAAAAAAAAATTAATATTATTCTTACCAGGTTTAGATTTTGTATATGCAAGACACGTGACAAGATCTTAGGAATAGTCTCACAAGACAAGTCGACTTTTATAAAAGAAAATCTATCTACAAAAGATTCTTTAATGCTTGAATAAGAGAGTTAAAGATCTTTTTGAATATAAGTGAAACTAAAAGTAATATTTAAGTAAATGATACTTCTTAGCCCAACTCATTTTTTAAGCTTGTGTGAGATGTCCATTGTATTAAGCATGTTAATAACAAATAATCATATACATCAACGAAAGAACACAACCGTCTATAACTTTATGTCTCATCACGAGTGAAATTACCTTCAATTACCTCTATGTCAATTTAGTTTTTAATATATATATATATATATCCATAAAATAATAATAATAAAGATCTAGAGTGATAATAAAAATGCTACCAAATAAATTATGTATGTATATTATATAATAATTTTAGATTGTTTTCTAAATACAAATAACTAAGTGTAGTATTTTATTGACTTTTTTTGTTTGTCTTTAAACCATGTCAATAATGATTTATGGTTTATTGATAATGCTGGAATCCTATTATTAAATTATGTTGGGAGGCCAATTTGGTAGGGGTAGTAATTATAGAGGACGTAATAGGGTAAAATTATAAAGAAGAATTGTAATATTTTATTTTATAAGTAATCTATCTTAACTCGTGAATCTACATTAAAATAATAATATTGTAAATCTCATTAGAAATACTCCATTTATTAACATTAAATATATATATATATATATATATATATATATATATATCTTTTTTGACAAAAGATTATTAATTGATAATGTAATTTTTTATTCATTGTAAATCTATTTTCATATTAGTTATTAATTATATTTAAATTCCATAATTAAATATTTAATATAAAATAAATTAATTTTTGAAAAGCACTTAAAAATATTTCTTTTAATTTTAATTAATGAATAATACTATATAAATAGTTGACTATTGTATAAGAAAAATAATTTATAATTATATCATCTAGATATTTACAATATAAATAATATCTTACAATATAATTGTAATATTCTCTTTCTTATTTAATTATATTTCAGTTTTTTATTTAAATATGTTTTAAGTAAATTGAGAAATTATGAAATAAGATTTTGTAAAAAATATAAATTAAAGGGTGATTTTAATGTGTCAAATAGTTTCTAAGTTACCTTAACAAATTTGTGATCATAATCTTATAATCATAAGACTGAAATTTTTATACAGTATTATTGAAATATTATTCACCAGTATGACTAATGGGATTTAAAATTGGAAGTTGATACTAAGAAAAATAATTTGCATATTTTAGTGTAAAAGTTAGGTTTAGAGTATAGTTTTGAGTTGTCTTAATAAACAAATGTATTCTTGCATCTTTAATATTAAATCGGGATGAAATTTTTATCTCAAGTTCATAAGACATAATACTTCATGTTGATCATGGATATTTTCTTTTAGAGGTCTGTGTTAGAAAAAAAAAATCGTAATTTGAACTAGCGTCATCTATTTTCTATTTTGAGTTATTTAAGTAATAATTCGATTCCAGCTTGGTTCATCGTTATATCAAGCTCAAAATTTAAAGCTCAAAATAATAATATAATAATAATATAAAAGTTTTGGTAATTGCATTCATCTCTTCCGCATTCTTTTCAATTTTCATGTTTTTCTTCTATTGATCAAAATTTTAAAGTAGTTTGGAGAAATTATTCAATAGAGAAGTAGAGTTTTACTTGGACAAGTTGTTTTGAGTTTAAGGGAGCACAACATTTATCATTTTATATATTTATTGATTTATTTATTTCATTTTGGTTTCTTTATTTTTATTTTGTTTATTTGTTTATTATTATTATTTTCAATTTATTAGGATGATATTTATAACCTTAATTTTTATTTATTATTATTATTATTATTATTTTATTAGTGTGTTGATAACATCATTTTTATTTTTTTATTTGTATTATTTGTATTTTATTAGTGAGGTGTTTATAAGCTCATTTTTTTTACTATTATTATTTTATTAAAAACGTTTATAAACATATTATTTACTTATGTATCATCATTATTTTTATTTTATCAGTGAGGTGTTTATAACCTCACTTATTTATTTATCTATTATGTTATTTGATTTGTGAGGTATAATTTTTATTTATATATTTTTATTTTTTTATTTTATTAGTGAGGGGTTTATAATATTTATTTTTTATTATTATTTCATGATTTAGGTTTTGATAACTTATTTTTATTTATTTATTGTTATTATTTTTATTTTATTAATGAGATATTTATAACCTTATTTTTATTTGTTCATTATTATTATTTTATTATGTTTATAATCTCATTTTTTATTTTTGTATTGTCATTATTTTTATTTTATTAGTGGGGTGTTTATAACTTTTTATTTATTTATTATTATTATTTTATTAATGAAGTGTTGATAATATCATTTTTATTTATTTATTTTTATTTTACTAGTGAGAAGTTTATATTCTGATTTTTATTTATTTATTATTATTATTTTATTAGTAAGGTGTTTATAAATTCATTTTTATTTATTTATTGTTATTAGTTTTATTTTAGTAATGAAATGTTTATACCTCATTTTTATTTATTTATTATTACTATTTTTACTTTATTAGTTTGGTGTTTATAATCTATTCTTATTTATTTGTTATCATTATTTTATTAGTGAGGTGTTTATTTTTGGGACAACCGATGCCGATTTTGTGCAGCGGAAATAATAAAACACAGAGTATCATACAGATTGTTAAAACCAAAGAGTTTGTTTGGACAATTTAAAAAATGGTTCCTTTAATTTTTTCATAAAATTTTTATTAAACAGTTGATGAGCAGAAAATATAAAGAGTGTAGGGAGTAGAAAAAATCACACAACTGATTATTATCCTAGTTCTAATCAAAAGATTCTACGTCCAATCGTTAATCACTATAATTAGTGATTAATCTTTTCACTAAAATATTGTTTGTACAAATTACAAGATTTCAAATAAAGATTAAGAAACGAGAACATCTTTCATTCGACAAACGAATGGAAGAATGCAGCAAGAACCGTCCTTCGACAAATGAACCGAAAGAGCTTCCTTAGACAAACGAACCGAAAGCAACAGCTCTGCCGACTTGAAGAGAACTGCTCCGACCTTTGACATACAAAGCGCGAGTTTCTCCTATTCACAAGACTTGACAAGAGCAAGAACTAGTACTTGAGAACTTCCTCAGATTTCACTATATTCTCAAATTCGCAAAGTTGGTTTTCTGAAGTGTTAGGTAAAGGTATATATGGCCTGTTGGTCCGAAACTGAAAAGACACATTACAACTTCCAATGATAATCGATTATTATAAGTAATAATGGATTATTTGCGATACTTGGAGCAGTTATGATTTTTAACGCTTCAACCGATCCACTCCTGTACAAAGTCGTTCGGTCTTTACTGTGTGTGGCCGGTGTTCAACATGTGTTCAACGCCGTTCGATTTTCAACTGTGTTCGGCCAGTGATCATCCTGTGTTCAGCATTGAATTACTATACATTGTTCAGCCTTCAACTATTATATACCGTTCGTTCTTTTAGCTGTGTTCGGCCTTCATCTAATTGTAGTCATTCGGTCTTTATATGTCATTCGGTCGTTAACAATGTTCGGCCATGAACAGTGTTTGACCTTCATCTACTAGTGACCGTTCGGTCTTTAACTGGTACTCCGTTTGGTTTGCACTTTGCTCTCTTGTTCCCTTTCCTCGCGGACTAACGTGCGAGAATGTTTTTAAACTTAAATCAAGGATCTTCATATTCTTCACTTTGTATCATCATCAAAATTACTCTAAAGCATCAATGCTTCTCATTGTTAACAATCTCCCCCTTTTTTATGATGATAAAAAATCTCTTCTTTAAAAGCATCTCTAATTTCCTGCATAGATTTCAGACTTACAAACATACAAAGATGTTGGTAGTAACTGCACTAATTAGAAGTTTTCTCCCTCTTTTTGATCATAAGGAAAAAGTAGAAGACTCCCCCTTAAATTTTTCTCCCCCTCAACAAAAGAATTGATGCATGTCAAAATAGAAATAAAATTAAAATTTCATAACATGAAAGAAAAAAATACATCATGGAATATGAGAAAAACAAAAATTCTTCTCTAATTAAGAAGTACAAGAAGACTTTAAAAAGGAGGGGTTGGAGGATAATCAGGGAGTTGAAAGTTTGTGATATGTTATGTTCTTGAACGTATTGTTCTTAATTTGACAACTAAGGGGAAAAGAGTAATTAATCCAGAATAGAGATAAAAACAAGATATCTAACAAACTCATATATCTCCCCCTCAAATAAATGGCAGTTATCACAAGATTATCACAAAAGATCTCAATCAAAAATTTCACCCCCTTTTTTTATTAAAATAAAATCATCTAAACTTTATGCTCCCCTAAATTAGTTAACTTAAAAATAATTTAGGTCCTTAAAATTATTACTCCCCCTAAAGTAATATTCCCTTTAAAATTAAAAACATATTCCAAAAAAAATTTAATTTTTTTTTACGTTTTAATGTAAGATAATCGATTATTTGCGAACCAAATTATACGTTGGAGTGAAAATGACCAAGAGAATCGATTGTCATCCCTCTAATCGATTATTTGCGCGTTAATTTCTGAAAAATGCCAATTTGGGTCAAATTTTCATCCAAAGTTATATCTAACATTCATAAATCAGCAGACCTAGATTTTACTAAAATCCAAATCAATTTTGAATGCCTAAACTAGAAAATTAGCACTACACTTCAATGAAATTGTGGTTTGGAGAATGAAAACACACAAGGCTGTGAAAACTCTAGATTATTTGCCTTGAACATGTCTAAATCAGTGAAATAAACTTGTGATCACAGCTAATTGATGCTAATCAACAGTGTTTCTAAGATTCACTTATCCAGATCCAATTATGTGTCAATTTAAACAATTTCACCAACCCATTTTAGATATAATGAGTCAAATAACTTCTAGACACCTAATTGGTCTCAAAAACAATTTAGAAAACTTGAATAAGACACTATGAAATGATTGCAAGATGTTCATCAATGAACTAGTGGTAAACCAGAATTTAAAACTAGAAAATTGACTCAAACAAGGAAATGCAGTTTCGGCTAACTACTTTTAAAGACTATTCTGTTGTGATTTTCAAAATGGCAACCAAATAATGGAAGATTAAAAAGACAAGCATAACAAAATGCAACAACACGGTTTAAACAACACTTAGCTCAATCATGTAGTACTCAAACCAAGGCTTTGGATACCACTTGATGAGGTTACTCCCTGACCTGGAGCATTAATTTCAAACGCAGAATACCATAGAGCTCTCTTATCCTTTTGAAAACTTATCCTGCAAAACAAAGCAATAGAGTTTTTGGACCCCACAATCTCATTTGGATCCTTTGAAGTTAGAGACAAATTACTTTATAACATGAATCTAAGCATATTTCCCATTTGGAATTCCATAATGTTTTATTCTACATTTATTTTAAGTATGTCCCTTTATCATGCAATAAAAACAATAAACATCATGCATCTTATTTTTCACAAAGGTGCCTTTCTCAGTCCAAACTTTACGAGTTCTCTTACTTTGTGGTTTCTTATGTTGATGCATGCTTTTGTTTTTAAAATTACTTCTTTTAAAGTTAGTTTGAGCATGTGAGGTAGATTTGGTTGCTTTAACAAGCAAGTTTTCAAGTATATCAATGTCAAACATATAACTTTTGCAAGATAAACATTCAACAGGTTGTTCATTTACATTAGATTCAAACTATTTAGTTTCAAGATTACTAACTTTATTTCTTAGTATGACTTCTTTATCTAATGCATTTTCATATTTAATTTTCAATTCCTTAAACTCATTTTTCAAATTTTTATGAGCAACATCCAATTTTTCAGATTCAGTTAGCAATTCAAGAAAAGCTTTTTGCAAATCAAACTCACTAGTTTCAAAGCTAGAGGAACTTACTTGGCTTGCAGTGTCATCAGTAATAACCGTCAAACACAGGTTTCCTTCTTCATCTGAAACACTTGAGCTACATGAGTCATTATCATTTCAAGCAATGTAGGCCTTCTTCTCTTTGTGAGTTTTCTTTTTCTTTTTCTTTCTTTCTTCACTTTTCTTGTTGTTTGAACAATCAATTTTCACACGGCCTCTTTCACCACATCCATAACATTTAAAGCTTGATGGGGAGCCTTGATTGTCCTTCTTTTTCTTCAAGAATTTGCTTCCAGATGATTCATCGTTGGCCATCAAGCATAGATTTTCTTGCTCATTAGAATTGCTTGAGCTTGAGGAGTTTGATGTAGAGCTTGAATTCGAACAAGTCAACTTAGCCACATTCAAGACTTCATCATGAGTGACTTTTAAAAATTCCAACATTTCCTAAGCACTTTTATAAATGGAAACCTTAAAGAATTCATTAAGGGTTAGTGCAGATAAAATTAAATTTCTGGCCTTAACATCATATTGTGCAATTTGGTTTTCATCCACAGTCCACAAAAAATATGGTTTTTCTACTTCCACACCATCAATTGTATTTTTAGGAATATAGGGACCATTTTGTATTGCTTCCCAGATGCCTCTATCAATAGATTCCAAAAAAATTTACATTCTTATTTTCCAAAAAGCATAATTTTCCCCCGTAAACAAAGGAGGTCTGTCAATAAGAGCACTCTCCGCATGCACTTGGTTATGACCGCCCATTTTCGAAAAATTTGACAAACTATCAAAGCAAGCTCTGATACCAATTTTTGGAACAATCGGTACCGATTTTGCGTAGTGGAAATAATAAAACACAAAGTACGATACAGGATGTTAAAAGCAAAGAGCTTGTTCGGTCAATTTACAAAATGGTTCCTTTAATTTTCTTATAAACTTTTTATCAAACAGTTGATGAGCAGAAAATATAAAGAGTGTAGGGAGTAGAAAAAAATCACACAACTGATTTTTATCTTGATTCGAATCAAAAGATTTTATGTCCAGTTGTTAATCACTATAATTAGTGATTAACCTTTTCACTAAAATATTGTTTGTACAAATTAAAAGATTTCAAATAAAGATTAAGAAACGAGAACACCTTTCGTTCGAGAAACGAACGGAAGAATGCAGCAAGAACCTTCCTTCAACAAACGAACCGGAAGAGCTTCCTTTGACAAACGAACCGGAAGCAACAACTCTGCCAACTTGAAGAGAACCGCTCCGAACTTTGACACACAAAGCGCGAGCTTCTCTTATTCACAAGACTTGACAAGAGCAAGAACTAGCACTTGAGAACTTCCTCAAATTTCATTGTATTCTCAAATTCGCAAAGTTTTTTTCCTAAAGTGTTAGGCAAAGGTATATATAGCCTGCTGGTTCGAAACTGAAAAGACACATTACAACTGCCAATGATAATCGATTATTTAAAGTAATAATCAATTATCTGTGAGACTTGGAGCAGTTATGATTTTTAAGGCTTAAACCGATCGTCTCCTATACAAAGTCGTTCGATCTTTACTGTGTGTGGCCAGTGTTCAACATGTGTTCAACGTTGTTCGGTCTTCAATTGTGTTCGGCCAATGATCATCCTGTGTTCAACATTGAACTGCTATACATTGTTCAGCCTT
This sequence comes from Vigna reflexopilosa, assembly GCA_027742785.1. Classification (NCBI taxonomy): domain Eukaryota; kingdom Viridiplantae; phylum Streptophyta; class Magnoliopsida; order Fabales; family Fabaceae; genus Vigna; species Vigna reflexopilosa. Next base: position 17,789,889 of record CM050917.1, on the reverse strand, counting down.
CAACTATTATATATCGTTCAGTCTTTTAGTTGTGTTCGGCCTTCTTCTAATATTAGTCGTTCGTGAACAATGTTTGGCCATGAATAGTGTTCGACCTTCATCTTTTAGAGATCATTCGGTCTTTAACTGGTACGTCGTTTGGTTTGCACCTACTCTCTTGTTCCCTATCCTCGCAGAATAACGTGCATGAATGCTTTTAAAATCAAGTATCTTCATATTCTTCACTTTGTATCATCATCAAAATTACTGCAAAGCACCAATGCTTCTCATTGGTAACAATTATAACCTTTTATTTATTTATTCATTTTTATTTATTTCATTTATCTAGTGAAATGTACAAAATCTCATTTTCATTTATTTTTATTTATATTCATTTTATTTAAGTGAGGTGTTCTTAACCTCATTCTTATGTATTTATCTCTATTATTGAAATTAATTATATTTGGTGAGGTGTTAATAACATCATTTCATCTCACTTATACATGTGAAGTACTTCAACACAAAATGAATATTGTTCATCCATAACATGAATTAATAGGAAACTAGTATATTCATTGGAAAAATGGGGAACCTTCTAAATCGATACGAGAGTTTTAAGCTTATTCCCTTTAGTCGCTTTTAACGAGGATAAGACACAACAACGTAGTGTATTGGGTTCATGATGATAATAATTTTAACTCAAGAAGAAAAGTTTTAGTTTTAGTTTTAAGAATTAGAAGATTATAGTTTAGAAGTCCTAAAGCTATTAGGTAAAAGGGGTAACTATTTGAGAAATACTTAAAATTATTGTATTAATATATGTTAAATGAATTGTGAGAATATGATTATTGCTACGGAGAAATGACCATATTATAAAGTGTGATGTATATATTGGTATAGGGTGTTCCGGTGTAAAGTCATCTTGACTCTACTGATTATCATACATAGAGAATAAGGTTTAGGCGATGAGAGTCGAAGGATATTCCTAATTTATGGGTTCGATACGAAATAGTACTTTCACTTAAAGGATAGAAGGGAACTAACGTAATCACGGTGGTTTTTGGTGATAAGGATGGTGGTTTTGGAATAAGGAGAAATATTGCTATTAATGTTGAATATGTATTAACAACTTATGATAGGTGTAAGATTTTATAATAACATCGATAGCTTATGTATAAGTCTTCAAAACTATAGTCTTATAGGTTTATTTGTGTCTAAGGTTAAATGATAAGTTGAATGATTAATATCTTATTACAACTTGGTTGATACGGTACAAAGTATTTAAATTAATTTTATGATAATAAAATTGTATGTATTATGTTTCAATGTCAATTATTTAACCTTGTATTTGTGGTTGTGATTTTCACTTACGATAATCATATATGTATGTTTATATATATGGAAGTAGATATGTTGCAGATAGTAGTGAGGATCGACAATATGTGATGTTGTAAATAGGAATAGACACAGGTATACATTTATGTGTTCATGTATTCGATAGTGTCTCCTAGTTAATAAGGACTGTTTGTATATAAAAAAATTATTTAAAATTTTTGAAAGAATGTGAATATATAATATATAAATTTACACTTTTGTATTGAATATTATTATTTAGTAATGATTTGCTTTTGGTTGTTACATATTAATCATATATACTAATTACATTAGAATAAACTTTGAGTGAGAAAAAGATAAATAAAAGCAAAGGAAAAAAAATATTAAGTCCAGCCACATAAGTCATTGATACCATTCTCTACCCAAAATTTTAAGACAATAAATTAATTGGTCTTCACCCCTATATAGTACTCAAATTTCTCATTTTTACCCAATGTGGGATTAGACTCACTTAGATTCTCAACAATCTTATCTCAAGTGTGAGTCTTTTCCACATTGGTATATTTTTCCTCCAGCAAATGCATTTCTAACCATAAGTATTCCTTATCATATTATCGTTCATCTTAATGAGACACTCTTATATGTAATTCTTATGAGAAAGACTTTCGATATAGAGGCTATTGTACTCGTTCGAACTGATAAACAAGACGAACCAAACTCTGATACCACTCTTTTGATAAATCTAACATAGAGTTTATAAAAATAATTTCACGAATCATGAATTTATATATTTATGTGGCTTGCCTTGAATATTTGCCCCGTAAAAAATTAATATTTTGTAAAATTAGTGCGAATTCTTTATGATTTAGAACGTAATATCTTAAATTTTTTATATTTTTTAATTTTAATTTGGATTATAATAATTTGGTCATGTTTCAATAGACATGTCTATTAGTTAAAAATATATCATTTTTAAAAAAATTATTATGATTTTGATTAACAAATAAATAGGAACAATCAACCAAATTCAATCAGTTATATTAGGTATGACAATTTTATTTCTTAACAGTAACTCAGTAAAAAAATATCAACTGTAGCGAATTTAATTTTATAAAATTGCGCATAATATATTAAAAGTACATTTACTATGAATTATTTTAATAAATTTTTTAAATTGATACCGAAATTAGTTTTACTATGTTTATATATTTTAGTAAACTTTTTATATTTCAATAAACTTGCGTGTAAGCATACATGTACATCTTCTTTTAAGAAAAAAAAAACAACTTCTTAAATTAGATTATATTTTTATCGATTTTGTGTATATATTTTATTACCATATAGCATAATTAACCTTTTTTGTTTATGTTTAACAGTAATGGATTATGAATGTAAAGTTTTGTGTAATAATTAAATAAATTTAATTAAATTTTAAAATTTGAATATGTTCTAATTATTTTGAAAATGTTTATAATCTGCTTATAAAAATACAGGAAGTATTATATTACCAATTTAATGGCAGTGATAGAATCTAGAAAAATTTACATTCAATAAATGCAAGCATTTCATTGTGTTGGTTAACATCTTTAATAAATATGCAGAACGTAATTCAATGTAAATCTCGTATCTTTAAATGTTAAGAAATTAATGAAGAGCTACAATACATTAGAAAAAACCATTGAAAACAGAAAATGAAATGGCCACAAAACTAAAGGATTAGGCACAAGAGGAGAAAAAGGTAATGTGTTTATTCTAAATGTATATATGTATTATTCAATTACGTAAAATAGAGTATAACTCTTTATTTATAAGATTTACAGTGTCTGACAGTTTGCGCAGCACCGAAACATAAAAGGTAGACAGCTGATAAAAATGAAACAGCTTTACACACTTTTTGGCTTAATACCTGTACACATTTAACAATATCTAATACACCTCCCTAAGCCAAAAACTAGATTGTTCCAGCAACCCAATCAGCATCCTCAGGCTTTTATATCTCTCAAATTTGAGAGGCTTAGTTAGAATGTCCGCGAGCTGCATCTCTGATCTGTAGTGGCACAACTCCAGTTTTTCCTCCTTCACTTGTTCACGGATATAGTGGAACTTCATTTCAATATGCTTGCTTCTTCCATGAGAAGCAGGTTGTTTGGCCAAATCTATTGCAGATTTGTTATCAATGCACAATTATATTTTTCCCGTTAGTTCTATCTTCAACCCCTCCATCACAGATTCCAGCCACATAGCCTGGCACGTTGCCTCACAAGCTGCAATATATTCTACTTCACAAGAGCTCAGAACCACCACCGGTTCCTTAGTTGAACTCCATGATATAGGAGAGTCTCCAAGGAAGAACAAATACCCTCCTGTGCTTTTCCTATCACTTTTAGCTCCACACCAGTCTGCATCAGAATAGGCCTTTATTCTCACCTTCGTACCTCCTTTTCTTCTTGGAAAAAAAATTCCATAGCCGTGTGTGCCCTATATGTATCTAAGAATGCATTTCACAGCATTCAGGTGTGATATTCTGAGATTTTGCATGTACCTGCTCACAAGACCAACACTATAACTCACATCTAGCCTTGTATTGCATAAGTATCTTAAACTTCCCACCATGCTACAATAGTAGGTAGCATCTACAGCCTCTTCTTCAAGATCAATTTCCAGTCTTAGACCCACTTCTGCAAGTGTATTTGCCGCATTGCAATCCTGCATTTCAGCCTTCTTCAACATCTCTTTAGCATAGCATGATTGATGCATCACTATCCCCTTCTCGGTTTCCACAAATTCTATGCCAAGAAAATAATTTAGCTTGCCTAAATCACTCATTTCAAACTCATTCAACATATGCAGTTTGAAATTCTGAATCACCTTCTCATTGCTTCCAGTGATGAGCATGTCATCAACATATAAACATACTATTAGTCTTTCAACTTTCCCTTCTCTCTTGTTGTTCTACATATAGACACCATGTTCTGAAATACATTTCTCAAAACCAATGCTATTCATGAATTTATCAATCCTACAATTCCAAGCTCTCGGGGCCTACCTTAGCCCATACAAAGCTTTCTTCAATCTGTAAACCAGCCCCTGTTGCGCCTCAACTTCAAATCCAGGGGGCTGCACCACATAGACTTCTTCTAATTTCCCATTCAAAAAAGCTGACTTTACATCTAATTGATGTAATAACCAACTAAACTGATTTGCTGAAGCCACCACAAGTCTCACCGTTTCCATCTGATAACAGTTGAAAAACCGTTATTTTCACACTTAATTTTGATATCAAATGCACCCTTGTTGACTTAGAAACTTGCTTTGACTCATGATTTTTCTTTAGTTTTGTGAATAAGAGAGTTGAGGACATGTTTTATGAGTTTATCAATAAATTCCCTTGATTTTATAGGTTTTTGGAATGATTTGAAAGAAGGGTTGAAGTATCAAGGGGTTGTAGTGCAGAAAAGTCAACCAGAAAAGTCAACCAATTGACCAGGGTGCAGTTGACCGGCGCTGAGCGGTGCCTGAGGGGCCGCTGAGCGGTCCGGCGATTAAAGGCAAACTGCTAAGCGCCGTTTTTGACCGCTGAGCGGTTTGGACGCGACCTTGGACCTGTTTTATGTTATTTTTATGATCTTTTTGGGCTTAGGCTTGTTTTCTGTTATTTTTATGCCCTATTTAAAGGCCGGAACGTTTTAGGGTTTGTATCTTTTGATGGCTTAGGCAAAGAAACACACTTTTCACCCCTTTGGGGGTAGATTTGGAGATGGTGACAACTCTCTTTTTCTCCATTTTAGGGTTTCTATCTCTTTCATTCCATTATTCACCTAGTTTCTCCATGACGATGGAGAACTAACCTTATTTGTTGCTGGGGAAAGATGTAACCTTAAACTCTCATTTATCCAAATTCTTATTTATTTCATATGCTTGCATATGCTTGATTTATCAATTGTTGGGTTCCTTATCTGTATTTAATGCTTTTATCGTTTAACTCATTCGGTAACTGTTGTTTGTCTTTATTGATACGGGAACGTACAATAATGTCATGAACTGGGGATAATTCCTTGATTATGTTAATACCGCCTACGAATAATTCCTTTTGCAAAAACCCCTTTGCAACCAGCCTCGCCTTATATCTCACAACCTCTCCTTTTGGATTTACTTTTGTTTTGTGATAACAGTCTCAAAACCGTTATTTTCATGCATAAATTTGATATTAAATCACACCCTTTGTAGCTTAAAGTGATCTTAGAATAAAGTAAAACTCTTAAGTTGTGTTACATGAGAGTCAAAAGTTGTTTTTAGAGATATTATGCTTGTTTTGCATTGTTTTGCAGGGTTTTTGATGAAAATTGAAGATGGCAATGAAGTAGGAAGGTCATAGACTCAAGAATGAAGGAGGAAAAGGAAGAAAAGAAGAGTCTGTGAACCGCTCAGCGGTAAATTCCACCACTGAGCGTCCTAGTGCAAGGAAAAGTTGTTGTCTGGCGCCCAGGCGATGACGCTGAGCGTCTAGAGCGACAAGAGGCAAACCGCTTAGCGGTCATTTTAGGCGCTTGGGCGGTGGCGTGTTTTGAGGCAAACCGCTGGTCATTTTAGGCGCCTGGGCGGTTGTCTGTTTTTATATTTTGGATTCTGAGATCTTTTTGTTATCCTTTTGGCTTATATATAGCCCTATTGCGAATCTAAATGTAATTCTTTTGGCAAAGAGAAACGTCCAGAGCTGCTCTACACACCTTGGAGGAGATTTCTTGGATGCTTAGGCTCCACTTTATCAAACCTAGGGTTTGCTTTTCCATTCTTCCATTTAGTTCATCTAGTTTCACCATGATTATGTGAACTAAACCCTTAGTTGTTGGGGAACAATGTAATCTTTTGAAACTCTCATATATTGAAATTCTTGTTTACTTTATATGCTTGCATATGCTTGATTTATCAATTGTTGGGTTCTTTACCTTTGCTTAATGCTTTTACCGTTTAACTCATTCGGTAGATGTTGTTTGTCTTTATTGATACGAGGACATACAGTAATGTCATGAACTGGGGAGAATTCCTTGATTATGTTAATACCGCCTAGGGATAGGGGTAGGACGATCAATTGTATTTTGCTTCCGCTCATTATGCATTATTAGTTACTAGGGGAGGCTAGGGATAGCAAGCCGGTAATTAGTAATAGGCTCTTTTCACCAAGGGATTGGGTTAAGGGTAGACCAAGAAAGTTTGCATGGCAATATGATAAATAAGCAAAGTAAATAAGAAGAATAGATATAAGAGGGTGGATACGATGAAATTGTAAACCCCAACAACCTCATTCATTCATAGTTTCTCTTAGTCAATTGAATTCTTGCATTTGCATGTTTATTTAAGTTTTGCATTCAAACCATTCAAATTATTTTCTTTTACTCAAGTCTTAAACGATTTGTTTACACGAAAGATAAGGCCTTAAGAGTCCTTTGGGAAGAACGATATTGGGTTTACCAATTATTATTACTTGATTCGATCTGGTACACTTGCCAGGGGTTTAACATTTTGTAAACCCACTTCAGACTAATCGGACTTTTACCAACATGCAGCTCAGTCAACTCCCAAGTGTGATTTTTCTCTATGCAATCAATCTCCTCCTGCATAGCTTTCACCCACTTCCCATCTGCAATTGCTTGCTCAAATGTCACGGGTTCAGCTTCAACAATAAGAGCATAATGGACCAGGTTCCCTTCTGAAGTTACTGCAGCATCATAGAACAAATCATAGTCCTTCAAATGTGAAGGCAGTTGTGACGTTCTAGATGATCTTCTCTGATTCCTTTCTTGCTCAGGAAACTTCTCTTTCACTGGATCACATTCACCTCCCGAAGTCTCATCCTCCAACTGAAGAGTTATACTCTTTCTCTACATAGTCTTCCAATCCCACATTCTTTCCTCATCAACTATCACATCTCTACTGATAGTAGCTTGTCCAGTTTCTGGATTATACAGCTTATATCTACCAGTTAGATGATAGCCAACCAAAATCAGTGGCACTCCCTTATCATCCAGCTTTCTCCTTAACTGGTCTGGTATGTGTTTGATGCAGACAGAGCCAAATACTCTCAAATGCTCCAAATTTGGCTTGATCTTACTCCAGGCTTCCTCTGGGGTAATATCCTTCAATCTTTTAGTGGACGTTCTGTTCAAAATATATGTTGCAGCCAACACTGCTTCTCCCCATAAAAATTATGGCAGCTCTTTGCTCTTCAACATGCACCTTACTATATTCATTATGGTGCGATTCTTTCTTTCTGCTGTGCCATTATGATTTGGTGTGTAAGGAGGAGTCAGCTCATGCATTATTCGTTCCTTTTCACAATAGGTCTTGAATTCTGCTGAGATGTACTCACCCCCTCCATCTGTTCTTAGCACTTTGAGCTTCTTGTCACTCTGCCTTTCAACCAAGGTTTTGAACCTTTTAAACACCTCCAGAACTTCACCCTTTCTTTTAAGCAGATAAGCCCCTGCTTTTCTAGTCCAATCATCAACGAAAAGCACAAAGTATCTGCTGCCTCCTGGAGTTTCAGTTTGGATAGGTCCACATACATCTGAATATACAACCTCCAATCTTTCTGTTGTCTTTTGAGGCAAAAAACTCTGAAATTTCCCTCTTGTTTGCTTGCACTGAACACATTCATGACATACAAATTCTAGAATGTTAACTAAAGGCAAACCACTCACCATAGAACGTTGACTCATCCGACACAAATCTCTGAAATTTAGGTGCCCAAAATGTAAATGCCATAACCACTCTGTTGACTTTCCTACTGCATTAAAACATTGATGCCTCACAACCTTCATTATCACACGGAAGGTTCTGTTTTGACACAAACTTGCCTTGATAACCATTCTTTTGCTCTGATCGAATATACTAAGATAGTTATTCTCCATCTTCATTGCAAAACCTTTCTGTAATAGCTATCCCAAACTCAGTAAATTTGTTTTGAGTCCTGGAACGAACAGTACTTCATCTATCACCACTTCTCTTCCATTTTCATCTCGCAGCACAATCCGACTAGACCCCTCTGCAATCAAACTCCTATCATCGGCAAATCTGATTTTGCCATTCAAAACCTCCTTCATCTTGACAAACCAATCTTTTCTTCCAGTCATGTGAGTCGAGCACCCTGAATCAAGGTACGAAAACGCCTCCTCCAGTTCATCTTCGCTTGTTCTTGCCATCAACATCACTACTTTTGAATCAGAAGTGTTGTCTTGTGCAAGATTTGCTTGGTTTTTGGGTTTATTTTTCGCGCCTTCACCCTTCCAGCATTCCTTAGCAAAATGTCCAAGTTTTTTGGCAATTAAAACATCTAACCTTCTTTTTGTCAAACTTCTAGCCCTTTTCTTGATCACCTTTATACTCTGACTTGTGACTCTTTGGGTTTTCAGAGTCATTTGAGTCCTTCTCTTGCTATTCTTGACCTTCCTTCTACTTCTTTTTGCCAAACTTCTTGGACCCTTTTCCCTTTCCATGAATCTGGGATCTGACTTGCAAGACTTGTTCTTGACATTGCCTGTGTTCATTCAATCTGTGTTCATGAGCCTCCAGCGAATGTTGCAGCTCTTCGACCTCCATGTTCTCCAAGTCACGTGTCTCTTCTATCGTTACTACAATATGATCGAACCTCGGTGGCAGACTTCTTAGGATCTTATCAATGATGTACTGATCCGTAATTGTATCCCTGCATGCCCACATAGCACTCACATGTTCTTGCACCTTATCGAAATAATCAGCCACGGTATCACTCTCCTCCATGACTAGGCATTTAAACTGCCTCCTTAATGCCTGCATCTTCACTTTCTTCGTTTTGTTTCCATCTCCATACGTTTTCAGCAAAATTTTCCATATCTCCTTTGCTATTTTAGCCTTTGAAATTCTATGAAACACTCTCGGTCCAACACACTAATAGAGAATAAACCGAGCCTTACTATCAAGTTTTTGCTGAGTCTTGAAGTTTTTCTTCTCTTCATCAGAGGCCTTGGTGCTTAACTCAGGCAACCCTTCAAACACCACATCCGCAATATCTTGGAAGCTAAAAATGGTGTTCATCTTGATATGCCATTCATCAAAACCTTTTCCATCAAAGATTGGATATGACCCTTGCAGTATTCCTCCTAGTCCAGCCATAACTTCACCGTAGTCTCCTCCTTGCACTCCTATCCACCCAAATGTTCTTCTTCTACACTTCTTGAAGACTCAAGATATCTCATTTCTACACTCTGAAGAAATCTCGCACTCCACTCACACTCACAGGTTTCGAACCTGGCTCTTGATACTATAAAGGATTAGGCACAAGAGAGGAGAAAAAGGTAACGTGTTTATTCTAAATGTAAATCTGTATTATTCAATTACGTAAAACAGAGTATAACCCTTTATTTATAAGAGTTAAAGCGTCTGACAGTTTGCACACACTGAAATGAAAGGTAGATAGCTGTTAAAACTGAAACAACTTTATACACTTTTTGGCTTAACACCTGTACACATTCAACAATATCTAATAAAAACTAGATCCTCCAAGTAGAAGAGAGAGATTGAGGAATAGAAAAAACATGAAAAACAAATTGCCAAAATGATTTTAATAAAACGAGAAAATATATTATATATTTATAATGTAAAATAATTTTACACTATTATCCAAATCATTTTTAGTTAGTTTCATATTTAAATAACTCTCTTGTAAGAAGAAAAAGTTTTTGTTTAGTTACTTAAGTTTTTTCTATATTTGGGTCATTTTATGTTTTATGTAAGTGTCATGCAGTAGTTTAACTTTATTTTTTTTAAGGCTTTTATAAGTTCGACGTTATAGCTAAATAAAGTAGTATTTTTTTTTCTTTTCATAATGTAAAATATACTTGCTATAACAATTGATATTAGAACTCTGAAAGAGGTTTGATATAATGTGAAGAGTGAAAGTGCAGTACTGTGAGTGTGAGAGTGCAAGGAGTGAAACACAAGTGAAACACAAGTGAAACTTTAATACATTATGAGGTGTGAATCACTGCAAGTGTGAGAGTAAGAACCAAAAGATCAATATGTTGTTAGAAAAATTTGTTCAGCTATTCATTTCAAAGTTTGATAGCCATTATGATTTCTGGTTTATGATGATGGAGAACTTTCTACGAAGCAAAAAATTGTAGCAGCTTGTAAAGGATGGAATTCTAAAGCTTGGACTATCGAAGCAGGAAGGAAGAACGTGGTTGATGCTACATTAAAGGACTTGAAATTGAAGAATTACTTGTTTCAAGCCATTGATTGGAAAATTCTGGAAATAATTCTAGACAAAGGCTCATAATAGGCAATATGGTAGTCAATGCAACAAAAATATCGAGGATCCACAAGAGTCAAACATGCTAAGCTGCAAGCATTGCACCATGAATTCAAGTTGATGGGAATGAAAGAAGGTGAGAAAGTGGAAAACTATCTGGGACACACTTTCAATGTTGTTAACAAGATGAAATCAAATGGTAAAGTGATCGACTCAAGCATTGTAGTTAACAAGATTCTCATATCACTAACCTCAAAATTTAATTATGTCGTATGTTTAGTCGAGGAATCGAACGATTTGATCACCTTTAGTCTAGATGAAATTCATGGAGCCTACTCGTCCATGAACAAAGAACAAAAAATTCTCAACCAAATGTTGAAAGATATTCATGATGATAAACCAACAACAGGTTGAGGTCATGGCAAGAGTGGTGGTCGTGGTCGTGGAAGAAGACGTGGAAGGGATATGCTGAATAAAGCACTCATTGAGTGTTTTCACTGTCACAAACTAGGCCACTATCAATACGAGTGTCTTAGGTTGGGGAAAGATGCTCATTATGCATAATTCAAAGAAGTAGCAAAGGTAGAGGAAGAACTTTTGGTAGTAGCTTATTGTTGATAGGGGGAGTTATGTGAAAGCTAAACCCATACATCCCATATGTGTTTTTGATGATGACAACAACAAAAATGTTGAAATATATTTCTTGCACACATATAGCAAAACTATTGTTTATATCTATAATTGTGCTTGAACTATATGTTATGCATATTCAATGTGCTCATTCATGTGATTATATATGTGACATGCATACTCATTCATTTAGATTGACAAAACTCTGCACACTGCATATCTGTATGAATTAATCGATTATAGTGATTATGTAATCTTTTAGATTCATCAGAGATCATTATTTGCTTAACAGTGGAAAAACTGCAAGTTTTAACCGATTACATTATATGGATAATCGATTAAAACTCGTGCCTTTGCTTATACTTGTTTACTGAATGCATTGATGAGTTTTGGATTGAAAAAGGTTTTCAAATTTGCTTAAGTGTTGTACTTAACTGATTACACTCTTTTCTTAATCGGTTAAAGCTTGTGTGTTTTGAAAACTTGTTTTTGATAAGTTATAACTACCTTAATGGTCATATTTTTAAATGCTTTGACTTACTTTTATTACTTAATCGATTGCATGCTATGCTTAATTTGTTAAATGCTTTTAATGTAACTCTGTTACAGCACTGGTTATTGCTTAACCGATTACATTAATAATGTAATCAATTACTTTGAGTTAGAACTACAATATGTATAAATTGACCATAACTCTGTTCAGAAAGAACTTTTGAATCAAATCTTTCATATCTGAAAAATTTTGTTGAGTTCATAACTGTAGGGGTTGTCTGTTCTCCAAGAATCAATAAGCATTTCATCTAGAAAGAAATTAAATCAAGGATTCTTGAAGAGTTTAAGCACATTCAAAGTCTGATTAATCTGCACTTAGGTGTTCTACTGGAAGATCAGTTTTGTCTACAATCATCTATGATTGGTGTTGCCCTGTTGTCGCTGGCTAGGAAGAGAACGGTGAAGTTCTAGTTACTTTGAGAGAGGTATCTCAAAGGGGTTGCAAAAAGAGGATTGTTCTTTTGTGTGTTTTTTACTATAGTAGATTTGGAGTTAGAGAGAGGATACATTGAGAGGGTGTCTTTGTATAGCATGTTGTAAAACTCGATTTATATAGTGGATTTGCTTTCAATCTAAGGTTGATTGAAAGGACACTGGATGTAGGCATTAAGTACGAACCAATATAAACCTTAGTATGGTTCTCTCTATCATTTATATCTCATTTATTTACATTCTTTATTTGCTTGTGTTCCAAGAAATTTTTAAAGATTTAAAAGATTTAAAGATTTTGAAAAGTGTTTCAAAAGAACATTTTTTATTAAGAAAAACCAATTCACCCTCCCCCTCTTGGTTGAGAAATAAGGCCTATCTTTTTCTACACTTATGAGTAAACACAATCAATACATAAGGAGGATTGGTTTCTAGATTCCAGTTGTAGTAATCACACGACTAGAAACAGGCTTTGGTCCACAAAAATATAAGAAAATGGACTTAGTAAAATGGTCAAACATGGAAATGACTCTACAAAGGCTGTTACACCAAAAGGAAGCATACAAGTCTAGATTAATGGCATTTCTCACGTCATATCAGATGTCTGCTATATCCCTGAACTCAAAACGAATCTCTTAAGCTTTGGACAACTCTAAGATAAAGGTATATATATCTTAATTCAAAATGGTACATGCAAAATATTTCATCTATAACGAGGTCTTATTATTCAAACAAATGTGAAGGGAAACAAGATGTTTTATCTGTCATTAGTTTCTCAACACTCTCAGAAACTGAAGATGTTTAAGAAAAAGAAGCACACTTACAACTTCGAAAATTTGAACATCTCAACTTCAATGGACTTAGTGCACTTGCAAATAAACAGATGTTAATAGAACTACCACTTTTAAAACCTCTTAAAGAAATTTGTACTACCTGTCTGGTTGGAAAACAACATAGAAATACAATATTAAAGTAAAGCATGTGGTGAGCCTCCACAAAACACTAACTGGTCCACACATATATTTGTGGTCCCATCTCTCCATCTCCCATAGTAACAAGAGGCACATTCTCAACTTCATTAACAATTATTCACGAAAATTTTGGATCTATTTTTTACATGAGAAGTATGAAGTGTTCATGAAATTCAAAAATTTCAAAGCATGTGTTGAGAGAGAAAATGATACCTTCATCACTTGTCTCAAACGTGGAGAGCTCATCTCTAAGGAGTTAGCTAGTTTTTGTACTCACTAAGGAATAATAACAACCCATGAGAATGATCTAAGCACACCATAATCGAGTTTAGAACCTAAAGAGTTTCCATTTGAAGGGAGGGCAACCAAGACCCGAAAACAACCTACAAGGATAGATAACTACGAGACTAATCTATTAGTAAAAAAGGATGGTTTACTAGAAATGATGATGGTCGAATTTGAAGATCCTCAAACTTTTGAGGAAGCGTGGACAAGCCTAAAATGGAGGGAAGCAATGAAGACTAAAATAGACGTAATTGAAAAGAATAATACATGAAATCTTGTGGACCCTCTAGTAGGGGTTACACCCATTGGGATTAAATGGGTCTTCAAGACGAAACATAATGAAAATGGTCGCGTAATACAAAGCCAAATTTGTGGCTAGAGGTTATGCTCAAAGGTATGGAATAAACTACACAAAGGTATTTATCCCAGTTGCTAAACTTGATACAGTAAGGGTATTGTTAGCTCTAGCTGCTAAGGGTGAATGGGAAGTGTTTCGGCTTGATGTAAAAAGTTCCTTTTTACATGGTGAACTCCAAGAAGAAGTATTTGTTCAACGACCTTTAGGTTTCATCAAGAAAAGAAAATAAACTTAAATCTACTAACTTTAGAAAGCATTTGATGGTCTTAAGCAAGCCCCATGTGCTTGGTACAACAAAATAAAAGCCTACTTTTTCAAATAACAATTTGACAAATGCTCGAGTGACCACACCTTGTTCACCAAAAATATGTTGATGATTTGCTCTTCATTGGAAATAGTAAACATATGTGTTAAGAATTTAAAAGCTCAATGAAAATGGATTTGGACAAAATGAGATAGTTTTTTGGAATATAAATTATGTAAAGTAATGTAGGGATTTTTATATGCCAAAGACGATATGCTCAAGAGATATTAGCTCGATTCAACATGGCAAAAAGCAATGCAATACGGAATCCCATGGTACCAGATTCAACACTGTCGAAAGATGATGATAGTGCTGGAATATATGCTACAAAATTTAAACAAACAATCAGTAGTCTCATGTATCTCACAGTCATTTGACTAGATCTAATGTATGGAGTAAATTTGATAAGCATATACATGATAAATCTAAAAGAATCACATTGAGCTGTAGCAAAAAGACTCTCGAGATATCTCAATGGCACTACTAAGTACGATACTTTCTACCAAAAATAAAGGAAGATTGGTCTCATAGCTTACAACAACAACAACAATTATGCAGGAGATGTATAAATACAAGAAGCACCTCTGGTTCAATTTTCTTGATAGGCTTTGAGGTTGTCTCGTAGGCTTTAGAAACAACTTGTGGTGAGTTTATCTATAATTGAGGCTGAGTAGATTGTTATAACATTTTATGCTTGCTAGTGTATTTTGCTTTGAAGAATCTTAGAACATCTCGGGTCAGAAGAAAACAATGCAACAAAATTATTACGTGACAATAGTTCCAGCATTCAATTATCAAAGAATCATGTCTTCCATGGGTGAAGTAAACATATTGTCGTGTGGTTTCATTTCCTTAGAGATTCAGTTAAAGACCAAGTATTTCATCTCCATTATTATTGTTCTGAAGAACAAATAGCGGACATAATGACCAAAGCATTGAAACTTGATTAATCTGAAAACTGGTATTTTGTTTAGTTGCTTAAGTTTCTCCTTTTTTTGTGCCATTTTATGTTTTACGTAATTGTCATGCAGTAGTCCAACTTCATTTTTTTAAGACATTTATAAATCCGACATCACAGTGAAATAAAATAGTATTTTTTAGACCTTTTATTAGTTTCAGATATATCATTGTTATAACAAAGAGCACTAAGTATAATAAGTTTATTGATTTTTTATAATAGTTTTAAAACAATACAAACAATAAGGTTGAATTGAGTCCTCCTAAACTTAGATCGAGTAGAACCGACTTGAACTTAGATCTTTCCAAACTATAAAGACTAAACTATGAATATGAAATTATGAAGAATTTTAAATTCTTACCCTTTAAATAGAGTTTGAAATTTTATTTTAAAAAATTCAATTCCTTTAATGAACTTATAGAGTTTCAATTTCTTTCAAAAAAATTTTACCCAAAGAACATAGTTTTAAAATATTTCACATTCTCTAAAAAAAATAATTAGCTAGTAAAATATTTTATCCAAACACACTATTAAATATTTTTTTTAAAGAAACTCTTGAAATATGGTGGTCAACTTTTTTAAGATATAGAAAAGATGGGTTGGTGATGTGGATCCTAGAAAGTTTGTACATTTATAATAAATAGGTTTTAAATTGTAAGTTGGATGCTATCGGAAATGCTATTGTATTGTTTCCATATATATATATATATATATATATATATATATATATACGAAATTAAAACCAAAAGTGTTGCCCATGATTGCATGCTTGTAATTTGGTGAAAAATGGTGGGCTTGAACTAATTCTCTATTACAAATATCAATATGGTTGTGATCATTAAATTTACTAGGGATTGTTGAGCATCATATATCTCATACTTATGTTAATCATTATACAAGTTCAATTAAGTTGAACAATTTCCTCTAACCCTATTTCTTCACTTCTTTCGGTTTTAAATCAGTTTCTCTTACACTTTCAAAGTACATTTTATGTTATACCTTGGGAAATGCTTCGTAGAAAGTTCAGATGTGAAGTTTTTATTCTTCTTTGAACATGGTATATACACATATTACGGTATATACACATATTACAACGAAAGAAATTCATTTATTCAAAATCCTGGAAATTATGAATAGATAGAGTAAATTAAAATTAAGATAATCTCTCGTTTATTCGATATATATATATATATATATATATATATATATATATATATATATATATAGAGAGAATTATACACACAATTTAATATGAATGATATGATCTAGTGTCACACCCCATTTCCCCTCTTTAGTGGGAGATAAGTGTCATGCCCTGTTTATTTCCTTAGGATAGTGGGGACAAATTTTGTAGTGCGTTAAATTTCTCATCCATCGTAAACCGTGTGGCAACAGGGAAGGTAGGAATTGCAGAAAGTGGAATCCAAGTGTCACCGAGAGGGAGTGTGAGGCTTCAAAAAGTGGAGTACAGGTGGCGGCATGGGAATGGACCGATCGGTCTTGGTGATAGTATTTAAGCTGGGATTTCAAATCTCCAATCACTTTCGCATGCAACCTTTCTTCTTCTTCAATCAGATTTCCAGAATCCACCATTTTCTCCTCCTTCTCTCTAAAACTCTCCACCTTCTCTGTAAGTTTTCTCACCTTTCTTCTCCTCCGATCACCAAACCCTTTTTATATAAAATCTTCCAGGTGACAAGGCCTTCCATTTGCACTAATCAGATTCTCATTTGGACGACTTTGAATTTGGAAGCCATAGGAATAGTGGATGTTAGAGACTTAGAAGCCTAGCTGGAATTATAAGGTAAGGGAAGCTTATAAATATAATTATGATTTCTGCACTTTGAATATGGTATGCTTGAATGATTTTACATGTATGAGTTGGTTGAATTAGTGATATTGCTTGTTGTTTGAATGTATGAATAACTGAAAAACAGATATAGAGTTAAGTTGATAACTTAGTAAAATAGTGAAATTGTAACCAAGGGTCATTAGGACCGTTCGGTTTCTCCTAAAATGATCGACCTTGATTGAATTTCCTCTGTAGGAATCAATTGATGATCGATCGGTCTTATGGTATTTGTATTGGAAACTTAATATTTTGTTTAGCTAGTCTCTCAAAACAAATCACCTATTTAAGAACGTTCGGTCTTATACTGGGCGTTCCGCAAACTTAAAGTACTCGATCATAGATCGAGTGCTCGGTCTTAGGGAGTACTCGGTCATAGACTAAGTACTCCTTAATGGTATTCAAACATTCTTTAAAGAGTACTCGGTCTTGACGTACTCGGTCTTATGTTAATCCTCTCCTTTTGAATAGCGTTCGGTCTTACTTACATTGAGAATATTTATTGATAGTGCTCGGTCTTGAGAATGCTCGGTCATAGAACAGTATTCCGGTTATTGAAGTGCTCAGTCTTATACTAGTATTTATTCCTTGAAATAATTGGTTTTATAATATTAATTGTTTGGAAAAGTGCTCGGTCTTATACTGACACTTGATTTCCCAGAAGAGTGTCCGGTCTTGTACTGGCACTCGCTTGATTGAAGAGAACACTTATCTAATTTAAGGCATTTGGCCCAAACCTTTAAGTGTTCGGTTTCCTAAAGATAACCTGTTGTTAAACGTTCAACCACTTTCATAAATTATCTATATAAGATTTGCTCGGTCTTAAAGGATGTTTGGTTCCTTCAGTGTTAGACTGTTTGGTCTCTCTTCTTACAGTACCTTCTTTAATTAATGTTCTCCTTAGTATCTGACCGTTCGGTCACTTCCTAACAGTATTTTCTATATATGAAAGAATTATTTTCTGAATAAGATTATTGGATTTGGATGGTATGAAATGAGAATGATGAAGGGTATTATGATCGTTTAAGAGTATTCCGAGGAGGAATATCTCATGAATTGAAATTGAATTGGTAAAGTATGACCGTTGTCAGACTCAGGCTTCGCTTTATCTTGATATTCCGTGATTATTCCTCATCATATAGAAGAGAGTAATTCATGTGTGGGAATGGCAGGAGGTCCTTTAGCCTCAGGGTATTTCTATACCGAGGTAGCTCCACTGGACTAACCTCGGGTGGCGGTCTGTTGAGTTTATCCCAGCCAGGTCCACCCGGGTGCAAAGAGCGACGAGCTACATGGTTCATACAGTCCAGACAGTGTCTAAAGTGGTCGGTCATGATGATGTTTACCATTCGGTTTTAATGAGTATACTTGAATTATGGTTGCATGATTGAAATATTGATTTATGTGATTCGGTTGTATGTTTTTAAATGTATGCTAGAAATGATTAATTAAATTACATAAGCTTACCTTTATTTCCTATCTTGTCTATGTGTCGTTCGGTCATAACCGTTCGGTTGTTCTCTTTACTGTAATGATCATCCAATGGATGTGAGCAGAGGGTGACTTTGAAAATTCAGTGGAAGAAGCTCTGCAGACCGTTCAGCCTGAAGATAGCGTAGGACCGTCTGGTCAGTAGGAATTGTAGATAACTTTATTTTCCTTTAGAACCGTTCGATACATATGTTCTTTTGTAAACCGTTAGGTATAAGTATATTTTGTATGACCGTTCGGTCTAGAACTGATTACACTGGACGTTCGGTCTTAGTTTGTAAATTGTATCAGACTCTTGTTTGTTGTACAATTTTAATTCTATATGATATTTCATATTCTTTCCTCCTTTTTGCTCCTTCTCAACTGTTCTTTATTATTGTTTTTGTTAACTCCTTAAAATAAGTATAGTTTTCAATCTATATTTATTGGGATGTTACATCTAGCAAAACAACAACAGTAGTAGTAATTTATTTATTACATGCAACTATAGTATTTCAATTGACACTTTAATGTTGCAAAACATAATTGAACATAAATATAGGCAGGAGATAGGTGGGATTTGATGAAGGATCATGTGTTAAAATAGCAATAAATTAAACCAACCAAGAGTTAGATGACTAGAAGATCAACATGAACATAAAATAGCTAAGAAATAAAAATAATAAGTACATGATGAGATGAAGACCAACTTGAACACAAATGATTACAAATATTCCCTCACAAAACAGCAAGTGATCAATGACAAACGAAATACTGCAATAATTATTTTTGTTTGTGGAGAAATATAACGAAAAAGGAAACTATCCCAAGAAGAAAAAAACTAGTACAAAGTTTCCATCCACCTTAGTCAGAAGAGATAAATGTAACAAATAAACAACCTAATGATAGGTTTCAAAGCATTAGCTCCAAATTTAGCCAACAAATCAATCATTTTTTTAATATTTTATTTGGAATTAGAATTTAACAACCCATTTGAATTACTTTGATACATTATTTGAATTCACCAAATTTCCCAAAGATTTATCATCTGTGTTAAAGCTAGATAATTTGAACGTTGGAAGGGATCATTTATTCTTCTTGTAAGTTGCAATAAAGAGACACCGAAATTTTTGTATTATTGATAATATATTGTCACACATTATCTACTCAACACAAAATTAATCATGACTTTAATTTAAAATAAATTTATGTTGACATATATAAGAGAAATTATATTAAGCATATCACACATGGACCTTAATCATACTTATGATGTTAAATTGAGTTGAGAATATTTTGACCAAAGTCAAATCTAAAAAATGTAGAAAAACATAAAAAAATTTGAAAGAAAAAAAAAGTATTAAGAATTTCATACACTACAAAAAAAAGATGGATATTAACTTGCGTATTTGACATCAGTTTTGTTGTAACCGAAACATAAAATGATGTGATGGCATTTTTGTAATTATCACAAACATATATGCATCAGTTAAAAAAGAACCGAAGCCTAAAAGGGTCTATGACTTTGGTTCTATCAACAACCAAGGTCAAATCCCTCTACAAATTTGACTTTTTAGTTGACTCGTTTTTTAACTAGGCCTATGACCTCAGTTGTTTAGAGAACAGAGACCATAGAATCCTTATGCTTTAGATATGGCACAAACCGAAGCATAAAATATTAAAAATATTTTTTTTAAAATTTTTTTGAAGGCTTTAGGAATCATTCTTAATATAACTGAGGCAATAGAGCCATTATGCTTCGGTTATAGCGTGAACCAAGGCATAAATAACTGAAAATGTTATTTTTTTTTAATTTTTTTGAGAGACTTTAGGCATTGGTTCTTAATATAACCGAGGCAATAGACCCCTTATTGCTTCGGTTAATAAAATAATCAAGGTAATAACATCTGTTTTTAGGGTTAAATTTCGCAAAGTAATAAAGTCTCTTGCACATTTCTTCTTCGTTCTTCTTCATTTTCTCTGTGCTACCTCTGATTTGCTCTATTCGTTCTTCTTCATTTTCCCTGTGCTACCTCCGCTTTGCTCTCTTCGTTCTCCATTTTTGCAACCATCAACCTTAATATTTCTTCCATTTTTCTTTCGTTTTATGTTGATTAAGTACATTAGGTATGATTTTTTTTTTCATTTTGATCGATTGGTTTTGTCCACAGGTACTTTTTTGTGACATTCATTTTGTTTCAGCGTCACACTCACCTTCCAGGTTAGTTTCGTTTTGTTTTAGCTTTTTGATGTACTTTTGTTTGGTTTGGTTGTTTATTCTTCGTACACTATATACATCAAAACATAGGTATAGATAAAACTGAGAGAATGGTAAAACAAACTTGAAATGTTCTGAAAATTTGTTGGACGGACTAAAAAATCATGAAAACCTCTCACAAAAAATTTCAGCTCAAACATATCAAAGTCTAGTTATTTTAAATATTTTTGCAAAGGTTGAAAAAAAAAATTCTGAAAAATAGAAAATGGCATTTTTTGGAAAATCTAGAAGGATTACTTGTATATGCAGGCAGGTCTGTTTTTGTAATATGTTGTTTTTGTGATATTGAATGTTGAAGGAACATAATTGTTATTTTTTTTTAAATGGACTTTAGACAACGATTATGCTAAAAATCGAGGCATAAAAGGGTTTATTGTTTCGGTTCTGGATCCAACCGAAGTAGAAAATGGTTTATTGCCTCGGTTTTGGATCCAACTGAGGTAGAAAAAGGTCTATTGCTCGGTTCTAGATCCAACCGAGGTAAAAGACTCATATTTTTTGTTTACTACTCTGAGTTTTTTGAACCGGGGCAAAAATATAACTTTTTTTCCTTCGGTTTTTGAACCGAGGCCAAAAATTCCACCTTTTTATCTCGTCTGAATATACCAGATTTTGGAACTGTTTCAATAACTCCAAAACAACCGCTGTCATATCCCTTCATTGCACTAGCGATATCCTTATTTTCCAATAAAATATAAAATCTAATTTTAAATGATCAAATTATTTTTTAAATAAAAAAATTTGAATATCCAAATAACATATTATAAAACCTTTTAAATTACTTATATGAATAAATTATTTCCTAACGTTTTTCTATCTAGATAAGATATACGCATGTTAAAAAGAAATATCCCAAGATAACTTTATGATAAAGTGTCCGAGTGAAAACAAGAGGATCATAAGGATGAAAACATGACAAATGTCATTAGTTGTAATGAAAACATAACTTGGTTCTTCTATAAGGTTGAGACCATGATTAACTAAATCTTGAATTCGCCACATTCTCCAAAGATTTGCAATCTTGTTAAAGCTAGATATTTTGAACATTAGAAATGATCATTGAGTCTTCTGGTAAGAGAAACAACAAATTTTTAGTCTTATTGACAACACATTATGTAATCTCACATTGATTCATCCCTTCGATCTAATGATAAGTATCTTGTATCGTTGTTCTTCATAACAAGACACACTTGTTTGAATGATCAACTCTAATATCATTAGTGAGTATTTCAAAAAAGATTAACTAAGAAGAGACAACATCAATAAAACATGAATTTATACCTAGATTAATATAATCTCTAACCCAAAATTTTAAGACAACATATTTATAAGTTTTTTTTTCTTTATATGTTATTAAACTTTCTCATATCTATTCAATATAAAACTTAGACTTACACTTAAATTCTCAATATTAACAACTATTTTATTTTTCACAAATAAATAATAATTGATTTCTAGTAAAAAAGTATTAAATGATAAGTATCTATTCAACACTATAAGAAGAATATAAAATAATTTGAAGTAAAGTGTGTTTGTTAATAAAGAAATATTAATGACTAGTAAACCTAATCGATGAATACTTCAACCTTTTCATATATCTATATATGGATACTTTGAATACTGCATTTAAATTTATGAAACACAAATACAAATTTTATAATAATAATAATAATAATAATTATTATTATTATTATTGTTGGAAGTTTCATATCAATTAAAGATAATACCAAATTATAATATATAAGTGAGGTAGAAACCTCACCTTACAAATCGGTTTGTGAGATTGAATTAGACCTAAAAACCTATTTTATAATAATAATAGTTTTTATTATATTACAGTATCTGTGGAAAAATTGTCTTATTGGATTTCTACCATCACAGTAATATACTAATTATATTTTAAATAAGTGTGTTCTATATACGGTATTATTATCTCTAAAATAAATATCTTATTGTATAAGATACATGTAGGTGTCTACATGATATAGCTAGCGAAATATGATAAGTGCTCAATGTTATAGGGATGGGTAAACACCACACGCAAGTTCCAACATGATACATGGTGTTACGAGTACAAAAGACTAAAATTGGTTGATTAAGAACCTCTTTTTGAAGCATCCCAATGAAATAATTAATAAAGAGATCCTTAGCTATAAGATAGTAGGATATTTGAATTCCAATTTCCATTGTGATAAACATGAAGAAGCTCTAAATTATAACACCACTCATATGTACATAATGAATCAAGTTGCAAAAAGAGACCTTTAATAGAAACTTTTCCTCCAAAATAGAAGCTTGTGTGAAAAACACACTCCCTTTCAAAATTTTGGAACTGTCCAAAAATAATTAATGTTGTTTGGTATTGCCTTAATTTATTATTTTCCATCTATATATTTATTTACTGTTTTTTCATAATAGATATTTTTATTTATATATATGTCATTATTTTATTATGAATTTAGTGTTATCTTCATTTTTTTTAATAAAAATTTTATGTTAATAATAATCATTTATAATACGAGTCTCTTTATAAACAAGATCATATCATTATTTAAAAAATAATAAATTAATTTTCTTCAACGTATATAGATTCGTCTGTTTCAATTTCTTTATCTGATTAGAGATCTACATAGAGATAAAACTAATATTATAAGTAAGAGTAAATTTCTCTTAATAAATCAATTTTATAAAGACAAAAACCAGACTTAATCTTATTTCCTACTTAGTTTTATAATGATATAAATAATAATAATAATAATAAAATTGAAAAGAAAATTATGTATTTGTAATATAAAATAATTTTAAATGATTTCCGACATATTTATTCAGTTTTATAAATTTCCTGAATTTTATAATATTTTTTAAAACAATATTAATATCTAATTAGTTAACACAGAAAAGGAAGAAGGATATAAATAAAAAACTCTAATAGCGTTGTTTGAGAGACGTTTTGGAACACATTTATTTATGAGATGAGAGTTTTCGCTCTTTTCTCCCATCACTCACTCTTTCTCTCTCTTCAATGTGGCCTTGAAAGTTGAAACAGCTTGAAAGTTGAAACCCCTCACCCATGCCACAGTTTTCCTTTTTCGTTCCTCGCTTTCTCTCATCTTTCCGGGAAATTCGAGTTCTCTCTTTTCTCTCTCTCCATGTTCTCACAAGTTAGTAGTACACCATTTATTATGGTAAATTAATAAACAATAAATTAGAAGACATTATTATTTATTATGTTTTATTTATATATTATAAATATATATATATATGTACATATAAATGATGATATGATCCCGTGAGATCTACTTTGCAGGAGTGAATAGCATAGCTGAGATAGAGACTTGTGGCAGCTGAAAAGAAAATCAGGGAAAGGTAAAGATTTCAGAACCCTAACGACTCTCAGACTCTGAAACTGTACGGTCTTTAAATTCTGAGTCATGAAACCCTCAATCATATTCCTCGTCGAAATTCGTGCTACTCTTTTTTCCCTTTCTTTCTTCATTTTTTCTCTTTCTTCTTATTCTTCTCCGTCTGCGTGTGTTTCTTCTGCATCAGATCCACGCCAACGCTCTCACTTCCCCTTTTATCTGTTATATGACCCTACACACTGTAGGGTTTTGCCTTGCTGCTATGCTTCTCAACATTTCTTTTACCGTTTTGGAGCATATTTTTTTAGTTTTGTTTTCTTCTAAAGATCTAACTTATTACTATTATTATTTAATTCTGGTGGATGCAGTACAGTTTGTTTCTGTGGTGGTTTTCGTTTACTTTTGTTTTTTCTTACTCTGTAAAATAAATTTAAGAAAATAAAATGATCTTGTTCTGTTTTTATTTTTGTGTTTATGGTATTATTTGTTGTGCTGATGGGTTTTTCAAGGTATTTATTATTTCTTTTATGGGGGTTATTTTCTTGACGTTAGTTAATTCGTTGCAGGATTTGAGGAGGTTGGTTTATCAGGGTGTACTTTGTTGGATTAGCATTGAGAGTCTCAAGGGGTGTTTGAGTAGTTTGAGATGAACTGGATTGACTTTCAGCTCTGTGAAGGATATGATTGGAATTGTTTGTAAGGTTGTGCTGAAGAGATTTTGGAATGGTGCGCATGTTGACTTTAGTTATAAAGTCAGATTTGTGTCTGATGATCACAGTTAATGTTGGAGCATAATTGGCTGATTGCTGTGATACGAGGAGATACTAGTTTGTTGAATTGTTGCAATTGTCGTGTACTGACTTGCAAGTTGAAAGTTCTTTGTCCTTTAATTTATCTTCATAAGTATGGTTAATGTTTCAAGCTCTTGACATTTTGGTGAATGGCCTGTAGATGTTTTGCTAGTAATATACTTAACTAGCAACAATATAATTTATGACTCACTGAGTTTTGGTACTTCCCAGTGTTTCTCCGTGTATCATTATTTCCCTGTAGCCTTACTCTTCGTTGTACTAAAAGAGTAAAATGGAAGCAGAGACATTGAATGCTAATCACCCTCCCAGTTTGCTTCACCGGTCTCTTCCTGCTGTTGTGCCTATGCTTTTGATTTCAATAGGATATGTTGACCCTGGAAAGTGGGTGGCAATTGTTGAAGGAGGTGCACGATTCGGATTTGATTTGATGGCTTTCGCATTTATCTTCAACTTTGCTGCAATCTTCTGTCAATACATATCAGCAAAGATTGGTGTGGTCACAGGAAAAGATCTTGCTCAGGTATTATACCTTCAACATTATGGGTTTATATAATTATACCGTTGATGCAGTGCAATTGCAAGATTTGAAAGCTTTCTGTGCTGACGCTTCAAAACAATAAAGAGATGTTCTGCATCGTTTTTGAACAATTTGTTGGATTTGTAATCTTTTAATATTTGTTCTTCACCCTTCTCAAGGAAGCAATTCCACTATAGGCAACTATAAGATGTGGAAGGCTAAAAGTATCCAAGGTTCTTTATCAAGACGGAATGGAGCCCGAAAGATTTTTTATATTTTCCCACTTTTTATGTTTTTAGTTTATTTAATCGGGAAATAAAGAATATTGCGGTTTATTTCTACCCTCCGTCTGTATATTATTTGGCCTATAAGTCAGAAGTTATAAAAACATGATGATTAATGTTCATTTCTATTCAATCTTAATTCTACCCTTCTAGATATAACTTGGAAGTAAGGACATTATACTTATTAAATGTTTCTTCCATCCTGAAACTAACAAGTGAAGGAATGTCCATGGCAATGTGCTATACTACATTATGCGCTATTTGACTCGAGATATTGGTTTTCTTTCATATGCTTGTTGAGTTGAGTGCTAGTCGGTAGTTGTTTCTGGCTTTTCTCTATCCCCACAAACCACTCAGATACACACTCTTGTAGAACAAATATAAGGTTGTAGTAAGAGATAGAGTCTTGATCTTAATGCAGGTGATCCATTCAAGTAGTCAATAAGGAATCATATTGAATTCTTATGATTTTAGGCTCTAGGTGCCAAGGATGGACCTATAGTTACATCTTAGAGAACTCTCAAGACTTGATCATCTACAACACCATATCTAAATATAGATTTGATACAAGAGAGGGAAAAATGGTTGAGTCAAACTTCAACATGGTTAGATCAACTGAAAGTCACTCACTTAGTAATCCAATTTTTTTTTTCAATTTCACACTATTTTCACGAACCAAATCTATTTTCTACACATCAAAATCACTTCTACTTTACATCAAACGATCAAGATAGTTAACACAATGTTTTATGCTAAATCCCTGTGGATAAGAAACTTGTTATATTATGAACTACCCAGTATACTTACCAGTATACTTTGGTTGTTGTGTGGCAACCCAACAATGTTTCAAAAGTTCTCAATATTGCTTTCAAACTAGAATAGCTTTGTACATTTGTGTCACAAATCATTAAAGTATCATTTGCATGTTGAAGCATGTCTACCATCTTTTATTTAGTTCCCACCTTTACACTAACTTATGAACCCCTAAATCCTATCAAAGATGGAGGAAAGTGTTTAGTAGAAATAAACAAGCTTAGGAGATATGTTTCTTCACATTCATTCTCTTAGTTTGATTAGCTTGTGTCTAGACATGAATTATAGACTCATGTTTTCTCTCATGTTTTGTAGGTTTTCTTTTGACACTTCTCTCTTCATGTTTGAAGCTACTTTTGAGGATAGGATGATGAGAAGCCTAGTCCACACAGGAGGATTGCTCTTGGAAAATCTTGATTGATAAGGAACACCTTTGTTTGGGAAAGAAAGGCCTTGGACAAATGGCCTAAAGGCTTAGGCAATATTTGGAGTGGAGAGAAGATCTTGTTGACCTTTTAAATGGTCAAGGCATGAAGGATGGTCCTTGGGAGCCATCCTTATGTCATGATAAGTTGCCCTACATTCTAGAACCATAGTTTGTATTATTGCTTAGAGGTCCATCCCTCAAGTGACATGCCAAAATCCCCCACTTCTCCATGTCCCTTTTTTTTTCCATCTTTGCTTCTTTATTTCAAGTTATCTTTATGTTCTTAAGCTCTTTTGCTCATGCAATTTATAATATGTTTTTGTTCTTGTGTTCATTTCATTTTCCTAATTGAACCCTCTCTTCCTATTATTGAGTTGTTGTGAAGTGCACTTTCACACTTCCTCTTATTGAGCTCTTGTGAATTAAACCTTCACACTTAGATAACCTAAAGGATTATCTTCCTGTCTAGCGGGAATCTTCATAGAACTTTCTTAAGCAACATAAACTCAAACAACTTGTACTATAAAATCTATAAAATGAACTTTTACCTCTAACCAACACTTGTTTTTGAATAACTGTACCCATACTTATGAGTCCTCTACTATTATTAGGAAGAGAAAAGGTTCAAAATGGTCACCTTGTCCCAAACTCTTTAATAGTTTAAACTCCAATATATGACTTCTATCAAGTAAGACTGATATCATAAATAATATGAACATCCTCTGGTCCATTTAATCCAATTATCACAAAATCCTAATTTTTCTTTTATATAACACAAATAATACCATTAGATTGAATCATACATTTTCTTGTGATCTATATTCATAATTATGTACTTTTTTATTCCTTCTTCTCACCTATTTCACTATCTCAGTTACCATTAACACCTCATCCATAATATTCTTGCCTATTGAAAATGTTGATTTGAGTTATATCAACTACCTATGTAAGAAACCACCTTCAACCTTTTAGATGAAACCTTACATATGATATATATATATATATATATATGCTACTTATCCATGATATTAACCAATAGTCATTTATCCATACTGAGTTTTCGCCTTTAGGAATCATGGTTATAAATGATGAATTAATATCTTTGTGGTCATGTTCTTGTCTTGTGAAATTCATTTATGACCAAAAGACAACCTTTAGGCCTTGTTCACTTGAGTGGATTTGAGAGAGAGTAGTTGAGAAGATTTGAAGGTAATTTTTGTTGTTGTTTATTTGAATAGATTTGGAGGTAAGTGAGTGTAGATTTGGAAGTAAAATTTGTGAGAATTAGTGTTGGATTTAATTTATGTGACAGATTAAAAAAATTTACTTCCAAATTCACTCTCACTTACCTCCAAATCTATTCAAAAATACAACAAAAAAATTTATCATCAAATCCTCTAAATTACTCTCCCCCAAATCCACTCAAGTGAATAAGGACTTAAAGACGAATGTTGTCTTCATACCTTTTATAGTTAGGATGACTAACATAAATATTTGAATCACCTATTTTTATTTGATTTAACATTTTCTCTAGTTTTAGTACAGTTTTAACCCCATCAAATCTTATAATCCATAATTATCCATTTTTATTAAGCTCATTGCTATGAAACATTGTCTTACAATTGATTTTTTTTTTCATACATCATATTCACCAAAATTTACCAGGAATTGAGTAGAAAAATGAAATTCCTCCTCTTTCTTTATAGTCCTAACTTTCAACCATGGATTTATTTTATGATTGTTACAAATTTATGGTGATTACTATTACAACCCATTGTATGCAATTTATCAACAGAAAGACTAAACTCGATAGATTTGTGACTTGGTTGCCTTAAGTTATTGCGGGACGAATTGCTAGGGAGAGGGTGATGATCAAGATAAATCTTTGATCAAGTAAGTTTTCAAGCCCAAATGTTGTTAAGTTTAGTAGCTATTTAGTGGTGTTAGCGAAATGACATATATAAATTATTATTCGGTCATGGGATGAGGTTCAATAAACAAAGAATAACCTCTTATGGTATGATACTCAAGTATTTAAGTATTTTATGTTAACACCATATGTTTCATATGTTTACTTAATTCATCAATTCATATATGATATATTTATTTTCTACAACACAATTTTGACATCTGATGACTGAGACATCTCGAAAGAAGGTTTTATCTACCATATCCATTAGGTGTAGAGACTTCAAGACTTTCATGACACCGCAATATATGTTTAGAAAGTGGAAAGATGACAATTCTTATGTGAAGTACGCCATTACTGAGGAGGGATGGATGTAGTTTCATGTGTCTCGATTGGATGATGCATGATATGGTTGTTTTTTTTTTTTACATTAGTATTATAATTACACAAAATCGTACATTATCATTGTTAATTGTTGTCTTGTTATCTTATGTATGGAAAGAAAAAACGGTAGTAACCCAACAAAGAGAAAGACTAAAAGATACATCACACCTACTATTACGAGATAGATATGTATTATTGGAGAAATGTTTCTAAATAAGAGGATTTATGGTTGGAGTCCTCTCGGGTAGCATTTCCACGTTCTTGGTATGTATTTTGGAAGGCTTCTTAGACTAAATTTAATGACAAATGACTCCACAATCAACACAAATCATCGTTGAAAGAATTGTAAGTAAAAATCCTAAACCCTATATTAAAGTTCATTATGAAGTAGATATGTTTATGATTAAACTTGAATATGTGGTGCAAGATTCTTTAGTTGAAAAAACGACTCATGGTTCATTTCTTTTCCATGGTTAGAAATATATATTTACAATGGTTATTGGAAGACCCGAGAATGCTAATCATGTACGTGACACTAGCTATTCATGTTGATTTCGAGGTTACTTTAATTACTACAATGAACAAACAATTTGAAGAAAAGTTTAAAAAAAAACTTAATGAATTAAAAGCTTGACTAAAACATAAATTTGAAGAAAAACTTCGTACCTTAATTTGAATCAACCAACAAGGGGAACATTTCTTTTTTATTGCCTATTTTAATATTCCAATAACTATATATATATATATATATATATATATATATATATATATATATATATATTCCTTTATCTTGTTTCCTCCCTCTACACATTTTCCTATTTTAGAAGAAATATTGTGGTTTACTTTTGTAAATATCTACATGCCATTGTATTGCAATCACGTGTTGACTTCAGGTTAATGTCCTTATAAGATATAATAAAGTATCATTGAGATAATTTCAACAATTTACAAATGATATTGACATAAACTTTTTTTATGTGCTTAAGTTTATTTCAACAGTTTTTTTTAGCTTATTTATACACATGTTTTAGTATTTTTTTTTCCAACAGGTAATATCTAAATATCTGAATAGAGTATGGACCTAATAATATTGAAAAAGTCAACTAATTAGTATCCAACCATAAAATCTTTAAACAAGCTGAAAAATATTTTAATTATATATGATATCATAAATTGTTGATATATCATATACAAAAAACATGAGTGCATAGTTTCCTGAGATATATATAGAATTAAAATGATGTCATTGTCTTTTAAAACTTATATTAAATTTAGATGACGTACCACTTTCTTCATATTTAAGCACTGCATAACAGAAAGACTGTGCAAGCTTATAATATATTTGACCACTGCACGTATCTTTTTATATGTCCAACAAAAGGAGTCTGAAGACCAGATTTCTAGGTATTATTTCATGAATAAAGATAATTAAGCATGTTACATATATTAATATTAAGTTAAGAAAATAAATTATAATTAGTACAGGGTTCAATGTAATCTCCAAATTAAAATAACTCAAAGTAAGAGCATAAATAGGTTACACTCTTTGGTGGAGTTTTTGTCTTGAGATGTTTTCAATTTTCTACTATCAATAGATTAGTAGGCTAAATTTTACATTTTACTTGGTCTTTTATTTATTTTTTACAATTTAAATCTTATATATAATTTGTTTTAAACCTTAAAACTTAATTTTTAAACTCTAATTCTGAGTAGAATGAAGAGTTCTTGCTTTTGGAGTCAAGAAACGTGATTATCAAGTTCTTTAGCTTCTTGTACATGCATATGATTGCGAAAGGGTTCATCATTTTCTTTCTGAGTCTACAAGCCAATATACATAATTGGTGGCAGTTAAAGTCAACTTAATGATTGAAGCATATTATATATCATAATTATAAAAAAAGGTAGTTATAAGATTGGTAAGCAATTCATCACATGGATATTCTATATATATAGAATAGTATAATATTGATGGAATCTTTTCTTAGATGATAATATTTTTATGAATTTGAAATATCTCTCTCTCATATATATTTAAAAAAGTTACTTATATGTACAAACACATTATTTCCCTTATGATTTTAGTCTAATTTTATATAATCAAAGTTCTTAATTTTTATTTTTATTTTTTGTATTTTTAAAGTTTCAACATTGATATATTACGTATAGCATTAGTGATTTCATCCCCTTAAATCATCAATTTAAAATCATCTTAAAAATAAGGCAGCCGAAAGCATCGAAATTGGCTCACAGGTACCATTTCCTTATCATGGCAATTGAAAATATACGTTACAGGCTTCTCCAATTGAAACTAA
This sequence comes from Vigna reflexopilosa, assembly GCA_027742785.1. NCBI lineage: Eukaryota > Viridiplantae > Streptophyta > Magnoliopsida > Fabales > Fabaceae > Vigna > Vigna reflexopilosa. Next base: position 17,758,385 of record CM050917.1, on the reverse strand, counting down.
TTTTAAGTTTCATGTGATTAAATCACTAAGATTAAAGAAATATTATGCAGTAGAAACCCAACAAATGTCTCAACGCTTCAAGGAGAGGATTCAAAAACTGAGGTTTGTGGTGTTTGTTGCAGAAAAGAATAAATTCAAGATAAAGGTAAAAATGGAGATTGTGAGATTGATGAAAAAGGACAAGAGTTATTTGAATTTAAACAAAGTATGAATGCTGCCCCTGCTGCCTATTCATGAAGAAGGAGCAGAATTATTGGCATGCAAAATAATTGAACCACTAATGTCTTAAAAAGCAAGTGAAAGAGAAAAAATGTAAATAATATATTATACTATTATTATTATTATTATTTGGTTAATGTGCATTCAAGGAATCAATTCACACATTTTTACATAACATGTTTTCTTTAAAGATGAAAAGTATACTATTGTAAAAGTTGATGTTAAGATAATTCTTGATAGCATTGTATCCAATAACCTATATATACTTATAACTATGGTTAAAGTTGTGTGATTTTTTCATTACATTTAACTAAATTATAATATGTAAGATATAAATGTTATTTTATAAATGAACTCCGTAAGATTTTTATGATTTTTATTAATTTAAATTACATATAACAGGTTTACTAAGTGAGGATAGTTAAGAAGGGAAAGAAAGAAAAGAGAAGTTATGTGATTGTGGAAAAGACAATAGTGAGTTATGGGAGAAAGGCAGATGGGTCCAGTGACGTGTCTGTAGAAAATGATTTTGTGACCAAAGCCACTTGCCAACCAAAAGGAACAAATCCAGCCTTGGTTTCGCCCTACTTGGAACAAACCAACAAAATATCTGAACGTTAGCATGTCCACGTTGACATATATTTCAAGATAACAATACTTTAACAACAATTTTTTTTAATTAATCCAAAATTACTTCACAATTAATAATAATAATCATAAATATTACATATAAATAATATTTAAATATTATTAAAAAGATATTATCTAACTATTATTTTTAATATTTTAATTCCCGTAAAGAATCTTAAAAGGTTTTAGAAGGAAGAAGAAAATATCTGTATGAGGCAGAGGGAAAAAGATGAAGGATAAAGTAGTAAATGGATGATAAATAAACCTTATCAGTATGCTCTTTCTTTTTTGTTGCCCATAAATATCACACTCCTCTCACTCACCCAAACTCTCCCATTCCTTCATAAACCCTACTTCTTCTCCTTTCATACAAAACCTTATCTGTTACAATGTCTACCTCTGCAACTTCTCTTGCACTCCCAACTCTCACTCTCAGAACACAGCATCCTCTCTCTTCTCCCAAATGCTTCTCTTCTTCTCTCTCCCTCACCCCTAACGTCAAACCCATCTCCATTTCTACCGTTTTCCTCAAACCCACTTTCTCCCTCTCCTCCCGCTTCCTTCCCCGCGTCGCCCTCTCCTCCGACTACGACCAGCAAGAGGACACCTTTGCCGCCGCCCAGGGCTTCTCCCCCGACCTTAAGCTCTTTGTTGGCAACCTTCCGTTCAGTGTCGACAGTGCGCAGCTCGCTGAGCTCTTCGAAAGCGTTGGGATTGTGGAGGTGGTCGAGGTGATGTTTATGTTTAGGTTGCAAATTTTTGTTTTTGAGGGGTTTTACGGTAGCCCTTTGGGCATAATTGAAATGGGTCGTGACTTTTTTGTGTTTTGGGCAGGTGATTTATGATAAGACGACTGGGAGAAGCAGGGGGTTTGGGTTTGTGACAATGTCTTCGGTTGAGGAGGTTGAAGCGGCTGTTCAGCAGTTCAATGGATATGTGAGTTTATAGTTTGGCTGTTATTGATGAAGATGGTTTTTGTTTGAAGATTTAGCGTTTGTTTGATTCCTTTTAGATTGGTGATGTCGTGAGAAATGGTGTTGATAAAATTGAGTTATGTTTGGAAGAATTAAATTTTTGTTTGAGTGGTAAAGTGGAGTTGGTTTTTGATTTGCATTGGAGTTGGTAATCAATTTTGCACTTAAACTATGAAACCAGTCAGACAAACTCTTGGTGGTTCTCAATCCCAGAATCAATTTACCATCGGCATACAAATTTCACTTAAAATTTGTTTTATTGACTGCGGAACTGATTTTGGTGATTACAATTGAAATAATGTAATGTGTCGGTATTGGTTTATGATACAAACAACAATTTGCTTGTAATCCAACAAGCTAGTGGTTAAGGTGACTAAAAGCATAACTAAACAGTGTTGTTTGAGATTGAATTTGTTTGGTTTGAAATGAGAATGTTTTTTTCATTTGTCACCGCCATGTATCTTTGTTCATTTCTTTATCATATCTAAGGAATGAATCTTTTGGTAATTCATAGGAACTGGATGGAAGGGCCCTTAGAGTGAATGCTGGGCCACCCCCTGCTCGGAATGAGAGTTCATCTCGTCTTAGAAGTTCTAACAGAGGTGGTGGAGGTGGTGGTGATTTTTCAGATAATAAAAACAAAGTCCATGTGGGTAATCTTGCTTGGGGTGTTGACCATGTAGCATTGGAGTCATTGTTTCGGGAACAGGGAAATGTCGTGGAAGCAAGGGTAGTCTATGACAGGGACAGTGGACGATCAAGAGGCTTTGGATTTGTGACTTACAGTAGTGCCGATGAAGTCAGCAGTGCAATTGAGTCCTTGGATGGTGTGGTAAGCGTGCTAATCCTGAAGAGTAGTGTGTGTGAGATATTTTTAGTTTGCTTTTTCTTCCATATATCATCATTTGTTTCGAAGACACATAAAAATAAGGTTGTGTGTTTTCTTTTTCGGAATTCACATTTCAAAGTCATATGGGCACGGAATAATTTTAGATTTTAGATAAGAAGCATTTCAGATCAGAGAAGTTAATCTTCCTGCATGCACTTTGTTTGAACAATCTGCATTTTGGAATTCAAACAGATATCTCTGTCGTCACAAATGCATGTTGTGAATTTCTGTCTACGAGATTTCATCTTAGTAATAAGTGGGTTAGATAGATCCTTTTAAACCATTTTAATAAAAGTAGCTGTGTAGACCTTTTTCTCATTGGATCATTATCAGTTACATATTTAAACCCAAGACACTGTTTTGCAGGACTTGAATGGCAGAGCTATACGAGTCTCATTAGCAGACTCGAAGCCCAGGAGGTCTTGAAGATTTAAACTTTCATCTATATCTAAAAGAGAGGATTTTGGTAATACATGTGCTCTTCTCAATACTTGTGTTTTCTGATGCAATAATAACATCTTATGATCATGATATTTCTTACCGCAATACATTGTCTTGTGATGAATGATCCAAGCTTCTGATAATGTTTGACATAACAGGTAGTTGTGAGTTTTTACGGATTCAAGAAGTAGACACTGGTCAACTGTTTGTGGGGATGAAAAATATACCTACTTTATTTAGAGTACGTCTAAACACTGGTAATATCTGACCAGTTTCTTTCTCGAGGAAAGCGCATCCCTGCCTCTTGTATAGAAGTTGAATGTTACAAATTTGGTTGTCATTTCAAACTGGTTTGTAGTCACAAATTTCTATAGAAGTAGATGTCTTAATTATTATTGCTTACCCTGTTCCAACTTCCCTCACAATTTTCTATTATTTGGTTAAGTACTTGAGGCAAAAGATGAAAACATGAACGAAAAAATAGAACAGGTTAATCGGAATATGCCAAAAGTTAGCTTTTAGAGTAGAAAGATTTTATACCATTTTAAAATTGATTTCTAATTATATACAAGACAATTTTAGTTTAGAAATTTTTTTCTTCCTTCAAGAATTTATGACAGTTTTAGTTTTGTAGTCAGAATCATTATTATTAAAGTGTATGCCGCCCAACTTCTTTTCTTTTTACTTTAATGCTGAACCAGTGTTTAGTTTGTGGTTTGGATATAATTAAGTATAAGAAAACACTAGCAGGAGAGAACTTTTATAATGCCACCTTTTAAGATGTGAATTATTTCAAATTTGTTTTTTATTTTGACCTATCAGTGATAGCTTATATAAAAAATCTTAATTCAATAATTTTATTTGTATTTTGTTTTATTTTTATCTTAAACTTTTTAAAATGAAAACAAATTTATTTATTTTCAAGATCAAATTTAACTTTTATATATATAATAATATTTTTTTTAAATTGATATTTTTATTAAATATTCTAAACAATATTAAATTTTTATTTTACATTAAACTTTATTTAAATTTTGTTTCAAATATTTATATATTAATAATTTTTATACAAATCTTAGAATTGGTTTAAAAATAATATTATAAATTTAAATATTAAATTTTAAAATAATGTTATAACAATTTAAAATAAATATACTTAAAATTTAAATTTTATAAACATTTAATCTAAAATATTAATACAAATCCGATAATTTTAATCAAAAGTTTATATATTTATTAATATTTTTAATAAGATTAAGTGTATTTAAATTAATATTTTATATTGAATTTTATTAACATTTAACTTAAAATATTAAAAAAATACAAGGATTTTAACCTAAAATTTATATTTTTATTAATATTTTTAATAAGATTAAGTTTATTTAAATTAATATTTTACATTGAATTTTATTTAAATTTTATTTTTAAATTTTAAATATATGTATTTTAAATTGTTATAAAACTATTTTAAAATTTTATGTTTCAATTTATAATATTGTTGTTTTTAAATCAACTCTAAAATTTATATGAAAATTATTAATATATACATATTTGAAATAAGATTTAAATAAAATTTACTGTAAAATATAAATTTGATATTGTTAAAAATATTTAATAAAAATATTAATTTTAAAGAAAATAGGGGGTTGCTCCCTCCACCTCTCCATTTTCTTCCTCCATCTCCCCATTCCTTTTTTACCCCTCACTCTATCTTTCTATTCCTAATTTATTCTTCAGTAAAAGTTTATTTTTAGGGTTAAAATTTAATAAATTCTACTCACTCCCCATACAACCTATTCATTCTCTTTTACTTTCATGCTTCATTGTCTCATTCTTATATTCATTCTCTTTTACGCTCATGCTCTCATTCTTACTCGTGTTGGGAATTATTTCTCTTATCTTTCTTTTCGTATGAGAGTGTGGTGAGTGAGAGGTTCCCAGAAAGAATTGTTGGAGGGGTGAGAAACTTCAATCTTTGTGTTGCTTCAAGGTATAACAAAAGTGTGTGAATAAGCGAGATACGTAACCCTAAATCAATGTGAAAAACCTTTAAACGGATATAGGTATCCGTCAACGGATGTCAACATCCGCTTAAGGTGAAACGGATGTCCATATCTGTTTGGACGTTTCCACGTTAAATTAAGATTTTGTTATTATTCATTTAATTTTTTAAGATTTTATTTTTATTACTTTACTCTTTTATATTAATTTTGAGATATTTTAATAAAGGAATTCATATGTTTTGATATTATTTTTGAATATATTTTTGATGTATTTTAATAATGTATATTTTTGAATATCTATGTTTTTATTTTTTATATTTTGCACGTTATATATAATTAATTTTTAAATTTAATATTTTTTTATATAATATATATATATATATATATATATATATATATTTTGTATCTTTAATTGTTTAACAATTTTATAATTATATAAAAAATGAGATATATAATTTTATTATATTAATATTTTTATATTTGTTTGATTAATTATTAATTATGTTAATAAGACTGATTATAATTTTATAAAGACACCATGAATATCATTTTTCATTCCAATGTAATTAATAAATAAAAATATTTCTCTCTCTAAAGTTTCTCAATATTTTTTTAATATTTTGAAATTTATTTTAATTCTAACTTAATGTATTTATCTTAATTACATATTTACCTCTAAATTATAATCACTTCGTAAATTTTACTATGTTTATTTCTTCTACATTTTACTATCATCATCTTTTTTCATTTTTAATTATGTATTTTTATCAATTTTATTCATATATATGTTTAATGTATAATAAAGTAGTCTAATGTAGTCTATGAGATCAAAACTAAACAATAGACACACATTCATTTAACTTTTAGTACGAGAAACTAGAAACACTTAACGAAACTGTATGAGTTTCAAACCTTTGGTTTTCTGAATATTCAATTTTATTACTAATATCCCTGATAATGAATCATCAAAAGCTATGTTATGGTGGGTAGCGCATGAAGTGATAAAAAATACGAGAAGCACACATTTTTTGGTACAGTACACATCATCTGAATAACAGAAAAGAGTACATGAATTTCGCTATAGAAGCAACATTCATAATTCTGGCGCATAGTAACATTGCGAAAAAAACGAAAAAAAGAAGGGTGAGTGAGAAAGTCCTACCAATTAGACGTCGAGCGTCTATCAACATGCCTTTGTCCTCTCCTAGTTGGGGAATATTCGTCGATGCCATCATTAGTATCTTGAAGCAGTTCCACCGTCATCTGATGTGCAACAGTACCCTCGGTCACATGACGACATGATATCAACGACTGTAACTTTCTCGCCATTCGTCTAAATTTAGCCTGTATTATAATTATATCAAGGTTAAAACCATTTAGGCATCCCTAATTTTGTTAGGTATTCCCAATTTGGTCCATTTCTTTTAAAGTTTCCCAATTGAGTCCTTATAAGTGCTAATTTGAAACAATTTATCCCCTGCCGTTAAAAATCGTTAACGGTGTTAAAATTGTGCACATGTGGTTAGATGACGTGGCCAATTTTTGCCACATCACTTCTGCTACGTCAGAATCATCTTTTCCAATGACACAAACCTAATTTCTAGTGAAACCCCAGCCGCCGCCGTGACCAAACCCTAGCGTTGTTGCGCCGCTGCGAAGCCTTCAGTCTTGTCGTCACCACCTTCGCTTCACTGCCACCTTCTTCAACTTCCAATTCCATCCACTTTCACATTTGTCTTCTCTCTATCATCAACAATCCAACAACAAAATCAATATCCATTCTTATCATCTACTACTGCCTACTCGCTTTACAAATTTGTTGCTCTCATGTGTCTTGTTAAAACACTTGTTCAGATTATTCATAACCAAATTCAAGACCATAAAACAAAGGAATTGTTTCATCCCTTAGTGGGGATATTAGGATTTTGAGCAGACCCAGAATTCCAGTCCCTTTCGACGATCCCGTCGGTGATTACAATGTCCTCGTTGAATTAGGGTTTTAAAATCCAGTTAAGAAACAGGGAAGTCAAAGAAAGTTGACTGGTAGAAACATGACGAGCAAGAAAAAAGGGATTCAATAACCCTCCCACTGTAAAAGATAATCAAATCTAATAAAAACACAAAACCCTACCAATGCCGCCACCATCACCAGCCATCAAGGTCGCGTAGCAACCATCGTAGCGCCTCAGCCATGGCGGTCGCTCCTCCATCAATGCACATCACCATCTTCCTCGCGCAAGCAAGTCGCGACTCTCCCTTTGCATCTCCACAGAAATCGTGCCACCACCACGGTCTCGCATCGACCACATCGCACCGCCACCTTCTCCTTCGTCTTCATCAACCCAAACCCCTATTCGAATCCACATTCACCTGCAAAATCAAAAGGCCAGAGAACCCAGTTCGTTGTCTCCGACGTTGCGCCATCATCCTCAGCAAGCCAACGCACCATCATTCATTTCCTCCAAGCCGAATCCAAACAGCGAACCCTTATCTTCTTCCTCGCGTATCGTCAACGCAAATCGCTCACCAACATCAGACCACCACCGAGCCGCCGTGAAAAGCCACCTGCAATTTGAAACCAGAAAGGGCCAAGAAACCAAGTCCAATCGCGCCACCAGGTTCTCACAAGATTCTAGTCTTCATCACCAAAAATCCCTTCACGACGCAGAAGCACAAGCCTTTCTCCTCTCTGCACATCAGAAAGCCCTAATTGGGTGAAAAAGAGGGCTGCCACGTGGCGGCATGTCATTAGGCACAACCTCTTTGGTCAAAGCTGGTCAACAGCGACATGCCACATTTCATCTCCAACAATGCCACGGTTAAATAATTTAACACGTCATGGTTTCACCTGTGCACAATTTTAACACCGTTAACGATTTTTAACAGTAGGGGCTAAATTGTTTCAAATTAGCACTTATAAGGACTCAATTGGGAAACTTTAAAAGAAGGGGACCAAATTGGGAATACCTAACAAAAATAGGGACGCCTAAATGGTTTTAACCTTATATCAAAAAAATAAATAAACATGGTTAAGTAAAATTTAATAACATAAGCAATGATAAATAACATACCAAGGTGCTAGATGGTGAAGGTGGAAAGAACCTACGATGGGGTTATGCCTCTTGTGGAACATCGGGACGCTGTGTAGGTGCAAGAGTCGGTCTCGCGTCAGTTGGAGCATCAATAATACAGGGATGTGAAACCCTCATAAACCACTGTATGTATCCATCGACACATTCAGAAAGGTATGATGCCTGTCTCACATTCCTAATAACGTGATATGTGAAGTGCAACCACGCAAAATCAACAACGACTACATCTGCATCTGCAACGAGAGTGGGTGGTCGTGGAATCTCTTGGTAAAACCCAAACTACCTCATCACACGCTCAGGTAAATATCAGGAAAGGGTGTCACCAATCCGAATCTATCCAAAATATATATAGACTCCGAATAATCGACGAATGCCCCGATGTCCCTCATATGGATGCCATACAACTCCACTGTATGTCAGGCCATCCAACTGTGACCGAATCTCTACAAGAATCGAACTTTGCCGAGGACTCTGCCACCTAGTCACACGTGGTGTGGTGTCATCATAAGAAGACACCAACTGCCTCTTTCCCATGCTAGGCAAGTGCTCGTATATCCAACTCTAAAAATACAATTATTCAATTAAATATTTTCTATCTTTGAACATGGAGATAAGTACATCAAATAAATGTGCAAGGTTTATATTTGTACCTGAAAAAGAGTCAGATATCCAGCCATCTGCTTCGTGGAAGCCAGAATCGCATCCCCAAGCTGCTTGTACAAATGGGCGAGTGCAACAACGCCCTAAGCATATCTGCCACACGCGTGTACGTCTCTAAATAATAGTAGGTAAGACACACTTATAGAACTGACACATTTATTTGCAAAAATCGTGCATCCTACTAGATGCAACAGATATGCCAATAGTCCCAAAGCTGCGACTGCCACCTCTGAACATATATGTTTCTAAGCCAGTTGAGTCTGACTTTCGTACCACGTGCATCCTCCATCTCAGTGCTAGCTATGCCACCATCAACACCGAGCAGGTCTACGAGGGTTGTACGAGCCTCCTCAAACTCCAACTCCTCCAAATCACAAAATTGTCCCAACACCGGGAGGTGAAGTAAAGTGGAGACATCATCAAGAGTGATCGTCATCTCCCCTACAGGGAGATGAAACTACTCGTCTCAAAGTGCCATCTCTCTATGAAACCGAGCAACAAGCCTTTATCAACGTAATCGTAGCAGATCTGTGTGAGAGACATCAAAGAGGAATTCAACACAATGTGTTGAATTCCCTCGGCGCACGATCCTAATTTATTAACTTTTTTACCATGCGAGATCAACTTGAGCATATCCCCTCGATCCTACACAACAATATTTAATATAAATTGTTTTCGAAAAAAAATTAATAATCAAAATTTAAGTTCTACACTTACTCGGCCCTGCGAAATAGAATAAGCAACATGCTGAACATAGTGTCTCAACAATGAAGCATCACGTGGACCTCCAGGAAATCCACCGACATCCTCTTGTACGTCTGCATGATCCTCCTCCTCCTCATCGTCCTCAGGGGCCTCAAATGCATCCTCGTGAACATCACCCTCATAGGCCTCATATGCCTGCTCCTCAAACACTTAGTCCTTAGCTATATGATAACTCTCCAATTTTGCATCTTTCTTTGTGCCTAGAAGTCCTTGTTAGTGTATTTTTGTTTTTAATTGTCTAGAATTAGGCTAATTTTAGGTTTTTCCTTGAATTCTTTAGTTTCGTATAATTTTAATTAAAAATAGCTTTTCAGGTGTAATTTTTAGTTTTTGTTAATAATTAGAAAATTTATATTTTTTAGAAAATCTTTGATAAAAACCTTTCTTTCTAATTGATAAAATTCCTTTTCTTTTCTTTAAGTTTAGATTGATTTTCTTTCTTTGATGCAGATATTTGGTTTATTGGAAAAAGCTTTGGGCTGCAACTACATTGATTGGCTTTGCTGCCACTACATTGGGCCGTTGGAATTGGGAAGATAAGGCCTGCAGATTTTAATAAAAACGCTGCTGCCATAATTGGGCCGCTTGACTGGGCCGCTGCTACATTGGTGCTCAAGGGAAGCTGGTGCTACTGGCACCGTTTTGTTGATACAATGGATTGCACTGCTGCCAAGCTTGGAGATTATTGGGCTGCTTGAAGAATGAAGTGGGATGAGCTCACTTAATCAAAATGCAGCAGCTGACTTAATGAAACGGTAAGTTTAGTGGAGAGGTGTTGCTGCCTTCTTTTGGGGTCTTTACCTCACGACTTCATTTGACAACAAAAGCACAAACACCCAAGAGCTAGGGCAAGGTACGAGAGGGGCGAAGAAGAGGAGCTGACCAGACCCTGGCCAGAGGAGCTGACCGGTGGAAATAAAGAGATGATTGGATAGATGTAAGTGAAGCTGCGAAGGTTCCCTTTCCCTTCCCAGTTTTTTTTCTTTCTCTTATTCAACCCTATATAAAGGGTTCTGTCATGTAAATAAAAAAACACACTTTCACGGAGAGACCGAGACACTTTTCGTTTTTATGTTTTTAGTTTTAGAGTAGACGTGAGAGCTTAGGGTTTTAGCGCATTTTCAGACGTTTCGAGTTCTCGTGTTCCTACTCGCATTCTGTTCGGTACTTTTTCCTGTATTCTTAGTTTCTCCTTAATAAAGTTTCTTTTATGTTGATGTTTCTCTGTGTTTAGTGCTTTATGTTTCTATTATGTTGATTGCTTTTCAGTGTTTCCATTTTCTTGTGTGATTATGTGCCGTTTTTAAATTGATTTGAACTCAGAAATATGCACATTTTAAATTCCTTTTGGAATTTTACGACCCGAGGTGGGCGTAAATGATCGAAATGTCTTCTCAAGACAGTTAGGAGTTCAATCAATGAAAAAAATATTTTAATTCATGTTCTTTTAGTTTCTGTGAGTTGTTGTTTGTGGATTTGGAATTGAATATGTTTTGATTTGGTAAATCAATTGATTGCTATTCATTTTTAGTTCTATATTAGAACTTGAGACCCCAAGGTGGCCAATTTATGAACGGGATGTCTTCCTGTATAATAATAAATCAATTGATAGACCATTTCAAGCAAATTTAGTTCAACTTTGTGACTTTTATCCAACAACTTTGTTCTGTTTAATAGTCTAGTTCAGAATTGTGATTTTTTTTATTCAATGTTCTTGTTCTGTTTGGGAGTTTAGGTTGTGCTTTTACTTCTGATTTTGGTTAGAAACAAAAGTTAGAGTTGGATTTACTTTGGTTTGGTGAATTGATTGGAAGATCACATATTGAGTTCATCAAATGAACTTTAAGACCTTGTGATGGGCTTAATTTCCCAGGATATCTTCCTGAAAAGTGATCACTCATTCTTTGCACTGATCCACATGGATTTGATTCTAATTTCTGTTCTAACTAGTGTTTCTTGCTTTTTTCCTTTATTTTTGGTATTTCTTGTGAATAGAGGTTAAGATGTTTTTGCATATCCAGTAGATTTTAGGATTGATTTTAAGGCATTATAGTCTTTCTTTTATATTTGTATTTGCTCTTGCAGTTCTTATTTTGCAATTTAGCTTAGGTCTTTGTTCTTTACTTTCTATTTTACATTTTATTTTCTTCTTTTCTTTTTAAAACAGATTTGATCTCTTTCCTCTTTTGTTTTAAGATTTATTTTACATTAAATTTCTTTGTCCCCACCTGTTTAGTAATTAGTTAGTTAAAAATAAATAAAATACAAGATCTAATTCTACACTTTAAACTTAATTTCGTCGAGTCTACAGATTGATATCTTGGTCAACCTTATATTACATTAGTGGGGACCGATTTTGTTCTGCTTTAGGCGGCTAAAACGCAGTTTAACACTAGGCGAATTAAGTTTAGAAGTGTATTGTTAGTCTTTGCATCCATATAGTTTGTACAATTTTTCTTTTCTTTCATAGATCTTAGCTTAAGTTTTGCAATAAAGGTCCTAGGGGTCTGTTTGGTGTTCTTCTAGTGTGCATTTGCTAAGCATGCATCATTCCTCTTCACATGGTAATCACTTTTTCCCTTATAATGCTCAACCACCACAATTTAACCTATTATGTGAGCCTTTTAGTGAGCATTCTTTGCAGCAACCACCACCTTGTTTTCAACCATATGGTGAGTAGCGATCCTGGCCTATGCACCACCAGCTGCCACACTTATACTGGGACCAATATGTTGAACCAGAACAGGGGAAGTTCCAATCAGAACAGCCATAGCAGCCACATTCATATTGGCACCAGTATGTTGAACCAGAGCTGGATGAATTCCAATCAATGCAGCCATGGCTGGATCAATTATGTGATCAGAAGCAAGGGACTCCAGCAGCTAAATTCCAAGGGATGACTAATCAAGTGTCTAAACTAGTATCTGCTATTAACAAGCTCACATGGAAAGCTGTTGAGGAAAATGATGCAACAATTACATAAACATCATTTGAGGCACCTTCTTTCATTGAAAGTCACACCTTTGAGAGCTTAACTCCTTCAGCCACTGCAAACGCTGCTCCACAGTGCTACCAAGATGCAGGTCAGCCTTGGCAGACCCAATTTCATGAATCAGAGTAGCAAGAAGCATACTCTTTAGATAGTATGGCTTACATGTGGAAAGGGGCAGCACAATTGGCTAGGAATGACTCTGATGAGGTAGTTAGTAAGCAAATATTGTAGGTATATTCTAAACTTGATATTCCAGTGGACTACCCTGAGGTTCAATTTGATTTTAATGCTTTTGATATGTTGAAAGTTGAACCAATAAAGCCTGTCTTGAATCTTGATACTGCTGTTTGGATGTCTACACACACTCACAATGTAGATTCAACATTTTTCATTGAATATATTGACATTCCTTATGCTGTTTCAGAGTTATGTGCTGATATTGACATCATTCCAATTGATAATAGCTTCACAGTAGGTGTTCATTCTACTGCTGACTTGGTGGGGAGTGGTGAGGTTATTTTTGAGGAGCCAATACAAGTTAATTCTACACTTGAGCTTCGTAATGGTTTGGGTGAGGTGTATAATAGCTTTGATAATTTTATGCATATTGAATCTGAGAAACCCTTGCCCAATAGTCTTGCTGTCATACCTGGTTATTCTGAGATTGGGGATGAAATTTTTGTTGTAGAACACATTGATATACCAAATGTTGTTTATGATGTGTGCATTGAGCTTAATCATAGTCATGATGATAACATTGTGCCATGCACTGACTCAATTGATTTTGCTGTTGTTGGTAAGGACATTTTAAATGAGTCAATGTTAAACCTCTGGCAAGTGTACCAGATCGTATCAAGTAATAATAGATGGTAAGACCAAATATCATTCTCCCAAAGGACTCTTAGGCCTTAACTTTCATGTAAAGAGATCGCATAAGACTTGAGAAAAGAATTAAATTTAGGTGAATGCAAGACGAAAATAAACATGCAAAATGCAGTGAATCAATTGGCTAGAAGAAACTATGGATGAATGGAGTTGTTGGGGTTTACAATTTCATCTTATCCACCCTCTTATATTTACTCTTATTTAATTCGCCTATTTAACATATTGTCATGCAAACTTTCTTGGTCTACCCTAAACCCAATCTCTTGGCGAATAAAGCCTATTACTAATTACTGGCTTGCTATCTTTAGCCTCCCCTAGTAACTAATAATGCATGATAAACGGAAGCAAAATACAATTGATTGTCCTACCCCTATCTCTAGGAGGTATTAGCCTAATCAAGGAATTCCCCCCAGTTCATGACATTACTGTACGTCTCCGTATCAATAAAGACAAACAACATTTACCGAATGATAATATAAGCATATGCAAGCATGCAAGCATATAAATAAAATAAGAATTTCAATATAAGAGAGTTTCAAAAGATTACATTGTTCCCCAACAACAAAGGGTTTAGTTCACCATAGACATGGTGAACTAGATGAAATTAAATGAAAGTATGGAAGAATAAACCCTAAATTTGGTAGATTGGAGCCTAAGCATCCAAGGAACCGCCTCCAAGGAGTGTTGAGCAAGTTGTGGACGTCTCTGTTTGCCAAAAGAATACTTTGAGAATCGCACTAGGGCTATTTCTAGCGCATAAAAGTAACAGAATTTAAGCCCAAGCCCATCTAATGGACGCTCAGCGCCTAATTTGGCCGCTCAACGTTTTGCCTCTAATCGCAAAACTGCTCAGCGGTCCAATACGCCGCTCAGCGGTGGCCCTCTAATCGCAGAGGACGCTCAGCGGTGCCACTCAAGCGAGAAGTAGTGACTTTACCCACGAAACTGGCGCTCAGTGTTGGAATTGACGCTAAGCAGTGCACTTGACTCTTCTTTTCATCCTTTTTCTCCTTCTTTCATGAGTCTTAGTCCTCCCTTCTTTTCTTCCATCTTTAATTCTCATCAAAACCCTGCAAAACAAGCATAATATCTCTAAAAACAACTTTTGACTCTCATGTGACTCAACTAAGTGTTTTACTTGAGTCTTAAGCTCATTCTAAGTCATAGAGGTTGTGTTTTGATATCAAATTAATGTATAAAAATAACGGTTTTCCAACCGTTATCAGTCAACACATGTGTTTTCTAACATTGGAATTCCAGTTTTATCTGAGTTCCCTATACTGTTTAATGCACTAAATTATCTGTGCATAGACCCTATAAAGCATGTTGATGACACTGTTGCACTTATTGATTCTAAGGTTCTCAGAGCACCATTTGAGATTGAACGTATCCATACTCCTACTGTTTGCACTGATAATATCTGTCCCACCTTTGATGCATTGGTTCTTCATGAAAATGATTTTGATTTCACTTTTAACAAAGCTGAAATGTTTGATGATTCACTGATGAACATTGACTTTGATTTTGTTGTTGCAATTGACATGACTAATATGGTCACTTATCCAAAGGAAGCTGCAGACACAAAGGAAGTGGTGATAGATGCAAGAGAAGGTATAAATGATGCTAAAAGAGCCTGGAATTTGCAGAATCAACAGCAAAGGCATGAGAACCAGAATACCCCGAGGTGGGATTCACTTAACAGGATGTCTTCCTGAGAACTCTTAGTACTCATTTATTCACATCAATGTGCATTTACCTGTGAATTCGATTCTGCTTTTGAGATTTTATCTTGCTTTTGATTGTGATGTTAGAGTTTCGATATTGTTCTTCATATTTTGATTTCATTATGAATTGTAAATTTGCAGTAGTGTTTTAATAAGTCTTAGTTACATTTAGAATAGTGATATGTTTCTGGTATTGGTTAGAAGATTGAATTAGAGTTGAAATTGTTGTGGTTTGTTATAGAGAGTATGCATTTGCACAAACTAAGTTCTGATTTGGGACTTAATTACCCCAAAGAGGGTATAACTTTACAAGATGTCTTCTTGAGTTGCAAATAAATACTGTACTGTAATAATCCTTTCATTTTGGATTCCAATTCATGAATCTAATCAATGATTTAGTGTGTGACTAATATTTTTAGGTGTTCTAGATTCTGATTTAGTAATTCTTCATCCATTTATAGTGTTTTCTCTTTGCTTAATGTTTTGAATTGATAATTTTTGTTTGAGAGTTCTAATAATTGGATTTTAGATTTTAAATCATTAGATTTTAGGTCCTTCAATCATGATTCATTCCACTTTAATTTTTTTCAATTCATTACGCTGTCCAGATTAGATTCATTCTTTCATTGTATCATTTCATTTAGCTGAAGTCATTTAGCATTTAGATTTTCTTTAGCATTTACTTTTATGAATATATTTTGGATTGTTCCAGTTCTAGTATATAGGTTCTTTTTACTTCTTTTCTTTAAATAGGTTTTGTTTTTAATTTGATTATTTTCCTTTTAAATTTCAATTTCATTTCTTTGTCCCCACCGGTTTGATAGATAGTAAATAAATAAAATACAAGAACTAATCGTACATTCTTAAAACTTAATTTTGTCGAGTCTGCGGATTGATATCTTGGTCAGCCCTATATCACATTAGTGGGGACCAATTTTGTTCTGCTTTAAGCGGCTAAAAAGCAGTTTAACAATGGTCATCCTGAATAGGAGTTGCACGCCTTCTTCGAGTCGATGCTGTAGGTCGTCTCCTACCTTTGCCTTGCGTAGAACTCTCTCCTCAAGAACTCTCTCCACGAGAAGTCTCTCCACGAGAACTATAAGATGCTCCACATGTTCTTGCCATTTCTGACAAAAACTAATTTAATTAAATTTATAATTATTTCATTAAATTAATAACAATATTTTAAATATTCTATAAATTTTTTAAAAATCCAATAAATTAATAATCTAAAAACTAAAAAACAATTAACAACTTCCACGGATATGGCACATCCCTTTAATGACATATCATGGTTTTAATTTTCTATTTAAATAATTAAATAAATATTAATTGAATAACTAAATTAAAAAAAAATCTTTTCCACTAACAAATTAAAATAAAAACTAAATTTAAACAAATCTATACATACATTTCAAATAAAAAAAAATTAATAAACTAAAAAACAAAAAAAAAACCACCCGAAAGCCAAAACGGATGTTCCATATCTGTTTAGCCTCGAAACGGATGTGCGACCTCCATCGACGGATATGCGACATCCGTTTCAAGGCCAAACAGATATGCGACATCCGTTTCAAGGCCAAACAGAAATGCGACATCCGTTCTGGCTTGAGTGGTTGTCTTCCTGCACACATACAACACACAGAACGAAACACCAGCAAATGCACACAATGAACGCAGCAAATGCACTAAAATTAGTAAACATGCATATACAAAACGAACCTGGTAGACGAAGGAGGAACCAATATCCGCACCACCAATGCGAACCTTCGTACCAACGAAACACCCCCGCAAATAGGCACCGCACCACACCACCGCACCACAACGGAGTAGAGTTGGGACCGAACGAGTTGGGAGAGTTTGGATCGAGAAAGAAGCTGTCACGGAGGTGGGAGAAGAGGCGGATCTCAAAATCTAAATCTTGGGGAGGTGGGACTGTGTGAGAGGAAAGTAAAAGTGAATGTAGGGTTCAGGTAAATAACATTAACATAAAAAAGTAAAAAAAAGTAAAAAGGTTAAAAAAGTAAAGAAAAAATATATTTTTGTAATAAAAAAAAAGCAGAAACTTGGGGAGGTGAAGGGTGGAAACGAGGAGGTGGAGGGAGCAACCCCCAAGAAAATAGCATTATACATCTTTATGAAAGTTACATAAGATCTTAATTTAGAAAAGGATGAAATTACTCCAACTTAAAAAAAAATAGAACTCAAGTGAGCCAAATACAAATAAAAAAACTAAATTAAGATTATTCACACGATACTTTTCTAACAGTGAAAGGTGACACTGTTATTGCCACGTCACACTATCTCTGATATGTTACACTCTCTACCACGTGACAGGATCCTCATTTAACACATGACAATTTTTTTTTTAAAATAAAACATTAAAAAAAATAGAAAAATAACATACTAATACGTGGCATTGAGTTAACATCATCAATTCTATACTAATGAAAACGGCCCAAGGTAGGGTGACTCACAAATGGACTACCCGAAGACCCAATGCTAGCTACGCCACCACCGTCGGCCCTTGCTTAGTAGAGATCTTCTTGAACCAATCTTGTTTCGGATAGCAGAAAGCCATTATTTTGGAAAAGATAAGAGAAAATTTAGCAAGTTAACGTCAATCAATCATCAAATGTTGATAAAGAAAGCTTACTAAACACCTTGTTGTAGAGGTTTGCAAACCTGTGACACGTGACAAGTTTCGAGGGGAGAGGCGACAAGGGAACTGATCGATTATCTCCATTGTGACCACTTCATCCGATGTAATTGTGGATTTGTGCCACGAAGTTATTTTTTGGGAATTTCGAGTCCAATACAAAGGAAACTTGGGTCAATTGGCCTCATAAAAAACCTTAGGCCGACTAGCCTTTGTTATTCCTACTTTGAAAGATTTGGTCTTGAAACCCTTGAAGAAGGTGGTATATGATGAAAAGATCCACCTCCCATTCTCAAATATAAGGGAGACCAAACCCTTTCTTGTGTTCGGGTAAGTATTAAATTAATGAAGAAAATGGAGGGAGTTGGGGTGATATCGAGGGCCGAGTAGAGTACCTTGAAGGCCTGCACCCAATCCTAGTTATTCAGGTGTAGCTGAGTAGGGGCCACGTTCAATTTCCGTAAAATGCCCATTTGAAACTCGTCAAAGGGAAGACGAACGAGCATATCTTAGAAAAGGCATACATATAAAAGTAGTTTGTGGAGCAATTTCCCTTTCCTTGAAATACTTGTTCGTTTTCCTTATAAACAATCAAGATGAACATCTTAGCGTTTTCATTAGCCTCAACAAGGTACGTCTGCTTGGCTGAATCCATCAACTTGTGTCCCAAACTAAAGTGGGTAACATACTCATTTATGTCCCAAGACGCCTAGTCATAGCCACAAATGATCGATAGGTTTAATTCCTACCCCTCATTCTTTGTGTTTACATCCAATTCAACATAAATTGCAATGTTGTTGAAGCTAGTGGCTTTATTGGTATCTACAGTTGCCACACTACCATCCAAATCCTTGTCTCATTTAGTTGATCCCAAAATGGGTGAAGCAACTGATAGTGACACCGAAGACAAAGAAGCATTGTCCGCATAATCTCAGCCAACCCCTCCCAAAGACTCCTAAGACGAAGACAATTGGACGACTAACGTTATTACCTGAAATATATAGAACGATCAGTCTAAAGCAAAGAATACAAGAGCAATGGTTAAAATGATAGTCGATACTCACCCTTATTTATAATTGCGAAGGCCTTACCTGTCATCCATCCTTAGTCGTTAGAATAAGCCAAATCCAACGGTTGAAAGCATTCGACCCTTCGAATTTTGATAGGCATGGGATTCGAAGCGTCATGTGCTTCCTCCCAATGGTCATAACTTTCAAACACTTTGAAGCATATTCACCATGTACATCGAACATTATAAATGCTTCCTAAATGGACAGCTGAAAGATCTTAACCACCCTTGGTCTACACGAACAATGACACCTATTTACCCAACATCAAATTCCTTCGCTATTCATTTCTGGATTGGGCTTAGAGGGCCTGCGTCCATATGATCGTTCGATTAGCCACAGACCAGACGATCAACCTTTACTCGGATCCATGAGGGAGCCACCATTAAGACTGTTTGTCATGAAAGTGAACCAGTCGGTCATGAGTCAAGACAATTATCTTTTGTTAGATATATCATCTTTAGTTAGTTTGTTATTATTTATTATTTGTATTTTCAACTTAGTCCATATTTCTTCTATTATAAATAACGGACCCTATATGTATATTCAACACAAGGGGAATTAATCTCAGGGACGAGTTTTCACTATTCAACGTGATATTTATAGCCTAAGTGATGATTGGGGCCCAAACCCAATACCAAATCAAAGGCCCATTAACCATGCTATGGCTAGGAAAATACAAGACCTTGAAGATATCCCCAAAGAAGCCAAAGCTCTTCGTGTTCAATTTTAGTGTCAGCTTTTGGATCAACAGAAGTAATTAGCAAGCCCATCACAACCCATACCTGCACATGGAGAGGGGTAAAGGGTTACAGCCCAAGAAAGCCCAATTAGGATGGCACTTAGCGCATACCCTGGGGCGCTCAACGCATGTGGCCTTATTTCAGACTTGCCAGCTGTTAAGACCTCGGCAAGTGTACCGAATCGTATCAAGTAATAATAATGGTAAGACCAAGTATCATTTTCCCAAGAGACTCACGACACTAAACAGTTGTGTAATTACTTAACTAATTAAGACTTTGAAAGAACATTTTGTTGGGTTTTTGAATGCATATACAATAAAAGTAAATATGAATGCAATTGTGATCAATTAAAGAGAAACATATAAGTGAGTGGATGATGTTTATAATATGAGATGAATATGTTGTTGGAGTTTAGATTTCACCTAATCACTCTCATGTATATAAGAATCCTTCTTCTTTATTAATTGTCAATATCACTTTCTAAATTACTTAGAACTTGATGTCTCAGCGAAAGAAGCCTATCCTTAATTACTAGACCATAATGTCTTGCATCCCTAATAATTAATTCTGCATTATGAATGGAAACTTAAGATAACCAAGCGTTCTATAGTTTCCTTGGGAGAAATTTCCCAGATCTAGATTTCTATGTATTTGTCAATATCACAGATAACCAAAAATCATGCCATGAATGAGTTAAAGACAACAAGCATAGAGCAAAGGAGAAAAACCCATACAATTAATAAAAGAAGCATATATAAATCAAAATCAATTCAAATACATGAGAGTTTCAAAGAAATACATCTTCCCCAATAACAATAAGGTTTAGTTCTATATTATCATAGAGAAACTAAATGTACAATGGAATAAGAATGAAAGATAAACTCTAAAAACTGAAGAGGAGAGCTCCCACATCCAATTCTGCCTTGAAGGAGTCGAAAATTATGTTTTTGTGTCTCTTCTACCAATAGATACAAACCCTAAGACGTCCAAGTCCTTAAATACTGCAAAAACAAAGTCCAAGCCCACGTCGCTGGCGCTCAGCGCCCCAACTTAGGGTAGTCGGGCATTGGTGCGAGAAGACGGCGCTCAACGCCTCTAAAAAGGCGCTCAGGCGTGATGCGACAAATTAGAGTTGGCGCTTAGCGCCCAGGAAGGGCGCCCAGGCGTGAATGCGAGGCTTCTTTTCTGGTGCTTTTTCAGTCCTTTCTAAGTTTCAACTCCTCTTCCAAATAATTCCAAATTCCTACAAAATCAAGGGAATTAGTAAGAAAACTCATTAAGTATAACCTCAACTCTCTTTATTCATAACTTAACCAAAAAAACAAGAATTCAAGTAAGTTTCTAAGTCCAAAAGGGTTCATTTAGTATCAAAATTAAGTAACAGATAACGGTGAAATCAATTGTTATCACCAACACATGTTCAAGGTGCAGCTGATGAATACAACACATGTTTCATGCCTATAAACGTGGCTATTGAACCTTTCTTCACAGCTGATTATCAGTCACCCTTAGATCACCGAATGGGTTGACTTAAACACATTATAAAAGCACCCATCAACTTGTATTACTCACTTTTGGATATATGAGTAAACTCTGTTTCACTTCCACCGATAGCTCCCTCTCCACCAAATCTTCCACTGAAACCATCTTCTTTCGCTACCGCTTGGAATCATCGAGCCATTTTCATTCCAGTTCACGGTTCCATGATCAACCACAAGCTAGAACAAGCCATCATGTTGGTATTCATAGCCTTGGTTCCAACTAGTCGTTCTTGTTAAACGTTTCTTCATCCATTCCATTTTGTTCAAATTTAATTGTTCTCTGTCTTCTTGGTTCTGTTATCACTATTTCATTGCAAATTTGATTCCAGTAGGTTTTGAGTGTGTTTAATTTTTTGTGTGCCAAACTTTCCTTGATGGTTTTTAGCATTTTAATTGGTCAAATTTTTGTTTGAGTCATTTTATTTTTGCAATATCTTCTATTTTGTCATTTAGACATGTGTAATTGCTATGTGTCTTCAATTTCTGAGTTGAAATTGTGTTTTGTGTAATCTGCATAATCTGACTGGATATTCAACATGTACACACCATATGAGCTATGGTTAACTCATTAAGAGCTCGGGTTCATGATTTTTTCCATTAGATGTAGTTTTTAATGTTGTAGTAGTCAAATCTGTTATGGTTTGTACTTTGCCGTGTGTGGAAATTGAATTTTGGTAATGTCTCTAAAATTTGAAACTAGTACTATGTGCATACCATATGAGCAGCGATTTGCTTAGTCAAAAAGCTTGGTTGCACCATAAGAAAATTTATAGAGACTCCATACCTACAATTGACCGATCTACAAGTTCCTAGTTGAGTCATTTTCACTTTTAATCTTGGTTTAGCATATAGTTCATTGCTAAACATCTTAAACTGTTTTCCAGTGTCTTTCTCAAGTTTCAATCCTTGTGTTGAATTCAAATTAAGTTCTCAAAGTCCTTTTGCTTTGTTGTGCTTGAATTTGGTTGGTGGAGTTGTCTTAATTGATGTTAAACTTGAACAATAAAATTTGGAAATTCTAATTTCTGGCCTCAATTAGCAGCACCTACAAGTTTAAATCCATTAACTAAACTTGCTCGTGCTATAGAATTGAATTGTGTCTTAACAATCTTGTGCAATTTGATTATCCCAACCACCAATTTCAGCACTTACAAGAATGTTGGAGAAGTTAGGAGCTTCTGTGGTTTGGCAAGTTTTTATAGAAGATTTGTTCCCAACTTTTCTAGTCTTGCTTCACCTCTCAATGAGTTGCTAAAAAAGGATGTTACATTTCATTGGGGGGAGGGAATCTTTTGATCTGCTTAAAGAGAAGCTTACCTAAGCACCCATTCTATGTTTGCCAAATTTTGGTAAAACTTTTGAAGTAAAAAGTGATGCTTCAGGTCTTGGTATAAGTGTTGTATTATTACAAGAAGGTCACCCCATTGCTTATTTTAGTGAAAAACTTCATGGGGCCACTTGTAATTATCCCACCTATCAAAAAGAACTCTATGCTTTTGTGAGGGCTCTTCAAACTTAGGAACATTATCTTGTTTCTAAGGAATTCATCATTCATAGTTTTATGCTTGGTTTTCCTTGTTTTGACAGGAATTAATATGATTTGGAAGAAGAAGTTGAAGTAGCAAGGAATTGGGACTCAGGAAAGCTGGAAAAGTAGCACAGAGCTCTCCCCACAGCGCAAAGCTCTTGCATTGATGCCTAAGCGCACTTTCTGTACTGCTGAACGCCAGTTTAGTGCCGTAGATACCGCCTGGGTGCCCTTCAGGGGTGCTAAGCGTAACTCCAGAACCGCAACTGATGCCTAGGCTCCCTTTTAGGGGTGCTGAGCGCTAAGCTCTCGCATTCGCGCCTGGGCGCCTTAAGTGGGGCGTTGATCTTCAGCGAGTGGGCTTGGGCTGTGTTTTTCTGAGCTATTTAATGATTTGGACGACCTAGAGACTATATCTTTTGACATAAAGAGGCACGAAAACACTCATTCTCACCCCTTGGAGGTGGATTTGGATGCGGAAGCTCCGATCTTCAACTTTTAGGGTTTTATCTTTCATTCTTTTCCATATTTCATCTAGTTTCACCATGTCTATGGTGAACTAAACTTCCATTGTTGTTGGGGAAACGATGTTATCCTTTGAAACTCTCATGTATTGAATTGATTTATATTATAAATGCTTTACTTAATTAATTGTTAGGGTTTTTCCTCTATACTCTATGCTTGCTTAGTTTAACTCATTCAATAGCATGATTATTGATTTTGTCAATATGGACACATACGGGGAAATCTAGAACTGGGGAAACTCTCCCAAAAGCAATATTACCTAGACATAAGGATATGAGGGTTGGTTGCCTTTAAGCTTCTGTGCGAATGTAATGCAGAATTAATTGTTAGGGATACAAGACATTGTGAACTAGTAATTAAGGATAGTTTTTTTCACCGAGGTATCAGGTTTAAAGTAAATTAGAAAGTGACATTAATATTAATGAAGAAGACAAATTTATAAATACATGAGAGTGGATAGGATAAGTCGGAAACCCCAACAACATAATCATTCCATATTTTATAGACTAATCACCTGTGCATTCTTATTGTCAATTGATCAACATTTGCATTCATATTTCTTTTCTGCATTATAAGCTCAATGATTTTGATTTCAAGGGTTAATTAATCAAGAAACCACATGAATGTCTGGGCCATGAGTCTCTAGGGAAAACGATACTTGGTCTTACCAATTATATTACTTGATACGATTCGGTACACTTGTTGGAGTCTTAACAAGTTTTTGGCGCCGTTGCCTAGGACTCGTGGTTTAACTATTCTATTTGTGTGATTATTGACTAACTCTGACTTGATTGTTTTTTATTTTGTTTTTGTTTTATGTTAATGATTGCTTTCTAGGGTTTTGTTTTCTTGTGTATGCAAGGTACAGTTCGCACTAGAAGCAAGAAAAATTCAGAACCTCTTCTTGAAGGATGAAGCGAGACTAGAAGGAGAAGGAGAAATAGAACATCTAAAGAATTATTCCCTTCTCCGGAGACACTTTTACAACCTTCATCGCGAGGATCTAACCAGAGTATTGAAGAGATGGCTAGAGAGAATAACGGTAGACGCAGTTTGGTAGATTATACAATTGTTGTTGGCCCTCATCACTTTAACAGCATTGCTAGATCGAGGGTCAATGCTACACACACGGAGGTGAAACCAACGTTGATACAATTAGTGAAGAGCAACCAATTCAATGGATTGTCTCATGAAAGTCCATACGAACATCTAACTACATTGAACGGGAATTGCAACATTGTGAAGATCAATGGTGTGCCGGATGACGCGATTAAGCTTAAGGCCGGCTAGGGCCATTGTTGTGAAAACCTGTGTGGTGCTGAGGGGCGCTCAGCACGATTTCTACAAAATGCTGTTTTCTAGTTGTTGGCCATTTGCGTGCTGTCTGGTTGGATGGCTTTTGTTGCAGGTGAAGTTGAGAGTCCCTGCTTTGCCCTCAGCAGTGATGAGAAGAGTGTGTTTGGAAGTTGTTTTGATATTCAAGTACTGATGCTTGATAATGCTTTTGGTTGTTCTGTGAATTGTTTTTGATGCAAGGATGGCCTCTTCATCTGGAAAGAGGATTAAAACTGGTACACAAGAGAAAGGAGCCAGAGTGTGTTTATTCAAACAAGTTCCTCTCTTATAGGCATGAGCAACACTTCCAAACATTCCAGAATTGACGACTTTTGATGGAGAGAAAAGTGGGGTTGATACCAACCTTGGCCCCGCAATTTGGACAGGAATTGGAAAGAAGGGAATGGGAGAATGTAGTTGCTGTGAACACTAAAGCGCCTTTGGGACACCCATCTTTAATCGCACATCTGTGTGAGATAACTGGAGTAAACATCTCCACACAACCTATGGAGTGACCTAGGAAGGAGATTGATGCTTCTTACTACACCCAGTACTGCATGCTGGATAAGGCAGGTCAGCCTATGCCACCACCATAGCCTCCTAGAGTTCATAGGAAGGGACCACTACCACCACAGGAACAACCTCAGAATGCTAAGCCTTTTCAGATGAGGGATATGTATATGTCCCTGATGGAGGCTAGGATGCAGGCATTGCACAGAGGGAAGGTGGCCACTACAGAGATGATTATAGGATTGTATGATACACCTCCTAGACGGCAGTGGACGATGGATGAGTTTAACACCTATGTGGGGTGGCCAGAGGATCAGGCGTACGCTAGTGGATCTAGAGCAGCTGAAGCTTCAGCCATGGAGGAGGATGAAGACTCAGATGATAGTAGAGGATGATGATAGCATTTACTGATGAATGTTATTTGCAGTAGAACAAGATTTTTCTTATCTTTGTCTTGTTGAACTTTATTTGCTTCTGTTTTTAGAATATGTGTTGATGTACTTGGTCTAAAACTATATATGATGCAATGGTTTGATAATGCTATGTTGTTTGATGAGTTGTGCTTGATGATGCTTTATATTGATTGATGTTGAGATGATATAAGATGCTATACAGGTGGTTGTTCACAATATGTGTGAACAAATGCATGATGTTATGATTGTGATTATGATGCTGAACAGGATGTGTATCTGAGATATCTGGAACATAGAATTAGCTTGTATGTAAGGTTTTGAACTCCAGAGTTTTTGTTGTGAATGATTGCTATTTTTTTGAAAACATGAATGATTTTGCCCAGGTTTCTATGATTGAATTACTTGTGTGCTTGTGTCATATGATCAAGGTCATTTTTTATTACCCCTTTATTAGCCAATGCATGATTTTTAGCCCAAATAAAAGAGAGCACAATGTGTTATATCCTTTTGAACCTCGAGCCTTATTCAGGATATGAAAACCTTTTTGAAAATCATTACCTTGAGTTAAGTTGAAAATATTCGTATGGTATTGATAAAGGTTTAAGTTTGGGGTTGTTTGGGAAATTTGAAAAGGAAGAATAAGCATTGAGCTGAGTGTTAAGCAAGTATGAAAAGAAAAGAAAAAAGAAAATGAAAAAAAAAAAAGAAAGAAAGAATGAAAAGGAAAGAAAGGCTCAATGAAAAAAGGGAAAAAGTTGGGAATGAGTGAGATTGGTTTGTTTATAGAGAGTTTGTGCTTGAATAAGAATTTATGAATAACTCTCTTAACTCAAGGATTTTGTGATCCAGAAAAACCAATGTTCTTCTTAGCCTAGCCACGTTACAAGCCATTGAAAGTCCTTGTGATGACATTTGTTTGTGAGTATGTTTGATTGTGGTTAAATGAAAGGAAATTTTGTTTTATGTGACATTGGGATAGTAGAGTGAAGGAGACACCTCTATATACACTTATGTGTTGAGTGAAACACTTTATCTAGGTGAGGAGTAGTTCCATTAATACATGATTACATCTATGCTTAGTTAATTCATCATTCATGAGAATAACATCTATTGATATTATGTGAGTATGTGAGCTCCATGATGAGTCATTTGAATCAAAGCATTTATACATCTTGACTGAAGCCTTTATGATGAGCTGATTTGAGTAATTACTTGTCTTGAAAGAAAGAGTTTTGGAATGTGTTGAACCATTGTTTTGATTGCTTGAAAGCTGAGTTACATCTTGTTTGCTTGAGGACAAACAAAGTTCTAAGTTTGGGATTGTGGTAACAGTTGAAAACACCATTATTTTATACTTAATTTTGATACTAAAAACACTCTTTATGACTTAGAAGCTAGCTTGAAATCATGTTTTTGCTTAAGTTATGAGAATAAGAGAGTTGAAGGTGGAATTATTGGTTTTATGCTTGGTTTTTCTTATTTTGATAGGAAATAAGATGATTTGGAAGAAGAAGTTGAAGTAGCAGGGAGTTGGGACTTAGGAAAGGTAGAAAAGCATAACAGAAAGGAGTCACAGATGGTGCCTGAACGCCCTTTTGGAGGCCCTCGGTGCAGAGCTCTCGCATTTGCGCCTGAGCACCCTTTTTGTACCGCTAAGCGCCAGTTTAGTGCCATAGATATCGCTTGGGCGCCCTTCAGGGGCGCTAAGCGCTGAGCTCTCACATTCGCGCCTGGGCGCCTTAAGTGGGGCGCTGAGCGTCGGTGAGTGGGCTTGGGCTGTGTTTTTCTGAGCTATTTAATGCTTTGGACGACCTAAAGACTGTATCTTTTGACAGAAAGAGGCGCAAAAACACTCCTTCTCACCCCTTGGAGGCGAATTTGGATGCAGAAGCTCTAATCTTCAACTTT